>CM038682.1:173214313-174414313 GCA_021605205.1 Aegilops longissima
AAGCGTAGGAGCTCCGGGGCACCAACCAAGCTCTCGGTCCTTGGCGGAGGAGCGGGGCGACTCTCTGAGGAGCGCACAGCCTTGATCCTCGAAAAGGCTGAAGTTGAGGAGAGGCAGCGGCTTGCTGCCGAGAAGTTTTCTGGCAGGGAGGCGGTGGCGCAGCGAAGATCAATCTTGACAGCCATGAGGAGGAGCTTCAAGGCCTTGAAGCAAACATTTAAGGGGGCCCTCAAGGAAGCAAAAGACGCCTGCCGGCTGCCGAGGCCGCCAAGAAGGAGCTGGAGACAGTGGCGCAGTTGGAGGCCAATCTCGGGAGAAGCGCCGAGCTTGCTGCACTCAAGCATGGCGCCGAAGGGCGCCTACACTCTTGGCGAGCTGCAGGGGCCGTCTCGCCCGAAAAGGAGCAAGGAGCTCAGGCGCCGCCAAGGACTCAAAAGCAGATCTTGAGCTGAAGTGACCACCTTGATCTGCAGGCCGGGCGGTGCCAAGGAGGCGGGAGGTGGCCTTGTTGGAGAAGGTCAAGGCGGCGGGAGCTGCTGGCAGTGCTACTACTCCCGAGCACCTTCGAGGAGAGAATGTGGAGCCTTTGGACCGAGGGTCTTGTGAATGTCGTCGCCCGCCATCGACGGGGGCTGGCGGAGCTAGGGATGGTGGATCTTGGATATTCCTCCGACGAGCATCTCCAACCCAGCGCCAAGCTCAGCTTGTTCTTCACGGGCATGGTGACGGCTCTCCAGCGACTCCGGGAAGAGATCCCAAAGCAGCTGGCCGAGGAATCGCGCCCGGATCTGTCTGGGAGCTCTCGGAAGGTGTTGATAAGTAGCCTTCATCTTGGCCTCAACCTCACCGGCGTCCTCAAGTCCCTGCCACCGGATGCTGATGTGGAGGCACTCAAGGCCCTTTTCGCACCCATCATGGACAGGGTGAGCGGTAATTAGAGCCGCGACAAGCTATCTTGTAATATAACTCTATTTTGGGTAGTAATTGCTATGTTATTTCCTTTACTTGATTCCTTCCTTTGTATGTTTTTGCCCTACGCTTTTAGGGAACTTGTCGGTATGAGCACCTTAGCCATGAGCCGAGTCTTGAACGTCGGCCAGCTCTCTGGCGGTGCTGCCTCCGTCAAGCAACCTTGTCGCGACTAGTCGCAGCTCACTTAAGTTGTTGAGCGGACTCGAAACAAAGTAAGGGCGCAACAAGCTACGAGTTGGTTCCTCCGCGCACAGGTTTTCCATACAAAACATGGTCGTTCGAGGAAGATAACTCAAATTTTTTTAAAATTGATTGCTCAAATTTTGGCAACTTAGCTTTTCTGTCCTTTGCTTCCCGGTAAGGAGAAATTTCCTCGAGCGACGCTTGGTCCACACCATTATCTTCTCCTCCCCCCCCCCCCGGCAAACTTGTGTCCGAGGGAGCCTTCATTTCTTTGAGAAAGAGAAAGAACAGAAAATAAAATTATGGAGCCTTGAGGCTCGTTATTGCTTACCGGGGTAGGTTCTGCACAAAGTGTCAGATACACATGCAATAAAACGATGAAAGCATTAAATTGACAAGTTGTGTGGAACACATGAGCTTTACTTATGCACGGGATCTGCGCCCGGCTTTGTACAAAGGATTACATGCAACATCGGCAAGACTTGTACAAAAGGTGGTTGCGGAACAGGTTAAACAACCGCGCCTTTACTGAGTAAAACTTACGAAGATGCTCGATGTTCGAGGAGTTGCTCACGGAATGCCATCTTGGTCTCAAAGCGGACAGCGCCGGGCCTAGTGACTCGTTTCACCCGATAAGGGCCTTCCCACTTGGCGTCAACTTTTGGAATTCTTGGCGGACTGAGCAGCGCCAAGAACAAGGTCGCCTTCCTCGAGACTTCGGCATTAACTGCGGCTATGGTAGCGTCGCAAAGCTTGCTGGTAACGAGCAGCTCGTCTGGCTGAAGGCGGTCCTCCTCAAGGCAGCGCGTCATCTTGTCGCAGCTGCTCTTGCTCAAGCTCATCATAGCGAGCACTTCGGGTGACCGAATCACGAGTTCCGTGGGGAGAACTGCCTGCGCTCCATAGACTAGGCGAAGGTGTCCGGCGGTGGCTCGATTTGGCGTCGTCTGATCGACCAAAGAACCATTGGCAGCTCCTCAATCCAGTTCCTTCCGCACTTGTGCGCACTGCCGAGTTACGGTCTTGAGCCCACGCAGCACTTCAGCATTGCCCTCTCCGGCTTGACCGTTGCTTCTCGGATGAGCAAGCGAAGCAAAGCAGACCTTGGCGCCAAGATCTTGGGCGTCTTGCATGAAGGTGCGGCTCGTGAATTGTGTGCCGTTATCGGTGATGATCCTGTTAGGGATTCGAAGCGGCAAACAATCGACTGAAGAACTTGCTGGCTGTTGTCTTTGTCACCTTCCTCATGCTTCCACTTCCGGCCACTTTGTGAACTTGTCGATTACAGCGTACAAGTACTCAAAGCCCAGACAACTTCGGGGAAGGGGCGAGATGTCGAGCCCCGAGACGAAAATGGCGGGATAAAGGGATCGTCTGGAGAGCTTGAGCTGGCTGGTGTATCTGCTTGGAATGGGCCTTGCACGCTTCACACTTGGTTACTTGTGCGATTGCATCTGGAGGGCTTTCGGCCAAAAGAAACCTTGCCGGCAAGTGCTCTTGCGCCAATGTGGTGTCCACATATTCTTTCGTGTATCTCTGCCAACAACTTACATCCATCTTCGGTGAATACACTTCAATTTCACGCCGTTGAGTCTTCTTACATGCAGGTGTGCTGTCGACAAACTGGTACATACTTGACGGGCTACTCTCTCCGCTTCTTCTTGCTCTTGGGAAGTTCTCTGTCAATGAAGGAAATGGACAATCTGCTTGCCCATCTTTGGAGCTTGTGGCTCGACAACAAGGACTAAAGGCACATCTGCTGCTGCGGAACATCCGCTTCTCTGGCGAGAACCTGCGGCTCACCGGGCTTGATGTTCCCGGCAAGCTTGCGAACAAAACTTGTCGAGGCGCTGCTTCAGCGAAACAAACCCTAGGGCTTGTCGAGCGGTGCTCCTCGGCACTTTTTGGTGTTGATCTTGGGGACCTTCTTGGCGGCGGCTTGGAAGCTCTGCGGAAAATAGTCACCAAATCAACTTCCTCTTCTTGTTCTGTCCGATTGATGGCGTTACTGAGTTGGTTGAGTCAGCTTGAGCACAAAATCCCTGGTTCCACGAGGTAATTTGAGTGCGGCACATTTTGTGAACCATCAGCAATATCATTACGAGCTCTTGGAACATGTTCCATCATATGCCGTCAAAGTGCTCTTCTAGCTTTCTCACTTCATCAACATAGGCTTCCATCAGCGGACTCGATAATCCTTGTTCACTTGGCGGACGACAAGCTGTGAGTCACCCACGACAATGAGCTTCTTGATCCCAAGGTCTACAGCGATCACGAGACCGCAAGCAAACCTTCATACTCTGCAGTATTGTATGTTGCTTGCTCCTTGGGAAAGTGCATCTGGACTATGTACTTGAGGTGTTCTCCGATGGGTGCTACAAGCAGCACGCCAGCACCGGCGCCTTGCAGCGAGAAGGCACCATCAAAGTACATTAGCCACTCTTTGCTTGCTTCCTTGACGGGGATGCTCGTCTCTGGAATTTCTTCGTCTTGCGTTGGCGTCCATTCTGCTATGAACTCTGCCAATGCTCTGCTTTGGATAGTTGAAGTGCTTTCAAACTTGAGGCCAAAGCTTGACAGCTCCAGTGCCCACTCGACAATCCTGCATGTTGCTTCTGGATTTTGCAATATCCTCTTGATGGAAGCGGTGGCATTGTGATCTCATGTGCTTGGAAGTAATGGCGCAGCTTTCTCGAGGCCATGAGAGGCGAAAAGCAATTTCTGCACACAGTACCTTGACCTAGCCCCTGCGGAAGGGGCCGACAAAGTAAAGTGGGCGCTGCACCATCCTTTTCGCATCTTCTCACATGCTGCGAGATCCATCTTTATCGGGACGAGAGCTTGCCGGTGAAGTTCCTTGCTTGTCGCTGGATGCCCTGCCGTGGTTGCCGGCTCATCATCCGCCTCCTCTCCGCTACTAACGCAGCACTAACCACTTGATTGGTTGCCGCTATATATAGCAACAACTTCTCTTGTGGCTTAGGTGCGACAAGTATTGAGTGGAGGACAGTACCTCTTTAAGTCTGCAGCGCAGCCTCCGCTTCGAGTCCATTTCATTGGACCTGCCTTTTCAATATTTTGAAAAATGGCGAGCGCGCTTCAACAGAACCTAGAGATAAACCTCTTTGAGAGCAGCCACGCAACCGCAAGTCTTCGTACATCCTTGGCGCTTTGGTGCTTCAATCTGCTCAATGGCCTTGATCTTGTCGGGATTGGCTTCAATTCCTCGCTGAGACACGAAGAACCGAGAAGCTTGCGGAAGGGACTCCAAACACACACTTCTCGGGGTTGAGCTTGAGGTTGATCTTGCGCAGATTTGCAAAGGTTTCATCTAAATCTTGGATCAAGGTTGCCTTGTCCTTGCTCTTGAGCACTATGTCATCCATGTAGGCTTCTACATTCCTGTGTATTTGCGGTTCAAAAGCGTCATGGACTACTCTTGCAAATGTTGAACCAGCATTCTTTAAACCGAAAGGCATCCATATGAAACAGTATGTGCCACATGGGGTGATGAATGCGGTTTTCCTTCATCCTCTTCTGCCATGAAGATCTGATGATATCCTGAGTATGCATCAAGAAATGAAAGCAAATCACATCCGGCCGTGGAGTCAACAATCTGATTGATGCGCGGCAAGGGAAATGGGTCTTTAGGACAAGCTTTATTAACATCAGTAAAGTCGATACAAAGCCTCCATTTTCCGTTTGCCTTCGCATGCGACTACAGGATTGGCCAACCACGTGGGATGGAGCACTCCTCGACAAGGCCTCTGCTTCCAACTTCTTGATCTCTTCGCAATGAACTCTTGGCGCTCCTTTGCACCTTTCGACTTTACTCGCTTGGACGGGCGCGCGCATGAGGACGAGCGGCAAGATGGTGCTCAATTACTTTCACAGGAACACGGGGATGTCGGGGCGGTTGCCATGCAAACACGTCGGCGTTCGCCCAGCAGAGGAAAGCAACGGCGCCTTCCTATTTAGGGTCGAGAGTGGCGATGGTGAAGGTACCACCGGTCCGTCCTCCTTGGCGGACACCTTCTTGGTCTTTGGTGGAGCTGTCATCGTCTTCTTGCACTTGCGGTGGAGCTCGATGGTGCGTCCTCGGCGGTAGCGCAGCACTCCGAAGAGGTGCGCTTGCGGAGTGGGCATCGAGCTCTTGCGGACTTGGTCTTCTTCTTCCCCGGAGAGCTTCAGCCACAAGTGACTTGTGATCTGCTTGGGCTGCTGCTTCCGGTAGATCTTGTCGGCGCAGATAAGAGCATCTTTCTTGTCGCCGGGGACAGAGATGACACTTATCGGGCCTGGCATCTTGAGCAAGTTGTATGCATAATGAGAGGCTGCCATAAACTTGGCGAGTGCTGGACGGCCAAGTATCCCATTATAAGGCAATGGGAAGTCAGCAACGTCAAAGGTGACCCTCTCAGTCCTGAAGTTCAACTCGCTACCAAACGTCACAGGCAACGTGATTTTTCCCTTTGGCTTGCTCCTTCCCGGATTGATTCCTTGGAATGTGCCTGTCTCTTCGAGCTCGCCATCAGGGATCTGAAGCTTATGGAGTACCGCGGAGGATATCAGGTTTAAGCCGGCCCCGCCGTCAACTAGCATCTTGGTGACTCTGAGGTTGCGGATAGTTGGTGAAACCAACATCGGCAAGCACCCGACCGCAGTTATGCGATCAGGGTGGTCCTCAATATCAAAGATGATAGGCGTGCTGGACCATTTCAGAGGCTTGCGTGACTCAACGGATGGTTCTGCTGCATTGACTTCCCGCATCCACTGTTTGAGTTGGCGGTGTGAACTATGCAGAGAAGCACCACCGTCAATGCACAGAACCTCTGTGGCTTTCTGGAACTCCTGCTCGTCGGTCTCATCATCCTCCATGTCTTCATCGTCGTCGTCATCTTCATCCTTGTCACGACCGCGAGGAGGTCTGTCTCCTTGCCGCTGCTTGGCCTTGCCGCGGTGTCCTCCCCGGCCGGGGCGTTTCTTGCTAGGTCCTCCAGCACCTTCTTGAGCCTTCTCCTTGTCGCGCCGCTCGTATTCAGCCTTCTGCTGCTCAACAAGCTGCTCGACCTTCTTGCAACTCTGGAGGTCATGGCCCTTGGTGCGGTGGATCTTGCAGTACTGCTTGTTGGAGCCGTCCTCCTTGTCGGCGACCGCCACAGCCTGGCAGTTGGTGCCAGCGGCAACCTCCTTGCCGGAGCTGCCAACTTTGGCTTTCTTGGCGCCACCTCCATTGCCGGACTGCTCGACAACTAGCACATCTTTGCCTTTCTTTTTTCTGTTGCTCCGCCGTCGGCTTTTCTTTGCCAGGGTGGATCCCTCACTATCAGATCCTGCCGCTTCTGTATTCTCTCCGGGGAGTCTCCACCCTTCCTCAGCACGCGCACACTTGTCGGCCAGGGCATATAGCTCACTGACATCTCTGATCTTGCACATCGCCATCTCCGCCCGCATCCTGCGGTTTCGCTTTGTTCGATGGAGCAGCGCTGATCACCATGGCGGCGGTGGACATCGGGGATGTTGTCTTGTACAGGCTGAATCTCTGAATGTACTTGCGCGGGGTTCTCCTTCCTTCCAGGCGGCAGATGAAGATCGCTCTCTTAGCCATGGGGCTTGTGGCCGCCTGTGAAGGCGCCGACAAACTGATGGCACAGGTCTGCCCAAGAGGATATGGAGTTGTCCAGCAAGTGCATGAGCCAAGATCTGACATTGGGCTTGAGTACCAGCGGGAAGTAGTTGGCCAGAATCTTGTTGTCTCGCCCCACGGTAGCTTGCACCACGATGGTGTAGATGCTGAGGAACTCCGACGGATGCGTCTTGCCGTCGTACTTCTCAACGCGTCGGCTTGAAATTCTTCTTGCAGGGCTTTGGACTTGCCGCAGCTCACGAGTGAGCAGAGGGCAACCTACCGCGTACGGCAAGCCACCTGGTTCCCCTGGCGCATGCAGGTCGACAGAGGGCCCAGCGCGCTGGTCGGATTGACGCCGCACTTCTCTTCGGCGCTCGATGCGAGTTCGAGCGTCTTCTTGCTGTCGTTCGTGAAGAACTTGGCGCTGATCGCGACGAGCTCGTGGATCCGATGACGCGGTGGAGTCGCTGTCGAGGTGGATCCGGCGAGTCGGCGATCTTGGCCTTCGGGGTGGAGAGTGCATGGTGGTTGCACCTCCACGGGTTCGTGCCTCCGGCTCGTGCCTTGTCGTCTGCCATGGTAGCGATAGTAGTGGGTTGCCAGCGGTGTCGCCGTTGGCAAAGCCGATGAGACTACGGATGGTGGCCCTCCATTAAATGTCGACCTTGTCGGCTGTTGGAGGTAATCTAGGAGCGATTGAGCTCTCGCAAAGCCTGGCTGGAGTGGTGGGTGGAAGTGGCGAGCAGCGCGAGGAGTGGGATATGCTCGGACTCCTAACTATGTTAGAAGGGCGAGTATCCCGTCGAGCGACCGTGCCTCGCTTCGTGCCCGACATCTTTGGTGTGCGCTGGTCTTGAGGGCCTCGGGATCCACCAGCTCGATCTTGATCCAACGAGCGTATGGTACTGTTAATACCATGACGCTGTCGGTCCCGCGCCTCCTGAGATGGGCGTGGTGCGTGTACGGACGCCGAGGTCTGCGCAACCTTGTCCTTGGACTTGGCAGCATCGTGGGTTCCCTCGCCGACGCCCGTTCTTCCACCGGCGTCCACCCCATGTCACAGCCCTAGAATTGTTTGTCATTAGTTGCATTAAGGCATTCATGTCATCATGTTTAATTTTCATGAAAATTTGAAATGGGGATGACCAAGCCCTAGCACTAAAACAATG
Organism: Aegilops longissima; assembly: GCA_021605205.1. Lineage (NCBI taxonomy): Eukaryota > Viridiplantae > Streptophyta > Magnoliopsida > Poales > Poaceae > Aegilops > Aegilops longissima. The sequence continues at coordinate 173,222,267 of CM038682.1, forward strand.
CAAATAGGTTCAACTTCAAAATATTTTCAAAGAACCCAAATTGGTTTGCAAAAATGTTCATGATTAATGGAAAAGGGTGAAAACCATATCCGGAGATGATGGATATTTTTCCAAGACATTTTGGATTTTGAATAAATCATATTATATTTGAATTGGGGCATTTAAATACTATTAATATTTTAAATGCTCCAACAATTCTGAAAATTAGTTAAGGGCCTCTGTAATAATTTAGTTAATGCCCACAATTATTTTCAGGATTTATTTAAATGATTTGGTGCTAAACTAAATCTAAGCAGAGGCAAACAAAATAGAAAAGAGAAATAAAATAGAAATAAGCAGAGAGAGAGAAACCTTACACCTGCTTACTGCATGGCAGCACAACCTTTGTAGCAGCCAGCCCAGGCAAAAACTGCCCAGCCCAACTCCCCACGTCTTCAACCTCGCGGTGGCGGGCGTGTCGACGCCATGGCCTTGAGCCACCTCCACCTGCCTGCCTCACTCCCCCAGCCTCACTGGGCGCCTCTCGCGGCGCCACGCAACCTCCACCCCCTCGTCCTCTCCCCTCTCTCCCTGGACCCCATTCCCTCCTCTGCTTCCCTCTTTCGCACCACCGAACGCGCCCGCCGCCGTCGACGTGCACCACCGCGGCCACCGCCTCCCCCTTGCTCCCCAACCAGCTCAAGAGCTCCGCCGTGCCGCCCTCGCCCTCCCGCCGTCACACGACGGAGAAAGCCCAGCGCCCGCCCGATGTCTTTCCCTCCTCGGACCCGCGGTTGCCGTCGCCCGATTAAATCGGCTCGGACCGTCCCGACCTCGTCGGCAGCGCCATTGGACCAGCCTGTGAGCTGCTGCGTCGATCCCCTCTCTCCCCTAGCTCTTTTCCTCTCGCTGCGCGTTTCCACCTCACCAAAACTCCCGCGCCGGCCATGGCGCCCGCCGTGGCCAGCCACCCGGCTGCGCCCGAGCACGTCACCAAGTTCGCCGCCCTCCTAGGAGCCCGGCGCCCTCCGTTTCTCCTCTAGTGCACAAGCAGCGTCGAGCCAGGCTCGCTTCGAAACTCGGCGGCCGCCTAGGTCGCTGCCGGCGCCGATTCCAGCCGCCCAGCGCCGCGACTCCACCAAAGCTTGGCTCGTCCCCAGCTCCTCCTAGATGCCCTCATGCGGCCCATTTGGTGGCGGGTAGTGGCTAAACTCACTCTCGCCGCCCGCGTCGCTCGCCGGCGGCTGAAGCATTGACAGCCGACTTTGCCTTTGACCACGGGTGGGCCCGGTTGACTCTCTGAGCCAATGACAGGTGGGGCCCAGGCCTGCTAATTAACTAGGATTAGTACCAAATGAATTTAGTTAAACTAATCACACTGACATGCGGGACCCGCTGTCAGGTTTGACCGGACCATGACTTGTTGAACTGCTGACGTCACACTGACGTCAGGCTGACGCAGTAAGTCATTTTCTGGATTTATTATAATTCAGGAAATTCCAGAAATTTGCCTAAACTTCTAAAATTCATAGTAATTTAACCGTAACTCCAATGGAAATAATTTATATATGAAAAATGATCAGAAAAATATGAAGAATCTGTTTATGCCATGATCATGCATGTTTGAACAAGTTAACCTCACTGAATAGGACAAATGATGATTAGGGCAATTTATGGAATAACATCTGGAGTTGGAATTTGTTCTTGACTGAGTTCCACTTCAATTAACTTGACTAGATATTGCATTAGGTGAATTCAGTACCTTAATATGACATGTCATTCATGTGAATGTGCATTGCATTGATTGTGTTCTCTCTTGTTTGCCGGTAATTGTCCCTCTCGGTGAGGCGGCGTTAGGCGATTGTTCGATGACACGGATGAAGAACTATATTATCTTCAGAAGTGCCAGGCAAGCAAAACCCCCTTGTTCATTCCGATACAACCCCACTCTCTCGCTCCTGCTCTCTTTTACTGCATTAGGACAACATCGATTCAACTGTTACTCACTGCGGTAGCTGAACCCTTTATCCTCTGCATGACCTGTCATTCCACAGTAATTAGATGAAACCCACTAGCATGAGTAGGAGTGGTTTGAGCCATGTTGTGCCTACTCATTCATGCTTGTTGTCATGCCTACTACTGCTTAGAGTTGAGTCAGGTCTGATTCATCGGGAATGAATCAGAGGTGTGTGAACATGTCCTACTGTGTGTGTGAGCTAAGTGTGTGAACACGATTTGGTAAAGGTAGCGGTGAGAGGCCATGTAGGAGTACATGGTGGGTTGTCTCATTGAAACCGTCCTCAGGAACTGAGTTACGTGTTTGTGATCCATGAAACAGTTACTACCACGCATTGGGATCCTAATTGACCCTCTCGGCTTCTTAACCACCCTTGTCCTCGGTCAAGGGAGTTGCAAGTAGTTTACGGTGTTTGTAGCATCTTTGGGGCATACATAGCGCTGACCTTAGGGGTGGGTTGTGTTGCGGTAGGCACCGTGTCTGATGTACCGATTCGCCCGTTTGGTGTCTCGGAACCCTGCACACATCGTTCGGGGCTGTATGGGAAACCTCGGCGGACTCCTGCGGATGGAACCTGAATAGGCGATAAACCTGGACTAGGGACTTGAGTGTTTAGGTAGGTTGTGGCCGACACCCACGTTGGGCTTCCGCTTGAAGGTTGCAGAGTACATGTCGTGTAAACGGCGGTAAGTGGTGGGGCGTGTGAAAGAAGTACACCCTGCAGGGTTAATATGATCTATTGAATAGCCGTGTCCCGCGGAGAAGGACTTCTGGGTTGCCTATATCAGTTCATAGACAAGTGAAAGTGGATACTCTAAAATCGCCAAGATAGCGTGAGTGCTATGGATGGCGTCCTCGTGGGGAGGCGGGGCGGGTCCATAGTGGTGTATTGATATGGTGAATATGTGGACTCGTGCGCGCCACCTCAAAAGAGTTACGTGCGGTCATAGTTCAGGATAGCCACCGAGTCAAAGCTGGCTTGCTGCGGTCAAACTCCACCACCCTCTTTTGATAATGATGCATATGTAGTTAGTTCGATGTAAGTCTTGCTGAGTACAATTGTACTCACGTTTGCTTATTTTATGTTTTGCGAGAGAGCGTCGGTCTAAGCTAGTAGTTCCGCGTGGACTTGACGTTTAGCTTGTTACCTTAGCTACGATCTTGTGCCCTCGGCGGAGATCCGGTAGATAGTCGGGCTTCTCGGCGTCTTTTCATTTATAGTTATGCATACCCGGACATGTTTAGCTTCGCTTGTGTTTTGACTTGTATGCTACGAGTGTTGGGTCATGAGACCCATGTTTGTAATATCTCGCTCCTCGGGCCTAATGAATAAATATTTGAGTCATAGAGTTATGTTGTGATGCCACGTCATTTACACATATTGAGCATATTGTGTGTATGTTTGAAATGCTTGGTATGTGTGGGATCCGACAAACTAGTTGTTTATCCTCGGCAGCCTCTCATATGGGGAAATGTAGTCTCGTGCTTCGGCGATAGTAGTCCGCTACAGCCCGGTTCATCGAGTCACCGCTAGCCCAGCACTCTTGCTTGGACACTTGACTGGCGGCATGTGTTTCGCTTCGTTCCTATATACATCCCTTGAAAATGTCCGCCTTGGTGTTATTCGAGTCCTGCCTAGCTGCTACAGCCGGGATACGGAGTCCTGTTAGCCAGTGCTACAGCCCAATTTATATGTTGATGACCGACATGCTCGATGTGATTCATGTATACTGTCCCCATAGGTTAAGCGCCGCTTTGGTTCCACGACTAGCCATGTCGGCCGGGTTCTTTGTCATGTGGATGCTAGCGACACTATCATATATGTGAGCCAAAAGGCAAAGCGGTCCCGGGCCATGGTAAGGCGACACCCGTGGGAATACCGTGCGTGAGGCCGCAAAGTGATATGAGGTGTTACCGGCTAGGTCGATGTGACTTGGAATCGGGGTCCTGACACCCCACCACCCATTTGCTCAGGTGGTGGTGGGATCGACGTGGACGGCTCCGCTGCCGCCGAAGCCTTCTTCTTCGGTGGTATGTCGATGAAGATGATGAAGATGTTGCTCGTGTGAACGCCGGATCAGGTTCACACAGCCTCGACGCGCCCCCTACATGGCGTGCCAAAGATGTCGGGGAAGCTGATCGGACCCACGAACACCTATGGGACCAGCGGACCGAGCCCCTTCGGTTTGGTGGGGGCGGAGGTCGCATGAAGAAGCGGTCGAGGCGAAGCACACGAGCAGTTTACCCAACCGGAGCTCTCCGAGAGATAATACTCCTACAGCTGCTTGTCCGATTGAATTGTGTTCTTGCTAGGGAGCCTTGAGCTACAAGACCTAGCTTGAGTGTTCTCCGGTTTGAATGAACGAACCCCCCTCGCTATGCATGGGCCTCCTTTTATATGCTAAAGGGGTCACCGACAGTGGCAAGCGTGAACAAGGGCAAAAGGGAAAATGAGTTGCGGTTGGTACAGCTACTTATGCAGTGCACCCTACCTAACCACGGACGGCAGAGGACAAAGGCATTAAATGCCCGTCTAAGTCGACTAAACAGTGCAGAAAAAAGGACCGTCGAGGCGCCACCGCTCGCCATGACGGCGATCTTGTCAGCGCCGCTTACCACCGCGCCCGCTGTCAAGACAGCCTCTTGCCACGCCTGCGCTGGAAAGGTCCCATGGCGACATCGTTGGATGTTGAGTGGAGTGGAGGAGCGGAGTGGTAGCTGCCAGCGACAAGCGCCTTTGCTGTGGTTGTTGCCTTATCGCGCCCGGAAGCTTGTCGCTAAGCGGGCCTTCCCGGCAAGCTCCTCTTGCCGGGGCCTTGTCTCCTGTGTGCCTTGGTTGGCCTTCCCGGCAAGCTCCTCTTGCCGGGGTCTTGTCTCTTTGACTTAAATACTTTGTTCTTGAATGGCTCCCATGGAGTCGAGGAGGACCTTGGCGGTCGCCAGGCAAACCCTGCCGCGGGGTGCTGCGACTGCCCGTGCACGAGTTCGGGATACTAGGGTACCCCTACTCTAGTACACCGACACACGGTATTTACGTTAGTATGCGATTTATTTATACCGTAGATACCGGAGGAGGTGACGGAACCTCAAACTTCACCGAGCTAGACTCTGACTACTCCGAACCTGGCAAGAATGTTTGAACCTTTGATATGATGAGTGTTTTGCATGTTTGCTTGAGTAGTTATTTCATGGCATGTTTATATAAGCCTCAGTGAGTGTTATATTGCGTGCAAGACAACTACGAGTGAGCTTCGAAACTTGATGTGTTCATTTGATGGGAGAAAACATGATCATGTGGTGACATGAAAGGTGGTAAGCTGGTATTGTTGAAGCATGCCAGTCATACATCAACCGTTTAACTCCAGTGTTAACATAGATCAAGTCATGTTACCGTCCGTCCTCTTTTCCGTACTGCCACAAGAATACGGTTTAGTAAGTAGCAGACCTCTTTCCTTGTACACACCAATTAGAGGGGCCGTGTTGAGGGTTCCATGGCCTGGATTAAAGCCCGTCATCGAATCGAGGGCATGGGTGTTTCAGTTGGGACGAGAGGGGGCACCCCTTAGAGCGCCGCTGATATAAATTTGATCCCATGGTATTCAAGGTTGTGACCTCCCCGTCTTAGAATTTTTCTTGAACGTTGCCTAGGGTGATTCCTGGCAGCGGAATGTGGAATGGGTGTGTACTTGTTAGATGTGTTCCTTCTAAAATACCGTAACCAGAACTAGTCCTTTGTGACTACTGAAATCCGTTGGCTGTGGTTGAAGAGTACAAACTCTGCAGAGTCAAAACCATTCGAGTATCCATGTCCACGATCAAGGACTTGAACAACATCTCAGTGTCAGTCTCAGTCTCAGTGTCGATCTCGGTGTCAACACCAGTATCAGTCTCCGGAAAATAGGCATGAAAACCGAGAGTGGTAAACCCGGTTGAATGTTATTCCTGTGAATGGACTAACCAGTTTATTATTATGTGCTGATAATTTCCTTGGGATGATTTAAATTCATGAGCTGCTTGAATTCGAATGATGAAATATAAGCCCTTTATGTGATGTCGCTCAGACGTCCGACTGTGGCACTCTTGTTATTTACTTTCGATATAAGCCCTCCATGTGATGTCGCTCAGACGTTCGACTGTGGCATTCTTGTTATTTACCTTCGATATAAGCCCTTTATGTGATGTCGCTCAGACGTACGATTGTGGCATTCTTGTTATTTACTTTCGATATAAGCCCTTTAGGTGATGTCGCTCAGACGTCCGACTGTGGCATCCTTGTTATTTACTTTCATTATAAGCCCTTTTCGAGATGTCGCTTAGACGTCCGACTAAGGCATGTTCTGTCATTTACTTTCAATATAAGCCCTTTATGTGGTGTCGCCCTGACGCCCAACAGCGACATGTTAATTTAATTTTACCTTTTGAGGCGTCACTTCAGACACCCGATCGGTCTTCAGCTATTTTATTGGGATTTCGGGAGGACTACCGTCTGACTTCCTTTTTATTTTACATGCAGTGCAATTTATTACCTGAGTGTGCATTACTAATCTGCTCATGTGCATCATGTATGCATTTGTTATATCTTATGTCCAAACTGTCTTGCGAGTACATTCAAAGTACTCACCTGGCTTGTTGATTTGGCCAGATGTTGATGAAAGCGATCTTATGGATGAAGAGTTCGATAGCGAGTCCGACGCCTAGAGGTCCCAAGTCCCGTGCGATCCACGAACTGGTCACTTGTATTATATACGCTCGCTACCGAATAAAATCATCGAGCCTCACTCCGCGCCGATGAGTTGTAAGATTTAGGAGTCATGTCACCCACTTCATCGTGACATATCCACCACCACTTTTATTACGAGTCGATGGTTATGCCACCACACCTTGTGTCATATCCGCCTTTATGTATTATATCGGCATGCTTGTAATAAATTGTTGAGCAGCCTCAGCTCAACCTTGTATAATATTTAGTACTTCTGGATTTCTGTATCAAGGACTTGTCTACCAGTAAGGAGGATTCTTCTATACTGGACTGATATAAGGGTCGGTTTCTCAATAAATGTTTTATTGGAAAATCGGTCCTGACAATTCTGCCGCCACAAACCTCTGTAGCCACCAAAAACAAATCGGGACCCTGTCCCGGCACCCTGCCGGAGGGGAGAACCCTCACCGGCGGCCATCTTCATCATCCCGGCGCTCTCCATGACGAGGAGGGAGTAGTTCACCCTCGGGGCTGAGGGTATGTACCAGTAGCTATGTGTTTGATCTCTCTCTCTCTCTCTCTCTCTCTCTCTCTCTCTCTCTCTCGTGTTCTTGATTTGGCACGATCTTGATGTATCGCGAGCTTTGCTATTATAGTTGGATCTTATGTTGCTTCTCCCCCTCTACTCTCTTGTAGTGGATTGAGTTTTCCCTTTGAAGTAATCTTATCGGATTGAGTCTTTAATGATTTGAGCACACTTGATGTATGTCTTGCCGTGCGTATCTGTGGTGACAACGGGATATCACGTGATTCACTTGATGTATGTTTTGGTGATCAACTTGCGGGTTCCGCCATGAACCTATGCATAGGGGTTGGCACACGCTGTCTTGATTCTCCCAGAGAAACTTCGGGCACTCTTTGAGGTTCTATGTGTTGGTTGAATAGATGAATCTGAGATTGTGTGATGCATATCGTATCATCATACCCACGGATACTTGAGGTGACATTGGAGTATCTAGGTGACATTAGGTTTTGGCTGATTTGTGTCTTAAGGTGTTATTCGAAAGATGAACTCTAGGGCTGTTTGTGACACTTATAGGAATAGCCCAATCGGATTGATTGAAAGAATAACTTTGAGGTGGTTTCGTACTCTACCATAATCTCTTCGTTTGTTCTCCGCTATTAGTGACTTTGGAGTGACTCTTTGTTGCATGTTGAGGGATAGTTATATGATCCAATTATGTTATTATTGTTGAGAGAACTTGCACTAGTGAAAGTATGAACCCTAGGCCTTGTTTCCTAGCATTGCAATACCGTTTACGCTCACTTTTATCATTAGTTACCTTGCTGTTTTTATATTTTCAGATTACAAAAACCTATATCTACCATCCATTTTGCACTTGTATCACCATCTCTTCGCCGAACTAGTGCACCTATACAATTTACCATTGTATTGGGTGTGTTGGGGACACAAGAGACTCTTTGTTATTTGGTTGCAGGATTATTTGAGAGAGACCATCTTCATCCTACGCCTCCCATGGATTGATAAACCTTAGGTCATCCACTTGAGGGAAATTTGCTACTGTCCTACAAACCTCTGCACTTGGAGGCCCAACAACGTCTACAAGAAGAAGGTTGTGTAGTAGACATCAGAGAGCAAATCTTATCCAGAGCTTGATGAGTCAGCTTTACTTGTAGCCCAAGTCAAGCTGCCGCGTGTGTTTGAAATCTGACCATTGGAACACGTGTTAGTTCCTTAGTGACCCAGGGACATTTTGGACAAATCAGGTCGGGTTGCCTAGTGGCTATAAATAGCCCACCTCCTACACCATAAATTGGTGGCTGCTCAGAGTTAGTGCACGCACTACAAAAAAATACACTTCCGTGATGATACACGTTTGTCACAGTAGGTCGCGTTTTTTGTCATGCATGTACATCCATGATAAATTTATGACAGAATCAAGATAGTCATACTTGTGCTGTCGCAAAAGTGGTCCATGACATTACCAAAATTATCATCACGGAGTGTCCACTTCCATGACGATAAATCGCGTCACGAAGTGCTTTCGTCAAGGGTGACCGACATGTGGCATCCACCGTAACGGAACGCCGTTAAGCTATCGGGTCGGGTTTTGGATCCGATAACCCGTTAACAGCCCCGACCAATGGGGATTTCCCGTGTAAAATCATCATTGGTCGGAGGAGACACGTGTCGGTCCGCGCCGCACAGTGTCACTCATCCAATGGGCGAGACGCGCCTATGATATGTTGACACGTGGACCGCCCATCAAGTTTAAATGGGCGGCCCAACTAAAACCCACAAGATTTTGCGGACCATAATGGGCCGGCCCAGCTAAAGGCCCACGAGATTTTGCGGGCCATAATGGGTTGGCCCAATAACGGCCCACAAGATTTTGCGGGCCATAATGGGCCAGCCCAGGTAAAGGCCCGCAAGATTTTTGTTTGCCATAATGGGCCGGCCCAAGTAAAGGCCCACAAGATTCTTGCGGATCATAATGGGCCGGCCCGGCTAAAGGCCCATGAGATTTCGCCGACATTAACGGGCCGGCCCAGCTGTAGGCCCACAAGAATTTGAGGGCCCTAGTAGGCCGGCCCATTAACTGGCTGCCATGTTTTGGGCCAAATGCCGGCCCATATTTGATCCGGTCCATTAATGGCGTGCCACGTCCCGGGCCTAATAGTGGCCCATATGAGATCCAGCCCGTTAAAGCCTACCACGTTATGGGCCAAATTACGGCCCAGATCAGGTACGGCCCTTTAAGAGGCTATGGGCTCAATTATGGCCCATATCAGATTCGGCCCGTCAACTGGACACTATGCTTTTGGGCCCACTTGCTAGAGGCCCACTTAGTAATTCGGCCTGACATTAGTTTTGGCCTCTTAAGGACCCGTTTAACATTTCGGCCCTATATTAATTTCGGCATGTTAAATGCCCATCATATAGTTGGGCCTAACTACGGCCGGTTTGCATCCGCCTGCTTTCGCGACCGATATCTGATTGGGCCAAACAAGGACCGAGACAATTTTGGCCTGTTAAAAGCCCATGATTTGATTCACGCAATCATGGGCCGGAGTTCATTTCGGGCTGTTGTCGGCCCGTTAGCTGTTCGGCACGTTTCAGGCCCAACCTACATCGTGATTGCATCGGCCCGATTATGTATCGTAATTTTACCGTTTGGCCGGTTTACTACGAAGACAATAAAATAACTGCAGCATCGTGAATAATAAAAAACCTAGACTATACAATAAAGAAATTACAGCATATTACATCCACTTGGCATCAAAGTTCGCCACTATGATAATAAAGCACAAGCGGACAATGATTACATACCTTTGGGCATCAAAGATCGCCACCGATTGCAAATAAACACGCCGACAAAATAATATACAAAACCGACAAACACTTCAATAGAGTTCAAGAAAGGTTAGCCTCTTTGGGAAACTGCAGCATAGCAAGCGGCTGAGCAAGATGATGAGATCTAACGCTTGTTCAACACTTAAATCTTCCTCACTCGAAAGATAAACAAGCGAAGAGGATGAAAGGTTTTGCACATAAAAGTATCGATCTTGACAATTCATCACATTTTTCTGTGAATAAAGTGACACAGTTTAAAATTGCATTAACACAATATGGTATTGTTCAGGTCAAGACATGGCAGGAAATGACATTGTGAAGGAGTTGGCAACTCCATGACACCACTGGATTCTGGATCAAGAACTCATAAGTATCAATGGTTAGTGTCTGTCAATTTATCCCATTTCAGATTGGCAAATAAAGAGGCGGTTTAAATAATACTCTCTCGTCAGATTACTTGTCATCAAAATGGATGTGTCTAGAACTAAAATACATCTAGATACATCCATTTCAATGACAAGTATTTTCTGACGGAGGAGAATAATAGAATGATATGACATTGTTCATAGTTAAGACATTGCAAAATATGACATTGTGTTGTAGTGGGTAGGTTGACCACACCACTGGATTACGGATGAAGAACAGAAGCATACATGCAGTGCAAAAGAACATTACTTGCTCTGTATACTTTAATTTACATGGTATGAATAAGGAACTTGGTTGTACAACTGAAAACTTAAATTGAGAAAGGACAAACTTTTGTTTATGAACTACTCCCTCCATTCTAAAATAGATGATCCAACTTTATACTAACTTCAGTACAAAATTGGGTCATCTATTATGGAACGGAGGGAGTACATAATAAACTTTAAACATGCAATTTGATGCAAACACCAAAAATAAACAGCTGTTGCAGTCATGCCTAACCAAATATATACAACAAAGTTTGAAGGCTTGAGATGGACAAACTTACATTATTGGTGAAGACATGCTCTATAAAGGCCTTGTCCATACTGATGGGGGGCGCAATTCAAGAAGTTTACCACAGAATCTTCTTCATAAGCATTGCCTTTCTTCTACATTTTGTTAAGAGTAAATATAGATGTGATAATATACGAAAAAATGGAGTATATTTAAGATAAGATGAAGAGTGACGCTACATAACCAAGTAGCTATAATTGTAAGTGCAGCGATACAGGCAAAAGGTACAGCCAAGAGCAATGCACAGCTAAACTTCTTCAGTACCAACCTTATAGTAAGAGTAAATATAGATCTAATGTGTAGAAAATGGAGGCAAAGGAAAATAAGCTGCGAGTGATGGTACATGAACAACTACTGTCATTATAAGTACACGATAAAGGACAGCATGTACTTACAAGAACAATGCAGAGCTAAAAAACATTGGCATTGGATCTTTGAAGAATTTGGAGCGAACAATTGATAAGCAAGCTATCATGCATCTGCTGTCACATAATGAACCAGGTATGTATGCAAGTACAGTGATACAAGACAACGGGTACTAACAAGAGCAAAGCAGCGGGCAGCATATTTGCGATATCCTGTCGTTCTTTTCAAACCGGAATTCTTCTTCGAGCAGATTTCCTGCAAACAAGATCCGTAAGGCACATGCGGAAAAGTAGAAGTTCAAATTGTCATGTGATTTCATAGATAGTACCTCATCACAGGAGCGAGACCAGTGCATAACAATGTTTTTCCATTCAATGTCTTCTAAATTTAGCACAGGAGACTTCACGGAAATTCGTTTATAGATTTGCCACCAAAGTGTGATTTCCTCAGGTAACACCGATACTGCTGCAATGCTTCCTTGAAAAGCACAAGCAAGCTTTCCTCGTCATGACTATCCAAATTGACCCTCGCCTAGTTACAACAATGTAATGTAAATCATTGATGTGTTCAATCAGCAGAAAACAGGAAAATAATAACCATGAATAATAGCACTTACACGTAAGTTGGACAGGAAGATGTGAAAATGGTGTTTGTCTTCACAATAATCTTCCCATGATGGGAATATATGCACGTAGTCCCTAACAACATTGAAAGCATTGTCTTTTAAACTGGGAATAAATGGAATGGGGTTCCAATCTGCAGGAATTGGTCGTCTCTGCAGTTGGGATAGGTCTTCGACGGTGGACTTGCTGTACTTTTTCTTTGGAGTGGGATTTTTACGTGGTACAGCTGGTGCTATGGCAAATGAAATAGGTATACCTTTTGGTTGGAGTGCAGGTCCTGTGTGGTGGGGCTAGTGGTGTGGCCAGTGAAGTATGGGTACAGTCTGCTGGAGTCGGTCCTACGTTTTGTGTCACAGGTCTATCGAACAAGGTAAAGAAGAGCAAGCAGATTTTGGATAATAAAATTTTGGTTGCGCCGTGCCCACACATGATGAACCAGAGCGCATTAAGAATGCAACTCCCAGCTGTCTCTCGACCATTTCAGGCGGTTGGATGAAGAGCACATTAAGAATCCTACGTCTCCTAACCCTTCTTCTTCCTCGTCTGTGATTCTTCCCATACAAAACACCGCACGGGCCGCCGGCCAGACCACCGGCCCCCACCGCCTGTGTTCCTCCGCCACCCCCACCTGCCACCCTCGTCGAGTTTTCTTCGTTCAGCGAGGCCCCACAACCACCCGAGCCCCTTGGATCGCACTGGCGAACTCCGGCGAGCTCTGAAAAATTGACTGACCCAAATTTGAAATTTAGTCTACTGTGATTTAACTAGTGTGGAATATAAAAGGGGAAAACCATAAGCATTGGGAGTATAGTGTTGAGCGTGCCATGGCGGATCTGAAGGTGCAAACCGGACAAAGGCAACTTCATAACCAAGACAAGAAATCGAGTAAAGCGGTGGCGATCTATTTTCTTGCTGCGATAAATAAGTTGAGCGAATCTGAAAGAGTACCGCCTGTGTGGCGCCGTGTACGCGTCTGGTGAGAATTTGATGGTGCTGCGGTAGCGATGGCTGTCGGTGGTGTGGAAGCAGATCTAGGAGGGTAGACGGTGGTGGGAGGGCGCGGTGGACGAGACCATCGTAGGAGCGGCGCCGACAAGGTGGACGACGGCGGGGATGAAGCGAGAGGACGGGATGCAAGGATCCCGGTCCGAAGGCGTGGATGAGAGAGGTCGATCTCTTGTAATGGACGGCGGCATCGGGGTATCAGCTCGGCATGGTGGAGGGAGGACGGCGGGGGATGGGGTGGCGCCGGCGGCGGACGGAGGAGGGTGGGGTGGAGAGGGTGTTTGGCGCCCACAAGTACGAATGGGGAAAAGGGAGGTAGAGAGGAAGGGGAACCATGTAGTCGGGGCGCTTGTCTCAAATGCGAGGAAATTTACAAACTTAGCCCCGTTTCAAATTTCTACTACATCACAACAACATTAGTCGGTTGGGGATAGGGCGGTAATCTCACATACACGAATATTTGCCGATGAGAGTTTGTTTTGGCGCCCACCATGTATGAATATGAATCGGGAGGAGTCGATTTCGCCGAGGGCACACTGTGTTTTGCGCCCACCGTGTATGAATCCGGGTGAGGCGGTTACGTCACGTTTGGGTGAAATTACAAACCTACCCCTATCGAAACCTATAGAAATCCAGCAGATAGGCTTTGCGCGGCAGGGATAGGCAGTAGTGATTTCCATCTCGCATATTTTGGTTTCGGGCGGTTACTGCGACTTTCCCCGCTTCGTTCAAATTTTGCACAATGCACGTTTACCATGCCAACTCAATTCGAATCCAGTTTGTATTCTACTTTTTTTTTGGGCGGGATCCATTTTCAATTGGAATTACGTTCTATATACATCAATTTTTACATATATACTTTCAAAAGCACAACAAAGAATTCTGCTCCTTTATATGTATAATGTGATTTACAAATACAGCGATCTCAAAATCTTAAGGTTGAATTCGAAAAAATTTAACCAAATTATGTTCTACTAAAATGTATGGATCAGTAATATCTACATATTAAATAACATAGATGTGCGTGAATTCATATGAGTATGCATGTTTGATAGATCAATTTTGGTTCAGTATGGATTACATGTATCATCATCTCAATTCAAATATTTGAATCCTTTTTGTTCACTCCTTTCACGCCCATCTCTCTCGCATGCATGCTCCTTGGTAGCCATCACTCTCTTTTCTCCAGCTCACCAAGACTCTCACTTCATGTTTCTCCTATCCTCGCAAACATGGTCTCTCGACGTCTCCTTGAGAAGTGTCACACTCTCCCTATCATTATACATTACACGGTTTTCATTATCTCTCACGCCTCTACTGTTTCTCGGTATCACTCGGTACCTAAGCTTTCTTTTCACCGCCACACACACAGTCTCCACTCGTCTTTCACTTTGTCTTTCTCTCTATGGGATTCTCTCACACACCCTATATGTCTCTACATGACTCATACCACTAAAATTACTCTCTCTCTCTCTCTCCTAGACACAACATTTGTTGCGGTCTCCTTTTAAATCTCCATCCCAGATCGACATCGATCGAGACAACCCCAACTACCGCCTCCTCTCTCTCTCTCACACACACACACACACTCCTGCTTCCACCCCTTCCCGACTACCGTCTCTCTCTCACACACACAAAACTCTCGCTTTTCCCCGAACTCGTATTTCTCTCACAAGCATTTATCGACTAGCTAGCCTCTAGATAGGTTTATACACCCGCACACTCATGCTTCCACCATCGCATACATGTCTCTCTCTCGCTCCTTGTATCTATGTAGCTTTTTCTTCCCTTCTTGAGACACGCCTCTCGATCGTGCACACACACACTATCGCCTCATTTTAAGTTGATACCTATCGCACACACACTACTTGTGTCTTTGTCACACATGCACTCCGCCCTCCTCCACTCTCCCTCTCTCTCACACACACATGGGCTTTTGCAACAACTAGCAAGATGCCATGCGTTGCCTGGAACATCAAGATGCATTTGTATGAGTAGTTTATCTTGTGGGGAAAAAGGATGAGCGAGGAAGACCTTATTTGCAAATGTGGAGAGGGTGTGGGTATCTTTTGCAAAATTGCCATAGTTTCCTTCCTATCCGTCGATATAGATAGGACGACCTATATTGCAGGATGGCGGCACACGATCATCACCGACAATGCTTTTTATAAGAGTAGGGATAAAAATAGAGTTGGTGATGATGGTGGGCCTGCCATCCCGCAATGTAGGTCGTCCGATTTATATCGATGGATAGCTAGGAAGGAAAATATGGCAATTTACCCACACTCTTCACCACATTTGCAGATAAGGCCTTCCCTCGTTCATCCTTTTCTCCCACGAGATTTTGATGTTCCGTGCAACGCACGGGCATCTTGCTAGTAAGAGTAGAAATTAGACATATACCACTTCTCGAATCTTGAAACCAACAACATGCCTCCCTTATCTCATCAAAACCGCTAAAGGAATATATTTTGAGTGAAACATAACATATTTTTAGTGATATACGTATTTCAAAACTAGACTTTTTTTCTATCAAATCGGTGAATATGTATTAATCTACTTTGATCGTGTGGCAACGCATTGGCACATTGCTAGTAGTTATTATAATTTTTTGGACACCGGACAAACGGTGGAGTACATATCTGAAGAGAAGAGGCGCACGCACGCAGTCGGCCTCTCGCTGTCTCGCACACATGAGTGTTACGTAAAGGCGACGTTAACAAATAAACCCTAAAACCCTAGGTGCATGATTGCTGCATTCGCGGGTACCGGGTACGTGGTGGAGCACCTTTGTAGGAGTTGATGGTCGGGACCACAGGTGAACGACTTGGAGCGCGGTGTCTCGCTAGTTGCCACAGACCGAGTAGCCACGTTTAAAATATCGTTTTTAGCGGGTTTAAGAGTTCTGATTTTAAATGGCACGTTATAAGTAGTAAGTAGTTTTTAGAACGATTGGTATGGAGCGAAAATGGAATTCATAGTACTACGTACCTCCTTGGCGTATGGTTGTATGGGTTTATGTTACGAGATGTTGAACCTGGTAGTTCTAGGGCAAATACTATGGTTTAGATTTAGATGCTGGTTTT
This sequence comes from Aegilops longissima, assembly GCA_021605205.1. Classification (NCBI taxonomy): domain Eukaryota; kingdom Viridiplantae; phylum Streptophyta; class Magnoliopsida; order Poales; family Poaceae; genus Aegilops; species Aegilops longissima. Next base: position 173,238,399 of record CM038682.1, read on the forward strand.
CAGTAATCGGAAGGGGAAACCCTTCTTTGATTAAAAAAACTACTACCTCCATTCTGGTTTACTAGTCCCCATCGTACTTTGGGTCAAAGTTTGTCCACGAATTTTACTTGTAAAATGTGAATGGAAAACGAGATTTTGTTATACCCAAACAAAAAAGGACTGGAGGGAGTGATTGCTCGACACAGATGCGACCTCTCATAGCGCAGGCATTGAACTGTAGCGCCGCCAAGAGGGCCGCACTCGCTGCAGCCGGTGAGCACGCCTCCTCCAAGGCGTGCAACCAGCTTAAGACTGCCCCGCCTGCCTTCATTGAATCCGCGCGTGTGTCGGCAACACGTCCTTCCGCGAGCCGGCAGGCATTTTAGAACACAAAAAATGACTAAAATATAATTAATTTATGCATGGTCTTGACTTGTTGTGCTCGCACTGGTAGCAGGAACTAGTAGAGGTTTTTCTTTATTTATAACTCTCCTCACATTTTTTGGCTTTGAAGTGAATCATGGTTGTGACATTATGTATGAATGTGCAGATATCTGTGAACATGAGTTTGATGTGGAAGTTGGACTTGGAATGTCGGGCTTGCGTGAACTATACCATGTCCAATGCTTCATCTGTTATTGTTTGGAAAGTAATTGCTGTTATTACATGACCAAAAAAACATTTTGTGCCACATCGGTAGATGCACGTACATCACAACAGAGCATGCTTGACGGATAAACATTTGAACCTAGCTATTATGAAGGAAATTTTGTATTGACAACAATTTTAGATAGCAGGAGATGCCTAGCCTGCTCTGCCTCTGCTAGCTTATTTTTGGCTTCTTCCATCTCTTCTTTGGCTTGGGTGAAGAGATCATCTGATTGCTCTTTTCGCTTATTCAGGAACTCAGCTACATTCTCAAGGGCTGCTGCACGCTTTCTTTCAGCCTTTACTAATGCCACGAGGACACGAACAGCTGACGACTCCACCTGGCTTGTGTGTAATCCAGCATCATCTAGGAATTTGCACCTTGTGTCTAATCCAGCATCATTAGGGAACTGGCACCTTGTGTGTAATCCAGCCTCATTTTGGAAACATGATCTCGAGGTTGACCATACTTCCCTCCTCGCAGGAACTGCATCCCGACATGAAGTTACTTCTTTTTAGATCAATACTCGTGAGAAACCTAGATCCATTTAGTAGAAGCCGATAAATGAACTCGGAGAAGTGAATTCAAAAGGAAAAGAAATATAAAAACAGACTACACGGTGAGAACACCCACTTCCTACATCAAGTTAAAAACGAAAGCATTAGGACGATTAAGACTCTTCTTATTACACATCGAAGAACACCACACTTAAGAGAAACAGAAACTACAACATATACACATCGAAGAACACGAGGCTAAACGAAAGTAATTGAAAGGGTGTTACTTACCAAAGCTCGTTTTACAGGTTTGGTGCAGCTCCTCTTTAACTTGCCACGCTCCTTGAAGATGTCCCGAATATCCCGTGTTTGGTCTTCATTGCTCCTCTGCATGTTCACACTCGTGGTTTCAAAATCTCAACATGGCAAGAAAAATACTACTAGTAATACTCACGCATCTTGTGGGCAACATTAAAGCACTCGTCTGCCATGTTAGAGCATCTCCAACAGAATCGAACGCTTGCGCTTAAAAAGCGTTCTGATCTGAGATCGAGAAGTAGATACTAGAGAGTAGAGGATAGTTCTCAGCATAGATAGATACAAAAAAGATAATTCAACTACTCCTCGTCGTCCGACTGCTCCTCGGTGATGTCCTCCTCCGACGTCTGACTGTAGGCGTGAAGATACCGATCGTCGTCGGCTACCCAGGGCGACGCTGCTCCTAGCCTCATGTTGAATTGAGCGTCCGCTTTTCGCCTACGCTTGTCCTCGCGATAGGCGGCTCGCTCCGCCCTCCTCTTATCCCTCTCCGCCCTCCTTTGCGCGTAGAACTCGCGCTCGTTGATGATGTCGTGCGGGAAGTGTTGGCGCCACATCGCAATGGCTTCCTCGTCCATCTCGGCGATGCCGAGATGGTGCTCCCGCCTCCGGTTGTCGCGACGATCCTCGTCGGTGCTAAGCCGCGGCAGAGGCGCGAGCTCCTGCGCCCGCTCCCGCGTCGGCATGTTGGGGAAGTTCAATGTTCTATGAGGCCACTAGAGGCGCCACGCTGCCGCATCGTACGCGCGGGCGGACTCGGTGGCGGTGTCGAAATTGCCGAGGCCGAGGCGCATCCCGCGGAACCGGATCTCGGCGGAGAAGCTGCCGGAGGGGCGCGCGCGGACGCCGCGGTATCCCCAAGTTTCCCAGTGACGCGGCGGCATGGCGGCACGGTGGGGGCAAGGCGAAATAGAGTGGGGAGAGACTGGTGGCGAGGCACAGAGCGGTGGCAAGGCACAGAGCGGTGGGAGAGCGTTGGATTTTATAAAGCGCGCCGGACGCCGCGCGCCAAAACTAGCGCACGCCCGGCCACTTTTTCCCGCGCGCGCGATCCTTTCCCGACGTCTCTTCTATCTCTACTCTCTTCTCTACGGTTATATTTATTTAATATTTAATATTTATCTCTACTTCCTTTACTATCTACTTTTTTTTCTCTATACTTTTTTTTCTTGCAATATAGGTCGTCCGATTTATATCTGGCAGATAGGAAGGAAACAAATGGGAATTTTGCAAAAAGATACCCATACCCCTCTCCAGATTTGCAAATAAGGCCTTCCGTCTTTCATCCTTTTCTACCACAAGATAAACTACTCATACAAATGCATTTTGATGCGTGCAACGCATGGGCATCTTGCTAAGTGATTCAATACACACATTACCAATCGAGGAGGAGAACGATGGTCGCGGCGGCCTTTGTGAGTCATGGTCGGCAACGGGAGTCAGTTCATTGTCCACAACAGTGGTACTTCTGTGCTTGGCGTCGGCTTCCGGGAAGTAGATCCAAGACCGTGGAAGACGATGCCGGGGAAGAGGCTCCGTCTATGATGACGACGATGGACCGTCTCTAGTGCGGCGTACGAGGTCATCGATGAGGCAGATGCGCTGCGGTGGACGAGTGCGCCGATGTAAAGGGGAGGAGAACGAAGGCTGCAGTGCCGTGGAGAAGTCTATTTTGCGGTGGGGATAGAAAATGGGGAGTATTCAGGTGTACTACTCTGGGTGCCGGGGTGGGGCTGGCCGGGTATGGTGACCTAAAGTTACGAAAACAGCCCCCTACCAAGCGTCGTACGTAGGCCTGTTCCGGAGGCAATGATGGTAACTTCCCACTGCTTGAATCAGGGTCGCGGGAGATTTTCCCGTCGACCTCAAAATTTTGTGACACTTGACTCCCCGTGTGGCGTGTTGAGTGATTCGGCTAAGCAACTAGCGAGTAGTAGTATACTCTGCATATTAGGTTTGACCGAAGTCAAACTTCCTAAAGTTTGACCAAGTTTGTATAAAAATATAAACATTTACCATAACAAATATGTATGATGTGGAAGTACATTCAATAATGAATCTAATGTTATTTATTTGTTGTTGTATATGTTAATATTTTTTGTTATAGGCTTTCTGAGAGTTTACAAAACTTGACTTTGACCAATGCTAATACGCGGACTTAAATAAAAACAGAGGAGTACACATTTTTTTTCTTAGTTTGTAGTGAACTAATCATTTGTTGAAATTGTGAAATAAATATATTAGGCTATTGACTTGAATGTAATGGTCTATACAATTCAATAGTTACAATCATTGTGAATCCCAAGATGTATACAAGGTCTATAGTACTTCACAACATGCTCAAACTCACATAATCCCAGTCAAATGAGAATCTAAATGCATTTCATAGTTATTACTTTGTAGGATGCAATAAAACAACCAAAACTCTACATCAGCCATTATAGAAGCAACATTTTGACATATCCCATTGTGTGAATAAACGCGTGCAGAGAGAGCTTTTGAAGATGGAGCAGATATGGCGGGAAACATTGTATGTATGTGGATGAGAGAGTAGAGACAAACCTAACGAGACACAGAGAGAGAGAGAGAGAGAGAGAGAGAGAGAGAGAGAGAAGAAGTTAGGTCTGTGAGAAAGATGGAGACATGTAATATCGTGATTCTCAGATACGTGGAAGGAGAAGAGACAACATGTTTGATGAGAGAGCTGGAAAAACATGGACGAGAGGTGAAGGATCTCATGGGTTGAGGGATTGACAATTTTGTGCAGGGGAGAGAGGGATTGGTAATTTTGTGCAAGAGAGAGAGAGAGGGTGGGGGGGAGGAGTCAGTCAGCCATCGTCACATCACCCTGCTTCCAAATGACCCCGCGTTCTCTAGTGCGGTGTGGTCGCCGTCTTCTATCTGCTCGATGCCCTCTTTTAAGATTGAGGTGTTGTGCATGTTGGGGTGCAAAGAAGCACAAGCGAGAGTGGTCGCCGTATAACCTTGGATGGGGATGAATTGTGTGCTCGGGGGAGTGTGTGTGTGTGTTGTGCTGCGTGTGTGTGTGTGTGTGTGTGTGTGTGTGTGTGTGTGTGTGTGTGTGTGTGTGTGTGTGTGTGTGTGTGTGTGTGTGTGTGTGTGTGTGTGTGTGTGTGTGTGTGTGCCAGATATTGAGCGAAAACAAACCTAAGGAGAGAAATGGGTATTCACGAAGAGATTGCGAGGGCCTTGAGGTGGGCAGGGGCCGAGTGAGGGTGTCAAAATGTGCGCATTGATGCATATGTTGCATGCGATCGTGCGAGGGACAGACGAATCGAGAGAGATGGTTGTTGTGTTACGGATGCTCCTCTCTCTCCTCTCTCTCTCTCTCTCACACACACACACAAGTAAACTAGAAGACCGTTCTCTCATGTATACACAACGTATCGGCATCTGTCTATGTCTCACTCATGCATGATCGTTTGCACATTCACACCTCTCTATATCTGTATCACACGCACACCGTCTCCACATTGCCCTTCCGCCACAACACACATATGGACACATACACACATTGTCTCTCAGTCACACACACAAAATAAGTATAAAAAAACTAGGGCGCACCTAAAACGTCCAAATCCAAATAAACACAAACTGGAGCTAAATTCAAATATATGGAAATATTGCAGCGTCAAGAACTTTCCCAGGAAAAAAAAGTTGAGTAATATTCGAGGATTGTTTTCACACACACAAAAAGGTTCGGTGGATGTCCTTCGAGCGCGACATGGTGACACACCGTTCGATCGACCGCGCGGCCGCGGTTCACGCGCTTGCACAGGATTCCGTATCGTGGCTGTGGTACTAACTTCAAAAAAAAGCGCTGCCTAAGTCTAATGTTTACGTGCACTCGTACGGTTTTCTTTTAAGTTTGACCAACCTCATATAAAACTAAAGTAAGCTCCCATACACGCACTCATCAATATGCCGCCGTCGCCGTTGCGCATGCTGACGCCCGCCTGCTCCGGCCAACAATTTCTCGCCCATCACCGCCGTGTCGCCGCCATCCCTGTGCCATGAAGCCGAAGGCTCGCCCGCTCACGTCGTCTGCAGTCCCTCCTCGCCATGCCGCCGCGCTGCCAAGCACGCGAGCAGCTGGTGGAGCCGTGTCTATGCATGCAGCGTACGAAGAGGAGGACGAGCGCGTGCTCCAGCACGTCGACGAGGAGGAACTAGCGTGTCATTGTCGTCTCCGCCCGCGCGGAGGAGGCGCGCATGGTGGCTGTCGCGGCGGAAGCCGATCACGCTGCGCCGAGCCCGCAAACCGGTGCGGGCGCGAATCTACCTTCGAGACCTTGAATGCCACGTGGATCCTGCAATCAAGGAGCAATTTGGGTCGACCGACTCATGTGAGCCGTTTGATGCAACATGGATGGCTAGAAGGGCTTCTTCCACCTCTTCTGTCGTCTTCTTCCTTCGCTCCGTCGAACTTCTTTCACAAATCGACTGACCCAAATTATACTACTAGTACGAATGTATTAAGTATAGTGGGAACATGAAGGTACGAGCAGTAGTACCAACTGCAAGAAGAACAGTAGTAAGACATAGTACTAGTACTACTCTACGTACTAAACAGTTCAAATAACGAGAAAGAACATAAACATAGTTCTGCTGGGGCCTCAGCACAACACACCCTTGAAAATAAACTAAGCAACTAGTCAGCTTGACACTGCAGTTGAACCAGCATGAGCGACGGCACTGCCACCTACTCGGAGTCCGAGTCCACGTCCTCAACTTCGTCCTCGTCCCTCTTCCTCTTCCTCTTCACCGACGCTTCTTTGCTTGAACCAGACACTGGGCTCTGCTTCTTCATCCAACCCATGTAGATATTTAAACAAAGGTAGGCATCCATTGCTGCGTCATGTGATGTGATCTTCATCTAATGTCTTCGACTCCCATGCATGATGAAACTCGTGATGAGGTTTCTTCAGCTTAGCGTATGAAGGATCAATCATGGCTGCTGCCGTGGTCAGCATTGAAGGTTGAGAGGAGGACACCGTGCTTGCCTTCTCGGAGATCAAGGGCTGGCCTACAATGAGACCTATCCGACGCAGGACTTGTTTGTCGTTCTTAAAGCCTACAGTAACGAATTTCACTCTTTTGTCCTTGAGGAAGTTCCTAAAATCCTGGCACTCAACGTCGGCATGGCATATGTGGTAGACCAAGAAAACGTTATGTACGCAAACCTGGATCACGGCGGGCTTCTTCCTCTCTTCGTCCTTTAGATCCTTCTCTCGACCTAGGACTGTGGTGTACTCAACATCTAGCCCAGCGACCCACTCATCCGTTGAACTGTTGAACATGCATAGGAAGCGAGCAAGCCATGCTTTCACCGTCGCAGATCCACGTGTAGATGACGATGAACTGATCGCGGTGATGGCCCTAACTCTGGTACTCAGCCGCGACCATGGAGATTTGGGAGGCCATGGATTTTGGAGGAGGGTTAGGAGAAGTTGAACTGTTGTACCCCGCAAAAACTGGGAGCGAACTAATGTGAAAGGACGGGACGACTGGGAGCGAACTGTTGTGAGGTAGAAGACGGGGACGAGTAGGGCGTGCGAACGGCGTGGGGTTGCCGGCTTGCCCGGTGGATAAACGGCTGCAAGCCCCCAAAGAGTTCTCGAGAACTATGCGGGACCCACTAGATGTCATGTCTACTAGACCCATATTGTAGGCCTGACGGTATAGCTTCTGCCTGTTCGCACGCCATGCCGGCGCGTGGATGTAACTTCACTTAATTCCGTCAACCGTCGCGCCTCCCACGACCTTCGCCTCCCTTGCGCGGTCGCGCCCTCTGAGACTTCGACCGGCTAAAAATGAGCAATTTTTTTTGCCTACTCCGCATGCATGATACTCCCTCTGGTCCTTTTTACTCCCGTCAACCGTTTGCAAACTGTTTGACCAAATATATACTTTTTTAAACACCACCTTATATTAATTAACCAGCCACACCAACACTCATTCGATATAATATTCACCACACAGTGATGCGTTTATTTACAAGAATACCATCTAATCTATTGTCAAAGCTATACTTAGCGATTAAGTGTGCCACCTTATTGGCCGAACGGCTAATCTTTGACAATTGAAGATTGTTGATCAACTTTGAGATGCTCGACGCTTTCATCTTCAGGTCACGCATAGCAGACCTGTCATAGTCCCCCGATGCAAGAGACGCTACCACAAAAGCGCAATCAGTCTCTAAATTTAGTGCACCTTGAAATATGAACATGTGTGGGGCGTGTATGTTTTTAATGACTTGAGACTATACCTAGCCCGGCTTGCAAGATGACTTATTATGCACCGTTCCCCATACCTGCAGGAAGCCCGTTCGTCTCCAAATATTTTCCTCTCCATGTGTGGAAACAATATGCCTGCCAAACTCTCCTTCTCCCTCCGGTGGTCCCACCACTCCACCCCGTGTGAAAAAATCTGCATGCATGACTCTCCTCCCCCCACGCTCATCCAATCCGTTGTGACCAGCAATATTTCCACCCCTTCGCTCCCCCATAATTTACTCCAACAAATATGCCCACGTAGCTTTTACTTAACTTCAGGTGCATTGGGTCACTGACATACGGGCCCAACAGTGTACTGGCCCACATGTCAGTGACACAACTGGACCTGCAGTTAAGTCAGTGCAGCTCAGTCCATATCTTACGCAGGTGTGCCATTGCTCGCTATAAATACTGCGCCTCCCATGACATTGCTATCTCCTCCTCCTCACGTTCACGTTCATCGCTATCTCCTCCCCCTCCCTCTCACATCGACCACCATGGCATCTCCCCTCCCAAGCCCTAGGAGCCCCTCGGTGCACCGCGCAGATGGTCACGCATCGCCTTTCCGTTCCTCGCCGCCACTAGTCGAGGAGGACGCGTCGGTATTCCACTCCTCGCCGCGACGCGACGCGTCGCCATTCCGTTCCTCGCCGCCACTAGTCGAGGAGGACGCGTCGGCGTTCCGCTCCTTGCCGCGACGCGTCGAGGTGGACGCATCGGCGTTCTCAATGTCGTCGGCAGGCGCGTCAGAGGACGCGTAGGCTCCCTGCTACGAGGAGAACGCCGCGCCGCCCGCCGAGCCCCACCAGCCTTGAGGAGCTTTGAAAAGAAATGGATGTCGCCTTGTGGGAGGCTTTGCCTCCAGTAGAGCGCGCCAAAATAGAGGCGGAGAAGAAGGCCGAGGAAGAGAAGCGCACCTTGCAACAAGCTTTCTGGGAGATCTATGTCGCGTCCAAGAGAGTCAAGCAATTGGTTCTTTGGCAAAAGGCTCGTGCGAGGGCCGTGAGGGTGGCGGAGGACGCCCGTGCCGACGCCCTGAGTGCAGTCAGGCCCAAGCGCCTCATTTACGCTTGGCGTTACGTGGACCGGGTGCACGCTTCCAGCCAGGAGGAGTACCTGTTGGCGCCGGATCACCACAACCGGTGAGATAGCACTCGCCCGCCGGCAAGCCGCCAATCATTCGCGAGTTGCGAGGCTGAGGAAGAGGCATTGTGTCGGCGCGCTGGGAAACGGCCGCGCACCAGGGCACTCATGGCGCGCCATATGCGCTCCTTCGAGCGCTGTGGCTTTTAGGAGGAGTATAATTTTTGTTTCATAAGGCGATCTCATTAGTTTTGGGACGCAAATGATAAATCCCGAACGTTCAGGAGTTTTTAGTGTCCTTAATTAAGTATGTCAAAGGGAAAGTTTGGAAACGTTGTGTATTGTTACGCATTTTGCAAGTACGTGCATATAGCACAAACTTTACTATATACTATTGGACCACACGTCTCTCTCGATATATGCTTGCAGACTGTGCTACTCCCTCTGTCCAGGTCAATAAGTCATCTTTGGTTGTGCAAGGTGACCAAGAAGGAGGGAAGACTTGTACACCTAGACGGAGGGAGTACTACTATTACTTATGTACGTGCAAATGCACGTTTGAACATTACGATGCGGTTTTTGTAAAAGTGGAAAAACAGCACTAGTCAAGCTTGTGAAACGATTCAATGCAAAACAAATGCAAAAATGCTTGTTTGATTGTTTACTTTTAGCTTCCTTCTCTGTGGTTATTTCTCTGTGCACCATGAGCAAGGAAGAGGAGAAAACGAGAAACGTTAATGTTTATTTGCTAATTAATAGTATTGCATGCAATGAACTAACCACTTCATGTCGTGTTTGATATCTCAAGTCATTGAAAGCATGCACACTCTTTATCTCTTATTGGTTGATATGTCAAGAAACAAGAAACGAGGTAGAAGTTAATGCACCGCGCCTAAGTGTTTTCGGATTATTTGGTTTTCGTAAGATGACTTACACACCTAGATGCACCGCGCCTAAGTGTTTTGAGTAACATTTTATCAGTTAAATCTTTGGTCAAAATTTAGCACAAATTACAAAGGTGAGGAATAAACCAGGATGGAGTAGTAGTTTAGAAGCCCAAATAAATGAGTGAGGCGCCTTATTGTTACTCTCCACTGTGACTAGTCTTGTGGAACAAGCTGGGGAAGCCGCCAAAAGAACTGGCCCTAGGAGTAGTACCTAGGGATCGAGCGTCGGAGATGAACCGGAGAAAGTAAATGCAGAGAGATGAAATGCAAAAAAGACGGAGGGATGTGATGGTTGCTTGTCCGTTTATTTTACCAGGCCATTTACTACTGGGAGCGGTTGGGTTTTGTGATATGACGGCTTTACTGCCGTGCCACGAGCGGGGTGAGAGGTGAGACTCCCGTGCAGCGCCGCCCTCTACACTTGTACTACATCGGTCGTGGTTTATTAGTCCCCCATTGAATTTGACTGAAGATTTAACTGACAAAATGTTAGTGCATGTCAACAAAAACTATATTGTTGGATTCTTATTTGAACATAGTTTTGAATGATATAATTTTAGGTGACATGCATCAGTATTTATCGTACTATATATGATGTTAATTCAATTTTTGGTCATACTAATCTATAGTAGTAAGGTGCCCGTGCGTTGCACCAAGAGTGAAATGCATTGATTGGGGAGTTGTTTATTTTGACAAAGGATGTGGGGGTCATCTCATGTGTAACGGGTATCGATAGGTTTCTTCAGATATTATCTCATCTCTAGAGCTCACAAACATCCGGGTGAAATAGATAAAAAGGTATCTTTTGCAAACAAAAGTGTTCAACTGTTCAACCTGCATCCAAAACTTGTGAATAAATAACACTTATTGTGCTTTGCAAGAAATGATCTTTAAGAATTAGTTTTTGAGTATCGATTGTTATACATGTTGGCTACAGATGACATGGCACTTTCTTATAGTCAACAGTTGGCTATACTATTAAGTAATATTAACCATGCCCTTATACACCTACGGAGGGATTAAATCAGATGACTTGCAAGGGGCGGAGGAGATGTAAGAAATGGTTCATCGTAAGTCTTTCACCAGTACTGTAGTAAAAATTCATACATGGAAGATTCTAGACTAAAACATAAACGGATACACTTTTATTCATGCACAATACTCCAATAGAGCAAGATCCTGCATGGAAGTCTCCACATGCTTAGACAGCGGATTACATTGAGCGAAGACTAATGATCAACATTTAACTTGATAATGCGTATTTTTTTAGAAGAACAGGGAGGCTCCTCCCCGGTTCCATTATCAAATGAAACCCAAAGTGTCTTACATCAGCTCACTGAGAGGAGCAGTTCAAAGGAAGGACTACGGCGAAAGCCACTCAAGTTTAACGACAAGCTTACAGAATCAAAAGCGGCAAAGACACGGGCCATAAGCACCCACACACACACACTACATGTTTTCTAAGTGCACTTGATAATGCGTATGTCCAGGTGAGCCTCCTTGGAGTCCCCGTGCACCGAGTCGGCGGGGAAAGGATAGAACGGATGCCATGGGTTTTCCAAGTCCACATTGGCGAGCTAGTCCCAGCTCCTAAGATTCCAAGTCTGTCCGATGAGGCCGGTTTCGCCGCCCACGTGACCCGGAGGGGTAGTAACATTGACCTCGCACCCGTACATCTGCCTCAGTGTCGATGTCGGCGTCGTGGCTCGCCCGCGACGCGCTACAAAGACGGGCAGCGGCTGCGCTGGCCTCGCCGGTGCCCACGATCAAGAGGAAGACGCTGCCGTCCTCCTCCGAGACTAGCAGGCGCGGTGATCCTCCAGTGACTCGGCATGGTGAACCGTAGCACGTGTCGTGCTTGATGTTCTCCGCCAAGGGCCAGCGGTGACCGCTGCACGATCCGTGAGGTGATGCACCATGTCCGCCGGCGAGCCACAAAAGCGGCATCGGCACTCATAGCGATGGGCGAAGGGCTCCTTGGAGGCATCGACCAGGCCGTCCATGAAACGGGAGTGGCTGTAGGGGCGTTGCGCCAGATTGAATATGTGAGCAAGTTACTACGAGATTTAATCCGAATAAGCACAAAATAAATCATGACTGCCATAACAGAGATGAAACTAATCATGTGGACTAGCATAGTAGTAGGATACAGAGTAGAAACATGAATTCTACCACGATTTCAAACAGGAAGGACAGAAACACATATGGTGCAACGGGAGCAGCACCGTTGGCGTTGAGGTTGTCGCCCATGCCGTTGAGGAAGAGGTTGCCGAGGTTGGGGAAGAAGTCATCGTCGGTGAAGTTGTGGCTGCCAGCAGTCGCGAGTCGTTCCCAGATTTCAACAGCGCTCACGGATGGAGCGCGGAGGAGTGGCTGTAGGGGCGTTATGTCACTGAATGGAGCGCAGGAGTAGCACACGAAGCGAGAGATGGTGTCCTTACTAGTACTCCCTAGTCTCTATCTATCTATATCTATATATATCTACTCTTATAGAAAACCGAGTTGGTGATTATGGTTTGCCTGCCATCTTGTAATATATACCGTCCAATCTATATCTGACGGATATAAAGCCAACTATGACAATTTTACAAAGATACCCGCACCTCTCTCCACATTTACAGATAAGGCCTTACCTCGTGCTCCTCCCTATGTCTCTATCTCTACAAGTACTTTTTTATAACAAATTGAATAGTGCTCTTGCGTCCACTGCCGCGCCTGGCTGAACACGCCTCCTCGCCTCCATCATCACCAACCGAGTCTTTTATAGGAGTAGGAGTAGAGAAAAACCGAGTTGGTGATGATGGTGTGTCGTGCAATGCACGGGCATCTTGCTATTTTTTGCATATAAGTCCAAACACCACGTGACACGGTCTTTGAGCACGGTTCGTAGTCGCTCCACGATTGGGCATCAAGTTTGTAACTATTTTAGATTAGAATATACTACTCCTCCGGTGCTAGTAGTCGAGCAGAGTCCTACTCTTCTACTCTACTCTAGCAAGCTAGGGCATAGTAATTGTAGTAGGTACTTGAGGGAGTACCAATCTTGTGATCACTCAAGCAAGTTGTCCGCATCGATATGACCCTACACCGCTGGTATGTGTCTCGTAAGTCAAGCGGCGTGCAGTAGCCATCATCACCTGTCCACTTCCCGCAGCACATATTCGCTTCTCCATCTTTGTCCGCACATAATCTCGTCCAAGCTTCCATCCCCGCTAAGGCACCTCCCCCCCTCGTCCGAAACCCAAGCACTAACAATACCAGAACCGAGCAGCGTCCACCGAAAGAATGGTTGGAATTCGCTCCCCACAGAGGTAATCAAGCTCATTGTTTCGCGTGTGGACAATCTCAGTACCATGCCGCTCGCCGCGTGCTTGTCGGGGCTATACCGTTTACTCAAAGCCCTCAGGCCGGAGCTTTTTAAGCCAGCTCCTTGCTTGTTGATGCCGCCTGATCTTCAGAAACGGCGTGTCACGCAGCATGACGATCATAGGGTGGCGAGCATCAACCCGCTTCACTGTGATCCGATCCCCGCCAGCCTCAGCTACATTAACGGTATGTACTGGGTTGGCATGAACACGTCTTGGATGGTGCTCGTCGACGGTCGCGGCAGCTGGATGCTCGTGGAGGTCTACACCCGGCGATTGATCCCCCTTCCATCGATTAACACTGTACTACTTTGGCACATGCTCGTAATACTCGGAATCTTACAAAGAGCCAACATGATACCAAGTTTGATTTGCTCAAGGTTGTAATCTGCCAAGTGCCCACAAGATCTGGGAATTATAAAGATTTCAGGCTAATTGCGTTCTTCAACCGAGGTCTCGCCTATCTGACAGGTCACTGCGGTAAGTGGATAAATCTGCACGCCCATCGCAGGATCATACATCCTCCATGGTTCTCTGATGCCATTGAACACAAGGGCTTCATTTACGCTGTCGACTCCTTCTATGGCTGGACGTATTGCTGGCCTACTCCAGTCATCGCTACAAACGGCTGTTACAGCAATATGTTACTTTCCTATGATATCATGATGGCTTGCTTATATTACTGCCAACATTTACTGAAAAAATATTCATGCTCATAACATGTTGTTCTTAAGATTGACTAAATCAAGAGCCCTTTTTATTTGACTCAACTCGATATGATGTTGTAGGCACTGGTGTCCCTACCCTTCCTAATCCCGTAACCTTTCAAAGAAAAGCGGCATGGCGATTGCAGGTGGTTCTGGATCGATCGGACAACGGCGAAAGATTGATGATCGTTCGCGACGCACGGACGTGTTGTTTCGCGGAATACAATCACGATCCTTGCAAGGTCTTTGAGCAGATCCCAGCTTCTCGGGCCTTCAGGAATTTTTGGTCGGAGGCTGGTAAGTAGCCTTGGCACACGCTCTGTTTGTCGGACTGAATTGTTCGATTAACCAGAGATAACCGACGGCAAGGATCATGATGGCAGCGGTTTCGTTCATCGAGCAAAACTGTGTGTACATAGCGTACCATGCGTCTCTGCATGCACCATACCCTGATATGTGCCGCCACGCTCTACAGCCCAAAGTAGGAGAGAGGGTCGCAAGTATCAGATTTCGACCTGCTGGCTGGAGTTTCCCACGTCAAGCACCCATCTGGTTCAAGCCGTCAGCCAATCTCCACAGCTTAATAAATAGTAACGTCTAACTGAGCCAATTAGTTAGATGCGTACACTTGGTGTAGTAGGATCTTTATTTAGTTTGATGCATACACTTGTTCTTTTTTGGTAGCCCTTTTGTAATGATGGCTGATGTTTGGTTTGGAAGAGAGAGTTGCGTCTTCACTCTTCTGGTCTGCTTACTACTTCTGTTGCACCCCCAGCCCTGGTTGCCGCTGCTGCTGTTTTCAATGTACAATCAGTAGTATATTTTGTCTATTGGTTGAATATAAATGTGTTGTTAGAACGACAAACACAATGTTTTGGAAGTCGTTGCACGATTCGATCCTTTAGTGCCCCGTACCGTACGTAGCTCATACTATTTTTCGTATGGAACACATTTTCCACTTGTTGATAAAATGCAGCCCACTGATGAAGGCCCTATAGAGAAGCCCATAATTAACTGGAAGGGACGCTCTCACATGAATCCAGCCCAGGTACATGCTCATGGTCCCCTAAACATAAATAAATAAATAAATAAATAAAACTAAATGCTCATGCACCAGTTCTTTGGGAAAATAGGTAGCCCGGTATTTCTTTTTGAAGAATACCCAAGCTAGGCCTATTTGTTTTCTCTGAATTACTGGGCTGCAAATCTTTCAAGACGAGCAAATGGGATATTAGTTTTTTTGAATTTTGTTCTTCACTGATATCTTATACGTATTTCATTGGATTTAACATGACATAGTACTAACTTATTTTTAAATTTGTCTTAATATGGCTATTAATTTTTGGATTAAGAATATTTCATTCCCCAGCAAAAATTTCCCACATATTTAGTTAATTTTTGACCACAGTAATGACCGAAAATGGCGGCAATTCTAAAAATGGAAAACGGGCTGCAATAAATTCCATATGAATTAGTAAATGAGTAAAAATTATAAAAATAATAGCAAATGGGCTGTACACGCCACAGATTTCGAGGCTGACTTGTTTACGCAAGGCTTTGTCAGTGAACACACGATTCTAGCAGCCGTGCTTCTTCAATCTCTGATCTTCCTGCTCCACCACAGATACTAGCGCCAAGGGACTGCTGCTCCCTCCTCTTGTGGCCCACTGTGATGCCGGGCAGGCTTCCCCGGCCCACCCTACTCCCTCTGCTGGCCTGGCCGCACGCAATCAACTGCCTCCTTATTACGTGAAAAAATGATTCCTCCCATCGACATCTGGGCGCACGGTTGGGAGGCTGACACAGAGCCTACTACGTTGACGCGTACGCAGGCTTGTCAACTTAGTCAACAAACGATTCTAGCAGCAGTAACCGTTGGATTTGGATCAAACGGTCCTGCTGCTTCTTCAATCGCTGCTCTTCTTGCACCAGCCACCCAAACCAGTGCCGGGAGACCGCTGCTCCTGCCTCCGGTGGCGGTTGTCTTTGCCGTTGAGGCCTCATCGCCTTACTACTCCCACCGCTAGCCAGGCCCTGCAGCGACGGCAGCCTCACACCGCAGCCGAACCAGTGAACCCTGGTACTCCTCTCCGCGTGGGCATCCACTGTCGCATCTTCCCCGGCTCCGCGTCGTCCCCTTCCTAGGCCTCGCCGTCGTCCACCGCCTTGGTGCTCTCGGCGCGGCGTGGTCAATGTGGTCAACGACATTCCATCGGGAGAGTATTGTACGTGTAGAGTCTGACAGCTGGGTCCACGGCCACAACCCAGTTTTTTTGTGATTTGCCAAGTAAGTCGCTTTGTCAGGCCTGTTGGGCTGCAAATCTTTCAAGACGAGGAGAGCTTTCATTTGGCTGGCTAAGAAAATGGCCCATCAGTAATGAGAATGGGTTGTACATTTTTAAAACACATCAAACCAGCAGTTAGTTTCAAATATCTTTTTTTCATTTCGAGATTTTAAATTACATTAATTTTTATGCGTGGAGAATTTGTTGGATTTTAATTGATATACATTTATTTTTAAAATCAGTTTGAATGTGAGTCGAAATTTCGGGATTAAAAACAGTTCGGACCGCACCGAAATATGCAAAATTTCGTATACGTTTTTAACCGTGGCCACGATATGGGTTGTAATGCTAACAAAAAGAATATGGGCTCCAAAAAAAAAACCTTAAGAATTAGCAAATGGGCTGTAAATTATTAAAAATAATGGCAGATGGGTTGTATGCTATTTTCCACAGATTTGAGGCTTTCCTAAAAAGGTTGACCTTTAGCAAAGGATCGTTGGATGGCCATCCAACGACCGTCGTCTTCTTCAATCTCTGCTCTTCCTGCTCCAAATTGCTCAAACAAGCGCCCGGTGGACTGCTGCTCCCTCCTCCCCGCTGGCCGGCTCGACAGCTCGGACCCACCAGTTATATCTTTGTATGCAAGGAAGTGCCTCCTTATTACGCACAAAAAATGAATACTCCCCGTTAGCTGGGACCCAAAGATAGTGGCGAGGCTGACTTAGGGCCTACTAAGTTGACGGGACGGAGGGCTTTGTCAACTTAGTCAATATGCACGATTCTAGCTCCGGTGACCGTCGATGTCCATCCAACGGCCGTGGTGCTTCTTCAACCTCTGGTCTTCTTGCTCCAAATTACCCAAACCAGCGGCAGTCGTGCCTCGTGCTCCTGCCTCCGTGGCGGCTGCGATCGGCGGAGGCCTCACCGCCTCAACTACTCCCACCGCTGGCTAGGCCATCCCTCTACTCACCCACACCCCTGTTATTCTGCAGCGACGCAGCCTCACACCGCATCGAACCAAAGGAACCTCGTACTCCTCTCGTGTGGGCATCCATCGCCGCGTCTTCCCGGCTCCGTGTCGTCCCTTCCCAGTGCTCGCCGTCATCCACCGCCTGGTGCTCTCGGCGCGGCGTGGTCAACGTGGTCAAGGAACGGCTTCCATCGGACGTGGATCAGACGTGGAGATCTTGACAGCTGGGTCCACGGCCGCAGCAAGGAAGTGCCTCCTTATTACGCGCAAAATAATTATTCCTCCACCTGACAGCGGGGACCCACCGGACAGGCCACCATATTTAGCGAAAAACACGTTTCCCCCCGACTGCTGGGACCCACCAGCTACACCTTCACACGCAAGGAAGTGCGTCCGGGCAAAAAAAAACAAAATGATTCGCCCCCCTGACTGTTGGGACCCACCAGCTACATCTTCGCACGCAAGGAAGTGCGTCCGGGCAAAAAAAAATGATTCGCCCCCCTGACTGCTGGGATCCACCTGCTACATCTTCGCACGCAAAGGAAGTGTGTCCGGGCAAAAAAAAACGATTCGCCCCTCATTGCTGGGACCCACCACTACATTTTCGCAGCAAGGAACCGCTCGACGGTCGGGACCCACCTGGTCGGCGAACGTGGCGTTGTCATTCAGGTCGCGAACTTGTACGTACATATATACTGGTCGATGTAGAGGCGCACGTGTCGTAGTAGAGGCGCCAGATGTGTCGTAGTAGAGGCGCCGCGTAGCATGTACACGTCGTCTGGCCGGCGGTGCAAGAAAGAAAATACGGCCACGTATGTGTACATACGGGCGGGGTATCGAACGCCTAGTCGCGCATACGTATGGCGAGGGCTCGTGTTCATGGGGAGGCAACGAAATGTGTCGTGTTCATGGGGAGGCAACGGAATGCGTCGTGTTCATGGGGAGGCAATGAAATGCGTCGTGTTCATGGGGAGGCAACGAAATGCATCGTGTTCATCGGGAGGCAACGGAACGCGTGGGAGCCAACCGGCTTGGACGGAACAGGCGATGGAAACGAGGCCTGGCATACCGCAGAACGGAGGAAATGGACCTCCTACGGTCGAAACGGGGGTCCTGTTGATCGGGAGGGGTGTGGCGTACCGCAAAACGGACGAAACGGACTTGTGTTGGAGCGCTACGGTCGAAATGGGGGTCCTATTCATCGGGAGGGGTGTGGCGTACCGCAAAACGGACGAAACGGACTTGTGTTGGAGTGCTACGGTCGAAACAGGGGGGAGGGGTGTGGCGTACCGCAAAACGGGACTCCACGGGATATTGTTCATCTCCACC
The DNA here is from genome assembly GCA_021605205.1 of Aegilops longissima. Taxonomy (NCBI): domain Eukaryota; kingdom Viridiplantae; phylum Streptophyta; class Magnoliopsida; order Poales; family Poaceae; genus Aegilops; species Aegilops longissima. The sequence goes on from CM038682.1 coordinate 173,256,824, forward strand.
GTCGACCTCCTCCAGCCTCCACGGGCTACCGTCGACCTCCTCCAGCCTCCACGGGCTCCTGTTCATCCAGCCTCCACCGCGCGCTACTCCACCGGCTACTGTTCAACCACCCCTCCACACGGGCACCCCTCCACCATCTACTATTCATCCAGCCCTCCACACCACGGGGTCCTGTTCAACCACCCCTCCACGGCCACCCCTCCACCGCTCATGCTCATCCAGCCCTCCACACCACGGGTCCTGTTCATCCAGAGGCAACGCCACCGCCACTCGCAACCCCCCCTCCGCAACGCTTCGGTGTTCATCCTAGACGCAACATCGATCGGCTTGATTAGCAGCGATGGCGAAGAATCGCTCCATCGGGTTCGATTAACAGCCATCGATCGATCGATCGGGTTCGATGAACGCGTAGCTGCGGTGGCAATCGCCGAGTTCGCTAGAGCCCAACTCTGGCTCGGCTTCGCTAGAGCCAACGCCTACACACACACAGCGTCGTCGAGAAAACGTGCATCGCTCGCCCGACCTCCCACCGTAACCGCAACTCCCGAAATTTTCCTCCCCTCGCTTCTATCATGGTTTTTCCGTCATGGACGGCCCAAAGAATCTCATGCAGCTGCGTCTCCGCCCGCCTGTGACGAAAAGCCCATTTTCTGTCATGATTTTTTGTCATAGAAGTAGGAGCCCACCACATCTATGATGATACCTGGTTTTGTCACAATTATCGTCATAGAAGTGTCATATGTATGACAGAAAAATAATTCGTTCGGCCCAAAATGTCACAGATGTGTCTTTTTTTGTAGTGACGACTTTTGTTGTTTGAGAGCAACCCACCTCCGAAGCTTTTGAGAGAGAGAAATCCTTGCGAGGACAAAGCCCAGACACCCAGAGCCAAAGAGTGTTAGGCATCATCAAGTCTTTCGTCGCATGACACGAAGACTTGTTACACATGAGGATTGTGAATCCTCCAGCCGGTTAGGCGTCGCGTTCTGAGCATCCAAGAGTCACTGTGGATCGCCAATGAATGAAGTTTGTGAAGGTTTGGAAGTCTACCTTGAAGACTTACCAGAGTGATTGGGTGAGGACTGGGTGTCCTTAGCTCAAGGGGAATAAGGTGAAGACACGGTCTTCTGAGTTAAATCTCAGCCTCCTAATTAGGCGTCAGATTGTCACAAAGAATCGAACTGGTCCAACAAATCCTTGTCTTCGCCAAGCGACTGGTTCTATCGTCTCCCTCTCTTTGTTTACAGTTTGTCTTCGTGAACTCATTGTCTGTTTGCATTACCTGTTTGTCTTCACTGTGTGACTACTATTGTTGTTTTGCTTCATACCATCTTCCATCCTGATCTTTACTACCTAGCTACTATTAGTCTTCGTGCTTTCACTTCATTGCATACTTGACTATGGCTTGCTTAGTGTAGTTTACGTTCCACTGCATATCAATAGGTTCATTTCTATTGTTTTTCTTCGAAACTCTCATGTTTTGAAGACTTTCATAAAAATCGCCTATTCACCCCCCTCTAGTCGATAACTAGCACTTTCAAATATCATCATGACACCACATGTGAAGAATAGGAACTCCAGATCAAATTCTTCATATGGACCAAAGTCTTCATATGGATCCAAGTCCTCATATGGGCCAAATTCCTCACATGGATCAAATTCCTCAAATGGATCCAAAACTTGGTATGATCATCCGTGCTAACACTTCTGTTTCGTAGGGAAAATCTAAGAGTTCTGAATATGTGCATTATTATTCAAATCATTATGTTCATAAGTCCTCGAATAATTTCTCTGCTTATTCATATGCTTACTCTAACCCATCTTCTGTGAAACAAAGTGCATTGGCTTCAATGGCACCTTTCTCTTATGGAGCTCATAGAATTATGAACTCTTTGCCACCCCTCCAGATGTGGGTGGTGAAGAAAAAGAACTGATCTCTTATGCAGGGTTGCTACGTCTTGATCTTGCGTTGGTTTTCCCCGAAGAGGAGAGGATGATGCAACACAGTAGCGTAAGTATTTCCCTCAATTTTTGAGAACCAAGGTATCAATCCGGTAGGAGGCCACGCGCAAGTCCTCGTACCTGCACAAAACGATAGCTACTCGCAACCAACGCGATTAGGGGTTGTCAATCCCTTCACGGTCACTTACGAGAGTGAGATCTGATAGAGATAATATTTTTGGTATAAAGATGCAAAGTGAAAAGTAAAAGGCAAAGTAAAACAAAGCAAGTATAAAAGTGATAGAGATTAATATGATGAGAATAGACCCAGGGGCCATAGGTTTCACTAGTGGATTCTCTCAAGAGCATAAATATTCTACGGTGGATGAACCAATTACTGTTGAGCAATTGACAAAATTGATCATAGTTATGAGGTTATCTAGGTATGATCATGTATATAGGCATCACGTCCGTGACAACTATACCGAAACGATTCTGCATCTACTACTATTACTCCACTCATCGACCACTATCCAACATGCATCTAGAGTATTAAGTTAAAAATAGAGTAACGCCTTAAGCAAGATGACATGATGTAGAGGAATAAATTCATGCAATATGATAAATACCCCATCTTGTTATCCTCGATGGCAACAATACAATACGTGCCTTGCAACCCTTTACATCCTTTGGTAAGGACACCGCAAGATTGAACCCAAAGCCATGCACTTCTCCCATTGCAAGAACTACCAATCTAGTTGGCCAAACCAAACGGATAATTCGAAGAGACTTGCAAAGATAACTCAATCATACATAAAAGAATTCAGAGAAGATTCAAATATTAATCATAGATAAGCTGGATCATAAACCCACAATTCATCGATCTCAACAAACACACCGCAAAAAGAAGATTACATCGAATAGATCTCCACGAGAGAGGGGGAGAACATTGTATTGAGATCCAAAAAGAGATAAGAAGCCATCTAGCTACTAGCTATGGACCCGAAGGTCTGAAGTAAACTACTCACACTTCATCGGAGGAGCTATGGTGTTGATGTAGAAGCCCTCTGTGGTGGATGCCCCCTCCGGCGGAGCTCCGGAACAGGCCCCAAGATGGGATCTCGTGGATACAGGAAGTTGCAACGGTGGAATTAGGTTTTTGGCTCATGTTCTGATCGTTTGGGGGTACATAGGTATATATAGGAGGAAGGAGTACGTTGGTGGAGCTTCGAGGGGCCCACGAGGTAGGGGGGCACGCCCAGGGGGGCACGCCCTCCACCCTCGTGACCGCCTCGTGGCTTTCTTGACGGAGGGTCCAAGTCTCCTGGGTCTTATCTGATGAGAAAATCACGTTCCCGAAGGTTTCATACCGTTTGGACTCCGTTTGATATTCTGTTTCTTCGAAACACTGAAAAAGGCAAAAAACAGCAATTCTGGGCTGGGCCTCCGGTTAATAGGTTAGTCCCAAAAGTAATACAAAAGTGGAAAATAAAGCCCATTATAGTCCAAAACAATAGATAAAGTAGCATGGAGCAATAAAAAATTATAGATACGTTGGAGACGTATCAGGCATCCCCAAGCTTAATTCATGCTCGTCCTCGAGTAGGTAAATGATAAAAAGAGAATATTTGATGCGGAGTGATACTTTGGCATAATTTCAATGTAAATCTTCTTAATCATGGTATGAATATTCAGATCCGAAATATTCAAGACGAAAGTTCATATTGACATAAAAATAATAATACTTCAAGCATACTAACAAAGCAATTATGTCTTCTCAAAATAACATGGCCAAAGAAAGTTATCCCTACAAAATCATATAGTCTGGCTATGCTCCATCTTCCCCACACAAAGTACTTAAATCATGCACAACCCCGATGACAAGCCAAGCAATTGTTTCATACTTTAACAGTTTCAAAACTTTTTCAATCTTCACGCAATACATGAGCGTGAGCCATGGATATAGCACTATATGTAGAATAGAATGGTGGTTGTGGAGAAGACAAAAAGAGGGAAGATAGTCTCACATCAACTAGGCGTATCAACGGGCTATGGAGATGCCCATCAATAGATATCAATGTGAGTGAGTAGGGATTGCCATGCTACGGATGCACTAGAGCTATAAGTATATGAAAGCTCAACAAAAGACACTAAGTGGGCGTGCATCCAACTCGCTTGCTCACGAAGACCTAGGGCATTTGAGGAAGCCCATCATTGGAATATACAAGCCAAGTTATAAAATGAAAAATTCCCACTATTATATGAAAGTGACAAAATGAGAAACTCTCTATAATGAAGATCATGGTGCTACTTTGAAGCACAAGTGTGGTAAAAGGATAGTAACATTGTCCCTTCTCTCTTTTTCTCTCATTTTTTTTATTTGGGCCTTTTTTTATGGCCTCTTTTTTTCTGTCGTCCGGAGTCTCATCCCGACTTGTGGGGGAATCATAGTCTCCATCATCCTTTCCTCACTTGGGACAATGCTCTAATAATGATGATCATCACACTTTTATTTTTCTTACAACTCAACAATTACAACTCGATACTTAGTACAAAATATGACTCTATATGAATGCCTCCGGCGGTGTACCGGGATATGCAATGGAACATGTGTGACATGTATGAAATAATTATGAACGGTGGCTTTGCCACAAATACGATGTCGACTACATGATCATGCTAGCAATATGACAATGATGGAGTGTGTCACAATAAACGGAACTGTGGAAAGTTGCATGGAAATATATCTCGGAATGGCTATGGAAATGCCATGATAGGTAAGTATGGTGGCTGTTTTGAGGAAGGTATATGGTGGGTGTATGATACCGGCGCAAGGTGCGGGGTATTAGAGAGGCTAGCAATAGTGGAAGGATGGGAAAAAGTGCGTATAATCCATGGACTCAACATTAGTCATAAAGAACTCATATACTTATTGCAAAAATCTAGAAGTTACCAAAGCAAAGTATTACGCGCATGCTCCTAGGGGGATAGATTGGTAGGAAAAGACCATCGCTCGTCCCCAACCGCCACTCATAAGGAAGACAATCAATAAATAAATCATGCTCCGAGTTCATCACATAACGGTTCACCATACGTGCATGCTACGGGAATCACAAACTTCAACACAAGTATTCTTCAAATTCACAACTACTCAACTAGCATGACTCTAATATCACCATCTTCATATCTCAAAATAATTATCAAGCATCAAACTTATCTTAGTATTCAACGCACTCAAAAGAAAGTTTCACATATCTTGAATACCAAGTATATTAACATTAAGCAAATTACCATGCTATTTAATGAGTCTCAAAATAATCTAATTGAAGCATGAGAGATCAAGTTTATTTAAAACAAATCCACCACCGTGCTCTAAAAGATCTAAGTGAAGCACTAGAGCAAAAAATTATCACGCTCAAAAGATATAAGTGAAGCACTATGAGCAAAACTATCAAGCTCAAAAGATATAGGTGAAGCACATAGAGTATACTATCAAATTTCAATTAATGTATGGCTCTCTCAAAAGGTGTGTACAGCAAGGATGATTGTGGTAAACTAACAAGCAAAAACGCAAATAATACAAGACACTCCAAGCAAAACACTTATCATGTGGTGAATAAAAATATAGCTCCAAGTAAATTACCGATGGAAGTGGACGAAAGAGGGGATGCCTTCCGGGGCATCCCCAAGCTTTGACTTTTTGGTGTCCTAGGATTATCTTGGGGGTGCCATGGGAATCCCCAAGCTTAGGCTCTCGCCACTCCTTGTTCCATGATCGATCAAAAGAATTCACCCAAAACTTGAAAACTTCACAACACAAAACTCAATAGAAATCTCGTGAGCTCCGTTAGAGAAAGAAAACAAAAGACTACTTTAAGGTACTGTAATGAACTCATTCTTTATTTATATGGGTGTTAAACCTACTGTATTACAACTTCTCTATGGATCATAAACTATTTTACTAGCCATAGATTCATCAAAAAAAGCAAACAACACATGCAAAACAGAATCTATCAAAAACAGAACAGTCTGTAGTAATCTGTAACTAATGCAAACTTCTGGAACTCAAAAACTTCTACCGAAATTAGAAGACCTGGACATTTTGTTTATTGATCAGCAGAAATTGGAATCAGTATTTTATCACGTTCTGGTGATTTTTAACAATTCGGGCACTGAGCGTAAAGTTTCTGGAAACTACAGCAAGATCAAATAACTATCATCCAAGAAGATCCAATAGGTTTAACTTGGCACAAACACTAATTAAAAGATAAAACCACATCTAAACAGATGCTAGATGGATTATTTATTCCTAAACATAAGCAAAACAAAAAACTAAAAATAAAATTGGGTTGCCTCCCAACAAGCGCTATCGTTTAACGCCCCTAGCTAGGCATAAAAGCAAGGATAGATCTAGGTATTGCCATCTTTGGTAGGCAATCCATAAGTGGCTCTCATAATAGATTCATATGGTAATTTTATTTTCTTTCTAGGGAAGTGTTCCATGCCTTTCTTCAATGGAAATTGGAATTTAATATTTCCTTCCTTCATATCAATAATTGCACCAATCGTTCTAATGAAAGGTCTACCAAGAATAATATGACATGAAGGATTGCAATCTATATCAAGAACGATAAAATCTATGGGCACATAATTCCTATTTGCAACAATAAGAACATCATTAATTCTTCCCATAGGCTTTTTAATAGTGGAATCTGCAAGATGCAAGTTTAGAGAGCAATCATCAAAGTCGCGGAAATCTAGCAAATCACACAAAGTTTTGGGAATAGTGGAGACACTAGCACCCAAATCACACAAAGCATGAAACTCATAATTTTTAATTTTAATCTTAATAGTAGGTTGCCACTCATCATAGATTTTTCTAGGGATAGAAACTTTCAACTCAAGTTTTTCTTCATAAGATTGCATCAAGGCATCAACAATATGTTCGGTATTAAATTCCTTGAAATAAAATATAGTGGGTTTAGCAACATCTAGATTTTTATTTCTTTCAATCCCACTTTTATCAATTTCATCATCAAGATCTAAAAACTCCGGATTCTTAGAACGCCTTCTAGGTAAAGGAAGATCATATTCAGTTTCATCAAGATTCATATTGCAAATCAAAGATTTAATAGGGGACACATCAATAACTTTTAGATCTTCATCTTGATTATCATAGGAATTCGGTTTAGCAGCCATCTTATTGACTAAGGTAGCTTGCATATCCGAAATTTCAGCGGTCATCTTTTCAGGACGAGCAATTTGGGCTCTTATACCATCAAATTCTTTGGACGTATCATCGAGCTCTTTATTCATATAACTCATAAAACTCTTTTGTTCCTTAAGCTCGTTTCTAAAGAAATTATTATGCTCAAATTGCAAAACCATAAACTTCCTGACATTGTTTTCGATCGCCTCTAGCCTTTTAAGGTGAAGATCACCAAATTTAGGTAAGGTTATCACGACAAACAAGCAATCCAACACACGAGCAAACAAACGGATGAGGAAAAGGCAACGGGAAAAAGAGGAGGAGATTAGGAAAGAGAGGGCGAATAAAACGGCAAGGGTGAAGTGGGGGAGAGGAAAACGAGAGGCAAATGGCAAATAATGTAATGCGAGAGATAGGGATTGTGATGGGTACTTGGTATGTTGACTTTTGCGTCGACTCCCCGTCAACGGCGCCAGAAATCCTTCTTGCTACGTCTTGAGCTTGCGTTGGTTTTCCCCGAAGAGGAGAGGATGATGCAGCACAGTAGCGTAAGTATTTCCCTCAGTTTTTGATAACCAATGTATCAATCCAGTAGGAGGCCACGCGCAAGTCCCTCGTACCTGCACAAAACGATAGCTAATCGCAACCAACACGATTAGGGGTTGTCAATCCCTTCATGGTCACTTACGAGAGTGAGATCTGATAGAGATAATATTTTTGGTATTTTTGGTATAAAGATGCAAAGTGAAAAGTAAAAGGCAAAGTAAAACAAAGCAAGTATAAAAGTGATAGAGATTAATATGATGAGAATAGACCCGGGGGCCATAGGTTTCACTAGTGGCATCTCTCAACAGCATAAATATTCTACGGTGGGTGAACAAATTACTGTTGAGCAATTGACAGAATTGAGCATAGTTATGAGGTTATCTAGGTATGATCATGTATATAGGCATCACGTCTGTGACAAGTAGACCAAACGATTCTCACGCATCTACTACTATTACTCCACTCATCGACCGCTATCCAAATGCATCTAGAGTATTAAGTTAAAAACAGAGTAACGCCTTAAGCAAGATGACATGATGTAGAGGAATAAATTCATGCAATATGATAAATACCCCATCTTGTTATCCTTGATGGAAACAATACAATCGTGCCTTGCAACCCTTTACATCACCGGGTAAGGACACCGCAAGATTGAACCCAAAGCCATGCACTTCTCCGATTGCAAGAACTACCAATCTAGTTGGCCAAACCAAATGGATAATTCGAAGAGACTTGCGAAGATAACTCAATCATACATAAAAGAATTCAGAGAAGATTCAAATATTAATCATAGATAAGCTGGATCATAAACCCACAATTCATCGGTCTCAACAAACACACCGCAAAAAGAAGATTACATCGAATAGATCTCCACGAGAGAGGGGGAGAACATTGTATTGAGATCCAAAAAGAGAGAAGAAGCCATCTAGCTACTAGCTATGGACCCGAAGGTCTGAAGTAAACTACTCACACTTCATCGGAGGGGCTATGGTGTTCATGTAGAAGCCCTCCATGGTGGATGCCCCCTCCGGCGGAGCTCCGGAACAGGCCCCAAGATGGGATCTCATGGATACAAGAAGTTGCGGCGGTGGAATTAGGTTTTTCGCTCCTATTCTCGATCGCTTGGGGTGCGTGAGGTATATATAGGAGGAAGGAGTACGTCGGTGGAGCTTGAGGGCCCACGAGGCGGGGCGCGCCAAGGGAGGGCCCTCCACCTCGTGACCGCCTCGTGGCTTTCTTGACGGAGGGTCCAAGTCTCCTGGGTCTTATCGATGAGAAAATCACGCCCCGGTTTCATCCCGTTTGGACTCCGTTGATATTTTGTTTCTTCAAACACCAAAAAGGCAAAAACAGCAATTCAGGCTGGGCCTCCGGTTAATAGGTTAGTCCCAAAAGTAATATAAAAGTGGAAAATAAAGCCCATTATAGTCCAAAACAATAGATAAAGTAGCATGGAGCAATCAAAAATTATAGATACGTTGGAGACGTATCAAGGGTCAGGTCTCCCGATGAACTTGAACGTCTGAAAAAAATTGCTGGAGGCCTGAATATGCTTGAAGGGACGCAAACTAATCATGAAGAAATGAATACTCATTTCTCAGGTCCTCATACTGCTATATCTGTTATACTTCTTGATGAAATTCAATCTGATGAATTTGATGGTATATTCTTCACTGATGAAGTATATGAGTTTGTAAGATGCACTAATTCATCTGCAGGATGATCAACCCAAAGCTACTGAGTGGGTCATCGACAGTGGATGTACAAATCACATGACAGGTGACAAGAACTTATTGATGGACGTTGCTTTATCTCCATTGCATCTAAAGCATATCACCTAGGCTGACAAAGGCAAAATCAAGGTATTGGGTCTAGGTAGGGTTGCCATCTCAAAGGATCGACACATGGACAAAGTCATGCTTGTCGAGTCCTTAGGATTCAACCTCATGTCTGTCTCAATGCTTTGTGATCTTGATATGGTTGTCGTCTTTGGCAAATATCGTTGCATTGTGCTAATGGAATCTGACAATTCCATAGTCTTCGAAGGCTTTAGGAGAGGAGACTTGTATATTGTTGATTTCTCTGCAGGACCACACCCTGCCACATGTCTACTTGCAAAAGCTTCAGAAGGCTGGTTATGGCATCGACGACTAGGTCATGCTGGCATGAGGAACTTACATACTTTCGCGAAGAAGAAGCACGCCATTGGCATCGAGGGTGTCAAATTCCTCAAAGACCATCTTTGTGGGGCTTGTGAGGCTGGAAAGATGATAAGAGCCAAGCATCCCTCGAAGACTATCATGACTAACACTTGTCCTTTTGAATTGCTTCACATGGATCTCTTTGGCCCTACTCATTATGCCACACTAACAAATGCAGCATCTCTATATGGCTTTGTCATTGTTGATGATTATTCTCATTACACATGGGTGCATATCACCACTTGCAAAACTGAAGTGCAGGAAGTCTTCAAACGATTTTCCTCAAGGGCCTCGACGAAATTCGGTGTGAAGATCAAGCACATTAGGAGTGACAATGGGACCTAGTTCAAGAATACTGGTCTTGATGACTATCTTGATGAACTTGGTATTACACACGAGTTATCTGCCCATTACACTCCTCAGCAGAATGGCATCGCGAAGTGCAAGAACATGACTCTTGTTGAGATGGCTCGCACGATGCTTGATGAATACAAGACGCCTCCTTGCTTCTGGACTGAGGCTATTGATACTGCGTGCGACATCATCAACAGGGTATAACTTCACAAATTCTTCAAGAAGACTTCATATGAACTCCTCACTAACAAGAAACCCAATGTGAGTCATTTCAAAGTCTTCGGTGCTAAATGTTGGATTAGAGATCATCATCACAATTCTAAATTTGCACCGAAAGCACATGAAGGTCTTATGCTTGGTTACGGAAAGGACTCGCACACCTACAGAGTCTTCAACACCTATCACCACAAGGTTGTTGAAACTGTAGATGTGTGGTTCGATGAAACTAACAGCTCGCCAAGAGAGCACCTACCTCCTGTGCTAGATGAAATGTCACCTAAGGAATCCATCAAGTTCAAGGCTACTGAGGATGTCATACCCACTGAAGGATCTGCTGAAGAAGTCATTCCAGAACGTGAAGAAAATCATGCTGGTGCATCTGAGGAAAATGGCTCTGAAGAAAATGCTGAGCCCACTCAAAGTCGGCAACCTGCTCATCCTCGCGTTGCAAATGAAGTGCAGATTGAGAAAATCATCGATGACATCAACGCACCAGGTCCTCTCACATGCTCAAGAGCTTCACATTTGTCTAACTTTTGTGGGTACTTTGCTTTTGTCTCTATCGCATATCCCACCAAAGTTTATGAGGCATTTCTGGAGCCTGAGTGGATTCAAGCGATGCAAGAGTAATTACATCAATTCGAGCTCGACAATGTCTGGGAACTTGTCAAGTGCCCAGACCCACGTAAGCACAATATCATCGGTACCAAATGGATCTACCACAACAAGCAAGATGAAAATGGACTTGTGGTGAGGAATAAGGCTCGTCTTGTAGCTCAAGGCTACACACAGGTTGAAGGAATTGATTTCAATGAAACTATTGCACCTGTTTCTAGACTTGAGGCTATTCGCATATTGCTTGCTTATGCTAACCATCATAATATCATCTTATATCAAATGGTTGTGAAAAGTGCATTCCTCAATGGTAAGCTTGAGGAAGAAGTATGTGTTGCTCAACCACCAGGTTTTGAAGATCCTAAGCATCCTGACAAAGTCTTCAGACTCAATAAGGCCCGCTATGGCCTCAAGCAGGCCCCTCGAGTGTGATATGATACTTTGAAGGAATTCCTCATGAAGAAAGGTTTGAAACCTGGTTCACTTGACCCAACTTTTTTCACCAAAACATATGATGATGAATTATTCATGTGCCAAATATATGTTGATGATATTATCTTTGGTTGTACTAACCAACGTTACAATGACGAATTTGCCTATATGATGAGTGTGGAATATCAAATGTCTATGATGGGAGAATTTAAATTCTCCTTAGGTCTTCAAATTCGTCAACAACGCAATGGCACCTTCATATCTCAAGAGAAATACCTCAAGGATGTGCTGAGGAAATTCGGCATGCAAGATTGCAAAGGCATCAAAATCCCTATGCCCACAAATGGCCATCTATGCACCGATGAAAATGGTAAAGACTTTGATCAAAAGGTATACCGCTCCATGATTGGCTCTTTATTGTATCTATGTGCATCTAGGCCAGACATTATGCTTAGTGTTTGCATGTGTGCCCGTTTTCAAGCTACACCGAAGGAATCACACCATAAGGCTATGAAACATATTCTTCGATATCTAGCTCACACTCCAACACTTGGATTATGGTATACCAAGGGCTCGGTTTTTTTATCTCATTGGATATTCTCACTTTGACTATGCTGGTGATCGAGTGGATCACAAGTCAACATCAGGCACATGCCATTTCCTCGGACGATCCTTAGTATGTTGGTCCTCGAAGAAGCTAAATTGTGTATCACTATCTACTGCTGAAGCTGAGTACATTGTTGCTGGTTCTTGCTATGCTCAATTGTTGTGGATGAAGCAAACCCTCAACGACTACGACATCAACATGAAGAATATTCCACTCTACTACGACAACGAGAGTGCCATCAAGATTGCTCACAACCCTGTTCAGCACTCGAAGACAAAGCACATCCGGATTCGTCATCATTTTCTTCGAGATCATGTGTCGAAGGGCGACATCTTCATCGACCACGTGAAGACTGAAGATCAACTGGTAGATGTGTTCACAAAGCCCTTGGATGAAAAGAGATTTAGCAAGTTGCGGTGTGAGCTAAATATCCTAGAATCTTCGAATGTTCTTTGAAAGGACACACATCCTAACACTTATGCAAAATTGATGACTTAGTTGTGCAACACATGAAGTAACATTTTTCTTCAATCAATGAAGACTAACCCTCTAAGTGTGAAGAAATTAATTAAGAATTTGATTCTCATAGCCCTACGACAATTATACGCGGCGTCTGAAATCATCATTCTTATATGGTGGGTTACGCCACCAACAACAGTTGAAAATCTTCAATTTGAGTTTTTTTCTTCACTTTTGCAAATTCTTCAATTTTCAAATTCTTCAACTTTGCAAAGTCTTCAACACTTTCGAATGGTGTTCTTCATTGCCTAATTTTTCAAGTTGTTTTTTCTTCTAAGTGAATGTGATCGGACCCGTTCCCCCTCTATGCTAAACTCAACCCAGTCTGTTCACAAATTCTACATGTTCGTTCTAATTGAAACACGTTCAAAATCTTCACTATGTCCTTGTCAGCTGAAGAATTTGCAAACGAAACATAAAATTTTCATATCTGAATTTTTGGCTTTTGCCGCTCAAACCGTTTCGCATCCCACGATAAGATTAAACTACTGACCCACGATCTACCATGATCTCCACCTCTCTATACGTGAGTGACACATGTCGCTAGGATGGCAAGGGTCAGGGGCATGTTTGTCCAAATTCTTCGGACGAGCAGTTTTTCACCGTGGTTATAAACACCCCCTCCCGTCCTCATACTTCATTTACTCCGCTCATCCTCTCCTTGCTCGAGCTCTCAGACCTAGTGCGGCTGCTACACTCCATCGTCGCCGATGAGGAAGAGCTTCACTGCCTCGACCTCGTCGTCGTCATAGTTGCGCCGGCCGCGGAAATCTTCACTCTGCCGCCGCCGTAGCTCTCTCTCACCACCAAGTTAGGGCGTGGGAGATCTGAACGGACGGACTTCTCCATCTCCACTCCCAGTTCGTCGTGTTCTTCGTCCAGGGTAATTAAAATCTGATTTTACTGCCCTACTTTGATTCTCATGATTTCCACAAAATCTTTAAAAGGTGTTTATTCTTCAACTTCCCAATCCTTAAGCACTCAGTTCCATCAATACCTTGATTTGTTTCTCCAAGCTATGTTTTTTTCTTTAAGATTCCTCAATTGTGTGGATTGTCAAATCTATACAACTCTAGAACCTAAGTCAAGAATTCTTAGTGAAATTCCTCAAGACTCCCATGGTCAAATTCCTCAAAGTTGATACTTTTGAAAAAAAATCGGAGAATGCATATGACCTCTCCAAATTCTTCGCACCTATAACCTGTTCACAGGTACAAAAATGTCTGCTGCTGAATCACTAGTTTCTCATCAACTTAACTCATTTGCAGCGTTCCTCGAACATAAATTGCATACTTCCTCAAAAAAGTCAATTGTTCAAAATCCTCAAGTGAAGAAAATGGCTGATGGTAAAAGACCTCAGAAGGGAGGAAAGAGACCAAAGTCCAATGCTGCTTTTGAGATCCCTGATGACATATATGCTGGGTACTGTACTCTTGATGAGGAAATTCATGGCAAAGAAAACAAGAATCAGCGCAAAGTGCGCATACAGAGGATTGAAAGAAGATGGGCTAAGGAATGGAGGGAATATCGTTATGTTAATCCAAAGTACATGAAGAAATTCGTTGTTAACCCTCCATGTCCCAGAACTCCATTGGCTCCAGGCCAAGAAGCTGACCCCTCAAGCATCAGGCGCGGTGAGGAATTTCCCAAGGAATGGGCAAAACGCCAAGCCAAGTTGGTTAAAGTAGCAAAAGAAGCAGTGAAGAAATTCAATGAAGATTCTGCTGCTACTGCTGAGGCCTCTGCTAGCAAGCCAAGGAAGGCTTTGCCGAAGAAATCAGCTGTGAAGCCGAGTTCCTCAACAGTAATGCCTCACGGCCATTTCCGAAGCCCTCAAAGCAAATTCCCCATGCAACCTCTTCAAGGGCAGCTCCAATTCCCTCTATTGTCATGAAATCCTCAACTGCTGCTGCAAAGTCCTCAACACCTGTGCATCTTGCCACATGTTAAAGGACTGCAGGCTTCTCAATTGCTTCAGGAGCATCTGCTAGTTCCTCAGCTCCACCACAGTCCTCAACAGGTCCATCCTTGTTGAAGAAAAAGGCCACTGCTAGATGTGGATTGAGGCCAAGTCCTCATAAGAAGCAAGTTGCTTTTCAAGTTCCGTCTGATGACGATGATGAAGCTAGTGATGAAGAACTTGCTGAAATCATCAGAGACAGGCAGGAAAGGGCCGCTAGAGCCAAAGGCAGTGTTGTGCCTCTCATACTGGATCCGAAGAAGATCCTGGATTATATTGATCTATGGCACAAAGATCCCAACACTCCTCTGCCTGACTTAAACCTCACTCCTGGTCAAAGTTATATGTTAATGACATTCATCTATGAAGAAAAATGGAAATTTGAAAAGGGGGGGGGGGCAAGTCAAGAAAGCTCAGTACAAGAAGGAGCGATTTTTGAAGAAAAATGTTCTGAACATGTCTCCTACAGAACTCGTATCTTTGCAAAAGGAGATCAAAGGCCTCAGTGATGAATTTGACACCTACTATGCAGACTGGCTAGGTGCCAAAGTCAGATTTGTCAAGCTGGCCAAGAACCTCAAACCAAATGTTGCAGCCCCATCGCAACAAGATATTCCTCAGGCTGAAGCATCTGCTCAGCCTACTGAAGAAAATGCTAGCACAGCTGATGAAAATCAGGCTGTTGATGAGACTGAGAGTTCCAGGGCTGCTGAAGAAATTCCAGCTCATGAAGAAATTGCTAGGGCAACCACCAATGTTGCGCCTGAAGAACAAACCAGGCCAGCTGAAGCATTTGTTGCACCCGAAGAAACTCAGAATGACAGGGCAACTGCATTAGTCGTGCCTGAAGAAACTGAACCAACTTCATCTGCTCCTCCTGCAAAGTCATCACAGATGAAGAATATCAACCTTCCTTCTGCATCAGAAGTGAAGAAAACCAAAGCTGCGGAGAAGGCAGCTGTGAAGAAAAAGAAAACATCAACGACTACAGAGTCTTCAGCTCCCAAGAAAGTGAAGGCTTTGACAAGTTCCTTCACTAACCCCATTGATGTTGTTCCAATCTCTGTTGTGCCATCAAAGGAAATTGTGCCTTTTTGCGAAGAGTATATCATACCAGATGACACAGATGAAGAGAATCCTTATGTTGCTTCTTCAGAGCAGTTGGATGAAGAAATTTAAGTGGATGATATCCCTTCAACCCCACTGGTATCATCGCCCATGAACCAGTTCACAGCTGAAGAGGCAGATGTTGAAGAAATGGAAGAAGAAGAAGACGAGGATGTGGACATTGGGTCTACAACACCAGTTCTGAATGATGACTATTGGGAAAGACTTCATCCCAATTCGCCATTGACCACTCCTCTGCATCAAATTCCTCAGTCCCCTGTGCAAACTGAAGAAATTCAAACGGGATCTGACGGACATCAAACATCACTTCTTTCCATTCCTGAAGAAGTTACAACTGCATCTGCTGAAGAAGCTGAAACTCAACACGCTGTTGAAGAACCTGAAGTGTCAATTCCCTAGGCTGCAGCTCCAGAGATTTTGAAGCAAGAGGCTATGAAGTCTTCAACTGTTAATCTTCAGCCCAAGCAACATAATCCTCATGCTAAAAGACCGAAATTCAAAGCTAATGATTTCTTCTTTCAGCACCATTTCTTCACGGATTTCAATCCTTATGACTCAGCAAGACTTCGACGCAAGCGGTTCTGGACTGCAAGTCAGATGAACTTCTATTCATCACTCTTATTTGATAAGGACGAGGTATTTGAGCACCGTCAAATTCCTCATGGGGATATGGAATCTCTCCCGTGCTTCCAACCTGTCCTGAATGTTCTTCATGACGCTGGGCTTTTGAACTTCTGTGTTGACATCTGCGACTGGAATGAAGAGCTAACTCTTCAATTCTATGCCACACTACACCTCACTGAAAATGTGGCTGATGTGAATTCACGGGTGCTTGACTGGATGACTGAGAACACGCACTACAAAGCCCCGACCTTTGAATTGCTTCATGTCGTTCCAGTCAGTCCTCCTTCTGAAGGCGCCAGGCTTATATATGAAGAACCTTGATACGTCTCCAACGTATCTATAATTTTTTATTGCTCCATGCTATTATATATTATGTTTTGGATGTTTAATGGGCTTATTTATACACTTTTATATTATTTTTGGGACTAACCTATTAACCCAAGGCCCATTGCAAATTGCTGTTTTCGCCTATTTCAGTGTTTCGCAGAAAAAGAATATCAAACGGAGTCCAAACGGAATGAAACCTTCAGGAGCGTGATTTTTGGAACAAACATGATCTAGAGGACTTGGAGTGGACGTCAAGCAATCAACAAGGAGGCCACGAGGTAGGGGGGGCGCCTACCCCCTGGGCGCTCCCTCCACCCTTGTGGGCCCCTCGTGGCTCCACCGACCTACTTATTCCTCCTATATATACCTACATATCCGCAAACCATCGGGGAGCACCACGAAAACCTAATTCCACCGATGCAACCTTCTGTAGCCATGAGATCCCATCTTGGGGCCTTTTTCGGTGCTCCGCCGGAGGGGGAATCAATCACAGAGGGCTTCTACATCAACACCACAGCCTCTCCAATGATGTGTGAGTAGTTTACCACAGACCTTCGGGTCCATAGTTATTAGCTAGATGTCGTCTTCTCTCTCTTTGGATCTCAATACAAAGTTGTCCTCGATCTTCTTGGAGATCTATTCGATGTAAATCTTTTTGCGGTGTGTTTGTCGAGATCCGATGAATTGTGGGTTTATGATCAAGATTGTCTATGAACAATATTTGAATCTTCTCTGAATTCTTTATGTATGATTGGTTATCTTTGCAAGTCTCTTCGACTTATCAGTTTGGTTTGGCCTACTAGATTGACCTTTCTTGCAATGGGAGAAGTGCTTAGCTTTGGATTCAATCATGCGGTGCTCGATCCTAGTGACAGTATGGGAAACGACACGTATTGTATTGTTGCCATCGAGGATAAAAAGATGGGGTTTATATCATATTGCTTGAGTTTATCCCTCTACATCATGTCATCTTACCTAATGTGTTACTCTGTTCTTATGAACTTAATACTCTAGATGCATGCTGGATAGAGGTCGATGTGTGGAGTAATAGTAGTAGATGCAGGCAGGAGTCAGTCTACTTGTCGCGGACGTGATGCCTATATACATGATCATGCCTAGATATTCTCATAATTATGCACTTTTATATCAATTGCTCGACAGTAATTTGTTCACCCACTGTAATACTTATGCTATCTTGAGAGAAGCCACCAGTGAAACCTATGGCCCCCGGGTCTATTTTCCATCATATTATCTCCCGTCAAGTAGCTATGTCTAACACCGTTTATTTTGCAATCTTTACTTTTAATCTTTATCATAAAAATACCAAAAATATTATCTTATCATCTCTATCAGATCTCACTTTTGCAAGAGGCCGTGAAGGGATTGACAACCCCTTTATCGCGTTGGTTGCAAGGTTCTTATTTGTTTGTGTAGGTGCAAGGGACTTGCGTGTGGCCTCCTACTGGATTGATACCTTGGTTCTCAAAAACTGAGGGAAATACTTACGCTACTTTGCTGCATCACCCTTTCCTCTTCAAGGGAAAACCAACGCATGCTCAAGAGGTAGCAAGAAGGATTTCTAGCGCCGTTGCCGGGGAGGTGCGCACCAAGTCAAGTCAAGATTTGATTTCCCTTCAATGAGCCATTTCTGGCGCCGTTGCCAGGGAGTCTACGCACAAGTCAAGACATACCAAGTACCCATCACAAACTGTTATCCCTCGCATTACATTATGTCGGTGTAGTGAAAACCAGGGCTACACTAACCGCCGGGCATGGGCCACGACTGTATGCAATTACACTAAAGAGGATCCATCTTCGCCGACAAGCGCTACATCGGTAAGCAAGACTCAAGCCACCTTCCCGGCAAGGAGCATCCTGCCCTGCCAAGGAGGACAGATACAAGGCAAAAAGAAGCAGCCCAGCCTGAGAACCAGAAGACAAGACGACCGCAAGGCTCCTTTCCGAGGATGCCCACGAGGCCCCGGCCAGGCCCCTTGCCGAAGACGGCCGCGAGGCCCCGGCAAGCCTCTTGCCAAGGGCGCTCACAAGGCCCCGGCAAGACCCTTGCCGGGAAGATACGCAAGACCGCGACAAGCCCTTGCCGAGGACATCGGTGGGGACGCAGCCAGGCCCACGCCTACCAAGACTCCACCGCCGTCCCCATGCAGCTGCCAGCTCGATCAGCTGAGCAGGCGCCCGCGTGGCGACGTGCGGTCTCTACACCGATCCAGCAAGCTCCTGCGTGGTGGCATGCAAGTCTTCCTGAAGACTCCACCACCCGCGCCAGTCCATCGACCTGCTAACGTGGCACTACAACGCCTCGTCAGCTCGGACGCGCGTCAAGGCCAAGCAGCGACAGTTGGGAGGAGCTTCCTTGCCGTCCCCGATAAAGCAAGAGGACGCATAAGCGGCGCATCGAATGCGTTTGTCCTGTGATGTCAGGCGATAAGCTTGTACACTGTAGATACCTTCCACCTCCTGTGTGCCACTGTGGCGACCCCTTTGACATATAAAAGGAGGCCCGAGGCGTACTGTGGAAGGGGGGGATCGAACTCCGGACCCTCAAAGGATTCGGCTCTTTCGAACCTCGCAGCACCTAGAGCTAGTTCGAGAGCTCAAGACAACTAAATACATCCACCAAAGCAGGATCGTAGGGTTTTACGCACCTTTGCGGCCCGAACCTAGGTAAAATCCCTTTGTGTTGTCTACTGGTCCTGCTCTTCTCACGATCCCCGCGCCCCGCAACCGTAGAAGGGATTCCAGTGATCCCATAGGTGTCGTTTCCCACCGATATATTTGGCGCGCCAGGTAGGGGGCGCAATTGTGAGAATTCGGTCTAGCAGTTGAATCAGATGTTCTTCATCGCCATGGCTCCTAAGAAGCAGGCGGCCAAAAGAACGACGCCAGTGCGGCAACAGAAAAGCTAAGTCATGCGAAACTTTAGATATTTCCTTTTTATATAAGGTTATTCCCCTCGGAGATCTCGTTCTTTGTATGGAAAACCTGCACGCAAAGGGGCCCTCCCTCAATTGGCAACGCCCTTGTTCTGTTTCGAGTCCGCTCAACAGCTCAAGCGGCTGTGTCGAGAGTGGCAGGGTAGCCTTCCGCAATTGGCAACACTCTCGATTCTGACTCGAGTCAAGCTCGACAGCTCGAGCGGCCGCGTTAAGGGCGGTAAGGTGGTTCGCCCGGCGGCAAGCTCACCCGGCAGGCCATTGCGGATCCGTCCCCAAGACGTCGCCCTGGGTTTACGCGCCGGCAAGCCTACCCGATAAACGTAGGGTGGACGTACAAAGAGAGGTTGAATAGGAAGATAGCATGCACTATTTATTTGAGATTTCTGCATAGACCTATATGCCAAGGAACCTTCTCGGGGTTAGTTGCGCTCCATGTTGCCCCGAGTCCGCTCGGCAACTTGTGCGGTTGCGCTAGGGCCAAGAAGGTAAACCATTCCGGGAGGTGACGTTACCGAATAGCCGCTAAGGGCCCGTTCCCTCAAGCACTGTTGGCTGGATCGTACGCACCGGAAAGTATTCCAGCAGGCATAGGGAATATGTAGCAGAAGTCAAAATGTACAAGTGAGTTAAGTGCACTTCAGATGCTAATCACTTGTCATGTTTAAACACAGTTATGGCCTGGGGGCTGGCAACGCCCTTAGGACCAATCTTCTTGGTGTCAAGAACGACAAAGTTCTTCGCCTTAAGCCTTTCCGGCAACGATCTTGCCGGGAGCCGGTGTCAAGAACAACAAAGTTCTTCGTCATAAGCCTTCCCGACGACGATCTTGCCGGGGGCTGGTGTCAAGGAAGACGAAGTTCTTCGCCATAAGCCTTCCCAGCGGTGTCGAGAACTCCGGAGTTCTCCACTGAAATTGGGCATCGAGAATGTCAAAGTTCTCTGCTGATGATAAAAGCCTTCCTGGCGATGAGCTTGCCGGAAGCCGGCATCAAGAACGTCAAAGTTCTCTGCTAAATTTAAAAGTCTTCCCGGCAACAAGCTTGCCGGAAGCCGGCATCGAGAACGTCAAAGTTCTCTGCTAAAGATAAAAGCCTTCCCGGCAACAAGCTTGCCGAAAGCCGGCATCGAGAACGCCAAAGTTCTCTGCTGAAGATAAAAGCCTTCCTGGCGACAAGCTTGCCGGAAGCCGGTGTCGAGAACGTCAAAAGTCTCCGCGAGAAACATAAGACTTCCCGGCTACAGCCTTGCCAGGAGCAAGAAAGGAAACAAAACCACACTCTAGCATCGAGATCTATAGAGTTCTCTGCCAGAAAATTTCCATGGAAGTAGGCTCGGGGGCTGGCAGCTCCTTTGAGTGCAACAACAACCGTGACCCGTGCCAAGCTTGGTCCCGTCTCCAGCGTCGAATTCATGAAGTTCTCCGCAACAGCCGGGCCCGGGGGCTACTGTCGGTGTAGTGAAAACCAGGGTTACACTACCCGCCGGGCATGGGCCACGACTGTATGCAATTACACTAAAGAGGATCCATCTTCGCCGACAAGCGCTACATCGGCGAGCAAGACTCAAGCCACCTTCCCGGCAAGGAGCATCCTGCCCTGCCAGGGAGGACAGATACAAGGCAAAAAGAAGCAGCCAAGCTTGAGAACCAGAAGACAAGACGACCGCAAGGCTCCTTGCCGAGGATGCCCACGAGGCCCCAGCAAGGCCCCTTGCCGAAGACGGCCGCAAGGCCCCGGTAAGACCCTTGCCGGGAAGATACGCAAGACCGCGACAAGCCCTTGCCGAGGACATCGGTGGGGCCGCAGCCAGGCCCACACCTGCCAAGACTCCACTGCCGTCCCCATGCATCTGCCAGCTCGACCAGCTCAGCAGGCGCCCGCGTGGCGACGTGCGGTCTCTACACCGATCCAGTAAGCATCTGCGTGGTGGCTTGCAAGTCTTCCTGAAGACTCCACCACCCACGCCAGCCCAGCAACCAGCCAACGTGGCGCTTCAACGCCTCGTCAGCTCAGACGCGTGTCAAGGCCAGGCAGCGACAGCTGGGACGAGCTTCCTTGCCAATACCAACAACAATGATTTTCTTAGCACTCAGATTGCTCCTCTTACCGATGCTGAATCTTGTGAAATTAATGCTGCTTTGCTGAATCTTGTCATGAAAGATCAATTCGCCGGCCTTCCTAGTGAAGATGCCGCCACCCATCTAAATAGCTTTGCTGATTTCTGTGATATGCAAAAGAATAAAGATGTGGACAATGATATTGTCAAATTGAAGCTATTTCCTTTTTCGCTTAGAGATCATGCTAAAACTTGGTTTTCGTCTTTGCCTAAAAATAGTATTGATTCTTGGAATAAGTGCAAAGATGCTTTTATCTCTAAGTATTTTCCTCCTGCTAAGATCATCTCTCTTAGAAACGATATTATGAACTTTAAGCAACTTGATCATGAACATGTTGCACAAGCTTGGGAGAGAATGAAGTTAATGATACGTAATTGTCCTACACATGGTCTGAACCTATGGATGATTATACAAAAAAATTATGCCGGATTGAATTTTGCTTCTAGAAATCTTTTAGATTCGGCCGCGGGAGGTGCTACCTCTTGAGCACTGCGTTTGTTTTCCCTTGAAGAGGAAAGGGTGATGCAGCAAAGTAGCATCAATATTTCCCTCAGTTTTTGAGAACCAAGGAGTCCACGCGCGAGTCCCTCGCACCTACAAAAACCAACAAGAACCTCACAACCAGCACGATAAAGGGGTTGTCAATCCCTTCACGGTCACTTACGAGAGTGAGATCTGATAGAGATAATAGGATAATATTTTTGGTATTTTTATGATAAAGATGCAAATTAAAATAAAAGGCAATAAAAATAGCCAAGTGTTGGAAGATTAATATGATGGAAAATAGACCCGGGGGCCATAGGTTTCACTAGTGGCTTCTCTCAAGATAGCATAAGTATTTGCGATGGGTAAACAAATTACTGTCGAGCAATTGATAGAATTGAGGATAGTTATGAGAATATCAGGTGTGATCATGTATATAGGCAAAACGTCCAAGACAAGTAGACCGACTCCTTCCTGCATCTAATACTATTACTCCACACATCGACCGCTATCCGGCATGCATCTAGAGTATTAAGTTCATGAAGAACAGAGTAACACAGTAAGAAAGATGACATGATGTAGAGGGATAAACTCATGCAATATGATATAAACCCCATTTTTTAAACCTCGATGGCAACAATACAATACGTGCCTTGCTGCCCCTACTGTCACTGGGAAAGGACACCGCAAGATTGAACCCAAAGCTAAGCACTTCTGCCATTGCAAGAAAGATCAATCTATTAGGCCAAACCAAACTGATAATTTGAAGAGACTTGCAAAGGTAACCAATCATACATAAAAGAATTCAGAGAAGATTCAAATATTGTTCATAGATAATCTTGATCATAAACCCACAATTCATCGGATCTCGACAAACACACTGCAAAAGAAGATTAAATCGAATAGATCTCCACAAGAGAGGGGGAGAACATTGTATTGAGATCCAAAAAGAGAGAAGAAGCCATCTAGCTAATAACTATGGACCCGAAGGTCTGAGGTAAACTACTCACACTTCATCGGAGAGGCCTTGGAGATGATGTAGAGGCCCTCCGTGATCAATGCCCCCTCCAGCGGAGCGCCGGAAAAGGCCCCAAGATGGGATCTCATGGGTACAGAAAGTTGCGGCGGTGGAATTAGGTTTTTGGCTCCGTATCTAGTAGTTTGGGGGTACGTAGGTATATATAGGAGGAAGAAGTACGTCGGTGGAGCAACGAGGGGCCCACGAGGGTGGAGGGCGCGCCTGGGGGGTAGGCGCACCCCCTACCACGTGCCTTCCTCATTCGTTGCTTTGCGTAGACTCCAAGTCCTCTGGATCACGTTCATTCCAAAAATCACGTTCCCGAAGGTTTCATTCTGTTTGGACTCCGTTTGATATTATTTATCTACGAAACTCTGAAATAGGCAAAAAACAACAATTCTGGGCTGGGCCTCCGGTTAATAGGTTAGTCCCAAAAATAATATAAAAGTGTATAATAAAGCCCAATAATGTCCAAAACAGAATATAATATAGCATGGAACAATAAAAAATTATAGATACGTTGGAGACGTATCAAGCATCCCCAAGCTTAATTCCTGCTCGTCCTCGAGTAGGTAAATGATAAAAACAGAAATTTTTGATGTGGAATGCTACTTGGCATAATTTCAGTGTAATTCTCTTAATTGTGGTATGAATATTCAGATCCGAAAGATTCAAGATAAAGGTTTAATATTGACATAAAAGTAATAATACTTCAAGCATACTAACTAAGCAATTATGTCCTCTGAAAATAACATGGCCAAAGAAAGTTCATCCCTACAAAATCATATAGTTTAGTCATGCTCCATTTCTGTCACACAAGAATGCTCTCATCATGCAAAACCCTGATGACAAGCCAAGCAATTGTTTCATACTTTAGTAATCTCAAACTTTTTTCAACCTTCACGCAATACATGAGCGTGAGCCATGGATATAGCACTATGGGTGGAATAGAATATAATGATGGGGGTTATGTGGAGAAGACAAAAAAGGAGAAAGTCTCACATCAACAAGGCTAATCAATGAGCTATGGAGATGCCCATCGATTGATTTTAATGCAAGGAATAGGGATTGCCATGCAACGGATGCACTAGAGCTATAAATGCATGAAAGCTCAACAAAAGAAACTAAGTGGGTGTGCATACAACTTGCTTGCTCACGAAGACCTAGGGTATTTGAGGAAGCCCATTGTTTGAATATACAAGCCAAGTTCTATAATGAAAAATTCCCACTAGTATATGAAAGTGTCAAAACAAGAGATTTTCTATCATGAAGGTCATGGTGCTACTTTGAAGCACAAGTGTGAAAAAAAGGATAGTAGCATTGTCATTTTTATTTTTTTATTTTTTTGGGCCTTCCTTTTTTTATTTGGCCTTTCTCTCTCTCTCTCTCTCTTTTTATTGGGACAATGCTCTATGAATGATGATCATCACACTTCTATTTATTTAAACCTCAATGATTACAACTCGATACTAGAACAAAGTATGACTCTATATGAATGCCTCCGGCGGTATACCGGGATAACAATGAATCAAGAGTGACATGTATGAAAAATTATGAACGGTGGCTTTGCCCCAAATACAATGTCAACTACATGATTATGCAAAGCAATATGACAATGATGAGCGTGTCATAATAAACGGAACGGTGGAAAGTTGCATGGCAACATATCTCGGAATGGCTATGGGAATGCCATAATAGGTAGGTATGGTGGCTGTTTTGAGGAAGATATAAGGAGGTTTATGTGTGAAAGAGCGTATCATATCACGGGGTTTGGATGCACCGGCGAAGTTTGCACCAACTCTCAATGTGAGAAAGGGCAATGCACGGTACCGAAGAGGCTAGCAATGATGGAAGGTTAAGAGTGCGTATAATCCATGGACTCAATATTAGTCATGAAGAACTCACATACTCATTGCAAAAATCTACAAGTCATCAAAAACCAGCACTACACGCATGCTCCTAGGGGGATAGATTGGTAGGAAAATACCATCGCTCGTCCCCGACCGCCACTCATAAGGAAGACAATCAAAGAACACCTCATGTTTCAAATTTGTTACATAACGTTTACCATACGTGCATGCTACGGGACTTGCAAACTTCAACACAAGTATTTCTCAAATTCACAACTGCTCAACTAGCACAACTTTAATATCACTACCTTCATATATCAAAACAATCATCAAGCATCAAACTTCTCTTAGTATTCATCACACTCATAAGAAAGTTTTTTACTAGTCTTGAATACCTAGCATATTAGGATTATCTAAGCAAATTACCATGCTGTTTAAGACTCTCAAAATTATATAAGTGAAGTATGAGATAATAATAGTTTCTATAAAACAAAACCATCACCGTGCTCTAAAATATATAAGTGAAGCACTAGAGCAAAAACTATATAGCTCAAAAGATATAAGTGAAGCACATAGAGTATTCTAATAATTTTCGAATCATGTGTGTCTCTCTCAAAAAGTGTGTCCACCAAAGATGATTGTGGTAAACTAAAAAGCAAAGACTCAAATAATACAAGACACTCCAAGCAAAACACATATCATGTGGTGAATAAAAATATAGCTCCAAGTAAAGTTACCGATAGAAGTAGACGAAAGAGGGGATGCCTTCCAGGGCATCCCCAAGCTTTGGCTTTTTCGTGTCCTTAGATTATCTTGGGGTGCCTTGGGCATCCCCAAGCTAAGTCTCTTGCCACTCCTTGTTCCATAATCCATCAAATCTTTTACCCAAAACTTGAAAACTTCACAACACAAAACTTAACAGAAAATCTCGTGAGCTCCGTTAGCGAAAGAAAACAAAACACCACTTCAAGGTACTGTAATGAACTCATTGTTTATTTATATTGGTGTTAAACCTACTGTATTCCAACTTCTCTATGATTTATAAACTATTTTATTAGCCATAGATTCATCAAAATAAGCAAACAACACATGAAAAACAGAATCTATCAAAAACAGAACAGCATGTACTAATCTGTAACTAACGCAAACTTCTGGAACTCCAAAAATTCAGCAAAAATAGAACGACCTAGAAAATTTGTTTATTGATCAGAAGCAATTGTAATAAATATTTTATCACGTTCTGGTGATTTTTAACAATTATTTACGTGAACAGAAAGTTTCTGCAATTTTCAGCAAGACAAATAACTATAATCCAAGAAGATCCTATAAGTTTAACTTGGCACAAACACTAATTAAAACATAAAAACATATCTAACCAGAGGATATATCAAAGATTTCTTCCTAAACAGAAGCAAAAGAAAAAAAACTAAAAATAAAATTGGGTTGCCTCCCAACAAGCGCTATCGTTTAACGCCCCTAGCTAGGCATAAAAGCAAGGATAGATTTAGGTATTGCCATCTTTGGTAGGCAATCCATAAGTGGCTCTCATGATAGATTCATATGGTAATTTTATTTTATTTCTAGGAAATTGTTCCATGCCTTTCCTCAACGTAAATTGGAATCTAATATTCACTTCCTTCATATCAATATTTGCCTTAATCGTTCTAAGAAAAGGTCTACCAAGAATAATGGGACATGAAGGATTGCAATAATAAGAAACATTAATTATTCCTATAGGTTTTTTGATAGTGGAATCCGCAAGGTGCAAATTTAAAGAGCAATCATCAAGTTCATGGAAACCTAGCAAATCACACAAAGTTTTCGGAATCGTGGAAACACTAGCACCCAAATCACACAAAGCATAACACTCATGATCTTTAATTTTAATTTTAATAGTAGGTTCCCACTCATCATAAAGTTTTCTAGGGATAGAAACTTCCAACTCTAGTTTTTCTTCATAAGATTGCATCAAAGCATCAACGATATGTTTAGTAAAAGCCTTATTTTAACTATAAGCATGCGGAGAATTTAGCACGGATTGCAACAAGGAAATACAATCTATCAAAGAGCAATTATCATAATTAAATTCCTTGAAATCCAAAATAGTGGGTTCATTAATATCTAAAGTTTTGATCTCTTCAATCCCACTTCTACCAAATTTTGCATCAAGATCTAAAAACTCCGAATTTTTGGAACACCTTCTAGGTAAAGGTGGATCATATTCAGTCCCATCATTATCAAGATTCATATTGAAAAACAAAGATTTAATTGGGGACACATCAATAACTTTTAGATCTTCGTCTTTATTCTCGTAGAAATTAGAAGAACACGCTTTCATAAAGCAATCTTTCTTAGCACGCATCCTAGGGGTTCTTTCTTTGCACTCATCAATGGAAATTATAATGGCTTTGAGAGACTCATTGATATCATGCTTAGGTGGAATAGATCTAATTTTGAAAGAATCAACATCAAGAGAAATTATATCAACGTTCCTAGCCAATTCATCAACATTAAGCAATTTTTGTTCAAGCAAAGCATTGAATTTTTTTTGTGAATTCATAAACTCCTTAACACTATTATCAAATTCAGAGGGCATCTTATTAAAATTTCCATAAGAATTGTTGTAGAAATTACCATAATTATTAGAGGAATTATTAGGGAACGGCCTAGGATTAAAGTTTCCTCTATACACGTCGTTACCAAAATTATTCCTACCAACAAAATTCACATCCATAGATTCATTATTATTCTCAATCAAAGTAGACAAAGGCATATCATTAGGATCCTAAGAAACACTTTTATTAGCAAATAATTTCATAAGTTCATCCATCTTTCCACTCAAAACATTAATTTCTTCTATCGCATGCACTTTTTTATTAGTAGATTTTTCGGTGTGCCATTGAGAATAATTAACCATAATATTATATAGGAGTTTAGTAGCTTCTCCTAAAGTGATTTCCATAAAAGTGCCTCCTGCGGCCGAATCTAAAAGATTTCTAGAAGCAAAATTCAATCCGGCATATTTTTTTTGTATAATCATCCACAAATTGAAGCCATGAGTAGGGCAATTACGTATCATTAATTTCATCCTCTCCCAAGCTTGTGCAACTTGTTCATGATCAAGTTGCTTAAAATTCATAATATCGTTTCTAAGAGAGATGATTTTAGCAGGAGGAAAATACTTAGATATAAAAGCATCTTTGCACTTCTTCCATGAATCAATACTATTTTTAGGCAAAGACGAAAACCACACTTTAGCACGATCTCTAAGCGAAAAGGGAAATAGCTTCAATTTAACGATATCATTATTGGCATCCCTCTTATTTTTCATATCACACAAATCAACAAAGCTATTTAGATGGGTAGCGGCATCTTCACTAGGAAGGCCGGCGAATTGATCTTTCATGACAAGATTCAACAAAGCAGCATTGATTTCACAAGATTCAGTATCGGTAAGAGGAGCAATCGGAGTGATAAGAAAATCATTATTGTTGGTATTGGTAAAGTCACATAATTTAGTATTATCTTGAGCCATCGTGACAAGCAAGTAATCCAACACACGAGCAAACAAGAAGCGAGCGAAAAAGAGGCGAACGGAAAAGAGACGATGAAGAAAACGACAAGGGTGAAGTGGGGGAGAGGAAAACGAGAGGCAAATGGCGAATAATGTAATGCGAGGGAGATGAGTTTGTGATGGGTACTTGGTATGGCTTGAATTTTGCGTAGACTCCCCGGGAACGGCGCCATAAATCCTTCTTGCTACCTCTTGAGCACTGCGTTGCGTTTTCCCTTGAAGAGGAAAGGGTGATGCAGCAGAGTAGCGTCAGTATTTCCCTCAGTTTTTGAGAACCAAGGTATCAATCCAATAGGACTCCACGCGCGAGTCCCTCGCACCTACACAAACAAACAAGAACCTCGCAACCAACGCGATAAAATGGTTGTCAATCCCTTCACGGTCACTTACGAGAGTGAGATCTGATAGAGATGATAGGATAATATTTTTGGTATTTTTATGATAAAGATGCAAAGTAAAATAAAAGGCAATAAAAATAGCTAGTGTTGGAAGGTTAATATGATGGAAAATATATCCGGTTGCCATAGGTTTCACTAGTGGCTTCTCTCAAGATAGCATAAGTATTTGCGATGGGTAAACAAATTACTGTCGAGCAATTGATAGAATTGAGCATAGTTATGAGAATATCTAGGTATGATCATGTATATAGGCATCACGTCCGAGAAAAGTAGACCGACTCCTGCCTGCATCTACTACTATTACTCCACACATCGACCACTATCCAGCATGCATCTAGAGTATTAAGTTCATGAAAAGCAGAGTAACGCATTAAGAAAGATGACATTATGTAGAGGGATAAACTCATGCAATATGGTATAAACCCCATCTTTTTATCCTTGATGGCAACAATACAATACGTGCCTTGCTGCCCCTACTGTCACTGGGAAAGGACACCGCAAGATTGAACCCAAAGCTAAGCACTTCTCCCATTGCAAGAAAGATCAATCTAGTAGGCCAAACCAAACTGATAATTCAAAGAGACTTGAAAGATAACCAATCATACATAAAAGAATTTAGAGAAGATTCAAATATTGTTCATATATAATCTTGATCATAAACCCACAATTCATCGGATCTCGACAAACACACCGCAAAAGAAGATTACATCAAATAGATCTCCACAAGAGAGGGGGAGAACATTGTATTGAGATCCAAAAACAGAGAAAGCCATCTAGCTAATAACTATGGACCCGAAGGTCTGAGGTAAACTACTCACACTTCATCGGAGAGGCCTTGGAGATGATGTAGAGGCCCTCCATGATCAATGCCCCCTCCGGCAGAGCGCCGGAAAAGTCCCCAAGATGGGATCTCACGGGTACAGAAAGTTGCGGCGGTGGAATTAGGTTTTTGGTTCCGTATCTGGTACTTTGGGGGTACGTAGGTATATATAGGAGGAAGAAGTACGTCGGTGGAGCAACGAGGGGCCCACGAGGGTGGAGGGTGCGCCTGGGGGGTAGGTGCACCCCTACCTCGTGCCTTCCTCGTTCGTTGCTTTGCGTAGACTCCAAGTCCTCTGGATCACGTTCGTTCCAAAAACCACGTTCCCGAAGGTTTCATTCCGTTTGGACTCCGTTTGATATTATTTATCTACGAAACTCTAAAATAGGCAAAAAACAGCAATTCTGGGCTGGGCCTCCGGTTAATAGGTTAGTCCCAAAAATAATATAAAAGTGTATAATAAAGCCCAATAATGTCCAAAACAGAATATAATATAGCATGGAACAATAAAAAATTATAGATACGTTGGAGACGTATCAGGAGGCACTTTTATGGAAATCACTTTAGGAGAAGCTACTAAACTCCTAGATATTATTATGGTTAATTATTCTCAATGGCACACTGAAAGATCTACTAGTAAAAAGGTGCATGCAATTGAAGAAATTAATGTTTTGAGTGGAAAGATGGATGAACTTATGAAATTGTTTGCTAATAAGAGTGTTTCTTCTGATCCCAATGATATGCCTTCGTCTACATTGATTGAGAATAATAATGAATCAATGGATGTGAATTTTGTTGGTAGGAACAATTTTGGTAACAACGCTTATAGAGGAAACTTTAATCCTAGGCCGTATCCTAGTAATTCCTCTAATAATTATGGTAATTCCTACAACAACTCTTATGGGAATTTTAATAAGATACCCTCAGATTTTGAGAATAGTGTTAAAGAATTTATGATTTCTCAAAAGAATTTCAATGCTTTGCTTGAAGAAAAATTGCCTAAGATTGATGAATTGGCTAGGAACGTGGATAGAATTTCTCTTGATGTTCATTCTTTGAAACTTTGATCTATTCCACCTAAGCATGATATCAATGAGTCTCTCAAATCCATGAGAATTTCCATTGATGAGTGCAAAGATAGAACCGCTAGGATGCGTGCTAAGAAAGATTGCTTTGTAAAAGCGTGTTCTTCTAGTTTTCATGATAATAAGGATGAAGATCTAAAAGTAATTGATGTGTCTCATATTAAATCTTTGTTTTGCAATATGAATCTTGATAATGATGGGACTGGAGATGAGTCAACTTTAGTTAAAAGGCGCCCCAATGATTCGGAGTTTTTAGATCTTGATGCAAAATTTGGTAAAAGTGGGATGGAAGAGGTCAAAATTTTAGATAGCAATGAACCCACCATTTTGGATTTCAAGGAATTTAATTATGATAATTTTTCTTTAATAGATTTTATTTCCTTGTTGCAATCCGTGCAAAATTCCCCGCATGCTTATAGTCAAAATAAAGCTTTTACTAAACATATCGTTGATGCTTTAATGCAATCTTATGAAGAAAAGCTTGAATTGGAAGTTTCTATCCCTAGAAAACTTTATGGTGAGTGGGAACCTACTATTAAAATTAAAATGAAAGATCATGAATGTTATGCTTTGTGTGATTTGAGTGCTAGTGTTTCCACGATTCAAAAAACTTTTTGTGATATGTTGGGTTTCCGTGAATTTGATGATTGTTATTTAAACTTGCACCTTGCGAATTCCGCCGTTAAGAAACCTATGGGAAGAATTAATGATGTTCTTATTGTTGCAAATAGGAATTATGTGCCTGTAGATTTCATTGTTCTTGATATAGATTGCAATCCTTCATGTCCTATTATTCTAGGTAGACCTTTCCTTAGAACGATTGGTGCAATTATTGATATGAAGGAAGGAAATATTAGATTCCAATTTCCGCTAAGAAAAGGCATGGAACACTTTCCTAGAAAGAAAATAAAATTACCTTATGAATCTATCATGAGAGCCACCTATGGATTGCATCCCAAAGATGGCAATACCTAGATCTATCCTTGCCTTTATGCCTAGCTAGCACTAATAGGGAAAACCTTATACACAGAATCTTAGCAGCAACGTGGTTTAAAAACAAAACACTACTGCTAATTAGAAGTAGCAAGCTCCAGTAA
The DNA here is from genome assembly GCA_021605205.1 of Aegilops longissima. NCBI lineage: Eukaryota > Viridiplantae > Streptophyta > Magnoliopsida > Poales > Poaceae > Aegilops > Aegilops longissima. The sequence continues at coordinate 173,288,904 of CM038682.1, forward strand.
ACTGCGCTACTAACACCCACATAGCAGTAGCGCTCTAGGTGAAACAAGCGCTACTACTATAATTGCCACGGCGTTGCCTCCAGGCTAGATATAGTAGTAGCGCCCTTCTCCTGGACGCGCTACTGCTAGTACTCAGTAGCAGCGCTTTTCTTCAAAACTTGCTGCTGCTAAGTATCACCGCAACTAATTAAGTTTAGTCCCATATTGCTAAGCGAACAAGGTGTTTACCACCTTAAATACGTTACTTCTCAAACTATCTCGAGCACTTGGTCTTCATTGAACTATATGTGTAGGATTTGTGGCTGCAATAAGAATCCTCGCCTGTACCTATACAGGTACAGTGAGGATTCATGTTGACTATTTAGATTCTACACAAAAAGATCAATGATGACCAATGTATATATTTGATGTTTTTACAGGCTTAGACTTATAGCGTTTTTCCAGGACAAAGCGGTACTGATATTGGGATAAACAAAAGAAATAACGGCTTCCTTTAGCAGTAGCGTTTGTTTCTAAAACGCGCTATAGCTAAGTTAGCTATCGCGCATTTCTGTAAGAGTGCTACTCCTAGTTCGACTTAACCACCCGCGGGCTCAAAATTTTGCTAAGTCCTCCTTCCCCCCTGTTCCCCTACTCCTGTGTCGCCGCCGCCCGAGCTCGAGCCTGCCCTCACCGCCGCCGCCCGAGGCCGCCCTCAACCTCACCGCCACCGCCCGCTGCCGCTCTCGACCTCACCGCCGCCGCCCTCGACCTCACCGTCGTCGCCCTCGACCTCAGCGCCGCCGCCCGAGCCCACCCAAGACCGCCGCCTCCCGATCACGAGCCCGCCCTCGCCGTCCCTACCTCCGTCACCGAGCACCTCCATGCCACCGTCTCTTTCCTCTCTGTGTAAGCCCCCCACCCCTTCCCCACCCCCTCTCTCTCTCTGCTTAGTTAGTAGATGTTTTTTAGTAGTAGTAGTAGATGTTAATTTAGGGTTCATAGATAATGATTTTTAGTAGTAGTAGATGTTAATTAGTAGTAGTGATGGTACTAGTTAACTAGGGCAGTAAGGTTAATAGTAGATGTTTTTTACTATTGTGTAATGTAGTTTTTTTTACTGTTTTTAGTAAGTGTTTAAAATAATTAGTAAGTAAATTAATAAACTAGTTGAACTAATTTAGTTTTAGTTGAACTAGTTTAGTAAGTAAATTAATAAACTAGTTGAAGTAGTTGAATTAATAGAACTAATGTATTTTTATTAAGAAAATTAATATAACTAGTTGAACCACTTTATTTTAGAAAGAACTAGTTTTTTTTCTATTTATAGTAAGTTTATATTTAGTAAGAACTAGTTGAATTAATAGAACTAGTTGAACATGTCATATTTGTTGTTATTTTTTTAGTTTAAGCAATTATTCAGGATGTATTAGTGATAACTTATAGGGTTTTTGTTTTTGCAGAAATCAAGGAGCCCCTCCATCATCCACGCCGTCGTCCCCGTCACCGACCCCCTCCGACCTCGAGGTGAGACCATCCAAATCTCCATGTCAATATGAGTTGAGTCCTATAAGATGTGATGTAGATAAAAACATATATATCTTGTGTTGCTCAAATAGGATTTTTAGCAAAGGCATGTCCCTTTTTAGCAAAGGCATGCCAGATTTTTCCGTGAATTCTGGCATGACTTGTGCTAGAATATGTAGGAAATATCGAGTGGCCTGGATTTTCTCGAAAAATGATTAAATGCCATTTCGACAGACCGATAGTCAAGCCGTGATGAATAATAATGATCTAATTTAGGTTTTTTAGTACATATATTTAATTGTACAAGTTTAATCTTTGAATTATGAACGTAGGAAATGTCGTACTCGGACGACGAAAGTCTCGCCGGGGAGTGCAGCTGGTTCCACGACGATCGAGGTCTGTGCGACAGGCCTCACCTGGACGAAGATTGGCGCTTCAGCATTACGCTCGAGGAGACCTTCGATGTTGAAACGGTACGCAACGAAGACAAGTGTTTTTTTCATAATTAAGCACGACTTCAATTATTTCAACGTCTAATTTTCATCTTTTACAATTCGACTAGCTTATCCCATGCCATGCAAGACGCTATGTCTTGGAGAGGATGGGTTTTGAAGACCATAAAATTTTTGAAACAAAGAAAATACACCTAAGGACCCATCATGATATGGATTTTGAAGTAAATTTGTACAATTCTCAGAGCGTAACCCATTTTGGTTGCCAAAATTGGGAAGCACTTTGCAAAATGTATGGTTTTTATGAGGATATCATTGTCACCATGGATCTTGGTGATCCTGACATCGAGCAAGACAATATGCACATTTGGGTCCTTATTGTTACGCTTCCGATTCTACCGCTATCTGAGTTTCTCAAACATAGTTATTAACTAATTTATATTGTTTATTTCAAAATAGTTGACAGCTTATTTCCATTGACAGCTTATTTTCATTCTTCAAAGAATGTGCGGAAGATGGTAGACAAAACCCACTACACCATTGGCTCCGAATTAACTTATAAGGAGAAAAATCATTTGTTCGCATTTTGTACTGATCTTGAGAATTATAATACCTATTATCGAACTCCTCCAAATTATTGTGAATACGTGCCACTAGTGCACGTGTTGAACCATGGTAACTTCTATGGAGATACCATGGTAATATTTTTTACTATTACGACATCCGTGCATCTTTTGCATACTTCTAAAACTAGTACATCATTGCTAACTACAAAGTTATTACTATGTTTTTCAACAGTAAATCCTGATGGATTGTCTGCCTCATCTGATGTATCAGAATGGTCGCCTTGATGTTCTGAACATACAGCCAGGTCATCATGCGGATCTCACCTGTGCATATCAGATTTCTAAAACCGGTGAACACATGCTAATCAAAGAATGGAAAAAATGTCTGGATAGTCGTAAGGAGGTTCTTGGAAGCAACATTAAGCAAAAGGCAAGAATTGGAGACAGAATAATCTCCATTCTCCATAATGGAGAGTCAGGGGCTATCTTGTTTTTTGCTACTTTACCTTAGAGAATATAGTAGGTCCTAAGAGAATGTAGTAGGTCCTATGAGGTACAATATGTTTATTATGTGGTACAATGTGTTAGAGTTGATGATGAGGAGTAGTTGTGATTATGACTAGTGACCAACTTGCTATGTGATGTCTCATTGATGAAAACGATGATCATGAGGAGGTGTTATATGACAATGATGTATTATGATGATAAGTTGTTAATGATATGATGATGATGATGATGATGATGATGATGATATTTATTATATCATTGCGTGAAAGAACCGCGGATTAGTTTCAAGTGGATGTCCATCCACTTGAAACTAGTCCACAGTTCTTTCACCCAGTGATGTAATAACTCATTATGATGTAAAAACAATCTCTAAATTGCTGCTGTATGAAAACTTGTATAGAGGTGTATGAATACAACATGAAATAAAAAAATAAGGAATAATAGTAGTAGCGCCGGCTGGGAGAAGCGCTACTAGTAATTACCAGTAGCGCTGTTTGGAGAAAGCGCTACTACTAAGTCAGTATAGCAGTAGTGTGGGTTAACCCACGCTACTGCTAACCTTTAGCTGTAGCATCGTACGAGTAGCGCTCCTGCCTGCGCAACTGATAGGCCTAAAACCCGCGTTGCTGCTAGGCTTTTCCCTAGTAGTGTAGGGGCGTTAAACGATAGCGCTTGTTGGGAGGCAACCCAATTTTATTTTAATTTTTTTGCTTTTTGGCACTCTGTTTAGGAAAAATAATACATGTAGCTTCTGTTTAGATGTGGTTTTGTGTTTTCAATAGTGTTTGTGCCAAGTAGAACCTTTGGGAAGACTTGGGTGAAGTCTTTTTGATCTTGCTGTAAAAACAGAAACTTTAGCGCTCACGAGATTAGCTACAACTTTTTACCGGAGAGTGCTATTTAGTTGATTCTTTTTGCATATGATTAATAGATAAATTACTCACGTCCAGAAATTTATTTTAGAATTTTTGGAGTTCCATAAGTTTGCGTTAGTTACATATTACTACAGACTGTTCTGTTTTTGACAGATTCTGTTTTTCGCGTGTTGTTTGCTTATTTTGATGAATCTATGGCTAGTAATGGAGTTTATGAACCATAGAATAGTTGAAATACAGTAGGTTTAACACCAATATAAATAAAGAATGAGTTCATTACAGTACCTTGAAGTGGTGTTTTGTTTTCTTTCGCTAACGGAGCTCACGAGATTTTCTGTTAAGTTTTGTGTTGTGAAGTTTTCAAGTTTTGGGTAAAGATTTGATGGATTATGGAACAAGGAGTGGCAAGAGCCTAAGCTTGGGGATGCCCAAGGCACCCCAAGGTAAAATCTAAGGACAACCCAAAAATACTAAGCTTGGGGATGCCCCGGAAGGGATCCCCTCTTTTGTCTTCGTCCATCGGTAACTTTACTTGGAGCTATATTTTTATTCACCACATATGATATGTGTTTTGCTTGGAGCGTCTTGTATGATTTGAGTCTTTGATTTTTAGTTCACCACAATCATCCTTTCTGTACACACCTTTTGAGAAAGACACACATTAATCAGAATTTATTAGAATACTCTATGTGCTTCACTTATATCTTTTGAGTTAAACAATTTTGCTCTAGTGCTTTACTTATATCTTTTTTAGCACGGTGGTGGTTATATTTTAAAGAAATTGTTGATCTCTCATGCTTCACTTATATTATTTTGAGAGTCCTTTAGAACAGCATGGTAATTTGCTTTGGTTATAAAATTAGTCCTAATATGATAGGCATCCAAGATAAAAACTTCTAAGTGCATTGAGTACTAAGAGAAGTTTGATACTTGATAGTTGTTTTGAGATATAAAGGTGGTAATATTAAATTTGTGCTAGTTGAGTAGTTGTGAATTTGAGAAATACTTGTGTTGAAGTTTGCAAGTCCCGTAGCATGCACGTATGGCAAACGTTGTGTGACAAATTTGAAACATGAGGTGTTCTTTGATTGTCATCCTTACGAGTGGCGGTCGGGGACGAGCGATGGTCTTTTCCTACCAATCTATCCCCCTAGGAGATTCGCGTAGTGCTTGGTTTTTGATGACTTGTAGATTTTTGCAATAAGTATGTGAGTTCTTTATGACTAATGTTGAGTCCATGGATTATACGCACTCTCAACTTTCCATCATTGCTAGCCTCTTCGGTACCGTGCATTGCCCTTTCTCACCTTGAGAGTTGGTGCAAACTTCGCCGGTGCTCCAAACCCCGTGATACGATACGCTCGATCACACATAAACCTCCTTATATCTTCCTCAAAACAGCCACCATACCTACCTATTATGGCATTTCCATAGCCATTCCGAGATATATTACCATGCAACTTTCCACCGTTCCGTTTATTATGACACACTTCATCATTGTCATATTGCCTTGCATGATCATGTAGTTTACATCGTATTTGTGGCAAAGCCACCATGCATATTATTTCATATATGTCACTCTTGATTCATTGCCCTTCCCGGTACACCGCCGGAGGCATTCACATAGAGTCATATTTTGTTCTAAGTATCGAGTTGTAATCATTGAGTTGTAAATAAATAGAAGTGTGATGATCATCATTAATAGAGCATTGTCCCAAAGAAAAAATAGGAAGGCCGAATAAAAAAAAGGAAGGCCCAAAAAAAGAAGAGAAATAAAACGGGACAATGCTACTATACTTTTTCCACACTTGTGCTTCAAAGTAGCATCATGATCTTCATGATAGAGAGTCTCTTATATTGTCACTTTCATATACTAGTGGGAATTTTTCATTATAGAACTTGGCTTCTATATTCCAACGATGGGCTTCCTCAAATGCCCTAGGTCTTCATGAGCAAGCAAGTTGTATGCACACCCACTTAGTTTCTTTTGTTGAGCTTTCATACACTTATAGCTCTAGTGCATCCGTTGCATGGCAATCCCTACTCCTTGCATTGACATCAATTGATGGGCATCTCCCTAGCCCGTTGATTAGTCGCGTCAATGTGAGACTTTCTCCTTTTTTGTCTTCTCCACACAACCCCCATCATCATATTCCATTCCACTCATAGTGCTATATCCATGGCTCACGCTCAAGTATTGCGTGAAAGTTGAAAAAAGTTTGAGATTACTAAAGTATGAAACAATTGCTTGGCTTGTCATCGGGGTTGCGCAAGATGAGAGCATCTTGTGTGACGAAAATGAAGCATGACCAAACTATATGATCTTGTAGGGATGAACTTTCTTTGGCCATGTTATTTTGAGAATACATAATTGCTTTGTTAATATGCTTGAAGTATTATTATTTTTATGTCAATATTAAACTTTTATCTTGAATCTTTCGGATCTGAACATTCATGCCACAATAAAGAAAATTACATTGAAGAATATGCTAAGTAGCATTCCACATCAAAAATTCTATTTTTATCATTTACCTACTCGAGGACGAGCAGGAAATAAGCTTGGGGATGCTTGATATGTCTCCAACGTATCTATAATTTTTGATTGCTCCATGCTATTATATATTCTGTTTTGGATGTTTAATGGGCTTATTTATACACTTTTATATTATTTTTGGGACTAACCTATTAACCCAAGGCCCAGTGCAAGTTGTTGTTTTTTTTGCCTATTTCAGTGTTTCGCAGAAAAAGAATATCAAACGGAGTCCAAACAGAATGGAACCTTCGGGACCGTGATTTTTGGAACAAACGTGATCCAGAGGACTTGGAGTGGACGTCAAGCAATCCACAAGGAGGCCACGAGGAAGGGGGCGCGCCTACCCCCCTGGGCGCGCCCTCCACCCTCGTGGGCCCCTCATGGCTCCACCGACCTACTTCTTCCTGCTATATATACCTACGTACCCCCAAACCATCGGGGAGCACCACGAAAACCTAATTCCACCGCCGCAACCTTCTGTACCTGTGAGATCCCATCTTGGGGCCTTTTCCGGCACTCCGCCGGAGGGGGAATCAATCATAGAGGGCTTCTACATCAACACCATACCCTCTCCGATGATGTGTGAGTAGTTTACCACAGACCTTCGAGTCCATAGTTATTGGCTAGATGGCTTCTCCTCTCTCTTTGGATCTCAATACAAATTTCTCCTCGATCTTTTTGGGGATCTATTCGATGTAACTCTTTTTGCGGTGTGTTTGTCGTGATCCGATGAATTGTGGGTTTATGATCAAGATTATCTATGGACAATATTTGAATCTTCTCTGAATTATTTTATGTATGATTAGTTATCTTTGCAAGTCTCTTTGAATTATCAGTTTGGTTTGGCCTACTAGATTGATCTTTCTTGCAATGGGAGAAGTGCTTAGCTTTGGGTTCAATCATGTGGTGCTCGATCCCAGTGATAGTAGGGGAAACAGCACGTATTGTATTGTTGCCATCGAGGATAAAAAGATGGGGTTTATATCATATTGCTTGAGTTTATCCCTCTACATCATGTCATCTTACCTAATGTGTTACTCTGTTCTTACGAACTTAATACTCTAGATGCATGCTGGATAGCGGTCAATGTGTGGAGTAATAGTAGTAGATGCAGGCAGGAGTCGGTCTACTTGTTGCGGATGTGATGCCTATATACATGATCATGCCTAGATATTCTCATAATTATGCACTTTTCTATCAATTGCTCGACAGTAATTTGTTCACCCACCGTAATACTTATGCTATCTTGAGAGAAGCCACTAGTGAAACCTATGGCCCCCGGGTCTATTTTCCATTATTAATCTCCCGTCAACTAGCTATTTCTATCACCGTTTATTTTGCAATCTTTACTTTTAATCTTTATCATAAAAATACCAAAAATATTATCTTATCATCTCTATCAGATCTCACTTTTGCAAGTGGTCGTGAAGGGATTGACAACCCCTTTTATCGCGTTGGTTGCAAGGTTCTTATTTGTTTGTGTAGGTACGAGGGACTTGCGTGTGGCCTCCTATTGGATTGATACATTGGTTCTCAAAAACTGAGGGAAATACTTACGCTACTTTGCTGCATCACACTTTCCTCTTCAAGGGAAAACCAACTCATGCTCAAGAGGTTGCAAACCTGAGCTTCCAAATCATATGATGCAAGTGCTCATGAAGCCTTTGAAGCCAGGCCAAGCTCCAAGAACCACATTCCTCATGAAGGAATTGCTATATGTGCCAAGGACAATCTACCGCATTCTGACCAAAACCCTCAGTCCAATCAAGGGCCACAACTCTGAAGAAGAAGAGGTTGTTGGCATCATGAAGAATCTGCTATTCAATATCGTACATGGCATTCCCATAAACTACCATGATTTCTACATGAGGACTTTGGCTAATGTTGCTTTGTCACCTTTTGAGTTGAAGCCTTATGCTCCCTGGATCATGAAATTCATCTGATCAAGGTATTCAATTCATTACAAGGCAGATTGTCAGAATCATCTCAGCTATTTTCCACCTATTAAAGTCCTCAAATGGACAATTTCCTCAGGTGATGAGAAAGGAAAAGCTGATGTTATTGATGAAGGCACTCATCCATTGGATGGTCAGTTTCGCAAAGCTGCATCTTATTCCACCAATGATGACTCTGCAACCCAAGACTCTGCCGCAAAAGCTTCAAAGATAGTTCCTCAAGCCACTACTACATGAGTGATGACCGATCGTGAGCTTCTTCTAAGTCTTCATCAGAAGGTCGATCGCAATCACAAGTGGGTCAAGCGTCAATTTGAATCAATTCTTTAGAACATGACTGTCACGTAAAACTCAGTGAAGAAGAATCACTACTACCTGCATGAAGTCTTCGACCGCACTTGGGCTATTCTGTCTCATCTTTACAGTGCTGAAGATCTCAAGAAGATGGAATTTCAGCAGGACTTTGACTGGTCTCAGCCTCCTTCGGAGAAATTCAAGAAGGTCAAAGTTCCTCAACTAGTTACAAGTTCATATTCTTCATCACGCGAGATGGATGAAGCTAAAGACGTGAACGACACTACGGCAAGCCCTACCTCAACGGACGACCCCAACAACGCTGGCGCTCCTCCATCGACATCATGATGATATTCTTCAGGGGCGTTAGTCCTCATTTTTCGTCCCTTTCAGTCATTCGATGACAAAGGGGGAGAAATTTGAGTTAGTCTTCAAGCGGGTCTTATATATGGGCCTTTTTTCTTTAAGTTACAACTCTCGCTCTTCTGAGGTGTTTGCTCTGATGAGTTGTAAACTTGAATCCTATGATGTGCTGACTCTTTGAACTGCTTTCCGCATGCTTATTTCCTCAAGTACCTCAATGCATGCATGTTGAATCTCGTCAGTAACCATATTTCATCACGCATTTCAAATTCCTCATATTATATGTTAAATGTGTGTATGAATTACAAGATATAGGGGAGATCTCCATGATATTACTCTACAATGTGTGTTTTCTATTCAAAGCAAATTCCTCAAATATGCACATCTTCAGGGGGAGTTCTTCTATATCTTGCAATCAAATTCCTCAATAACAGTATTTACACTTCATATGTTTATCCCCGTTGAAAACATAACCTATTTGTCATCAATCACCAAAAAGGGGGAGATTGTAAGTGCATCTAGTGCCCCTTAGTGATTTTGGTGTATTGAAGACTTATAGGTTAAGGGACTAATGTGTTTTTTAGTGTACAAAGGTTCTATAAGTCTATGAGGAGTTTGATATTTACGATGAAAGTCGACCCCTAAAATTGAATGTCTTCAGTTGAAGACTTCGGTTTTCTTGAAGACTTTGAAATTGAGGAAATTGGTGTGACCTTGAAGACTTCGATACTGATGCGAGGACTATGAAGCATGAAGACTTTTGTTTTCGTAGTTTCATTTTCCCTTTCTTGAGTCATAGGAAACACCGTACTGTTAAAGGGGATCAAGGTAAAACTAAGGAAACACTTTCCAAGTGATGCTCATCTCAAAGCCTACACCTACCCAATCCTTTCGAGTGAAGCCATTGGAAATCTCATACAGTTCAGTCAATTTCTTCAGTGGTAGAGACGAAGATCTTCTGTTCTCTGAGGAATTTGTTATGACTGAGGAGTTAGGAATTCGCCAGTGCGGATTGCCTACATGTGAGGAACATGATAGCCTTGAGGAATTTGAGAGCTCAAATTTCCGACCGTTGCTGTGCTACACGCCAGCTGTCCAAAATATCCTATCCACCTAACGGTCATATCATTGAAGGGCATTTATGTATTATCATGTCGGACTGCTCCTAGGCTATAAATATCCACCCCCTGCAACCACTAGTTGGTTGGCTGCTCTGAGAGAAACTGACACTTGTCATTGAGAGCATCCCATCCTCCGATGACTTTGAGCGAAAATCATCAGTGAGGAAAAACCCAAAACCCCAACACCTAAAACCCAACGTGATTGAGCATCATTGGAGAGATAGTTCCTGTGTGGAACCGGCGCTTGTTACCTCTGAGGACTGTGCATCCTCCTGATGGTTAGGCGTCATGGTCTAGAGCGTCCAAGAGGAATTGTGGATCGCCGAGTGACTGAGTCTGTAAAGGTTTGGAAGTCACCTGAAGACTTACCAGGAGTGATTGGGCGAGGTCTGTGTGACTTTAGCTCAAGGAGAATACAGTGAGGACTATGTGTCCGGGACTGTGTGTCCTCAGGTTTAAATACCTAGCCGCTCCAACCAGACGTACAACTCACAACAGTTGGAACTGGTCTACCAAATCATCGTCTTCACCAAGCTACTGGTTCTATTTCCTCAACCCTTTCATTTTCTCATTCATGTGTTGATGAACTTGATCGTTACTGTTTGAAGACTTTGACTGAAGACTTTCTCTTTTTCTTCAATGCTAATTCTTCAATCATTTTGTCTTTGGCCTGCTTATCCTGTTTACATGCTACCTGTACTTCGTGCTTGTTTCATTTCAGCATGATGACTGTGTTACTACCATGTTATGCTTGCACCTGAGTACTTATTCCGCTGCTAGTAGTTCGTTGCTTAGGAAATTCCTCACTTCGAATTTCCTCATTGACGAAGTTGTAAAAATCGCCTATTCAACCCCCCTCTAAATGATATAACGCACTTTCAATTGGTATCAGAGCAAGGTACTCCCTTGTTCTGTGTGATTTTGGTTTAACCTCTAGGAGTTTTAGTTATGTCGACTGCAGGAATGATCAAGGGCTCGGCTGGGTGTCCTACTTTGATGGAACGAACTACCCCTACTGGAAGAATAAGATGTGCATGCATCTGAGGCAATTGACAACGACCTCTGGTACGTTGTGGAAAATGGCGTTCCCTCCATCACTCCTTCCGTGAATGCTACTGATGTGAAGAGATTCAAGCAACTCGACACTCAAGTGAAGGATATCATATGTGGCCATCTGAGCAAAGGATAGTACGGCAGAGTGAGTGCTTTGGAGACAACAAAGCTTATCTTGGATAGGCTGTCCAAGGTCAACGAAGGAGTCTCAACTCAACATGACTCTCGAGTTGATGTTCTTTGCAATCTCTTCAACCGTTTCAAAAGACTCAACAACGAAAATGTTCAGCAAACCTTCAATCGCCTCACTGACATTTCAAATGAGCTTCAAGCACTTGGTACCACTGACATCACCGACCATGAGGTGGTGAAGAAATTGCTGAGATCACTTGATTCCTCATTCGATACACTTGCACTGGTGATTCAAGAACGTGGAGACTACAAGTCACTGGATTCTGCTGATATCCTCAAGAGGCTAAATACTCATGAGTTCCAACTAGCTGAGAAGAGAGACCTCTACGGACCAAGCTATGGAAGATCACGCGCACTGAAGGCCAAGGTAGTTTCCGAATCTGAAGGAGAGGATTCTGATAGCAGCCTTGGTGGTCCTGAAGAACTAAGCCAGGAGCTAGCAATACTCGTGAGGAAATTCCAAAAATTCTCAAGGCATGGTCGCTTTGGAAAATCTTCAAGAGGTGATGACATGAGATCAGATTCCTCATCCCGCGATTACAAGAAGAGGACTTGCCACAAATGCAAGAAACCTGGCCACTACATTACTGATTGTCCTCAGTGGGCTAAGGAATCAAAGAAGAAGAAGTACAAGGATGATAGTTCAGATGACTCAAAGAAGAAGAAGAAATCTTCAAAGTCCTCATCGTCAAAATCTACAAAGTCTTCATCTCACAAGAAGAGCAGTTCCAAAAAGGCTCGGGCATTTATTGGCAAGGAAATGGACTCTGAAGCTGAATCTGAGGAAAATGAGGAAGAGGAGGAATCTGAGGAGTTAGACTCTGGTGTGGCGAGCCTAGCCCTCGCTACTGCTTTCATCAGCAAGTCCATCTTCAACACTGAGGAAAATGACTTTCCCAACACTACTGACGACGGCGACAATGACTACGCTCCCACCTATTGCTTCATTGCAAAAGGTGCCAAGGTACTCAAATATCCCTCCTCTGAATCAAGTGTGGATGAATCTGATGAAAATCTCAAACCTAGCTATTCCAAACTTGCTAAGATTGCCGTCAAACAACAAAAGGCTTTTGAAAAGGTTCAAAATCTGCTAGACAAAAGCGATGACCTGTTGGGTGAAGAAATGGATCGAACTCAAACTCTGACTGATGATCTTCAGCGACTTTAGTCCAAGTTTGATAACCTTCAGAGTCATCATAACACTCTCTTAGCCGATCATGAGAAACTTTCTTATGAATTTCCTCCAAGAAAGCAAGATCTTGAGAAGCTAAGGATGAGTTATGAAGATCTTCAGAAGGAAAATGATTCATTGCTTGCTCAAGAGATCAGTTCCGCTCAGGATGAATTTATTCCACCATGTTTGAAATGCATTGAACGTGAATCTGCTAATTCTTCACCTGAAAGTTCAAATGCTTCTATTGCTGCAAATTATTCAACTGTCTCTGTGGTCACAAATTCCTCATCTGAGGATACCATAAGTATCACTGACAATAATGCAGGGTTGAAGGAATTGTATGTGGCAGGCATGTACAAAAGCCTCAAAGGGCATCAGGCTCTTTGTGATGTGCTTAAGAAGCAGATTTTCAACAAGAACCCCAGGAAAGAGGGTATTGCCTTTGAAAGGAAACTCAATGCTGATGGGACCTACTAGAAACCTGAGCAGTATCCCAAAACCTCATGGGTTGCTGCGAAAGGACCTCCCGTAGATCCATCTACTTTATCTGGCTTTACATGTGAATCTTCACATTCTTCTGATGAGTCATTTGACTCCAACTATAAACTGTTCAAAAATCAGAATGGTGAAGTTTTGCTAGATATGTTGGTACTCCCTCCGGTCCTTTTTACTCTGCATATAAGAATTATCTGAAGTCAAACTTCGTAAAGTTTGACCAGATCTATATGAAAGAATATCAACATCTACAATGCTAAAGTTGCAGAATATGAAAATTTAAGTCACGACGCATCTAATGATAATGATTTCACATTGTGAATGTTCATATTTTTTTCTATAAAGTTGGTCAAACTTTACGAGGTTTGACTTCAGACAATCTTATATGTGAACTAAAAAGGACCGGAGGGAGTACTAACTGCAGGAACGGCCCCCCTATGAAGAAAATCCAGGTTCCCATAAGGTTCCTTGAAAGTCTTCAGGTGAATGTCATCATGACACCACCTGTGAAGAATAGGAACTCCAGAACAAATTATTCATATGGACCAAAGTCTTCATATGGATCCAAGTCCTCATATGGACCAAATTCCTCACATGGATCAAATTACTCAAATGGATCCAAATCTTCGTATGATAATCATCGTGCTAACACTTCTGTTTCGTAGGGAAAATCTAAGAGTTCTGAATATGTGCATTATTCTTCAAATCATTATGTTCATAAGTCCTCTAAGAACTTCTCTGCTTATTCATATGCTTACTCTAACCCCTCTTCTGTGAAACGAAGTGCACTAGCTTCAATGCCACCTTTCTCTTATGGAGCTCGTAGAATGATGAACTCTTTGCCACCCCTGCAGATGTGGGTGGTGAAGAAAAAGAACTAATCTCTTATGCAGGGTCACATCTCCAGACGAACTTGAACGTCTGAAAAAAATTGCTGGAGACCTGAAAATGCTTCAAGGGACGCAAGCTAATCATGAAGAAATGAATACTCATTTCTCACGTCCTCATACTGATATATCTGTTCTACTGCTTGATGGAATTCAATCTGATGAATTTGATGTCATATTCCTCACTCATGAAGTATATGAGTTCATAAGATGCACTAATTCATCGAGATGGCGACCCACACGTTCGCGCCCGCCGCCATCATCGAGGAGAACTAGAACACGGGAGGCCACCGCCGCTTGTATCCCATGGAGGCCGTCGCCGGTGCCCTGGTTGGTTCTCCATAATCTCATAACATCATGGGCACCCGCCTGAGCTGCACGGAAGCACCCTTCCCCTACGACTGAAGCACCCACTTTGCCACTCCGCTGAGTGGCGTAGCCGGACATAGGGAAGATACGGGGGAAGGATATGTGAGGGAGTCCTGGATTAGGGGGTATCCGGACAGTCGGATTATATCCTGTGGCGAGACTGTTGGACTATGAAGATACAAGATTGAAGACTTCGTCTCGTGTCCGGATGGGACTCTCTTGGCGTGGAAGGCAAGCTTGGAGATACGGATATGTAGATCTCCTTCTGTTGTAACCGACTCTGTGTAACTCTAGCCCCCTCCGGTGTCTATATAAACCGGAGGGTTTATTCCGTAGGACAACAATCATACCATAGGCTAGCTTCTAGGGTTTAGCCTCTACGATCTCGTGGTAGATCAACTCTTGTAATACTCATATTCATCAAGATCAATCAAGCAGGAAGTAGGGTATTACCTCCATAGGCCCGAACCTGGGTAAACATTGTGTCCCTTGCCTCCTGTTACCATCCGCCTTAGATGCACAGTTCGGGACCCCCTACCCGAGATCCGCCGATTTTGACACCTACATTGGTCCTTTCATTGAGAGTTCCACTGTGTCGTCGCTGCAAGGTTCAATGGCCCCTTCGATCATCGACAACGATGCGGTCCAGGGTGAGGTTTTCCTCCCCGGACAGATCTTTGTGTTCGGCGGCTTCGCACTGCGGGCCAACTCATTTGGCCATCTGGAGCAGATCGAGAGCTACGCCCCTGGCCATCAGGTCAGGTTTGGAGACTTGAATTACACTGTCGATATCCATGGAGACTTGATCTTCGACGGATTCGGGCCCATGCTAGGTGTGCCGCACGATCACGACGAGCACGATATAGCTCTACCGTCGGACGGTGTTCGGGAGATCACGCCAGCAGCCACTCTAGCCTCTAGTCCGGAGCAGATCGCGCCATCCGAGGACGGGAGGGTAGACTCCACCACGGAGGTCGCGCCCTCAGTGGCGATAGAGCCGAATACTGACCTTACCCTTCACGAGAGTCATGTCGCCGAACTGCTGGACTCGTCCTCGACCAAGGACTCCGTACCACCCGCGCCCATACCTATCGAATCCGATTGGGCGCCGATCATGGAGTTCACCTCCGCAGATATCTTTCAGCACTCGCCCTTTGGCGACATACTGAACTCATTGAAATCTCTCTCCCTGTCCGGAGAACCTTGGCCGAACTATGTCCGGCTAGAGTGGGATGCGGACGACGAACTAATTCAATCCCCACCCACCACCCACTTAGTAGCCACTGTCGATGATTTAACCGACATGCTCGACTTCGACTCCAAAAACATCGATTGTATGGACACCGATGCCGGAGGCGAACAGGAACCACTGCCCACAGGGCATTGGAAAGCCACCTCATCATACGATATATACATGGTGGACACACCCAAAGAAGGCAATGGCGACAAGACAACGGAGGACGACCCCTCCAAGAAGCAAACCCAGCGCCGACGTCAGCGGCGCTGCTCTAAGTCTCGCCACAACAAAAGAGGTGATACCGGCAGAGGAGATAACAGTACTCCGGACAGTGCCGAAGATGATGACAATCCCCTCCAGAACGATCAAGAGCCGGAGGATGAACAAGCCAGCCCTCCTAAGAGAGCGGCAGAGGGAGAAATGGAGGACGACAACTATATTCCTCCCTCTGAAGACGAAGTGTCACGACCGGTTTTCGGGTATTGATTTCCCAGAAAATGGCCCTTGTGCTCACCAGCCCCAGGATTACTGTTAGCTGATGAGGCACCAACTTGATACAGAAATTCCAAGCAAAATACAAAATATGTAGTACAAGACCCTTTTGGCCTATGAGTACAACAAATGGTTTCTAGTGGTTGATGGCGGAAGCGGTTTGTGGGTCATCAGTGTCTATGGGACTCCATTTCCCACAGGAACAGCTGACCAGGCTAACTCCTATCTTCGCGAGGCTGCTATCACCGTTGCTTAGGTTCCGGGGCTGTCATCACAACGCTCCTATCCACGCAAGAAATCTGGCCAAGACAATAGCCAGGGACAAGCCAGTGAGTACTTTGAATGTACTCGCAAAAATTATAAACACGGGTATAATATAAATGATAATCATGCCTTTGGAATATTCTATGATCACATAAATCATCATAAAATAAAATCTCCGATGCATGCAAGCAGGTTATTTATATGCAACATGAATATGCAATAATGTAGTAGAAATAAAATGCACCGATCGGATTATGGAGCGACGCCTCGAAAGGATCAGGATATGAAGCATGCCTCAGTCGGGCGTCTAAGCGACACCACATAAAGGGCTTATAAGGGGAAATAAATAACAAGCATGCCACAGTCGGGCGTCTATGCGACACCACATAAAGGGCTTATAAGGTAAATAAATAACAAGCATGCCACAGTCGGGCGTCTGCGCGGCACCACTAATTAAAAGGGCTTATAAGGTAAATAAATAACAAGCATGCCACAGTCGGGCGTCTGTGCGACACCACATAAAGGGCTCATAAAGTAAATACAGTCATAGTGAATATCCAGGAGGTAGAACCGTCCCAGGGATACTCAATACTTCAAATAATATAAAGGGGTTAGTCCATAATAATAATAATCATAATCGTCATCATATGTCACACGTCATGATCCATGTTCTGGTTTAGTAGTTTCTCCTCCGAAGACCGACACTAAGACCGACACTCGACCCATCCCAGACTGTAGTCCTTAACGATGGACACGGCTATTCGAATAGATTTAACCTCTGCAGAGGGTGTAGTCTTTATCCACGAGTAACGGATTTGTTTAGTCCATCGGGACTAATTCCGTCTATGGTATTTTAATTGAAAACACACCTGACTTGCACACACCAGCTTAACTTACCAGTGTCCGGGATCACCCATGACACCTGTCAAGCAAAACTCTAAGTGGGGAGGCTATAACCTCGCGTAGCATGGGATCAAATTTATATCGCGCGCTCTAAGGAGTGCCCCCCTCTCGGTCCCAACCGGAAACACCCATGCCCCCGGACCAGGTGGCCTGCCTACCGGCTGCAGTCGGTATCTTCCACCGTGGCCTCTCTGTACGGTGTGTGCCAAGAAAGGGGTTGACAACTTACTGAACCGCACCCTACCTGCGGCAGGGCAAGTGGTAGTACGAAACAAGTATGGGGGTTGCTGGAACAAGACTCGATCTACGGTCGACTCAGGAGGATTATAAATTCCCTGCATGATATGTGTAAGAAAATATTTCAACCAACAGAATCACCACTCATTATACCTTACTATGCCATACCGGACATAACGGTCCCGACGGAGACCGGCGACAAGCTCATGCCTACCCAAGGCAGAGGCTTTCCTGGATTATTTTCCGGCATGCATGCAAGGCACATGAGGATGATTACCATCACAAGTATATTCATTTCCAACAGCAAGGAAATCACTAATATGCAATTCAAGGAAATGATCGCGTCACAACATAAAATAACGTGTTCTCCGTATTAGGGCGGTGTTATAAGCGTGCCAACTAACACACAAAAATATTATGCCAGGGTTCAGAATGCTTGCCTTCAAGTTGTGTAGAGGCAGGGGGCATCCTAAAAGTTTTGAAAGTTTTCTTCTTCGCTAAAATCCTATTTTGAAAAATATTCAAATAACACATACTTCAAAAACAGTGTGTAGAAGTTGTCTGAATTTTTTTCAAATAAATCTTAAAATAAACTAGACTAAATTTGAGAGAGGTAGGAAAAATAATCAACTCATTTGGAGTTTTATTTAAAAAGATATAGCCAGTCAAATTTTGGTTTTTAAATAAAACAGAAAAAGAAAAACGCTTCGGATAAATACACGTCGAAGACGTACTCCGGGAATACGCCTTCACTTATCCAGCGTGGACCGGCGCTGGGTCAACGACGGTGGGCCTGCCTGGCCCACTGGTCAGGTTTGACCAGTCCACACGCACGTCGTCTCCTCCGACCGAACAGAGGCGGAGCTCCGGCGATCGCCGCCGGCGAACGGAGGCATCCCACGGGGATCCAAGGACAGGGATGGATCCGCAAGATCAGGGCGGTCCTTCCGGTGGTAGACTTGTCGGCGGGGACGGAGTGAGTCGTCGGCGGCGAGATTCACGGCGACCGGTGGCTTCGGGAGTTTTGGGGGTTTCAACTACGATGGCTTTCGATCACGTTTGAAGTGCTGGGTGGCTCCGCAGGGGCGAGGGGAGAAGGTTGGTGGCACTAGTTGGACGGGAGGGGCTCTGGTTGCGGTGAACGGAGCTGGGACGTGGCGGCAGCCGAACCAGCCGGAGTCGGGGAAGATGGCTTCCCAAGCGATTCTTGGCTGTGGGGTGCCATGGGGTGGCTTTGAGGTCGCTGAGTGGTGGGCGTGCTCGGGCCCCTACTTATAGCGAGGCTAGGTCGGTTTGCGGCGGCGGATAAAACGACGGCGACAACCGTTCAGAAGCTTGAGGGGCACCGTGTCGGGCTGGGGATGGCGGCGAGAGCTAGCGGACGAGTGAGCACTTGCTCGGGCGAGTGGCGGCGGGAGCGGCTTCGGGCGGCGCCGACCAGTCTGAGGCTGTCGGGCGGCGATGGCGGCTAACCGGCTTGCGGAGACGTGGCGAGGGGCTGTAGTGCTCGTGAGGGTGTACGTGTCGAGGCTTGGCCCTATGCTGCGAGCGGCAGAGTGTTTGGATAAGCTCGGGGAAACAGGCCAGGGGCGCGGCGGCTCGGGCGCGGCACGTGCAAAACGCGCGCTGGGTGCGCCCAGAGCACGCCCACCAGTTGCTCGGCGAAATGCCAGTGCTTGCTACAGGGCTTGGGTGAGGCTAGCACTTAGCAGACCTAGGTTAGGAGTGTCTAGGAGTTTAGTGGAGAAGGTGGTTGGGCAAAGGAAGCAGGTTCATTGCACAGATCAGAGACTATGCCAAAACTGATCATGCCCATAAGGTGTTTGACAAAATGCCAAGGGCACTTAGGCATTTCCTGGGGTGTCCAAACTCTCCAGGCTAGTGTCTCTTTAATTGCAAAAGAGGGTGGTAAGGTCATTTGGGCAAAAGAAGAAACTTGCTAGTGGAAGTTTTTCAAAACCTCAATTCTGGACAGAAGGTAAATGGCATCATTGCATGGACCAAAATTCTCCCAATGGGTCCAATCTCCTGGACTTAAGGGTTTGGTAAGGTGTACTACAAGCAGGAGAAAGCTCATGGGTAAAGGAGCAAGTTAGAAGATGGTTGCAGTACAAATCACCAAGTTGCACCAGAATGAAGATGAGGATGATTCACTCAAATCTTTCAAATAACATCCCTGGATTTTTTCATAAAGTTGAATAATATACTCCTACTGACATCCCAAATTTTTGGTGAAATTTTTAAAGGAATATTTAATTAGGTTGTAGTGCAAAATTGCCCACTGGACCAGATTTGAAAATTTGATGTAGAGCTCAAAATATCCAAAGAATGAAATATATTTTTGCATAAAAGTGATTTAAAAACATCACATGAAATCCCCAAATTTTGGTGGGATTTTTAAATAAATTTATCAAAGGGTTGCAGTGCAAATGGAACCCTAAATCTTATGAAAAACCAATTTAGAGAAATAAAGCTCAGGGGAAATAATTATATAGATAATCTCACTGATGAAAGAATTGTTTTATTTGAGAGGGTAAACAAGTCCAATAATAATTGGAAAGTCTTTACTAGGGGTGGAAACTCCACAATTTAGGGGAAAAGAGAGGCTCTGAGATCAAGAATAAATCCAGAAAAATAAAAATTTAATTTCCTGCCAAAATTTTAATTAATAAAACAAGGTTAAAATTTTGGGGTGTTACAACACTACCCCCCTTAAGAAAAATCTCGTCCTTGAGATTTGTTAAGGGTTGTTTTGAAAATATCATTCCCGTTAGCTGAAACCAAAAGGTTTATTCATAGTACAAACTTGCGTCGTCGAGGTTGGTCTTTGGCAGCTACGCTTGGGATTAAAAATGCAATCGCACATCAACATACTCATGCATGGCTATAACAAAAAATAGGGGTGCACAGGCAAACAGTATTTAATTACGGCGATACAGGATCACACAGTTACAAGGCGAGGACATACTAACACTCGGTACTGCTCGAGTGACTCAGTCTACCTCGTTAATATCTAAGCGGGCTTGCCTTGTGGACGTCGAAGTTTCTCCACGGTTCTCACCGTCAGGATTAGCTGGAGGGGGTTGAGGAACTGCAGGGTCGGGGTAGCGATGATGGCCATCTCAGGGATTGTTGGCCACAATCCCGTTGGAGCGTCTTCCCAAAAGGCGATGAAGCACTTCTGGGGTCATCAAGGTATTTTGGTCGATGGCTGGGGCAGACCTCAAGGTCTCGATCGGTTGTCCGAACAGCACGACTGGGTTGTCGGTGTCGGGCTCATCTTCTCTTCTTGCCGGGGCTCGGCGAATCAGGTCTCCACGAGCTGCGATCAGATCAATGGTGATTTGATCGAACATATCCTCTAGTGCACTTACATAGCGCACTAGGTGCAACAAAGCAGGATCCGTCTCGTGATCTCCGTTGGCAACTTGGGGTGGTCTACCATATCCGTTACGGCTGGGGTAGTAGTAGAACGAGCGACAGTTAACTCTGGGCGACAAATGTCGGAGTTGAACTATAGCCTCTCGAGCAGCTAGTTGGATGGCTTGTGGCTCAAAGGAAGTTGTCCTTCTGGTGAACCTGTAGGGGTGTTCTGGCGATAGACCCCTACCA
The DNA here is from genome assembly GCA_021605205.1 of Aegilops longissima. Lineage (NCBI taxonomy): Eukaryota > Viridiplantae > Streptophyta > Magnoliopsida > Poales > Poaceae > Aegilops > Aegilops longissima. Next base: position 173,309,991 of record CM038682.1, read on the forward strand.
TAGATGTGCACTGTGGCCCAAAATTGACGGCTCTCACCGCTCATGGACCCTTGGTACACAACATATTCTGGGGGCTCTTCTAATGCAAAGGCACGACGGGTGAGGTTTGCGAGCACGGTCACAAAACCTCCAAGGTTGGTTGCTGTGGTCTCATTGTGCATGACGGGGCCAGGCATTATGGCTTGGTTTGGGGAAAGAGTTTGTGCGGTGCTGAGTTGTGGCTAGCGTGCCCTTTTTATAGAAAAAGGGGACGGAGTCTTCCTTCGTACGCTTGCGAATGGGACAATTTAGGTGTCGGTCACTGGCGCGCGATTGACAGACTAGGCTGATAGATTGGGCACCGACTGCCAAAAGTGTCGGGGTCACTGTGTGGCTATCTTGCACGAGAAGCTTGGCTGGGGTTTTGGTTAAGGTCTGGTGGGTTGGTTTGCCTCAGTTTTTCAACCTGGCTAAGATAGGATTAGCCAATGGTCAGCCTGGCTCTGGTACCAAGTTTGTCACGACCGGTTTTCCGGGTATTGATTTCCCTCAAAATGGCCCTTGTGCTCACCAGCCCCAGGATTACTGTTAGCTGATGAGGCACCAACTTGATACAGAAATTCCAAGCAAAATACAAAATATGTAGTACAAGACCCTTCTGGCCTATGAGTACAACAAATGGCAGAAGCGGTTTGTGGATCATCAGTGTCTATGGGACTCCATTTCCCACAGGAACAGCTGACCAGGCTAACTCCTATCTTCGCGAGGCTGCTATCAACGTTGCTTAGGTTTCGGGGCTGTCATCACAACGCTCCTATCCACGCAAGAAATCTGGCCAAGACAATAGCCAGGGACAAGCCAGTGAGTACTTTGAATGTACTCGCAAAAATTATGAACACGGGTATAATATAAATGATAATCATGCACTGGAATATTCTATGATCACATCGTCAGTCATAAAATAAAATCTCCGATGCATGCAAGCAGGTTATTTATATGCAACATGAATATGCAATAATGTAGTAGAAATAAAATGCACCGATCGGGTGTCTGGAGCGACGCCTCGAAAGGATCAGGATATGAAGCATGCCTCAGTCGGGCGTCTAAGCGACACCACATAAAGGGCTTATAAGGGGAAATAAATAACAAGCATGCCACAGTCGGGCGTCTATGCGACACCACATAAAGGGCTTGTAAGGTAAATAAATAACAAGCATGCCACAGTCGGGCGTCTGCGCGACACCACAAAAAGGGCTTATAAGGTAAATAAATAACAAGCATGCCACAGTCGGGCGTCTGTGCGACACCACATAAAGGGCTCATAAAGTAAATACAGTTATAGTGAATATCCAGGAGGTAGAACCGTCCCAGGGATACTCAATACTTCAAATAATATAAAGGGGTTAGTCCATAATAATAATAATCATAATCATCATATGTCACACGTCATGATCCATGTTACCTTTAGTAGTTTCTCCTCCAAGACCGACACTAAGACCGACACTCGACCCATCCCGGTATGTAGTCCTTAACCATGGACACGGCTATTGAATAGATTTAACCTCTGCGGAGGGTGTACTCTTTACCCACGAGTAGCGGATTTCTTTAGTCCATCGGGACTAATTCCGTCTACGGTCTTTTAATTGAAAACACACCTGACTTGCACACACCAGCTTAACTTACCAGTGTCCGGGATCACCCACGACACCTGTCAAGCAAAACTCTAAGTGGGGAAGCTACAACCTCGCGTAGCATGGGATCAAATTTATATCGCGCGCTCTAAGGGGTGCCCCCCTCTCGGTCCCAATCGAAAACACCCATGCCCCCGGACCAGCTCGCCTGCCTACCGGCTGCAGTCTTCATCTTCCACCGTGGCCTCTCTGTACGGTGTGTGCCAAGAAAGGGGTTGACAACTTACTGAACCGCACCCTACCTGCGGCAGGGCAAGTGGTAGTACGAAACAAGTATGGGGGTTGCTGGAACAAGACTCGATCTACGGTCGACTCGGGAGGATTATAAATTCCCTGCATGATATGTGTAACAAAATATTTCAACCAACAGAATCACCACTCATTATACCTTACTATGCCATACCGGACATAACCGTCCCGACAGAGACCGGCGACAAGCTCATGCCTACCCAAGGCAGAGGCTTTCCTGGATTATTTACCGGCATGCATGCAAGGCACATGAGGATGATTACCATCACAAGTATATTCATTTCCAACAGCAAGGAAATCACTAATATGCAATTCAAGCAAATGATCGCGTCACCACATAAAATAATGTGTTCTCCGTATTAGGGCGGTGTTATAAGCGTGCCAACTAACACACAAAAATATTATGCCAGGGTTTAGAATGCTTGCCTTCAAGTTGTGTAGAGGCAGGGGGCATCCTAAAACTTTTGAAAGTTTTCTTCTTCGCCAAAAATCCTATTTTGAAAAATATTCAAATAACACATAATTCAAAAACAGTGCATAGAAGTTGTTTGAAATTTTTTTGAAATAAATCTGAAAATAAACTAGACTAAATTTCAGAGAGGTAGGGAAAAGAATCAACTCATTTGGAGTTTTATTTAAAAATATATAGCCAGTCAAAGTTTAGTCAAATTTCTGGTTTTTAAATAAAACAGAAAAAGAAAAACGCTTCGGATAAATACACGTCTAAGACGTACTCTGGGAATACGCCTTCACCTATCCAGCGTGGACCGGCGCTGGGTCATTGACGGTGGGCCCGCCTGGCCCACTGGTCAGGTTTGACCAGTCCACGCGCACGTCGTCTCCTCCGACCGAACAAAGGCGGAGCTCCGGCGGTAGCCGCCGGCGAACGGAGGCCTCCCACGTGGATCGAAGGACAGGGATGGATCCGCAAGATCAGGGCGGTCCTTCCGGTGGTCGACTTGCCGGCGGGGACGGAGTGAGTCGTCGGTGGCGAGCTTCGCAGCGGCCGGTGGCTTTAGGAGTTTTGGGGGTTTAAACTAGGGTGGCTTTTGATCGCGTTTGAAGTCTTTGGGAGGCTCATGGGGCGAGGAGAAGGTTGGTGGCACTGGTTGGACGGGAGGGCTCGGTTGCGGTGAGCGGAGCTGGGGCGTGGCGGCGGCGAACCGGCGGAGTCGGGAAGATGGCTTCCCTCAAGCGATTCTTGGTGTGGGGGTGACATGGGGTGGCTGAGGTCGCCTGAGTGGCTGGACGTGCTCGGGGGCCCCTTCTTATAGCGCGGCTAGGTCGGTTTGCGGCGGCCGGATAAGAACAACGACGGACCGCCGTTCTGTAGCTTGCAGGGCACCGTGTTGGGGCTGGGGATGGCGGCAGGAGCTAGCGGACGGCGAGCCTTGCTCGGCGGCGGCGAGGCGGCCTTTCGGGCGGCGCCGACCAGTCTGGCTGTCGGGCGGCGATGGCGGCTAACCAGCTTCTGGAGGCGTGGTGAGGTTGTGGTGCTCGTGGGGGTTTATGTGTCGAGGCTTGGCACTACGCTGCTAGCGGCAGTGTGTTTGGATAAGCTCAGGGAAACAGGCCAGGGGCGCGGCGGCTCGGCGGCCGTGCGTGCAAAAGCGCTCCTGGTGCGCCTAGAAACGCCCACAGTGCTCGGCAAAATGCCAGTGCTTGCTACAGGGCTTGGGTGAGGCTGGCACTTAGCAGGCCTAGGTTAGGAGTGTCTAGGAGTTTAGTGGACAAGGTGGTTAGGCAAAGGAAGCAAGTTCATTGCAAAGATCAGAGACTATGCCAAAACTGATCATGCCCATAAGGTGTTTGGCAAAATGCCAAGGGCAATTAGGCATTTCTTGGTGTGTCCAAACTCTCCAGGCTAGTGTCTCTTTAATTGCAAAAGAGGGTGGTAAGGTCATTTGGGCAAAAGAAGAAACTTGCTAGTGGAAGTTTTTCAAAACCTCAGTTCTGGACAGAAGGTAAATGGCATCGTTGCATGGACCAAAATTCTCCCAATGGGTCCAATCTCCTGGACTTAAGGGTTTGGTAAGGTGTACTACAAGCAGGAGAAAGCTCATGGGTAAAAGAGCAAGTTAGAAGATGGTTGTAGTACAAATCACCAAGTTGCACCAGAATGAAGATGAGGATGATTCACTCAAATCTTTCAAAGAACATCCCTGGATTTTTGCATAAAGTTGAATAATATACTCCTACTGACATCCCAAATTTTTGGTGAAAGTTTTAAAGGAATATTTAATTAGGTTGTAGTGCAAAATTGCCCACTAGACCAGATTTGAAAATTTGATGTAGAGCTCAAAATATCCAAAGAATGAAATATATTTTTGCATAAAAGTGATTTAAAAACATCACATGACATCCCCAAATTTTGGTGGGATTTTTAAATAAATTTATCAAAGGGTTGCAGTGCAAATGGAACCCTAAAACTTATGAAAAACCAATTTAGAGAAATAAAGCTGAGGAGAAAATAATTATATAGATAATCTCACTGATGAAAGAATTGTTTTATTTGAGAGGGTAAACAAGTCCAATAATAATTGGATAGTTTTTACTAGGGGTGGAAACTCCACAACTTAGGGGGAAAGAGAGGCTCTGAGATCAAGAATAAATCTAGAAAAATAAAAATTTAATTTCCTGGCAAAATTTTAATTAATAAAACAAGGTTAAAATTTTGGGGTGTTACATGAAGTGAGCCTCGACGACGAAGAATTTGTCGTGCCTGAGGATCCCATCGAGCAGGAGCGCTTTAAGCGCCGGCTTAATGCCACAGCAAACAGCCTGAGGAAAAAGCAGCAACAGCTTCGAGCTGATCAGGATCTGCTAGTAGATACATGGATTGAAGTCCTTGCGGCTGAGGAGTACGAACTCGAACGCCCTTCCATAGGTCACCCCGCGTTTGATGCGGCTGATCGGCCACCCCGTGGCCGATATAGAGAGGCAATACGGCCTGAAAATCAGCCTGCACCCCGCCGCCATTCAAACAAACATACCAATGCAACGGGAAACACGTGAGACCTGCGAGACGTATTGGAAGACAGGGCAAAACACACCAGATCGATCTATGGATCACGGGGCCGTGCCCCTACAAGGGACGGTGACCGCCTCGCGGATCTGATAAAAGCAATTCGGACGGGCGAATCGTGAGGCGGGACTCATACGAGCTGCGTCGCGACATAGCCCTATGCATGTAGGCGCGGCACACCCCATATGCTTCACCAACGAGGTAATGGAGCATGAATTCCCAGAAGGTTTTAAACCTGTAAATATCGAATCATATGATGGTACAACAGATCCCGCGGTATGGATTGAGGACTTCCTCCTCCGCATCCACATGGCCCGCGGTGATGATCTACATGCCATCAAGTACCTCCCGCTAAAACTCAAAGGACCAGCTCAGCATTGGCTGAATAGCCTGCCAGCAGACTCCATTGGCTGTTGGGAGGATCTAGAAGACGCATTTCTCGACAATTTCCAGGGCATTTATGTGCGACCACCAGACGCCGATGACTTGAGCCACATCATTCAGCAGCCAGGAATCAGCCAGGCAATTCTGGACACGGTTCCTAACAAAGAAAAACCAAATTGTCGGTTGTCCGGATGCAGAAGCCTTAGCGGCATTCAAGCACAACATCTGTGACGAGTGGCTCGCCCGGCACCTCGGCCAGGAAAAGCCGAAATCAATGGCAGCCCTCACGACACTTGTCGGTGTCAAAACCGGCGGATCTCGGGTAGGGGGTCCCGAACTGTGCGTCTAGGCAGATGGTAACAGGAGACAAGGGACACGATGTTTTTACCCAGGTTCGGGCCCTCTCGATGGAGGTAATACCCTACTCCTGCTTGATTAATATTGATGATATGGGTAGTACAAGAGTAGATCTACCACGAGATCAAGGAGGCTAAACCCTAGAAGCTAGCCTATGGTATGATTGTTGTTAGTCCTAAGGACTAAAACCCTCCGGTTTATATAGACACGGATAGGTTAGGGTTACACAGAGTCGGTTACAATGGTAGGAGATCTACATATCCGTATCGCCAACCTTGCCTTCCACGCCAAGGAAAGTCCCATCCGGACACGGGCGAAGTCTTCAATCTTGTATCTTCATAGTCTTAGAGTCCGGCCGTGATGATAGTTCGACTATCCGGACACCCCTAGTCGAGGACTCCTCGGTAGCCCTGAACCAGGCTTCAATGACGACGAGTCCGGCGCGCATATTGTCTTGACATTGCAAAGGCGGGTTCCTCCTCCGAATACTTCATAGAAGGTTTTGAACACCAGGATAGTGTCGGCTCGCAAAACAAGTTCCACATAACCCGTAGAGAATAATTTTTGCCTGAGATCTGTTGGCGTATTCAGCGTGACATCACACCCGGCCAGGCCTTTATATGAATCATTTTTGTCGTTCCACCTTAAGCGCGTTTAGCGGCGGTTTCCTTGCACGTCTTATCAAAGCATAGATTGTGCCCCTTATTCCGGGATTCTTATCAATATGGGCGTGGGTAACCCATCCGCGCCATTGATTCTGGCGCTTGGAAGATAGCGAGTTTTACCGGGCTGGTGGGGGCGCATAGCCGTCCGTCCATATAAGGGGATAAGGATCCACCTTTTCACCTCCGCCTTCTTCCTTCTTTGCTCATCCATTTCCGCGCACTTCGAGCTCCAGCGCCGAAGTCCGCACATCCCACCTCAACCTTCTCCAACCATGTCAGGAGCGGGAGGTAGGTGGATGGCCTCCTCCGTCAGGGAGGGGCACATCATAAGACTGCGGGAGGCCGGATATTTGTCCGGTGACATCGCGCACAGGCTGCCCGACGCGGGGCAGCTCATTCCAACCTCCAGGCCCCATGAGAGGGTGGTATTTCTCCCCCACTTCCTCCGCGGACTAGGTTTTCCACTTCACCCCTTTGTCCGGGGGCTCATGTTCTACTACGGCCTGGACTTCCACGACCTGGCCCCGAATTTTATCCTCAACATCTCGGCGTTTATCATCGTGTGCGAGGCCTTCCTCTGCATCCAGCCCCACTTCGGCCTATGGCTGAAGATCTTCAATGTCAGGCCAAAGGTAGTGGGCGGCCGTCAAGCGAAGTGCGGAGGCGCCATGGTCGGCAAGATGGCCAAGGTCCAATGGCTCGAGGGTGCCTTTTTGGAGACAATAAAGGGCTGGCAATCGGGGTGGTTCTACATCACCGAGCCACTCAACCCCGAATGGGTGGCGGCCCCCGAATTCAGATCTGGCTTCCCCACACGGCTCTCGTCATGGAAAGAGACAGGCCTCACGTGGGGGAATTCGGACGAGCTCTCCGGACTCCAAACATGCGTCCGAAACCTGGTGGACAAGAATCTCAGGCTTGTCGACGTAATCCAGGTGATGCTCATCCGCCGGATTCTCCCATGCCAACAACGGGCCTTTAATTTGTGGGAGTTCGATCGGCACAACACGAACCTTGAGCGGCTCTTGACACTACGTCACGAAGATGCACAGTAAGGTGTTGTTCAAGGGCGCTGAGCCCCACATCCGCTAACAAAGATCGCGGATACAGCTCATGGCGTCAAGCCGGCGAGTAAGTTATTTTACCCTTTACGGGACTCTTTTTCATAGATTGACTCTATGTGGGATCTAAAACTCCCTAATCTTTGGCAGGACTAGCTGAAGGCGTCCGGACAGATTAAGCTGTCGGCTACTTTGCCGAAGACCAGCGGACGCCCGATTGACAGGGCTGCTGGCTCCGGTACCCATGTGGTGCCGGAGAAGAAGGCCAGAAGGAGGCCACGGGAACTCGAAGGAGCTCCCGGCGCCAGTGCTGTCAATTCTGAAGCAGAATCTTCTCCACGAGGGCGAGGAGGAGGAAAAAAGCTTCTCCCTAGCGGGGAGGAGAGGAAAAGGAAGGCCGCCCTAAGCGGGGAGGCGGAGAATCAGAAGGAAGAACCCTTCCCGGACTTCTCCACCAGCGTCGGCGGCGGCGAGGAGGATTGGCCAACAAGGGCCAAGCCCTGGCGAGATCGTAAGTGTCCGGATACTCATGGCTTTTTTTATCATTGCATAGTGTTCTCTAATGCCGAACAATCATGCAGCCCGCCCAAGGGCGAGTTCGCCACTTTGTCGAGCGGGTCCCTGAGTTCGTCGGAAATAGAGAGTACTTCACTTCCGACCGCCTCCTCACCTCACGCTGCGGACGACGCCACGGTGGGGCCCCAAGGGGGGCTTGGTCAAGAGGAGGTGGCGCAGGAGGCGCCACAAGGCAACCTCCCGGACTCGAGTAGCGTGGGGGCAAGACCCCGGGGCTCGCCCGACCCTTGTCCGGACTCGATGCGGAACCTTCAGCGGTTCGAGTCCGGCAAGCGGTCCCTTCGTAGAAGGGTAAGGCGCCGTGTCCTCCGTCCAACCGGAGGCACGGATAGCTCTTGGGCGCTTAACAGCGCCTCCATCGAGGAGGAGCACCGCCTTGTTATGAGTCGGTGATCCGGACAGATTCGATCCGCCAAGGCGTCTTGACGAAGCTGTACCAGCCTTCTAACAGGCTTTGAGGTAAGTTTAGAATATGTAAAAATATTACCGCATAGAAAGTAGCCCCGATGCTTGGTTGGTGTTCGGAAAGAAAAGCCGTACTAAGGATCTAAAAAGATATCTGTGAGGAGTCTAACATAAGTATGTCAATATGGGAATGCAGGCTGCTGCTTGACCTCTGCCCGCCTTGATGCGGAGGTCAATGCATTGAAGCGAGCCTCGGCGGTCCGAGAACGAGCTCGGCCAAGCCAAGAAGCAGCTCGAGGACAAGGAAGGTAAGTAGTACCTTATTAAAGAAATACCTTATAGAAAGGTTTGGTTGCAAAAATAACAGGAATAACATGGATGCTGCGGGGCCCACGAGCGAGGTGGCGACCACGAAGGAAGCGGTGTCCGTGGCCCGGCTCAGCGGCTGTGGAGCGCACCGAGCGAGAGAAGGGAGGCACAGCTGGCCAAGGAGTCGGCAAGAGCTCAAGCTCTCGTGGAAAAACACGAGTTTGGGCGTGACTCAAGAACTCGAGTCCGAGCTCGCCTCGGCTCTTGAGAGTGCCAAAGCTGCTAAGGCCGAGGCCCAAAAGCCCTCAAGAAATTGAATCATTAAAGAAGATAGCGGCGGGTAAGGCATTCTTTATGCAAAGCAAGCATGTGAAAGTGAATTACCTATTACTTACCCGGATTCGGAGTTCTCCGGAGCATTCGCAGATTTTGCCCGTGGTGTGTGCGATCTTTGCCGCATTCTACCGCGCCAAGGAGGGAGCTCGGCGGAAAAGGTGTTACGGTCTCGGTATCTTTGAGGCGGACATCAGTGCCCCTGAGCAACCAGCTGAAGCAGCTGGTCGAGCTCCACAAGGTCACCGAACAGGCCATGAAGGGCCTGATAAGCTGTTGTGGCCATTGGAAGCCATGCACAGGAGCTACTTGGCTTAGTGCAGCGGCTGGTGGGCCAGCGTGTCCACGGATTGAAGTCATCAAGCACTCCGTCTGCATTGAAGGTGTCCGTCGGGCCCTTGCCCGTGCTAAAGTGCTGCTGGGCAAGCTGGATGCGGAGAAGCTTGTGACGGACGGGCCACCGAAGGGCAAGGAGCATCATCGCCCGAAATGTACTATGAGGGCCTCTTGAAGGTGCCCGCCGAATAGCGGATGAGTGCTCCAAAGATGTAATTTTGAATAGGCTCGCATTTGTTATCTGTCGCTGAAAACTTGTTCATATCGCTAAGCAACGCTTGTTAATTTAAAATATTACCTTCATGCGGCCGTTTATCAAATTTGAGAGATGGCAAGTCGTTGGCTTCAGCCCCCATGCCATGAGTGATGGGGTGTTCAGGATAAACTTGAGCACTCTTGTTCCCTTTCTTGGGTCCATCTAGGGAGGCGCTCAACACAATGAACAAGGCAACCGGACTTATAATGCTTGAACACTCTCACTTAGCCATAGAATTCTATAATTTTAAATTTGTGAAGCCCCTAGTATTCGAAGACCGAGTTGAGGCGCTATCCATGCCTTGGCGGACAATTCCGGTACCTCGCTCTAAGCGGCATAAGTCTTTAGGGACCCAAAAAAACCTCTCGAACAGCAACCGGATCTCGCCCTATCATGACGGTCAGTTTTAGCTTTCTCCAGCGAGGTGCTCGACCCAGCTCAAGCTGGGGCACAATCGCGATGGTTCTCCCGTGCTACTTTAGCGATATAGCGGGCGTAAGGTACCAAAACACGGAGCAGGGCAAACCCAACTATTGACCCAAGACATGATTGAGCCGATTCATATAATGCTATAAGTTAAGGTGCCGCACTTGTGAAAGTGTTCGGACTTATCACACCATAATTTTGGGATACTTAAGCCCCTGGTGTATTGGCCGTACCAAAGTGTACGGTTGCAACATGTCATGAAATGAACATATGTATAGATAAAGGAAGTAGTGCAATAATAAGCAAAAGCTATGTATTGTTTATTCAAAAAGGTACTGCGATGAAAGCAGAACGATACAAATAGTGCGATAAGCAAGGGATTGGACTATCTAACATGTCCCCCTCCAGGGGTAAGCTGCGGGATTGTATGTACAACAGGTATAATGCTCGTAATAGAGACCACCAGAACACTTGGCGTGGCTTTCTGCTTCCCTGGCTGTTGCATCGTGAGTTCGGCAATTCTAGTGCCGGACAGGACTTCTGAAAGACGGAGTCCTGAAAGTAAGAAAAAGGAAGAAAAAGGAAAAAAGAAAAGGAATGACACAATCGGGAGCCCTTGGTGCGGTCGAGCCGCATTCTTGGCGTGTCGTGGTCTTGCCCCTCCCCATATGCCCATGGTATCTCCAGAGCATAATTATGTACGCGTAATACTAACCGCCATTTCGCGAGGGCTGGGGTTGGGGCGGATTACTCTGGCGATGCTTGAATCGTGCGGCGGTCTTGTTGTAGGTTACTCGGTAGCGCTTGCGGTGTCCGGATGCTTAGTGGCGGACTCGAGAATTGTTGTGAGAGGCTACTTTGTACCTCCGCCCGCGAGGGCGCCGTGTGCTCCTCCGTTCGGAGAGGCGTTCGATGTTTCCATTGACCGTGATTACTCCTCGAGGGCTGGCATCTTGATCTTGAGGTATCGTAGTGCGGCACCGCATTGAACTTTACCGTGCGGTTCGTCCGAGCGATGCATGATAACCCGCTGCGGAATGGGGCGATGTCAAAGATTAACTCTTCGCCGGAAGTTATCCGGGATCCGAAGACCACTTCGAGTGTAACTGAGCCCGTACAACTGGCCTCTACACCCGGTATGACGCCTTTAAAGGTCGTCTTTGTGGGCTTAATCCTTGAGGGGTCTATGCCCACTTTGCGCACTATATCCTGATAAAGCAGGTTCAAGCTGCTGCCGCCGTCCATCAGGACTCTGGTTAGGTGAAATCCGTCAATAATTGGGTCAAGAACCAATGCGGCGAAACCGCCGTGACGAATGCTAGTGGGGTGGTCCCTTCGATCAAAGGTGATCGGGCAGGAAAACCATGGGTTGAACTTTGGGGCGACTGGCTCCATCGCATATACGTCCCTTAGTGCACGCTTCCGCTCCCTTTTGGGTATGTGGGTTGCGTATATCATGTTCACCGTCCGCACTTGTGTAGGAAAACCCTTCGCCCTCTATTGTTCGTGGCGGGGCTCTTCCTCGTCGTCGCTATGTAGCCCTTGTCATTGAGTTCGGCACTTAACTTGCTGCTTGCTTGAACACCCAACAATCCTGTTGGTGTGATGGGCTGGTTTTGGGGTGCCATGTATATCGCTGGCGATCGAGTATTCGGTCCAAGTTGGATGGGCCCGGGTATTTCTTTTGAATGGCTTCTTCCGCTGACGGGTTTAGAGCCTCGAATCCGGCATTGGCGGCCGTATCTTGATATTATCACCGTGTCTGGGCGCTTGTTCTTGTTGCGACGTGACCTGCCATTGTTGTCCTTGGTATCCGAACTATCGGGATGTTTGGCCAAGTTGTTGCTTGAGCTAGTCAGCTGTCCCTCCGCTTTAAAGCGGGTCATGAGTGTTGTGAGGGCTGCCATGGATTTTGGCTTTTCTGTCCTAGGTGCCGCATAAGCCACTCGTCGTCATGGATGTTATGTTTGAAGGCTGCAAGGGTCTCTGCATCCGGACGATCAACGATTTGATTTTTCTTTGTTAGGAACCGTGTCCGAAATTGTCGGCTGATTCTTACGGCTGCTGAATTATGTGGCTAAGGTCATCGGCGTCTGGTGGTCGCACATATGTGCCCTGGAAGTTATCAAGGAATGCGGCTTCCAGGTCCTCCCAACAACCAATTGATTCTGCTGGCAAGCTGTTGAGCCAATGCCGTGGTCCTTTAAGCTTGAGTGGGAGGTATTTGATGGCATGTAGATCATCACCGCGGGCCATGTGGATATGGAGGAGATAGTCCTCGATCCAGACCGCAGGATCTGTGGTACCATCGTATGATTTGATGTTTACGGGTTTGAAACCCTCAGGGATTTGATGATCCATTGCTTCATCTGTGAAGCATAATGGGTGTGCGGCGCCTCTGTATTGGGCTATATCACGACGTAGCTCATATGGGCTTTGTCTCTCGTGTTCGGCCCGGCGGTTTCTTTGTATCCGTGCGACGGTAATCATCCGTGTCGTTAAGCGCCCATGCGATCCGTCTGGCGTGTTTTCCGTGCCTTGGTACTTTTGGCGGCGTCGGGGTGTGGCTTGGCGGAGGGCGAGAGGCTTCTCTGTCGCGACCACGGGTGGCGGTCTGCCATGTCGTCTTGCTGGTGACTTGGGTGCTTCCTCCTTTATCGAGGCAACGGCCTGCGTTTGGGGTAGCTTTTGGAGGCGTTCGAGTTCATACTCTTGGCTGCAAGGACTTGATCCATCTGTCAGCTAGCGGTCTTAGTCAGCTCTAAGCTGTTGCTGCTTTATTGAGGCTGCTTGCCGTGGCTATAAGCCTGCGTTTGAAACGCTCTTGTTGGCGGGATCCTCGGGCACGACAAATTAAATGCGTCGTCGAGGCTTGCCTCATCTTCGGAGGGGCGCATAATTATAGTCCTCGACCTCTCTTTCTGCCGCTTGTCATGCGGACTTGCTTCTCCCTCCTCTTGCGCTGAGTCCTGCTTTGGAGGGGTTGTTTTCGATCTTGTCCGGGTGTTATTATCTCCGTGCGGAATCACCGTTTTCTTTGTGGCGGGATTTAAGCGGCGCCACGACGCGTCGGCGCTTTGGTTGCTTTGGAGGTGTCATCCTCTGTTGTTCCATCGCCGTTCCCATCTTTTGGGATATCCACATGTATATGTCGTATGTGAGGTGGCCTTCCGATTGCCACATGGGTCTGGGTCTTGGTCGTCTCCGGCATCGTCGTCCATACCGTCGATGTCTTGGTCGAAGTCGAGCATGTCCGTTAAATCATCGGCGATGGCTACAAAGTGGGTGGTGGGTGGGCATTGAATTTCTTAAATCGTCCGTATCCCAACCTTCCTGTCCGTAGTCCGGGCAAGGCTCTCCGGATAAAGAGAGACTTTAGTGAATTCAGGATGTCGCCAATGGGCGAGTCTTGAAAGATGTCTCTGATAGTGAACTCCATGACCAGGCCCAATCGGATTCGGTTGGCGGTAGCGGAGGTTCGAGTCGGAGAGAGTCCGGCACCACAGAGTCGAGTGTTCGCAAAGGACAGGGATGGAGTTTGGCTCAATCGCCGTAGATATTGTAGCCCCCGAGGCGGTGTCCAACCACTCGTCCTCGATCGGGGAATCCGGCTCCGGATTAAGGGTCGGAGCGGATGCTGGCGCGACCTCCGTGGCAGCTGCTCGCTGCGAGCTAGATCATGCCCATCGAGGCAATCGGCACGCTTGGCGCGGCTCGAATCCGTCGAAGATCAAGTCTCCGCGGATATCGGCCGTATAGTTCAAACTTCAAATCTGACCGATGGCGGGCGTAGCTTTCAATCTGCTCCGGATGGCCAGCGAATTGGCCCGCATGCAAAGCCGCCGAATCGAAGATCTGTCCGGGGTCTCACCTGGACGCGTCGTTGTTGATGATCAAAGGAGCCATCGGGCCTATCGGTGGCGACAGGAGGAACTCTCAATGAAAGCACCAATGTCGGTGTCAAAACCGGCGGATCTCGGGTAGGGGTCTGAACGTGCGTCTAGGCGGATGGTAACGAGGAGACAAGGGGCGCGATGTTTTTACCCAGGTTCGGGCCCTCTCGATGGAGGTAATACCCTACTCATGCTTGATTAATATTGATGATATGGGTAGTACAAGAGTAGATCTACCACGAGATCAAGGAGGCTAAACCCTAGAAGCTAGCCTATGGTATGATTGTTGTTCATCCTAAGGACTAAAACCCTCTGGTTTATATAGACACCGGATAGGTTAGGGTTACACAGAGTCGGTTACAATGGTAGGAGATCTACATATCCGTATCGCCAACCTTGCCTTCCACGCCAAGGAAAGTCCCATCCGGACACGGGACGAAGTCTTCAATCTTGTATCTTCATAGTCTTGGGGTCTGGCCGTGATGATAGTTTGGCTATCCGGACACCCCCTAGTCCAGGACTCCCTCAACACTCATGACCCGCTTTTGCGTGGGAGAGGATAGCTGGCTGGCTCGTAGCAATAACATATCAAGGAACCTTGGCACTTCGGATACCAAGGACAGCAACGGCAGGTCACGTCGCAGCAAACACAAGCGCCGCAAAAACGGTGATAACACCGAGGGCACGACAGTCATTGCCGGATTAGAGGCTCTAAATCTAGTCAGCGGAAAAAGCCATTCAAAAGAAGTACTCTGGGCCCGTCCAGTTTGGATCGCATACTCGATCGCTCGTGTCAAATACCCGGCACCCCCGATAAGCCAGCCAATCACACCAACAGAGAATGCTGGGTGTTCAAGCAGGCCGGCAAGATAAATGCCGAAGACAAGGACAAGGGGCTGCACAGCGATGACGAGGAGGAGCCCCGGCCGCCGAACACGGGAGGGCAAAATAGGTTCCCCCCACAAGTGAGGACAGTGAACATGATATACGCAACACACATCCCCAAAAGGAGCAGGCGTGCTCTAAAGGCGTATCTGCCGATGGAGCCCGTCGCCCCAAAGTTCAATCCATGGTCCTCTTGTCCGATCACATTTGATCGTGAGGACCATCCACAGTATCCGTCATGGCGGATCTGCGCGTTAGTCCTAGACCCAATCATCGACGGATATCACCTCACTCGAGTCCTTATGGACGGTGGCGAGCTGAACCTGCTTTACCGGGATACGATGTGCAAAATGGGTATAGACCCTCGAGGATCAAACCCACCAAAAGCGACCTTTAAAGGCGTTATTCCAGTCTGAGGCCCATTATGCGGGCTCAATCACTGCGGAAGTGGTCTTTGGATCTCCGGACAACTTCCGGCGAGGAGTTAATCTTGATATCGTCCCGTTCATGGCGGCTATCACGCCTTTGCTCGGGCGCACCGCATTGCAAGATTCAATGCGGTACCGCATTACGCATACCTCAAGCTCAAGATGCGGGACCTAGGGGTCATCACGGTCAATGGAAACAGAGAACGCTCGCTCCGTACGGAGGAGCACACTGCGGCCCTCACAGCAGAAGCACAAAGCAGCCTTTTGAGGCAATCCACCAGTTCGGCGATCAAGCCCCCGGACACCGTCAAGCGCGTCCGGAATAACCTGCAACAGGATCGCCTGGCACGCTCAGAGCTCGCCTAGCAATTCGGCCCCCGCCCTAGTCTTAGTACAACGGCAAAGTCCGTCCCACGCGTGCATAATTACGCATTGAAAATACCATGGGTATAGGCGGGAGCACGATCACGGCACGTCCCACAATGCGGTTTAACCGCACTAGGGGCTCACTACCTTCATCACTCTCTCTCTTTCAGGACTCTACTCTCTGGAAGCTTTGTCTGGCAGTACGGTAGCCGGACACATGATACAACACCCAAGGAGGCAGGAAACTACGTCGTACAAACGGAATCCCCAGGTGGTCTCTGATAACGAGATAAATACCTGTTTTAAGATACCAGTCCGCATCTTGACCTTGGATGGGGCATGTCAAATAGTCCTATTGCTTGCTTACCGCACCACTTGTATCATTATGCTTTAACGCATTTCTTAAATAAACAATGCATAGTACTAGTCTATTATTGCATCCTATATTCTTTTTTATATATATGCTTATCTATGACAATCAGCACCCGTACAACGTGATGCGGCAAATCGCCGAGAACTTCCGTATACCCATAATTCGGCGTGAGAAGTCCGAACACTTTCGACGGTCGGCACCCGAACTTATAGCATTATATGCATCAGCTCCGAATCATGTCTTGGGTCAATAGTTGGGTTTGCCCGGCTCCCATGTTTTGGTACCTTACATTCCGCTATATCGGCTAAGGTAGCCTTGGGAGAACTCTGCGATTGTGCCCGGTTCTTCGTGAGCACCTCGATGAAAGCTAAAACTATTTGTCATGATGAGGCAAGAGATGGTCGCTGTTCGAGAGGTCTCAAGTCCCTAAAGACTTTTTACGCTTGGCGAGGAGCCGGCCTTGTCCAAGCTTAGGCGTGTATAGCGCCCCAAATTTGTCTTTCCGAAGACTAGGGGCTTCGCCAAAATTTAAAATTGTAGACTTCTATGGCTAAGTGAGGCGATAAAGCATTATAGTCTGATTGCTCGGTTCATTCTTGTTGAACACCTCCTCGAAGGACCCAAGAATGGGAAAAGGAGTGCTCAGATTTATCGAACACCCGGCACTAGTTGCATGGGGAAGCCGACGACTAGCAACTCTCATAATTTATAAGCGGCCGCCTGAAGGTAATATTTTAAATACAAAAGCGTTGCATAACGAACATGAACTAGTTTTCATAAACACAAGGACCACATGAGCAAGTTCATTCAAAGATTACATCTTTGGTACATTAAATCCGCCACGAGGCGGGCACCCTTGAGTGACACTTTCATAATACATTTCGGGTGTGATGCTCCTTGCCCTGCGGCGGCCCCTCCTTCACCAGCTTTTGGCGTCCATCTTAGCCAGTGCACCTTTGCACGGCAAAAGCCATCGTGCACCTTCGATGCAGACAGACCGCTTGATGACTTCCAGCCGTGGGCAGGCATCTACAAGCCGCCTCACCAGGCCGAAGCAGCTGTTGGGAAGGGAAGTGTCAGGCCACATCCGGACTATAAGGCCCCTCATGGCCTGTTCGGCCGCCTTGTGGAGCTCGACCAGTTCCTTCAGCTGGTCGCTCACGGGCATCGGGTGTTCGGTCCCAGTATACTGAGACCAGAACAACTTCTCTATCGAGCTTCCCTCCTTGGCCCGGTAGAACTCCGCGGCGTCAGACACACTACGGGGCATATCTGCGAACGCTCCTGGAGAGCTCCGAACTCGGGTAAGTAAAAGGAAATTTTCTTTCGCATGCCTACTTTGCATAATGAATGCCTTACTCGCCGCTATCTTTTTCACCGCCTCAACTTCCTGGAGGGACTTCTGGGCTTCGGCCTTGGCATTTTTTGCACTTTCGAGGGCCTGGTCAAGCTCGGACTCTCGCGTCCTGGAGTCAAGCTCCAGGGACTCATGCTTCTTGACGAGCACCTGGAGCTCTTGCTGCACCTCAACTACCCGGGCTTCGTGTCTTTCTTGCTCAGTGCGCTCCTTGGCCGCTTTGTTTTCGGCCTCGACAGCGCCTTCTTGAGGGTCGCCACTTCGGTCATGGCCCCTGGCAAAATTCATGATGATCCTATTACTCTGCAACCAACTCTTTCTTTTTTCATATTGACAAGGTATTGCTTACCTTCGTTCTCCTCGAGCTGCCTCTTGGCAAGGCCGAGCTCTTCCTTGGATCGCTCAAGGTCCTGCTGTAGTGCGGTGACCTCCGCAGTACGTGCGGCAACGGCCAGCAGGGAAGCCTACAAATTCACATAGACATACTCTAGTTAGACTCCTGCGATTATTATTCGATCCTCTATTCGGCTTTTCTTCGCGAACGCCAAACAGAGCATTAGGGGCTACTGCCTATGCGTTGATATTTCCGTGTCGCTAACGCTCGGCTAAGTCGTCGAACCCTCGCGCTGACCATTCGCCCTATAATTTAATTACTTACCTCAAAGCCTGTTAGGAGGCTGGCGCAAGCTTTAGTTAGTCCGCTTTTGGCGGACTGAACCTTCTCCATCACCGCACTCATGATAGTGCGGTGCTCTTCGTCGATGGAAGCGCCTTGGAGAGCTTCCAGCAAGTTGTCCGGTGCCTCTGTATGGACAGAGGTCACCGGCATGGGCGACTTGCCCCTCTTCACGGTGGGGTCGCTGACGAGTCGGAACCATCGAAGGTTCGGCGCGATGTTCGGCCGAGGCGAACTTCGGGCCCATAAGTCTTGCTCCCTTTGCGCCCAGGGTCCAGAGTGTCGCCTTGAGGCGCCTCCAGGACCACCTACCCTCGGCTCGGTGCCCTTTGAGACAACACCTCGGCGTCACCCGTAGGGCGAGGGCTGGAGGCGGTCGGAAGTGAATCACTATTCATATCCAACGGGTCCAAAGAACCATCCGATGAAGATACGTCAATATGGGCTCGGGACGGACTGCATAATCATGTTCTGCGTGATGAGAAGCAGTGCGATAAAATATATCAAGAATTATTATGGTATTCGGATACTTACACTTCGCCAGGGGCTTGTCCCTATGTCAGATTTCGGGTTCCGGCAGACCCTTGAGGTTCAAACTCTGGGGTGCGTGCGGAGATCTTTCCCCTACCAGCTCACGCGTTAATGGTTTGCAAGGGATCTAAGCTAGAAAGAAGAACACACAAGGGACACGAGATTTATACTAGTTCGGGCCACCATTGTGGTGTAATACCCTAATCTAGTTTGTGGTGTGGTGGATTGCCTCAGGGGCTGATGATGAACAGTACAAAGGAAGAACAACCTCGCGAGGGGCTGTTCTTGAGCTGGTGCGATGGACTGCTTGGGTGAGTCCAGTCGCTTCTCTCTCTCTCTGGTAGGTTCGACCCCCCCTCCTCTCTCTGTGGTGGCTAGTCCTATTTATAGAGGGAGGCCCTGGGCCTCTTCCCAAATAATGAGCAGGAAGGGCGCCAACAATTGGCCATTTTGAAGGGGAACATCTAGTACACTTATCCTGACTAAAGTTGGTCTTCGGTTGCCAAAGGCTCTGATGGTGACGCTGTCCTGGGCTCCATGATGACCTCCGTCCTGCCGCTCTGCTGCTCTTGGTCTTGTTGCACCGAAGCGGTAACCTTTGCCTGATGCCTTGGCCTGTGCTTGCCTCCTTTGCACCAAAGGGAAGCGAGGACACTGCGCAGGTCGGCGCCCTTGGCGCCACTTTGATCTCGATCGTCATGGCTTGCATCACGGGGCACACTCGTGAGGTACCCTGACTTGATCTCTCCGCCTCCTCGTGAGCCTGCCTGACGAGGCTTCTCCTGAGGAAGGTTCCTGTCGTCCGCCCCGCGAGGCTTGGCCCCTCGCGAGGGTCTTGGGCTTGAGCTGATGAAGCGGGGTTGCGCTGGGCCCCCACTTGAGCCACGCTGCAGGCCGCAGGCAGGCAAGTCTGGGGACCCCCGTTCCCAGAACGCCGACAGTAGCCCCCGGGCCCAAGGCGCGCCCGGACTTGGCTTAGCAGAGAAGCGAAGGGGCAAGTGCGAAGCGCCGCGGGCCCCAACAGCCTGCGGCCTTGGGTGCCGCGTGGCGATTGATTGGTCGTGGGCGCCTCCGCTTCCCCACGATGCCTCATTACACGCCCGGCTAAGCGGACCCAGGGTTGCACACAGCCATTCCCCTTTTGCCGTCCGCGCACTCCTGGCCCTTCCTTCTTCCTCTGGCTCCAACTTCCGCCCTTAATCCAACTCGGACTCTCACCCTTCCTGTCGCCATGGCGCCAACGAAGAAGGAAAAGTTGAAGAAGCCCGCGCCTTCGTCCCGCTCGCCTCCAGCGATGGCCCCCGCCGTCGATCGATCTATCATACTCAACCCCGAGGCCTTGGGCAAGGTCCGCTCTGCTCTTGCCACCATCTTCAACGAGTGCGGCACGACCACGGCATGGCCTGCGTCCCATGCCTCCTTCGACAGGGTTGTCACGGAGGTCCGGTTCTTCGCTGATGCCCTGTGGACGGGTCTGGTTCCCCCCTTTTCCGCTTTCTTCAACGCGGTGCTCTCCCACTCTCAGATCCACATGATGCATCTAGGGCCTGAGTCCATTACCCTCCTGGCTGTCTTCGCCTTGTCTGTGAGGCAATGGTGGGCATCCCTCCTTCCGTTGCCACATTGCGTCACTTCTTCTCTTTGCTTTGAGTGATCCTACTCAATGCTCGTGGTGTGTGAGCTTCCTTGCGGTGCGAGACGGCTGCTTGGGGATCGATTTGGACTCCCTCCCCTGAGGCCAAGTTCGAGAGCGGTGGTTGTATGTGGGCGTTGGGGTGCCCAGCCCTCTGCTCTCGCACCCTACCTTGCTGCTGTTCCCAACTCAGGCTGGGTCACGAGGCGCTCGCGGACACCGGCTTTCATTAAATGCAGCGCCCGCTTGAGAGCTTGAGGGCGCTCAACGTGACGGTGCCCAAGGTGGTGAAGGAGTTCCTCCAGTGTCACATTGCTCCTCTCCAGCGCCACTCTCATCGGATGCGGGACTTTGCGGGGCGCAAAAACCGCATGCGACTTCAGGAGGGGGACCTGGCGCCTGAAGCGGTGAGGACGGTGCTCAGGGTCCTGGTTGGCGATCCTTCCCCAGGCAGCCTTCGACATGGTGGTTCCCTCTTGTATCTCTGTTCGGGCAGGGCCGATTTCGTGAAGCAGATGCCCAGCTTTGACGAGTGGGGGCTGCGCCCGGCTGGCCTCAGGGGGCCTCGCGAGAACCCAGTTGCCGTGGTCGCTCTTTCGGTCGCCCAAAGTGGCTCTGTCTCAGGTGATGGAGCAGGGAGACGAGAACCATCAGGAGTTGAAGGGGACGACGTTGAGGTGGTGACGCCGTGCGGAGCCCTGAGGGTGGCACCTCCCGGAGCTCGTTCCGAAATAGTGACAGGTGAGGAGTCGCGGCCTCCGGCTATCGAGGTTGGGGCTCCCGAGGCCCCGGTCGTCCATCATGAGGCGGCGCCTGGTGGCATGCCCCAGGCTGGTCCCATTGGCGCTGATCACCTTACCGCCTCCTCCATGCCACAAACCGACCCCTGCGCCGAGCGCTTAGGCTGGTTCCGCGTAGACTTTGTGGCCCTCCGTAAGAGGAAGGAGGCCTCGGGCGGTGACGGTCGCCCTTGCCGCTTCTTGGCGTGAGGGAGTGCCCACAGACGAGTAAGTCCTCTTCTCTCTCTGCTCCTCTACTTCTTGGCTCTTGCAGCTGACCGTGGCCTTCAGGCGCTTCTGTCGGTCCATGGAGGCGGCCAAGGAGCCATCTCCCCAAGCTCCGTCCTCGTTGCTGATCCTTGGTGCGTCGGGTTCAAGCGGCGCCCTTATCACTCAGCCGGTCGGAGAGGTGGCTCGTTCAGCTGGGCGTCCCGAGCCTATGCGCCTGCTGTCCTCCCTTCAAGAGTTGTCCTGGGGCATAGCCAGCTTGCCCCGCGCCCCTTCATCGATCGCGGATGGTGGCTGGCTGAAGTAAATCTTGAGCTCTTCTTCTGGGGACGGACCAGCGCCAGGCCCTGCTCCTGGCGATTGTTGGGGCGCCAGCCCCCTGCCCCGCACCGGGGGGAGGCGCGCCGCCTCTGGGCCCTCCGCATACACCAGCAGCAGAGGGCGACGCGGAAGACGTGCTCAAGTGTGCTTGCGAACGCCGTGCCCTCCGTCAAGAATTTCTCCATGGGGCGACGGACGCGGTGAACCGGCTCGGGGCGGAGCTTGCCGGTGAGGATGCGCGTCTCGAGGCCGAAGGTTTGCGCCTTGCTGAGGAGTGGCGCAAGCTGAAGGTAGTCGTTGCCCTCGCGTGTCACCAGCATGACCTTGACAATGCGAAGGCTGAGGCATCGCTGGCGGCCTCGCGAGAGGCTCTCTCTCGAGCCGAGGAGGCCCTGGAAGCAGACCGACGGCGCAGGGACGCGAAGGAGCGTGTGTGGGAGCTCCAAGCCTGGAGCAGCAGGTGGAGTTGTGCCAGGCTGCACTTGTGTCGCTGAAGGAGGCTTCCGTCAACCAGGCGGAGCTCCAGAAGCGCGAGGAAGTGCTGATGCTGGAGGCCGCCGAGCGCAAGCTCGACCTTGATCGGTTGGAGACGAGGGAGCGCCTGGTGGCTCAGGCGTAGGATGATGTCACTGCGCGCGAAGCCCGAGCCCAAGAAGAGGTCGACCGCCGCGTAGCGGAAGCTCGCTCAGGCCTCGAGCGCCAATATGAGTTGAGGTTGGAGTTGGTCAGGGCCGAAGCTGAGGGCAGGACCGCGGCCCTCAATGCCAAACTAGACGAAGTGATGCGGGGTGCGGACTCCTCCATAGCCGCCCTTTGCGCAGCGCAGGCGGAGCTGATCTCCTCCCGTGCCGAACTGCTTCTTCTTCGACAGAGGATTGATGGCGCCGAGGCCACCGCACGGCAGAACGAGGACGAGATTCGTTGGCGGCGGGTTCTAGAGCACGAGCATGCCCCCATGCTCCGTACGCTCAGGGAACGAGCTAACGCGGCCCTGGGCAACATTTATGAGGCCGCCGCTGAGGAGCCGCATGAGACCAACTATGTCGGCAACCTCCAGTATTTTGCTGACGTGGTGACGCTCCTGGAGAACCGCTCCGAGAGGTCTCGTTGGCTCATCGAGGAGAGGAGTTGAGCCTTGCTTTCGGCGCGCTTTCTCGTGTCTTGATTATCTGCGGGACAGGATCCCCGCCGACTTCGATGCCGCCATCGCACCGGTGCCCATAGCCGTCCGGGGCGACCTGACGCAATGGGTGGAGGATCACGTGGACGACCTTGTCAGGGCCTTCGCGTCTGATGATGACGGCGTGATCGTGGCCACCGATGAAGGCGGTGTGGTGGACGGTTCTGGTGTTGGTGGCGGCGATGATGTCAGCGATGCCAGTGACGCCTCTGGAGGTGACCCAGAAGGCGCAGCAAGTGATATGTTCGACTGATTGTTTGTCACCGCTGTCTACCCTGCACGAAAGAGGTTCGGGCTTGGCCCTGAAGACTGTGAGAGCATTTTGGGAGGAAGCCTCTCATGTAAAGGTTCTGATAAATGCCTGGTAATCTTAATGCAGCGTGTGAGCTTAACGGCCGGCCCGGTGGTGGGTCAGCTGGCTCGTTTACCTTTTGACCCTGGTGAGCCCCGCGGCTGTGGGGGGCCATAGCGCCATATGTGTCTTCTGGATGAACCCATTGATCCTGCGATAAGAACCTCCGGAGAGGGCGTGGCGACCGCCGTCCGAGCTGTGGACGCGGTTGGCCCGGCCCGGCTCGGAGGGGATCGCGAGGGGAGGCAGCTGACGCTAGCTTTGGACGCAAAGCGAAACGAACACGAGATTGCTCGAATGAGACTAAACACCCCTTCCCCAAGCGCACGCAAGGCTCGAACTCAAATCCAACTTAAATTCAAATCGAAGAAACTTGTCAACAGAGGAAAAGGCAAAAAAGTAGAAGGCGCGTCCGCACCTAGTCTAGTCTTGATGTCTTCTCACCAACATGAGCTAAGTGCTGCCATCAAGTGGCGGGAGCCCCGAGGCCCGAGGCGGCTCTCCGGAGACTCAGGGCGTGTACAGCCCCACTCATTATTACGTGAGAGTGTCACGGGCGGCGAGCTTCACGAGCCTTGGGCCTTCTTCACAGTGCCGTCCTTGCTTCATATCGCCAGATGAGGCCACTGCCTTGCGCCACACTCTACCGCCATCGACGGCGGACGGAGACCAGGGCAGCGCCAATGGGGTAGAGCGGTGCAGCAGTTCCCCGATGACCACGGGTCCTCTGCCGAGGCAGGCCACGAGGCACCTCCCGGCAGAGGGCCTACCCCTAAAACGTCTTGCGCCAAGCGCCTGGAGGCGAACCGGATCTTGGCCCTCTCACGCAGCCCCGGTGCCCTCCTCTGAGGGTAGAGGCTGCAGTGTTGAAACAACCACTGTCGCGGCGACACTGCACCTCCCTCGGCACTGCAGTTAGCATAAGCTTGCTCTGAGAATTAATGGTACCAGATAGTTCTTTGTCGCCCGGCCAGGATCGTCGAGGCCCTCTTGGGGTTCCTGAAGGAGCTCATCTTGTGGTGTCTCCTCGCCCCATCCTGGCCCAAGGAACGAGCCATGGTCTTCTTCCCGTGCGCACTCTTGATCCATCATGCGGGGCACATAAGCTTCTAGGGACGCTGCCTCGTAGGTCTCGATGTAGTGCCCACATGCCACGCAGTCCGGCCCGGAGCGTTGTCTTGAGAGTGGTGGCGTGGTGGTCCGCCGAGGCCAAAGGTCACGGCGTGCGCTCCTTCACCGGCCGGAGATGGGGTCTGCGCGGCTTGCCGCCCGGTGCTGCTGGCCAGGTCGGCGTCGAGTAGGCCCTAGAGCCCGCTTGAGGTTGCATGGGCGCGTATGGGGCCGCCATACGACACGCTCTGGATCTGGGGCGGCAGCTGGACGCAGAAAGGAGGTGCCCCCGAGGCGGCGGCGTCCAGGAGCTCGGCCACTCGCTCTAACAACACGTCACGGCCGCCCTCTAGAAGCCGGCACCGTAACAGCTCTCGGGCCACCATGAGCGCGGCCCTGGAGTTTGCCTGCTCCCGTCGGGTGTGCGGCGCCGTGGCCGCGGCGTGGCTTGAGGCTCTGGCTGCTGACTGCACCTGCCGCGGTGTTAGGGCAGGCAGCGTCTGGCCATGTCGCCTGCTCCCCGCAGCGCCTTGCGGAGCGCGAGCTGCCCGAGGTGCAAGTTGAGGTCGCCCTGGGCTGGCGGCACGGCGTGGGCGGGCAACGCCGCCCAGCGGTCGGCGTCGGCTACCGGGTCACTTGACATCGAACGACGAGGCAACGAAACGCGAGGCGGCGGAGGAAGGATTCCGGCGCACCCCTACCTGGCGCGCCAAATGTCGGACTTCGGGTTCCGGCAGACCCTTGAGGTTCAAACTCTGGGGTGCGCGCGAAGATCTTTCCCCTACCAGCTCACGCGTTAATGGTTTGCAAGGGATCTAAGCTAGAAAGAAGAACACACAAGGGACACGAGATTTATACTAGTTCGGGCCACCATTGTGGTGTAATACCCTACTCTAGTTTGTGGTGTGGTGGATTGCCTCAGGGGCTGATGATGAACAGTACAAAGGAAGAACAGCCTCGCGAGGGGCTGTTCTTGAGCTGGTGCGATGGACTGCTTGGGTGAGTCCATTCGCTTCTCTCTCTCTCTCTCTGGTAGGTTTGACCCCCCTCCTCTCTCTCTGATGGGTAGTCCTATTTATAGAGGGAGGCCCTGGGCCTCTTCCCAAATAATGAGCGGGAAGGGCGCCAACAATTGGCCATTTTGAAGGGGAACATCTAGTACACTTATCCGCCAAATGTCGGATTTCGGGTTCCGGCAGACCCTTGAGGTTCGAACTCCGGGGTGCGCGCGGAGATCTTTCCCCTACCAGCTCACGCGTTAATGGTTTGCAAGGGATCTAAGCTAGAAATAAGAACACACAAGGTACACGAGATTTATACTAGTTCGGGCCACCATTGTGGTGTAATACCTTACTCTAGTTTGTGGTGTGGTGGATTGCCTCAGGGGCTGATGATGAACAGTACAAAGGAAGAACAGCCTCGCAAGGGGCTGTTCTTGAGCTGGTGTGATGGACTGCTTGGGTGAGTCTAGTCGCTTCTCTCTCTCTCTGGTAGGTTCGACCCCCCTCTTCTCTCTGTGGTGGCTAGTCCTATTTATAGAGGGAGGCCCTGGGCCTCTTCCCAAATAATGAGCGGGAAGGGTGCCAACAATTGGCCATTTTGGAGGGGAACATCTAGTACACTTATCCTGACTAAAGTTGTTCTTCGGTTGCCAAAGGCTCTGACGGTGACGCCGTCCTGGGATCCACGATGACCTCTATCCTGTTGCTCTGCTGGTCTTGGTCTTGTTGCACCGAAGCGGTAACCTTTGCCTGGTGCCTTGGCCTGTGCTTGCCTCCTTTGCACCAAAGGGGAAACGAGGACACTGCGCAAGTTGGCGCCGGCCTGATCTCGATCGTCATGGCTTGCGTCACGGGGCACCCTCGTGAGGTACCCTGCCTTGATCTCTCTGCCTCCTCGTGAGCCTGCACTGTGAGGTTGGTCTGAGGAAGGTTCTGTCGTCCGCCTCATGAGCTTGGCCCCTCGCGAGGTCTTGGGCTTGAGCTGATGAAGCGGGGCGCTGGGCCCCACTTGAGCCACGCCGCAGGCATGAGCGAGCAAGTCAGGGACCCCATTCCCGAACGCCGACACCACAGGCAACCACTGCGTCGTCGCGTGGGCGGCGGTCGTGGAGCAGTCCGGAAGGAGGTCCTTCCTTTCTTGGACCCTTGGCCTCCCGGTTGGGCGGCCTTCCTTTCTTGTCTCCCGGCTGAGGGAGAACTCCTCTTCCTCCTCGTCATCGTGGGAGGAGTGCGCCTCAGTGTTGGACGATGAGTCAACACAACCTTGCGCCGGAGACCTGTCGGGTCCCGTGGCCTTCTTCTTGGCCGTCTTGGCTGGCACCTCGTAAGGTGCGGTCGTCAGCATCTCCGTCGGAGGCGTCTGCTGGATCTTGAGGCGAAGTGCAGGCGGTCAATCCGCTCGGCCATCTCCACCCAATACTGTCAAAGGCATGAGGGCTTAGATCCTGCATATGATTAAACTGAGGAAACTAAACATCTTGTGATGTGTAAAAACCTACCGAATTGGCGCGACGCTTTGCGCTGAGTCCGCGGTCCTCGGTACGGGGAGGAGGTGCCTCGGCGCCTTTAAACAGCACCTTCCAGACGTCCTTGTGCGTCATGTCAAAAAGCTCTTGCAGCGTCTGGTGCTCGGCCGAGTCGAACTCCCACAAATTGAATGCCCGTTGTTGGCACGGGGGGATCCGGCGGAAGAGCATGACCTGGACCACGTTGACAAACTTGATTTTCCTGTTCATCATGTTCCTGATGCAGGTCTGGAGTCCGGTCAGCTCTACCGGGTTACCCCAGGATAGGCCCTTCTCTTTCCATGAGGTGAGCCGCGTGGGGATTCGGATCGGAACTCGGGGCCGCCACCACTGTTGGTGGCGCTGGCTCGATGATGTAGAACCACCCGATTGCCACCCCTTTATGGTCTCCACATAGGAGCCCTCAAGCCATGTGACATTGGGCATTTTTCCCACCATGGCGCCGCCGCATTCTGCTTGCTGGCTGCCTACAACCTTCGGCTTGACATTGAAGGTCTTCAGCCACAGGCCGAAGTGGGGTTGGATGCGGAGGAAGGCCTCGCACACAACGATAAATGCCGAGATGTTGAGGATGAAGTTCGGGGCCAGGTCATGGAAGTCCAGCCCGTAGTAGAACATGAGGCCGCGGACGAATGGGTGGAGAGGAAATCCCAGTCCACGGACAAAGTGGGTGAGGAAGACTACCCTCTCGTAAGGTTCCGGGGTAGGGACGATCTGCCCCGCGTCGGGAAGCCAGTGCGCGATATCCGCGGCCAAGTATCTGGCTCCCCGCAGCTTCTTGATGTCCTCCTCCGTGACGGAGGATTTCATCCACTTGCCTCCCGCTCCAGACATGATTGAAGCGGTTTGAGGAGAAAAGGTGCAAGCTTGGGCGTTGGAGCTCGAGTGCGCAAGAATGGATATGCGAGAGGGAAGAAGCCGTGGGTGAAAAAGGCGAAGTCCTTATCCCTTTATAAAGGTGCGCCCCCACTTGCCTGGTAAAACTCGCTTGATCCCCAAGCGTCGTAATCGATGGCGCGGTTGGGTTACCCGCATCCGTATTGATGAGAATCCCGTGATAAGGGGACACGATCTCTGCTTCAACAAGACGTGCCTAGGAAGCTGCCTCGCGATATGTGCGGTGGCTGGTTGTGAAAAACGGTTCGAATAATGACCGGGCCATGGTGTGATGTCATGCAATAATACGTCAGTGCTACATCTTGAGCTTGCGTTGGTTTTCCCCGAAGAGGAGAGGATGATGCAGCAGAGTAGCATAAGTCGTACCTACACAAAACAAATAGCTCCTCGCAACCAACGCGAATAGGGGTTGTCAATCCCTTCATGGTCACTTACGAGAGTGAGATCTGATAGAGATGATAGCTAATATTTTTGGTATTTTTGGTATAAAGATGCAAAGTAAAATAAAAAGGCAAAGTAAAGAGCAAAGTAATAATAAAGCATAGGAAGATTAATATGATGAAAATAGACCCGGGGGCCATAGTTTCACTAGTGGCTTCTCTCAAGAGCATAGGTATTTTACGACGGGTGAACGAATTACTATTGAGCAATTGACAGAATTGAGCAAAGTTATGAGAGTATCTAGGTATGATCATGTATATAGGCATCACGTCCGAGACAAGTAGACCGACTCCTGCCTGCATCTACTACTATTACTCCACTCATCGACCGCTATCCAGCATGCATCTAGAGTATTAAGTTAATGAAAACAGAGTAACGCCTTAAGCAAGATCACATGATGTAGAGGAATAAATTCATGCAATATGATAAATACCCCATCTTGTTATCCTCGATGGCAACAATACAATATGTGCCTTGCTGCCCCTCATCCTTTGGGAAAGTACACATAAGATTGAACCCAAAGCTAAGCACTTCTCCCATTGCAAGAACTACCAATCTAGTTGGCCAAACCAAACAGATAATTCGAAGAGACTTGCAAATATAACTCAATCATACATAAAATAATTCAGAAAATATTCAAATATTGCTCATAGATAATCTTGATCATAAACCCACAATTCATCGGTCTCAACAAACACACCGCAAAAAGAAGATTACATCGAATAGATCTCCACGAGAGAGGGGGAGGACATTGTATTGAGATCCAAAAAGAGAGAAGAAGCCATCTAGCTACTAACTATGGACCCAAAGGTCTGAGGTAAACTACTCACACTTCATCGGAGAGGCTATGATGTTGATGTAGAAGCCCTCCATGGTGGAATCCTTCCCATGAGCTCGAGAACAGGCCCCAAGATGGGATCTCGTGGATCTGAGAAAGTTGCGGCGGTGGAATTAGGTTTTGGCTCCGTGTCGATCGGCGAAGTGCGTGAGGTATATATAGGAGGAAGAAATGCGTCGGTGGAGCTTAGAGGGCCCACGGTGAGGGGGTGCGCCCTAGAGGCGCCCTCCACCTCGTGGCCGCCTCGAACTTTCTTGACGGAGGTCCAAGTCTCTGGGTCTTACCGATGAGAAAATCACGTTCGAAGATTTCATTCCGTTCGGACTCCGTTTGATATTCCATTTCTTCGAAACACTGAAATAGGCAAAAAAAATAGCAATTTTGGACTGGGCCTCCGGTTAATAGGTTAGTCCAAAAGTAATATAAAGTGGAAAATAAAGCCTAATATAGTCCAAAAAATAGATAATATAGCATGGAGCAATCAAAAATTATAGATACGTTGGAGACGTATCAGGCATCCCCAAGCTTAATTCCTGCTCATCCTCGAGTAGGTAAATGATAAAAAGAGAATTTTTTATGCGGAGTGCTACTTGGCATAATTTCAATGTAACTCTTCTTAATTGTGGTATGAATATTCTGATCCGAAAGATTCAAGACAAAAGTTCATATTGACATAAAAATAATAATACTTCAAGCATACTAACTAAGCAATTATGTCCTCTCAAAATAACATGGCCAAAGAAAGTTCATCCCTACAAAATCATATAGTTTAGTCATGCTCCATTTTCGTCACACAAGAATGCTCTCATCATGCACAACCCCGATGACAAGCCAAGCAATTGTTTCATACTTTAGTAATCTCAAACCTATAAACTTTCACGCAATATATGAGCGAGCCATGGACATAGCACTATGGGTGGAATAGAATATAATGATGGGGTTATGTGGAGAAGACAAAAAGGAGAAGGTCTCACATCAATGAGGCTAATCAGCGGGCTATGGAGATGCCCATCAATTGATGTTAATGCAAGGAGTAGGGATTGCCATGCAACGGATGCACTAGAGCTATAAATGTATGAAAGCTCAACAAAAGAAACTAAGTGGGTGTGCATCCAACTTGCTTGCTCACGAAGACCTAGGGCATTTGAGGAAGCCCATCGTTGGAATATACAAGCCAAGTTCTATAATGAAAAATTCCCACTAGTATATGAAAGTGACAAAATATGAAACTCTCTATATGAAAAACATGGTGCTACTTTGAAGCACAAGTGTGGAAAAGGATAGTAACATTGTCCCTTCTCTCTTTTTCTCTCATTTTTTTATGGTGGGCTCTTTGGCCTCTTTTTTATTTGGTGGGCTCTTTGGCCTCTTTTTTTAACCTCACATGGGACAGTGTTCTAATTAATGATGATCATCACACTTCTATTTATTTACAACTCGATGATTACAACTCGATACTAGAACAAAGTATGACTCTATATGAATGCCTCCGTGATGTGCAGGATATGCAATGAACCAAGAGTGACATGTATGAAAGAATTATGAACGGTGGCTTTGTCACAAATACTATGTCAACTACATGATCATGCTAAGCAATATGACAATGATGAATGTGTCATGAAGAACGGTATGGTGGAAAGTTGCATGGCAATATATCTCGGAATGGCTATGGAAATTCCATAATAGGTAGGTATGGTGGCTGTTTTGAGGAAGATATAAGGAGGTTTATGTGTGAAAGAGCGTATCATATCACGGGGTTTGGATGCACCGGCGAAGTTTGCACCAACTCTCAATGTGAGAAAGGGCAATGCAGTGCAATCAAGAGGCTAGCAATGATGGAAGGGTAAGAGTGCGTATAATCCATGGACTCAACATTAGTCATAAAGAACTCACATACTTATTGCAAAAATCTACAAGCCATCAAAAACCAAAGCACTACGCGCATGCTCCTAGGGGGATAGATTGGTAGGAAAAGACCACCGCTCGTCCCCGACCGCCACTCATAAGGAGGACAATCAAATAACACCTCATGTTTCAAATTTGTTACATAACGTTTACCATACGTGCATGCTATGGGACTTGCAAACTTCAACACAAGCATTTCTCAAATTCACAACTACTCAACTAGCACGACTTTGATATTATCACCTCCATATCTCAAAACAATTATCAAGCATCAAACTTTTCTTAGTATTCAACGCACTCAAAAGAAAGTTTTACAAATCTTGAATACCAAGTATATTATTATTAAGCAAATTACCATGCTATTTAAGACTCTCAAAATAATCTAAGTGAAGCATGAGAGATTAATAGTTTCTTTAAAACAAATCCACCACCGTGCTCTAAAAGATATAAGTGAAGTACTAGAGCAAAACTATCAAGCTCAAAAGATATAAGTGAAGCACATAGAGCAAAACTATCAAGCTCAAAAGATATAAGTGAAGCACATAGAGTATTCTAACAAATTCCGATTCATGTATGGCTCTCTAAAAAGGTGTGTACAGCAAGGATGATTGTGGTAAACTAACAAGCAAAGACGCAAATAATACAAGACGCTCCAAGCAAAACACATATCATGTGGTGAATAAAAATATAGCTCCAAGTAAAGTTACCGATGGAAGTGGACGAAAGAGGGGATGCCTTTCGGGGCATCCCCAAGCTTTGAATTTTTGGTGTCCTTAGTTTATCATGGGGGTGCCATGGGCATCCCCAATCTTAGGCTCTTGCCACTCCTTGTTCCATAATCCATCCAAAAAATTCACCTAAAACATGAAAACTTCACAACACAAAACTCAACAGAAATCTCGTGAGCTCCGTTAGCGAAAGAAAACAAAAGATCACTTCAAGGTACTGCAATGAACTCATTCTTTATTTATATTTGTGTTAAAACTACTGTATTCCAACTTCTCTATGGATCATAAACTATTTTACTAGCCACAGATTCATCAAAATAAGCAAACAACACACGAAAAACAGAATCTGTCAAAAACAGACCAGTCTGTAGTAATCTGTAACTAACGCAAACTTATGGAACTCCAAAAATTCAGCCAAAATAGGAAGACCTAGGAAATTTGTTTATTGATCAGCAGCAATTGTAATCACTATTTTATCACGTTCTGGTGATTTTTAACAATTGTTTTCGTGAACCAAAAGTTTCTGGAAATTACAGCAAGATCAAATAACTATTATCCAAGAAGATCCTATAGGTTTAACTTGGCACAAACACTAATTAAAACATAAAACCACATCTAAATAGAAGGTAGATGGATTATTTATTACTAAGCAGCAAGGAAAAATATTGGGTTGTCTCCCAACAAGCGCTTTTCTTTAAAGCCTTTTTAGCTAGGCATTGAGATTTCAAAGATGCTCACAAGAAAGACAAGAATTGAGGCACAAAAAGAGCATCATAAAACATGTGACAAACACACTTAAGTCTAACATACTTCCTATGCATAGGCAAACAAATTATCGCAGCAAGCAAAAACTAGCATATGCAAGGAAGCGGAAAGGAACAATAGCAATCTCAACATAACGAGAGGTAATTTAGTAACATTAAAATTTCTATAACCATATTTTCCTCTCTCATAATAATTTCATGTAGGATCATAAGAAAATTCAACAATATAGCTATCACATAACATATTCTCAACACGATCCACATGCATGCGAAGTTGACACTCTTCCAAAATAGTGGGATTATCATTAACTAAAGTCATGATTTCTCCAAGCCCACTTTTATCAAAAATTTCATAAGATTGAATGTTATCCAAATATGTGGGATCTAAAGTTGACACTCTTCCAAACCCACTTTCAATATTATTGCAAACACTATTATCAATCTTATATTCATCATGGGGCTTAAATAAATTTTCAAGATCATAAGAAGAATCGCCCCAATCATGACTATTGGTCATAGCAAAACTAGCATCCCCAAGATTAGGGTTTTGCATATTATTAGCATAATTTACATCAATAGAATTTATGATAAAATCATTGCAATCATGCTTTTTATTCAAAGATCTATCATGAAGCACTTCATTACAATTTTCAGATTTACGGATTTCAGGCAAAAGCTTATAAAGATAATCTAGTGCATACAAATCATTAGGAATTGGTTCATCATAATTGGATCTCTTAAAAAGATTGGCAAGCGGATGAGGATCCATAGATATTAGCTTCTCTGTTTAGGAATAAATACTCAACTATTTCAACCAAGCGAGAAAACGGCAAGGGTGAAGTGGGGGAGAGGAAAACGAGAGGCAAATGGCAAATAATGTAATGCGAGAGATAAGGGATTGTGATGGGTACTTGGTATGTTGACTTGTGCGTAGACTCCCCGGCAACGGCGCCAGAAATCCTTCTTGTTGCGTCTTGAGCTTGCGTTGGTTTTCCCCGAAGAGGAGAGGATGATGCAGCAGAGTAGTGTAAGTATTTCCCTCAGTTTTTGAGAACCAAGGTATCAATCCAGTAGGAGGACACGCGCAAGTCCCTCGTACCTACACAAAACAAATAGCTCCTCGCAACCAACGCGAATAGGGGTTCTCAATCCCTTCACGGTCACTTACGAGAGTGAGATCTGATAGAGATGATAGATAATATTTTTGGTATTTTTGGTATAAAGATGCAAATTAAAATAAAAAGGCAAAGTAAAGAGCAAAGCAATAATAAAGCGTAGGAAGATTAATATGATGAAAATAGATCCGGGGGCCATAGGTTTCACTAGTGGCTTCTCTCAAGAGCATAGGTATTTTAAGGCGGGTGAACAAATTACTGTTGAGCAATTGACAGAATTGAGCATAGTTATGAGAGTATCTAGGTATGATCATGTATATAGGCATCACGTCCGAGACAGGTAGACCGACTCCTGCCTGCATCTACTACTATTACTCCACTCATCGACCGCTATCCGGCATGCATCTAGAGTATTAAGTTAATGAAAACAGAGTAACGCCTTAAGCAAGATGACATGATGTAGAGGAATAAATTCATGCAATATGATAAATACCCCATCTTGTTATCCTCGATAGCAACAATACAATACGTGCCT
The DNA here is from genome assembly GCA_021605205.1 of Aegilops longissima. Classification (NCBI taxonomy): domain Eukaryota; kingdom Viridiplantae; phylum Streptophyta; class Magnoliopsida; order Poales; family Poaceae; genus Aegilops; species Aegilops longissima. The sequence goes on from CM038682.1 coordinate 173,343,905, forward strand.
TGATGCCCCTCATCCACCGGGAAAGGACACAACAAGATTGAACCCAAAGCTAAGCACTTCTCCCATTGCAAGAACTACCAATCTAGTTGGCCAAACCAAACGGATAATTCGAAGAGACTTGCAAAGATAACTCAATCATACATAAAAGAATTCAGAAAAGATTCAAATATTGCTCATAGATAATCTTGATCATAAACCCACAATTCATCGGTCTCAACAAACACACCGCAAAAAGAAGATTACATCGAATAGATCTCCACGACAGAGGGGGAGAACATTGTATTGAGATCCAAAAAGAGAGGAGAAGCCATCTAGCTACTAACTATGGACCCGAAGGTCTGAGGTAAACTACTCACACTTCATCGGAGAGGCTATGATGTTGATGTAGAAGCCCTCCGTTGTGGAATCCCCTTCCGGCGGAGCTCCAGAACAGGCCCCAAGATGGGATCTCGTGGATGCAGAAAGTTGCGGCGGTGGAATTAGGTTTTTGGCTCCGTGTCTGATCCGAGCGAGTGCGTAGGTATATATAGGAGGAAGAAATGCGTCGATGGAGCTTGAGGGCCCACGAGGTAGGGGCGCGCCCTAAGGAGGCGCCCTCCACCTCGTGGCCGCCTCGAGCTTTGAAGAGGGTCCAAGTCTCCTGGGTCTTATCCGATGAGAAAATCACGTTCCGAAGATTTTATTCCGTTTGGACTCCGTTTGATATTCGGTTTCTTCGAAACACTGAGATAGGCAAAAAAACAACAATTCTGGGCTGGGCCTCCGGTTAATAGGTTAGTCCCAAAAGTAATATAAAAGTGGAAAATAAAGCCTAGTATAGTCCAAAACAATAGATAATATAGCATGGAGCAATAAAAAATTATAGATACGTTGGAGACGTATCAGTCAGCAGGTCGGATTTGTGAAAATTATTCTCTCTACGGTGGAATGTGGATCTTGTTTTGCAGAGTCGGACACTATCCTTGTGTTCAAAATCTTCTAAGGAGTATTCGGAGGAGGAACCCGCCTTGCAATGCCGAAGACAATCTGCTAGCCACGGACTCATCGTCATTGAAGCACAGGTTCGGAGACTCTTGAGGAGTCTGGATTAGGGGGTATCCGGACAACCGGATTATATCCTATGGCCGGACTGTTGGACTATGAATACAAGATTGAAGACTTCGTCTCGTGTCCGGATGGGACTCTCTTGGCGTGGAAGGCAAGCTTGGCGATACGGATATGTAGGTCTCCTACATTGTAACCGACTACTGTGTAACCCTAGCCCCTCCGGTGTCTATATAAACCGGAGGGTTTAGTCCATAGGACAACAACAATCATACCATAGGCTAGCTTCTAGGGTTTAGCCTCTACGATCTCGTGGTAGATCAAATCTTGTAATACTCATATTCATCAAGATCAATCAAGCGGAAGTAAGGTATTACCTCCATAGAGGGGCCCAACACAGGTAAACATTGTGTCCCTTGCCTCCTGTTACCATCCGCCTTAGACGCACAGTTCGGGACCCCCTACCCGAGATCCTCCAGTTTTGACACCGACAATATGCCTTTGGGGCTCCTGGCAGTCCGGTTAGCGGGCTTCCGGACATGGGGAATACGAAGGTATTTGCCCCGGCCGGCCATAAACTAGTATAGTGTATCCATGTCATTGGAGTGGACCTCCGCGCAACTGTACGTACACATAGTTTTAGCTTTTTAGGTCAAAACATGTCCAAAATGTAACCGTTATCGTTAGGTTTGTATGAAATCCTTCTTGTTTATATGAAATCTGCCTTGTTTTCACGAATTTCATCTGTTTTGTTGAAAAAGAGTTTGAAATGCATGCGGCTATGGTTGGATGGCGTCCTCCCGCATCCATGTCCGCGGACAGGCCCCCCTGTTCGCGGACGGATGCCGGAGGAAATTTGCGGGTTGTCGTTGGAGATGCCCTTAGTCCATCAATTTGCCTCGTGGAGCCATAATCTCCCATGCTGGCCTCCGTTAGTCCCCGTCGTCAAACTTGGGGGAGGCATTCGTGGCATTCCGCCGAACGGTGTTCGGACACCCACACGAGGACTCCTCGGATGAAAATCATGACCGAACGATATTTTTTGATAAAGGGTGGATTTTATTGGCTTAAAATGGAGCCTCAAGATACAAACATAATGAGCACGGACCCGGTCTCTACATAACCAACATCAACGCATGCACAAAACACACGTCGATGAATAGCAAAGTCATATAAGATCAAGCTATGCGTAGACGAGGAGAAAGAAAACCAAATTAATCATGTCCGCAATCGGCAAACTACAACAATGATCATATCTGCACCAATCATCGCATGACACCATATGGACGACAAGGTTATTCCACAACAATTCCATCAAGAAGGGAATGTTGTTCAAGCGCCATCATCACCGGATCCAACCCCACAAGGCCATAATATAGATTTTTACCCTGAACAATCAATCTGAGCATAAACGAGCATGAGCAATGCCTTCAACAAGATAACGGCGTAAAAACATCATCATTGCCAGGTATAATAAACTCATGTCAGACCTAGGCGATCTGACGAGCTGAGTCGACTGCAACTTCGTGAACGAGTGGTGTATGGTGAGATCGAAGGTTATGAAAGGTAGGCAAGTGGTGATCCATCCTGGAAATGCAGCTAGGTTTTGGAAATATCCTATTGATAATAATCCTCCCCTTTGTGAGAAATATCCTCAGTTGTTCTCGAATTGTAATTAGCAAGATTGTATTGTTGACAAAAGCATTCAAGTTGATATTAATAGTTTCTTTTAAAGGAGACTAAATGTGGATCTGCACGCCAGTGGGATGAGGTCAAATCCTTGTTGACTAGTTTCAGACTGAGTATGTAGCAAAAAAACTACCACATTACGGGCTAGGGCTACAAAAAATTACCACTTTTGTTAATCTTTCAAAATACTACCTCATTGGTTGGATGTTCCAAAAAACACTAACGACTGGATATTTAAAATTTGATCCGGGTTATGACAGGACGGTCCCACATATTTGTTTGACCTTTAGGTTGACCGTTAAGTCTGGCGTTATGACAACTGGGCCCACATGTCAGCTTCTTCTTTGCCCCTTCTTCCCTAGCACTGGTGACCCTATTTTCCTCCGGAGTCATGTCAATGGCCGTCGAGCCGGGTCTGAAGCCGTCGGACGGGAGGAAAGGTGGGGGAGGAGGTGCACTTGAAGTCGTAGGAAGGGGAGCATGAGCCCGCCGGCTCGAGCCCCGGCCAGATCTGGCTGGCCATGGCGGGGTGGCAGTAGCGGGCGATAGGCCACGGCGAGGCGGTCGGTGCACACGCCGCGCTGGCGCAATGGCGGCCACCTCCCTTCCACCGGCGAGCAGCTCCACCACCCATCCTCCCTCCTTCCCGTATCTACACACGCTCCTTCTCGCGCGGTGGCTGAAGCTGCAGTCCGCACCTTGCGCGCGGCACTGGACTCCGGCGAGATGCAGTGGCGCGGCGGCTGCCGAACGGATCCGGGTGGAGGCGGCAGTAGGCGCTGGATGTCGGCGGTGTTCCGTGCGGCATGGGCAAGGGAGGCTGGAGGAGCCCGGCTTCCATGACGGCATGGGGAAAAGAAAAGGAGGGGGGGGTCGCATGCAGCATGCCGGAGTTGGAGGCCGACGGGTGGTGTAGTTCCAGGCTTGGGATCGGAGACCGACGGAGGTGTTGGAGGAGCTCCTCACGGCCAGCGGCCAGGGTGCCGCAACGGCCAAGGCACCTCGCGGCAACGGCCAGGGGCGCGACACCAATTCACCGTGACGTGCTCGGGCGCATCTTGGGCAGCCACGCCCGGAGGAGTGCCTGGCTCGCAGGTCGTCGACGGGACTCCGACAGGTGCTTCGGGCGGCGGCGATGTGGAATCGGGAGGGTGGGGGGCTCCGCTGACTCCTTTTCTTGTGCTAATTAATTAAGGACAACGCTAACGCCACACGTGTGGTGGGAGCCAAACCCGCCCACACGCCCTATAACACACAGACTATGCCACGTCACTGCATGCATGCATGTGAGAATCTTTTTTGGATTTTCAGTTTTTAAAATATTTATCTCTTAAATGGAAAATCTGATTGAATATCCGTTTTCACCATTAAATCCTTCGGGACGAGGTCTTCGAAACTAGATCTCATATCAATATATTTCAACGATTTTTTTGGTTAAAAGTTGCCATGCCTATTGCATATGAATTGTCATGATGTTTACACTAAAGTTGCCATGATATGTTTCAGCTATTTTCTTCTACATTTAAAAGTAATTTTGACATATTATAAAATGGGGAATTAAGAAACTAGACTTGCCATGAACCATAAACTAAAACTGCCATGATACATGCACTTAAAATTGCCATGATTAATACAAAAAATAATTTTCATGATCAATGTACTGGAATTGTCATCATCAAAAAACTAAAATTGCCATGCTCTACAAACTAAAATTGCCACATGACAACTTTAGTTTAAGCACTATGGCAACTACAGTGTAAACATCATGGCAATTTTTGGGCAATTTTTTTTTGTCAAAACATATCAACATGGGGTCTAGTTTTGAAGATCTCGTCGAGACGGATTTAATGGTGAAAACGGATTTTTAATTTAATTTTTTAATTATGAGATAAAACATTTTTAAGCCGAAAACCATAAAAAGATTCCTGCTGATGTCATCTGTTCATACGTGGCAAAATGAGTGATGATGGAGGCGTGTGGGCGATGTGCAAGATGCCACACGTGTGGGCGTTAGTTTTTTCATTAATTAATTGGCTGGATTGGTTTTCTCAACAGATGGCATGTGGCCCTCGGGTCCATTTTAATAGTCAACACTAAAGGTGCTAACAGTCAACGCTTACGGGTGGGTCTGTCCTATCATTATTCGGATCAAATTTTAAGCATCCAGTCATTAGTGTGTTTTAAAACAGCCAACCAATTTTGTGGTAGTATTTTGAAAGATTAATAAAAGTGATAGTTTTTTGTAGCCCTAGCCAGTAATGTGGTAGTTTTTTTGCTATATACTTGTATTAGACTAGATGCATGGTACTTCTCATGTTACCAAATGGTCCTTTGGTAATAAAGGCACTTTCACAACCAAATCAGTTTATGAACTCCTAGACAGTTCATTATCTGAAAGTGATTATCGTTGGATATGGAATAGTAGAATGCCTTCAAAAATACAAGTCTTCCTATATTGCAAGATGTTGTGCTTACTAGGGACGTGATGAGAAAAAGAAACGTGGCTGGGAATCCCAAATGTTCCTTTGCTGTGAGAGAGAGACCTCACAACACTTGTTTTTCCTGTGTCTTGTTGCTAGAGTTGCGTGGCACACGGTACGGTATGTGTTTGGCATGAGCCGATGCCCTAATAATATCTGACAATTTTATGCATGGTCCTGCTCTTTCTTTTCGGGTGGGGGATAGTCTTATTCTGTGGGGCTTGCTGTTGTGTGTTGGGCGATTTGGAATTGTCAGTAATCGTGCGGCCATTGAGTTCAGACTCCCCAAAACTCATTTTGGTATCTCATGGATGGTGCGTCGTTGCAGTATTGGGCAGGTTTGCAGAAGATGGAGGGCCGCGAGGGTGCTAAAGCAAGGGCCGGTGATGATGAGGAGCAATGCCAAGAGTCTCACGAGGACATGTGCTGCTCCACAGTGGTGCTCGGGGACTTAATTAGGTTGATGGTTGAAGAATGTTGATTGGTCTTTTGGCGGATGCCTACACAAATCTGTTGATGATATATAGCCGGGTGCCCTTGCTAGATATCAGTCTATGTCAATTTTGCGCTCTTGCGTGAGCGACTGGTTTATGATACGTTTATGCTCCTGCGCGAGTTGTGCTCTGTTAGAGCATCTTTAGCAGACCTCGCATCCCATCGGCTCATAAAACACGTTTGCAGTTTGCGGAAAAACGACTTTCAAACGGACCCGTATAAAAAGATATTCACGGAATATATTTTTTTACGGGTCGGCTTTGCGGGGTCTGCTCTTGCGCCGCTGCATCCCGCCGGTCCGCAAATATCAATATCACACCACAAGTAAAACAAATATCCACACTACAAAATAATTATTCAAATCACGGAAGCAATCTAAATAATTATTTAATACCAACACAATACAACAATCATCCACATTACAAATAATTATTCAAATCACCGAAGCAAACTAAATAATGAATACAAAACTTGTCCAGAATACAAATACAAATGAATAGAAAAATGAGTTTGTTACTATCTAGTCCTTTGCCAATGGTGCTCAATGAGATCCTCCTGAAGCTGAAAGTGGGTGTTTGCATTTTCAATCTCCTTGTAGGTCTGAAGAAAAGCTCTAATGCGGTTAGGGTCTCTAGCTGGTTTGACACGGCTACCCACATCGTCGTAGAAGAACTCCAAGTTCATTCCTCTCTCATCTTCGAGAATCATATTGTGAAGAATAACACAACATGTCATGATGTTTTTCGAGAATCATATGCACTAAATCCCTTTAAGCCCACAACATTTTTTCTTTGAGTAAAATAACGACAATTTGCCTCGCAAGCTTGAACAATTTTCACAAAGAGGGATCGGCGCATTCGATACCTTCTCCGGAGGAGGTGTGGTGGATATGTTGGATTCTCCGCGAAGTAGTCTTGCATCAACATCTCGTTCCCGAGATGACGATTCCTAGGAATGCAAAGACGCCCGACGGTCGATCCTCGCCGCCTCTTCCGGTTCTCGTCTTCGTGCTCCTTCACGGCAAGTGCCATCACTAATGTCTGCTGCCGAAAGGTTGCAAGCATCGTCTCAACATTCGAGTCATCCGAATCGGACGAATCGGAGAGCAAGAACTTCTCACACAGGCTCAATTCCATCTACATGAACAAGAATCGTACGCCGCGTCAATCAACTGTGCATACCGCTCGACACAAAAGCACAAACAAACAAACACTAACCGGCGGCTCCTGGGGCGGGTGATCCCGGGCGGCGACGAGGAGCGGGCTCGAGGGTGGTCGATCCCCGGCGGCGGCAGCGACGAGGGGCGGCTCTTCTCGCCGGATCCGGAAGGGTGGTGCGACGTATCGGTGCTGGAGCGCGGGGGACGCCCCCGCGGCACGATTCCGCCCGCAGATTTGGCCGGAGTCGCCAGCGGCGGACGGGCGGAACCAAGGGCGGGCGGGCGGCGAAAGGAGATGGGGAAAGGGCGTGGGCTGAAATGTCTCTCCCACCAATCGCTTGACTCCGATACGGGGCACCGTAGGGGCGAGGCGGAAATCCGCTTATTCGCGGGTTGGGGCCAAGATTTTGCCGCGCCCCTCAAAAAAAATTGCGGGCCGGTCGCGTTTGCGGGGTCTGTTCGGGCGGGATTTTCCGCGCCCACCCGTATTTTGTCGGTTATTTTGTGGGTCGGGGCTTTTTACGGGGTCTGTTAGAGTTGCTCTTAGGAAGGTTGGTGTCTATGGGTTTTTGCCCCATAGCAAGTGTTTCGATGACAAGCATCTGTGGTGGGTTTCTTCTCGGTGATTTGACCTCGCTTTCTCCCTTTCCCGCCTCCTTTTGAGCTTTGTTTGAGACCGTTATTTTTTCGTTATGGAAGTGTGGAAAGGGGACAAGCCCGGTTCAAAAAAAAATGTTGACATTGACGGTGTACAGTGTACGGTGGCCGATGGCAGAGTGTTGTGGCATCTACGTCTCGGGCTGGCCATTTAGATGGTCGATGTACTAGTACGGTGGTATGAACTGGTCAGGGTTGCGGTTGCCCGGACGTTACCGGCATGCGATCCGCTGTGGAGGCGGAGCTACGGCCCGAGCGACCACTCTTTCTTGGTGCTTGCGGTCCTCAAGTGTCGCCCTTGATGTTTCACGGTCCGAACCGTGCGAGCGAGCTTGTCCAGGTCCCACAGAATGACAAACATCGTGAAGGGCTTCGATGGATTCATCGCGACGACAGTAGAACGTGCTGGTACATAGGCTATTGAGGCGGAGAGGGCGGGCTTTCGTACCGAGAAAGAGGCGGAAATGTGAAAATATGCTGGCTCGGGGTGAGGTTTTGAGTAGGATATAGGTGTCGGAGTCCGACATGGCGGACATGCGCACTCTTGAGAGCTCTCCTAATTTGAGACCGGCTTGCGGGATTTTGTAAAATCTGACCCGACCTGACCTAATTTGATGTAATATTTGCAGACGTTTTAATGATCTGGGCACTGGAAGAAGATGTGCATGCGGTCTTCCCCATCGTTGTTGGTACCTGAGGCAAGGTATAAGAAAGAAAGAAATCTAGTTCTTCATCCCTGTACACTGCTTTGTTTTCTTGGCAAGCAACAGTAGACCGGGGGAGATAAGTGCCGAAGAGTTCGAGATGGTCGGCGGTTGGAAAGGTATGCTCATCCCGCCTGTTCAATAAAACTGCTCTGGAAAGAACAATGCAGCGAGCATGGGGGTTGCATCGAGAGGCACAGTTTCGAGACATGGGATCAAATATTTTTGTTGTGCATTTTGGAAGTGAAGGGGACTATAAGCATGCGCTGAACAACAGTCCTTGGCAGTATGACTTCAGTGTGTTAATCTTAAAGGAGTATGAAGGGAAGACATGGCCCTCTGAGATGGTATTTGATACGGTGGATATCTGGGTTTGAATTGTTGATTTACCACCGGATAAACAGACAGAGGGTTTTGGGAAAGCATTGGGCAACTGGCTGGGAGAGGTGGTGAAGGTTGATGTGGATTCAGATGGCTTTGCAAGAGGCAATCAGTTAAGAGTGAGGGCTAAGATTGAGGTGCATGAACCTTTGGTTAGAGGCTTCTACCTGGAAAAAAATCAAAGGATGAAGTGTTGGGCACTTGGTTCGATTTCAACTATGAGAAAATCCCACATTTCTGCTTCGATTGTGGGAGATTGGTACATGGGAAAGGTGGTTGTGTCCTACCTGTCGATTCCTCCTCGCAATGGGGAAAATGGTTGAGGGCCTCTTCTGGAGCCAAAGAGGGGGCTACTGCAGGTGCGTCAGGGAGTAACAATAGTCAAGGCAGTTCACAGGTTGGCGACGGAGGGAGACTGAGGCAGCAGATGGATGTTGGGAGGGTGAGAGATCTACCTACAAAAAGAAACATATCCTTGGATTTCTCTTGATCCACCAAAACCCGCACTAGCGGCCAGAGTAAGTATGGTGATCATGAGGCTATGAGTCCAAGGAAGAATTATGTGGGCACAGGAGGATCGCAAGATCAAGACTTACGGCATAATCTGGAGCAGAGGAGAGAACGTGACCTTAGGGACACGCTGATGGACAGGAACTCACAGAGAGAGGGACGGTGGTCCCACGATGTACCTTGGGAACAGAAGGGGAAATATGATATTGGAAGCTCCTTCGGGGGTCGCCATGACTATGGGCCGCTACGATTCGGCCCAACGGAGGAGCCTGCTATGCATGGGAGACGAATGGGTTATTATGTGAGGAAGCCAAGACATAATCAAGGCTTTATTCACAATGCTAGTCGGCAAGAAAGAGTGGACTATAAGAATAGGAAAAGAGGACCAAGGCGGATGTGGGTTGCCAAAGGTGAGTCAGACAGGCAGGGGGCATGATGCGTTCGTTCGCGATACTCAGCGCAAGACGTCGACAATGTTTGATCGTATCTCGGAGGACTATGTGAGATCGGCCGACCCTGACAGTCAGGGCCGCCGGGAGCCATGAATATTTTGGCCTGGAACTGTTGAGGACTAGGGTTGGACTCGACAGTCGGCGAACTACGTGATCTGATCAGGTCCCACAACCCAGCGGTGGTGTTTCTGAGTGAAACAAAGAAGAAGGCAAGAGCGATGGATAAGTTGAAGTGGAGTTTGGGTTTCAAATCTGGTGTGACTGTGGACTGTAATGGTAAGAGTGGTGGCTTGGCATTATGGTGGAGAGAACACCTGCAGGTATCTGTGAGGCCGTGGTGCCAATATTTCTTGGATGCAGAAGTCTCATGGGAAGGAAGATCCTTTAGAATCACTGGATTCTATGGGGAGCCAGACACTGAGTACATGAGCAAATCTTGGGATGCTTTAAGATATCTGAGAAGACAGGACAACTTGCCCTGGCTATGTCTAGGTAATTTTAATGAAGCTCTCTTCCAATCTGAGCAACTAGGTGGCAACCGAAGGGGTTTTATGCAAATGGAAGATTTTCGAGAGTGTCTCTCTAGTTGTGGATTGGCAGACTTGGGTTACTCAGGATATCCGTATACTTGGGATAACAAACGAACGGGAAGTGACAACGTTCAGGTTCGACTTGATAGGGCCGTGTGCACTGATGAGTTTCTTGCAATGTTTCCTGATACAAGTATTGAGCATGTTATTATAGAGGAGTCAGATCATCTTGCCCTTGTTGCGCATGTTCTGGAGACAGCTCCAACAGGCGACGACGTGGGGCCCGTCAGTTTAGATACGAAGAAGCATGGACTTGACACGATAATTATGAATCTATGGTGACTGAGCAGTGGGATTCTTCCTCGCCAGGAGAGCCGGGTCTAGCTGCCATATGTAGGCGACTGAAGAATATGACGGCGGGCATGCAAGAATGGGGGAGGAAGGTGTTTGGGCCTGTCCGAAAGCAGATACAACAACTCAAATCTCAACTGCAGAATGCTAAGTTCAGAGAAATGGCCTCGGGGCGGTCAGCCGAGAGTAAAGAGATAGAAGAACAGTTGCGTGAGGTCTATGCGCGGGAGGAGGTGCTGCAGAGACAACGATCAAGGGTAGATTGGCTCGAGGCAGGGGATATGAACACCAAATACTTTTAGGGCAGGGCCTCTCATAGGAGAAGGAAGAATACGGTTAGAGCCTTACTGCGAGATGATGGCTCGAAGTGTACAGTTGATGTGGAGATGAGGGAAATGGCTACTTCTTTCTATGAGAAATCGTTTACCTCTGATGGTTCTACAAATGCCGAGGCGGTTCTGCAAAACATCAATGAGTTGGTTACCGACGACATGAACACGAAGCTGGTGGCTCCAGTGATAGATGAGGAGATTGAGACGACACTGTTTCAGATGGGACCAACGAAGGCGCCGGGGCTGGACGGTCTCCCGGCGATGTTTTACCAACGACACTGGCCTTTGGTGAAGGAAGACGTATGCCGCGCGGTTCGGGATTTTCTGGCTTGGGTGGCAGCCCCGGATGCTTTTAATGCAACGGTCATTGTGATGATTCCCAAAGTTAACTCACCGAAGTTACTTTCCCAGTTTAGACCTATAAGTCTCTGTAATGTGTTGTATAAGATTGCCTCAAAGGTGCTTGTAAATAGATTAAAGTTGATTTTGCCAGTCCTAATTTCAGAGGAGCAGAGCGCGTTTGTTCCAGGACGGTTGATCACGGATAATGTTTTGGTGGCATATGAATGTGTGCATGCGGCCAGAACCAGGAAGTGGAAGAAACCCCTTTGTGTGGTTAAGTTAGACATAATGAAAGCGTATGACAGGGTGGAATGGATCTTCTGGGAACGGATGTTGATGCGGTTTGGGTTTGATCAGGCCTGGGTTTCCATGGACATGAGATGTGTCACTTCTGCAAATTTTGTGGTTAAATTAAATTGTGGTACTTCTAGGAGGTTTAACCCATCCAGAGGGCTTCGCTAAGGGGATCTGTTGTCTCCTCATCTCTTTCTTTTTTGTGTGGAAGGCTTTTCTGCCCTGTTGAAAAGGGCCCAAGCTAAGAACTCTTTGAAAGGGGTATCCTTCGGGGGCATTGGCCCTCAGCCGACCCACGTGTTATTTGCCGATGACAGCATCGTCTTCTTATAGGGAACCGAGGATAATCTTGCATCTCTAAAGGGCATTTTGGGTGCTTATGAGGACACGTCGGGGCAAAAAGTGAAGATGCAGAAATCCTCCATCTTCTTTGGGAAGGGTTGCGGGCAGGAGTAAAAAGACTCTCTCAAAGAAACCATTGGAATTCAATATGAAGCTCTGAATGAGAGGTATTTGGGCCTGCCAAGTGTGGTAGGAAGATCGAAGGATGGTGTGTTCAAGTATGTGACGGAGAGCTCGAAGAAGAAAGTCACAGGATGGAAAGGGTAAGGGCTGTCAAAGAAAGCACGAGAAGTGTTGGTGAAATCTGGGCTGCAGTCTGCTCCTACGTTCACCATGAGTTGTTTCCACCTCACAAAGAAAATGTGCATGAACCTGACATCAATCTCTTCTAAATTCTGGTGGGGGGCAACCAATGGGGAACGAAAGGTTCATTGGGTGGCCTGGGATTAAATGTGTCAAGCAAAGAGAGCGGGTGGTTTGGGTTTTAGAGACCCTGAAGCTTTTAACCAAGCACTCCTGGCCGAGCAGGCCTGGAGAATTTTGAAAGCTCCGGAGTCCCTTTGCACTAGAGTTTTGAAGGCGAGATACTTCAGTGATGGTGGAATTATGAACGCCACTTGCCCGACTGGAGGCTCATACACTTTTCGCAGCATTATTCATGGTCGAGACCTCCGCCAGGCGGGACTTGTCTGGCGTATTGGTAATAGCATGCAAGTCAATATTCATCATGACCAATGGATCCCAAGAAGCGGCTGTCTAACACCACTGGGTGTAGACTTTGTCTCGGGCATCACTAAAGTTTGCCACCTTCTGGACCAGTCGGGCTCAAGGTGGGATAATCAGAAGACTGGCGCTATGTTCTCTCCCGATGATGCTCATGATATAAAGCAGATTACGCTGGGAGGACCGGGGGTAGATGACTGTCTTTCCTGGAACTATACAAAGAACGGCCAATTCACCGTGCGTTCTGCCTATCACCTGCGGATGGCAATGAAGAAGGCCAGGACGGGGCGTGCGGAGTCATCCTCCTCTGTCCGCGACCATAAGAGTTGGATGGCCATGTGGGATACTTGTGCGCCGGGAAAGCTAAGATTCATATGTGGAGGGTGCTGAAGAATGGTCTGGCCGTTGGGCACGAACTGCAAAGAAGATGCATCAAGGACGACGTCTTCTACCCAGCTTGTGGACATGTGGAGACTTTATTTCACAGATTTTGGGGCTGCCCCCATTCAGAGTTGTTCTGGAAGATAATGCGCTCGTAAAAGGGAATTGTGGTGGCGAACCCACCATGCCATATTGATTCCCAGAGTGCGTTAGCTCGGTGGCTCTCGAACTGGTTTTCTGAAGCTCGTGATGATTCAAGCGGTGTATGGGTTGTGGCTAGCACGAAATGAAGCAAGAGACGGAAAGAGGATTGAAGATCCTCACGATATAGTTGGGCATGTGGTGTCTCTCACTGATGAATGGAAGGGCATCCATGGGAAGGTTCCTCGTATTGCTGAACCGAGAGAGCGAGCGTGCTGGAAAGTTCCTGCTCCGGGATGGGTTAAAGCCAATGCCGATGGCACCCTCTCAAAATCGCAGGAAAAAGGAAGAGCAGGGATAGTGCTAAGAGATCACAACGGGTTTTTTTTGGCAGCTGCATGCCACTCATTTAATCATGCTACCAACGCAGAAGTGATGGAGGCCCAAGCTTGCAAAAGAGCTATTGGCGGAGATCAACGTGGAGAGACTTCACCTGGAGATAGATAATGCAGCTGTCGTAACAGCCATCAACAACAGAGCACAAGACCTCTCTCCGATCGGACAACTGGTGCAGGAGATTAAGGATATGCTTCAGGACTTCGCTGCGGTGAAGGTTACTTGGATTAGTCGTGATGCCAATAGAGCCACTGATAAGCTAGCAAAAGTAGGGTTAGGTGATAATTTATGTAAGGTGTGGTTTGCTGTACCTCCAGAGCACATTCTGGAGCTCATTTCCGACGACATTCCTAGTTTTGGTTGAATAAAACGGCGGCATTGATCCTAAAAAAAATCCCGTTCTAAAAAAAAGTACTTTAAAATCCTGCTGGTAGAGTCATGTTCGTGGAGTAAAGAAACACCGCGCGTCTGTTCTGAAATGCTTGAGCACCCACTAGCCTCAAAACCAACTCCGTTCAACAGTTGTACTAAACACTCCGTGTTGGAAATATGCCCTAGAGGCAATAATAAATTAGTTATTATTATATTTCCTTGTTCATGATAATCGTTTATTATTCATGCTATAATTGTATTGACCGGAAACAGCAATACATGTGTGGATACATAGACAACACCATGTCCCTAGTAAGCCTCTAGTTGACTAGCTCGTTGATCAATAGATGGTTACGGTTTCACGACCATGGACATTGGATGTCATTGATAACGGGATCACATCATTAGGAGAATGATGTGATGGACAAGACAATCCTAAGCCTAGCACAAAGATCGTGTAGTTCAGTATGCTAAAGCTTTTCTAATGTCAAGTATCTTTTCCTTAGACCATGAGATTGTGCAACTCCGGATACCGTAGGAATGCTTTGGGTGTACCAAACGTCACAACGAATCGGGTGGCTATAAAGGTGCATTACGGTATCTCCGAAAGTGTCATTGGGTTGGCACGAATCGAGATCGGATTTGTCACTCCGGTTGACGGAGAGGTATCTCTGGGCCCACTTGGTAGGACATCATCATAATGTGCACAATGTGACCAAGGGGTTGATCACGGATGATGTGTTACGGAACGAGTAAAGAGACTTGCCGTAACGAGATTGAACAAGGTATCGGGATACCGACGATCGAATCTCGGGCAAGTACAATACCGCTAGACAAAGGGAATTGTATACGGGATCGATTGAGTCCTTGACATCGTGGTTCATCCGATGAGATCATCGTGGAACATGTGGGAGCCAACATGGGTATCCAGATCCCGCTGTTGGTTATTGACCGGAGAACGTCTCGGTCATGTTCAGATGGTTCCCGAACCCGTAGGGTCTACACACTAAGGTTCGGTGGCGCTAGGGTTATAAAGGAAGTTTGTATGTGGTTACGAATGTTGTTGAGTCCGGATGAGATCCCGGACGTCACGAGGAGTTCCGGAATGGTCCGGAGGTAAAGATTTATATATGGGAAGTCCTGTTTTGGTCACCGGAAAAGTTTCGGGCGATTTCGGTAATGTACCGGGACCACCGGGAGGGTCCCGGGGGTCCACCAAGTGGGGCCACCTGCCCCAGAAGGATGGGTGGGAGGGGGCAAACCCTAGTCCAGATGGGCCCTAAGGCCCATCTAGTGGGCGCCTCCCTCTCCCTCCCCTCTTGGCCGCCTCCCTTGATCCCATCTAGGGCTGGCCGCCACCCCTAGGGGGTGGAAACCCTAGAGGGGGCGCAGCCCTCCCCTTCCCCTATATATATGAGGCCAAGGGGCTGCCCAAGAGAGACAACTCTATCTCTCGTTGGTGCAGCCCTGCATCTCTTCTTCCTCCTCTCCCTTGGTGCTTGGCGAAGCCCTGCGGGATTGCCACGCTCCTCCATCACCACCATGCCGTTGTCTTTGCTGCTTTGGATGGAGTCTTCCTCAGCCTCTCCTCTCTCCTTGCTGGATCAAGGCGTGGGAGGCGTCCACCGGCTGTACGTGTGTTGAGCGCGGAGGTGCCGTCCGTTCGGCACTAGGATCTCCGGTGATTTGAATCACGACGAGTCGACTCCTTCAACCCGTTCACATGAGCGCTTCCGCTTAACGATCTACAAGGGTATGTAGATGCACTCTCCTTCCCTCGTTGCTAGTTTCTCCATAGATAGATCTTGGTGACACGTGGGAAAATTTTGAATTTCTGCTCGTTCCCCAACAAAGGTATCGAGCTAGGTCTATTGCGTAGATTCTTTGCACGAGTAGAACACAAAGTAGTTGTGGGCGTTGATGATGTTCAATATGCTTACCGTTACTAGTCCAATCTTGTTTGACGGTATTGTGGGATGAAGCGGCCGGACCGACCTTACGTACTCCTCGTGAGACAGTTCCACCGACCGACATGCACATGGTGCATAAGGTGGCTAGCGGGTGCCGCTCTCCCACTTTAGTCGGAACGGATTCGATGAAAAGGGTCCTTATGAAGGGTAAATAGCAATTGACATATCACGTTGTGGTTTTGCGTAGGTAAGAAACGTTCTTGCTAGAAATCCATAGCGACCACGTAAAACATGCAAACAACAATTAGAGGACGTCTAACTTGTTTTTGCGGGGTATGCTATGTGATGTGATATGGCCAAGAAGAATGTGATGAATGATATGTGATGTATGAGATTGATCATGTTCTTGTAATAGGATTCACGACTTGCATGTCGATGAGTATGACAACCGGCAGAATATAGGAGTTGTCTTTATTTATTGTATGACCTGCGTGTCATTGAACAACGCCATGTAATTACTTTACTTTATTGCTAACCGGTAGCCATAGTAGTAGAAGTAATAAGTTGGCGAAACAACTTCATGGAGACACGATGATGGAGATCATGATGATGGAGATCATGGTGTCATGCGGTGACAATGATGATCATGGAGCCCGAAGATGGAGATCAAAGGAGCAATATGATATTGGCCATATCATGTCACTACTATATAATTGCATGTGATGTTTATTATGTTTATGCATCTTGTTTACTTAGAACGACGGTAGTAAATAAGATGATCCCTTACACAAATTTCAAGAAGTGTTCTCCCTAAGCGTGCACCGTTGCTACAGTTCGTAAACTCTAAGCACCACGTGTTAATCGGGTGTGATGGATTCTTACGTTCACATACAACGGGTGTAAGCAAGATTTACACACGAAACACTTAGGGTTAACTTGCGAGCCTAGCATGTAAAGACATGGCCTCGGAACACGAGACCGAAAGGTCGAGCATGAGTCGTATAGTAGATACGATCAACATGAAGATGTTCACCGATGATGACTAGTCCGTCTCACGTGTTGATCGGACACGGCCTAGTTGATTCGGATCATGTAATCACTTAGATGACCGGAGGATGTCTATCGAGTGGGAGTTCATAAGATGAACTTAATTATCTTGAACATAGTCAAAAGACCTTTTGCAAATTATGTCGAAAGCTCGCGCTTTAGTTCCATTATTTAGATATGTTCCTAGAGAAAATATAGTTGAAAGTTGATGATGGCGATTATGCGGACGAGAAAGCTTATGTCCTTAATGCACCGCTCGGTGTCTGAACCCCAAGCGTTGTTTGTAGATGTTGCGAACATCGGACATACACGTTTGATAACTACGTGATAGTTCGGTTGAGCGGTTTAGAGTAGAGGCACCAAAGGCGTTTTGAAACATCGCGGAACATATGAGATGTTTGAGGGCTGAAATTGGGATTTCAGGCTCGTGCCCACGTCAAAAGGTATGAGACCTCCGGCGATTTTCTTAGCCTGCAAACTAAGGGAGAAAAACTCAATCGTTGAGCTTGTGCTCAGATTATGCGAGTGCAACAATCACTTGAATCGAGTGGGAGTTGATCTTCCGGATGAGATAGTGATGTTTCTCCATAGTCATTGCCACCAAGCTGCTAGAGCTTTGTGATGAACTATAACATATCGAGGATAGATATGATGATCCTTGAGGTATTCACGATGTTTGACACATGAAAGTAGAAATCAAGTAGGAGCATCAATTGTTGATGGTTGGTAAAACCACTAAATCCAAGAAGGGCAAGGGCAACAAGGATACTTCATGAAGCGGCAAAACAGTTGCTGCTCGGTGAAGAAACCCAAGGTCGAACCCAAACCCGAGACTAAGTGCTTCTGTAATAAGGGGGACAGCCACTGGAGCAGAATTACCCTAGATACTTGGTAGATAAGAAGGCTGGCAAGGTCGATAGAAATATATTGGATATACGTTATGTTAATGTGTACTTTGCTAGTACTCCTAGTAGCACCGGGTATTAAGATACCGGTTCGGTTGCTAAGTGTTAGTAACTCGAAATAAAAGCTACGGAATAAGCGGAGACTAGCTAAAGGTGAGTGACGATATGTGTTGGAAGTTTTTTTCCAAGGTTGATGTGATCAAGCATCGCACGCTCCCACTACCATCGAGATTTGGTGTTTGCGTTGAGCATAGACTTGATTGGATCATGTCTATCGCAATACGGTTATTCATTTAAGGAGAATAATGGTTACTCTATTTATTTGAATAATACCTTCGATGGTCTTGCACCTAAATAAATGGTTTATTGAATCTCGATCGTAGTGATACACATTTTCATGCCAAAAGTATAAGATAGTAATGATAGTACCACTTACTTGTGGCACTGCCATGTAAGTCATATTGGTGTAAAAGCATGAAGAAGCTCCATGTTGATGGATCTTTGGACTCACTCGTTTTTGAAAAGTTTGAGACATGCAAACCATGTCTATTGGTGTATCGCATGATGAAACTCCATGCAGATGGATCGTTTGGACTCACTTGATTTTGAATCACTTGAGATATGCAAAACATACCACATGGGCAAGATGACCAAAAGCCTCGGTTTCAATAAGATGGAACAAGATAGCAACTTGTTGGAAGTAACACATTTTGATGTGTGCAGTCCAATGAGTCTTTGAGGCATCAAATGAATATCGTTATGTTCTTACTTCACGATGATTCGAGTAGATATTGAGTATATTTACTTGATGAAACACAAGTCTGAATTATTGAATGGTTCAAGTAATTTGAGAGTGAAGTTTAAGATCTTCGTGACAAGAGGATAGAATATCTATGATATGATCATAGAGATGAATATCTGAGTTCTGAGTTTTGGCACACAATTAAGACATTGTGCTAATTGTTTCACAATTAATACCGCTGGAACACCATAGTGTGATGGTGTGTCCGAACATCATAGTTGCACTCTATTGGATATGGTGCGTACCATGATATCTCTTATCGAATTACCACTATCGTTCATGGGTTAGGCATTAGAGACAACCGCACTCACTTTAATAGGGCACCACGTAATTCCGTTGAGATGACACCGTATGAACTATGGTTTAAAGAAACCTAAGTCGTCATTTCTTAAAGGTTTGGGGCTGCGGCGCTTATGTGGAAAAGTTTCAGGTTGATAAGCTCGAACCCAAAGCGGACAAAATGCATCTTCATAGGACACCCAAAGCGGTTGGGTATACCTCCTAATTCAGATCCGAAAGCAATAGGGATTGTTTCTTGAATCGGGTCCTTTCTCGAGGAAAAGTTCGTCTCGAAAAGTTGAGTGGGAGGATGGTGGAGACTTGATGAGGTTATTGAACCATCACTTCAACTAGTGTGTAGCGAGGCACGTGAAGTTGTTCCGTGGCACCTACACCAATTGAAGTAGAAGCTTATGATAGTGATCATGAAGTTTGGATCAAGTCACTACCGTACCTCGTGGGGTGACAAGGATGCGTATTATTTACGAGTGGTACAGCAATCCTGTCTTGAAGGTCATGTTGCTAGACAACAATGAACCTCGAGCTATGGAGAAGCGATGGTGGGCCCAAATTCGACAAATGGTTAGAAGCCATGAAATCCGAGATAGGATCCATGTATCATAACAAAGCATGGACTTTGGTGGACTTGCCCGATGATTGGCAAGCCATTGCAATAAATGGATCTTTAAGAAGAAGACGGACGTGGACGGTAATGTCACCTTCTATGAAGCTCGACTTGTGGCGAAGAGTTTTTCACAAGTTCAAGGAGTTGACTACGATGAGTTTTTCTCATCCGTAGCGATGCTTAAGTCCGTCGGAATCATGTTAGCATAAGCTGCATTTATGAAATCTGGCAGATGGATGTCAAGACAAGTTTCCTTACCTTCACGTAAGGAAAGGTTGTGTGTGATACAATCAGAAAAGTTTTGT
The DNA here is from genome assembly GCA_021605205.1 of Aegilops longissima. Lineage (NCBI taxonomy): Eukaryota > Viridiplantae > Streptophyta > Magnoliopsida > Poales > Poaceae > Aegilops > Aegilops longissima. The sequence goes on from CM038682.1 coordinate 173,363,553, forward strand.
CGATCCTAAGGATGCTAAAAGGTATGCTAGCTCCAGCGATCCTTCTAAGGACCGGAGTAAGCATCTCGGAGTTGGAATGTGCACTTTGATGAGATGATCAAAGATTTTGGGTTTATACAAAGTTTATGAGAAACTTGTATTTCCAAAGAAGTGAGTGGGAGCACTATAGAATTTTTGATGAGTATATGTTGTTGACATATTGTTGATCGAAATGATGTAGAATTTCTGAAAAGCATATAGGGTTATTTGAAAAGTGTTTTCAAGTGAAAACCTGTATTAAGCTACTTGAACATTGAGCATCAAGATCTATAGTGATAGATCAAAATGCTTAATGATACTTTCAAATGAGCACATACCTTGACATGATCTTGAAGGTGTTCAAGATGGATCGATCAAAGAAGGAGTTCTTGCCTAAGATGTAAGGTATGAGGTTAAGAGTTAAAGCTCGACCACGGCGAAAAAGAGAGAAAGGACGAAGGTCGTCCCTATGCTTTAGACATAGGCTCTACAAGTATGCTATCTTGTGTACCGCACCGGAAGTGTGCCATGCCATGAGTCGATCAAGGGTACAAGAATGATCCAGAATGGGGATCATTGGACAATGATCAAAATTGTCCTTGGAGTAAATAAGGACATGTTTCTCGATTATGGAGGTGATAATGAGTTCGGCGTAAAGGTTACGTCGATGCAAGCTTTAACACCTATCCGAGTGACTCGAGAAGCAAACCGGATCGTATAGTGGAGCAACCATTTGGAATAGCTCCAAGCTGGAGCGTGAAAGCAGCATTTACAATATGACATAGAGAATTGCGAAGTACACACGGATCTGAAAGGTTCGGACCGTTGACTAAAACCTCTCTCACAAGCAAAACATGATCAAACCCCGAACTCATTGAGACTTAATCACATGGTGATGTGAACTAGTTTAAGACACTAGTAAACTCTTTGGATGTTGGTCACATGGCGATGTGACCTATCGATGTTAATCACATGGCGATGTGAACTAGATTATTGACTCTAGTGCAAGTGGGAGACTGTTGGAAATATGCCCTAGAGGCAATAATAAATTAGTTATTATTATATTTCCTTGTTCATGATAATCGTTTATTATTCATGCTATAATTGTATTGATAGGAAACAAAAATACATGTGTGGATACATAGACAACACCATGTCCCTAGTAAGCCTCTAGTTGACTAGCTCGTTGATCAATAGATGGTTACGGTTTCCGACCATGGACATTGGATGTCATTGATAACGGGATCACATCATTAGGAGAATGATGTGATGGACAAGACCCAATCCTAAGCCTAGCACAAAGATCGTGTAGTTCAGTATGCTAAAGCTTTTCTAATGTCAAGTATCTTTTCCTTAGACCATGAGATTGTGCAACTCCGGATACCGTAGGAATGCTTTGGGTGTACCAAACGTCACAACGTAATCGGGTGGCTATAAAGGTGCATTACGGTATCTCCGAAAGTGTCTGCATTGGGTTGGCACGAATCGAGGCGGATTTGTCACTCCGGTTGACGGAGAGGTATCTCTGGGCCCACTCGGTAGGACATCATCATAATGTGCACAATGTGACCAAGGGGTTGATCACGGGATGATGTGTTACGGAACGAGTAAAGAGACTTGCCGTGCGAGATTGAACAAGGTATCGGGATACCGACGATCGAATCTCGGGCAAGTACAATACCGCTAGACAAAGGAATTGTATACGGGATCGATTGAGTCCTTGACATCGTGGTTCATCCGATGAGATCATCATGGAACATGTAGGAGCCAACATGGGTATCCAGATCCCGCTGTTGGTTATTGACCGGAGAACGTCTCGGTCATGTGCGCATGGTTCCCGAACCCGTAGGGTCTACACATAAGGTTCGGTGGCGCTAGGGTTATAAAGGAAGTTTGTATGTGGTTACCGAATGTTGTTGGTCCGGATGAGATCCCGACGTCACGAGGAGTTCGGAATGGTCCGGAGGTAAAGATTTATATATGGAAGTCTGTTTTGGTCACCGAAAAGTTTGAGGCGATTTGGTAATGTCTGGGACCACCGGGAGGGTCCCGGGGTCCACCAAGTGGGGCCACCTGCCCCGAAGGATGGGTGGGAGGGGCAAACCCTAGTCCAGATGGGCCCTAAGGCCCATCTAGTGGGCGCCTCCTCTCCTCCCTCTTGGCCGCCTCCTTGATCCCATCTAGGGTGGCCGCCACCCCTAGGGGTGGAAACCCTAGAGGGCGCAGCCCTCCCTTCCCTATATATATGAGGCCAAGGGGCTGCCCAAGAGAGACAATTCTATCTCTCGTTGGTGCAGCCCTGCATCTCTTCTTCCTCCTCTCCCTTGGTGCTTGGCGAAGCCTGCGGGATGCCACGCCCTCCATCACCACCATGCCGTTGTCTTTGCTTCTGGATGGAGTCTTCCTCAACCTCTCCCTCTCTCCTTGCTGGATCAAGGCGTGGGAGGCGTCACCGGCTGTACGTGTGTTGAGCGCGGAGGTGCCGTCCGTTCGGCACTAGGATCTCCGGTGATTTGAATCACGACAGTCGACTCCTTCAACCCGTTCACATGAACGCTTCCGCTTAACGATCTACAAGGGTATGTAGATGCACTCTCCTTCCCTCGTTGCTAGTTTCTCCATAGATAGATCTTGGTGACACGTAGGAAAATTTTGAATTTCTGCTACGTTCCCCAACACTCCGTACAAAGCCAGTTGGTGGCCAAATGGACAACTTGCGAAAAGAAATCATGAAGTGTAATAAAAAAAGAAAACGGGTAGGGCCGTGTGCCGGCAGTGCCTGTCAGAGTTGCGCCGTAGAGCCCGCCGAAGATGGTTCGAGACCCTCGGGAGCGCAGCATAGCGGAAAAAGTCCATTTTAAACCTCGAATTTGTAGAGGTTGGGCGGAATGAACCCCCAAGTCAAAATCCCGGTCGATTGCACCCTGAACTCTGCAATCCCGGTCTAAATCAAACCTTCGGATCATTTGCCAAACGGGGATTGCTGACATGGAAAAGAATGGCCGGATTGGGAGGAAAACTCCCTTGGCCTTGCTGGTGGGCAGCCCAGTTCCACGAAAGCGCGTCTTTGCGTTGTTGCTTCTATTTTTCGTTCTTTATTTTCAGTTTTTCTTTTCTGGTTCTTCTTTCTTTTTGTTTTATTTTTATTTTTCTATTTTATTTTTATTATTTTATTTCTCCTTTTATGATTTCTTTTTTTCTTTTTACTGTTTCTTTTTCCTTATATTATACAAAGTTCATTGCGTGTTACGAAAATGTTCACTGTATATTTAGGTATGTTCATGCTATATTACAGAAAAGTTCTGAAATGTTCACTGTATATTTTGGGAAAATGTTTGAAATTCAAAAAAATTCTTTTATGAATTCCATTTTTTTCACTTTTTCAAATTTTGCACACTTTTCAAAATAAGTTCACCGCAGTGAAAAAATGTGCAACGTACATTGAAAAACTGTTCCCTGTGAGTGTACACAAAAATGTTCATCGTGTATGGAAAAATTGTCCATATTGCATTTAAAAAAACAGTTCACCGCAGTGAAAAAATGTGCAATGTACATTGAAAAAATGTTCACTGTGTACAAAAAATGTTCATCGTGTATAGAAAAATCGTTCAGATTGCATTTGAAAAATGTTCACCGCATCTTTCCAAAAATGTTCAGTGATATTTTGAACATTTTCACCGTATACCAACAAAATGTTCAGTATGTATTTTACATTCATTTAAAAATGTTCTCTGTTCATAAATATTGTTTGGAATTCGGAATTGGTTTCATTATAAAATAATATTCGCATTTTTCAGAAAATATGTTCACACCTTTTTCCAACAAATGTTTCGCAAATTCTAAAAAAAAAGGGATCTATCACAGTACTTTTTTGATAGCGCTGCGTCTTGGCCACAAGTAGTTTCCCGGACTACTGGCCACTGACGTTTCTGTTCGTGGTGAGGTCGGGAGTTCGAGTCCCATGCTCTTGCTATTACTTTTCGTTATTTTTTTCACATCCGCTTGAGGCATGCTAATGGGCCGGCCCATTTTGCGCGCCTCTTTAGCGAAGGCTAAACTGACTATTGGACGCACGCCACGTGGAGCTCCCCAGGGTGTGCGCTTTTAGGAATTTTTAATATTGAACGAAAAAATAATCTAGCGGGCGGCCCACCAGGCGAATCCGGTTCAAACGATGTCGAGGTTCGATTTAGGCCGGATTGTAGAGTTCGCGTGTCGACCAGCGATTTTGACTTGAGGGTTCATTCCGCCCAATCTCTACAAGTTCAAGGTTTAAAATGGACTTTTTCCCAGCATAGCTCAGGGCGAACCATTCCGGATCCCAACCGGCGCGCATCCGATCAGTGCTTAGGCGTTAAGCTGGATCAAAGTACTGGCAAAGAAGTGCGTCCAAATGAATTTTTCACGCTTTGCGTGGTGGCCCAACAAAGCTAAAACTAATCAGACAAGCATCACCATTCACCAATAATAATGCCATTATTTAACATCCATCCATCAGACATCCAATCGAACCAGAACAATCTGTCACTCTGATACGCCATTTCGAAACCGCGAACCTTTTTCAAATCAAACAGAAAGAAAGGATCCAAGAAAGGTCGGGAAGAACCATCCCAGATGCTGGCTCCCGTGCTAGATACAAAAACGCACGGACAAGCCAAAGAAGCACCCCGCGCACGGTAGGATTATTGCCCCGCGCACCTACTCGCGCCAGCGCTGGCACGCACGCATGCACGCCCTTTGCGGAGCACCCGCACGACCAGGCCATCAGCCCCAGCCCCAGCCCGGCCATTCGCTCCTGCCCTCCCCACCCTCGCTTTAAGCAGGCGCCTGGCAGCTCTGTACCGCGCCGCCCTGTACCTGTACGCGCCCGCCCTCGGGCACGGGGCGCTCTGCTGCGCGACTCACAAAAGCGCCCGAGGCTCCAGCCTACTAGTAGCTCGTTGGCGCGACAGGGGGACACGGAGGCGCTGGAAAGCGCTCGTGCCGGACCGCCTGCCGGGGCCTGATCAGGGTGAGCAGGCGTGCGCAGCGCACACTGTTGGCCGGTCGTTCGCCGACGACGACCCGTGAAAGCTGAAAGAAAGGATGCGTAGGTGCGCCCGCGCGCGGAGCGGACCAGCGGGCGTTTGGTTGGTCGATTGGGGCTGGCGTGGCCGCACGCGAACCGGTGCGCCAGTGGGTGGTTGGGCCGGCGGGGTCGCGGGTCGCGCGACCGGTGGTCCGACGACGGCGACGGAGCATGCATGCAGATGCACGTGTGCAGAGAGCCAGAGCAAGAGAGCATGAAGTGCCGTGCCGCACCCATGGCAGCGCGCGCGCTGCTATATCCGTTGTGCCTTCGCGTGGCCCGGGCGCGCGGTCCGGGAGCGAGGGGACACCGTACGCGCGCCGGGCGGCGGCGCTTTCTTTATCGCCAACAGGCGAGGCGACCGTCCCTCCCTCGAAGCGCTCTCTGACTGACTGACTCCCAGGTGCCAGCGCGCGCGCCGCGGCGTGCCGTGGACGGCGGTGCGACCTTGGGGAAATGCGGTGCATCCATTGCGTGCATGTGTGTTGAGTTGGAGATGTGTGATGCCACGAGTGCCACGATGATCTGTGCACGGCACGCAAGGGACTTTGGGCCCTCTGTACGACTGTGCCATCGGGTTCCAACCAGGACCGATCGACCTGGCATTGTTTTCTGCACAAGCACGTTTTTCTTTTGCGGGCATTTGCACGAACACTTTGCAAGTTGGTAAGATAATTTGGTGCATGCTGGGTTTTCCAGATTGATCTAAATATTTTTTTTTAGAACCTCACAAACGGCGAAACAATGTTTACATTTTTTTTTAGAAATACAATGTTTACATGGATGGATACAAGTTCGCCGGGTTGGCCTAACCACAGTCGCGCCTCAAGAAGCCCAATTTTCGTCGGTTAGGGCCGAAATTGGCGCCGGCGGATTCAGGCCGAACCCGCCACGTTAGGGGCGCCGGGCGCCGGGAAACGTTTTTTGCGCGAATGGCTGGTGGACCTGCCGAGTCAGTGACTGGGCGACGCCGAGAATCTTCGTCGTCCTCGTCGGGCTGCCGTTCCTCTGGGTCACCGTAGCTCCTCCCCGTCAAGCCGAAGCCATAGGAGACGCCGCTCGGGCGGCGCACCAGCGGCGGTGCCCTCGTCATCAACGCGGGCGGACGTATCCCTTCTCCTCCCTCTTCCTGCCTCGTCAAGCCGAAGACCGAGCCGACGCTCCTTCCCGTGAAGAAGGAGCACGAGGCCATGGTCGCCGACGAGGAGACCGGCCTCAAATGGGCGGGGGACGACTACGTCCGGTAGGAGATGAAGCGCCAGCGCAGCGCCCTCGAGGAGATCGCCGCTCGGCACCGCGGCAGCGTCGTCATCCTCGACGACAGCGATGACGAGGCGCCCGGATCGTCCAACCCCCCACGCATCGGAGACGCGGGTCAGGGGTGCAGCAAAGACGCCGGTGGCGGCGTGCAGGGCGACGACGACGGCGACTACACCGACTTCTACAAGCTCCTCGGCATGTAGAAGGCTCGGGCGGCGTAGTTTTTTCGTATGTTTTTTTTAGTATGTACAAATATGAATGAAAACCGCCGAATACTAGGCGAATTCGTGTCTTTTTTGTCTAATTTAAGCCGAAATTCAATTTAAAAAACGGCGTTTGGAGGCCGACTTGGGGCTGTGGTTGGGAACCCGACCGCCCCCACGGCTAAAATAGCGCCGGCTAGCCCCCAAGAGACGCTATTTCTGTCCGGGGACGCCGAATGGCTGGAGATAAGCAACAAAAAAGAACAGCACCGCAAAAAAAAGAGTACGGTTAAACAAAATTGTGCAATTTAAAACATTGCACGGTTCTTTTTATTGAGCTGAAAACGTTGTACAGCTCTTGACCGCAGCCGACCGCCGCACTCAACCGAGCCAATCATCCGGCAAATGCCCATGCCACCAATCACACACACGCGCCCCACTCCCTGCTCACCCCACCATCCGATCGGCCACGCCTCCCAGGCGCCGTACGGCGCCCGACGCGGCAGCTCCCCGGCACCACCCGCGAAGCTCCCCGCTCTCCTGCCAGAACGGCCAATAAATAGGACGACGCACACGCCCGCATCCCATCGCCACCACCACGCGCACGCGCACGCGCACACGCACACGGCCACCATTAATCTTCCAGCCAGCCCAGCATCCTCCGAGCTAGACGGGATCGGCATGGCCGCGGCGGGCAAGGCCAAGGAGGCGGACGCGGCGCGGTGCAGGAGGCACCCGAGCCACCGGCACGCGGCGGGCGTCTGCCCCTTCTGCCTCAGCGACCGCCTCTCGCGCCTCTCCGCCGCCGCAGGAGCCGCCGACGCCGCCGCCTCCGAGCCGTCGTCGGCGTCCTCGTCCGGGGCGGCGAGCGTCGCGTCGGCCCAGACGGCGCCGCCCTGCCGCGAGGCGCGCCGGGCGAGGCTGGGGATGCTGATGCGGCAGGAGGAGCCGGAGGCGACCGGCCATCACGGCAAGCAGGAGGCGGCGGCGGCGGAGGAGGGGGAGAAGAAGAAGCCGGCGAAGAGGGGCAACTTCTGGACTCGGCTGCAGCAGGCGAGCTGGTACAGGAGGGACGGCTGCTCGGTGGCGTCCGTGAAGAAGGGCGCCGCCGCGCCGCCGCACAAGCGGGCGGCGTCGCTGTTCTGAAGCTCCGGCGAGCACGAGGCCGCGCGGTCAGTCTGTTGAGCGACATTGGTTCGGCTGGTTGGTTGGTTGGTTGGTTTCCGGGTCGTGTGCTGTTCCACAGCGGAGCCTACGTGGCCGGATGGATGGATGGATGGATCACCTGCTCGTCTAATCCGGCGTCTTTCTCGCTGTTTCTTTCGGGTTTGCGCCCTGTGGGTTTGGTGCGCGGTTGTTGGAAGAGTACTGTACCTTTAGGTGGATGGAATGAAGGACAGCCTAATGGCTACTCCATTTTTTGTACAGATCATCGGTCTCCAATGAAAGAGCTTGCGTTCAACTCGATCGCGTTGTTCGTTTGTTTGTTTCCCGGTCACGATCAAACTGGTGGATGTTTCCTTGTCGTGATGGTGAGATTCAGTACAGCTGAGTCTGTCAATATTGTACTAGTTTTGTTGGAATAAGCGTGTTAGTTTTGCTTCAGAGGCGGGCAAATACGTAGGAAGCAAAAACGATGAACACCTTTTCACAAAGAAAAAAAAAGATTAACACCTGGAGCTCCGAAACATCAGAACTGTTTGCAACTGACCTGTTTTCTTGAACACCAGGGACGTGCCTTCGCCATTCTCGGGACCATCACAGAACTGGTTCAAGTTTGATGTTTACACCCTTCGCCATTTGACGCGAATTCGTGACCTATGTACACATTCTACCCCTTCGTTTTCTCTTTTGGGATCCGTACCTAAATTCCTCTATACCTTCTGTAGCAACATTTCCGTGGGACTATACATTCTGTACCTCCCTTTCTGCATCTACAACACGAGCTTTCACGCTCTTTAACTGTGGACATGTCACAGTTCCAGAAAATTAACTTTGGACATGTCAAACCGCCTCATCGATCATCGAATCGTTTGATCCATTTCGAGAGCGCTGTCACCGTCGTCAAGGTACTCCACATCAACCCGTGGGTTGCTCGAGTGACTTTTCAACCCCCGGAAGATCTCGTCCAGCGAGTCCGACGTCGACGAGCTCGTGCGCGACAGGCTCGAATGAAGCAGCCTCTTGGCACTCATGCTCGATTTGAAGCTCCGAAACCCCGCCTTCATCGAGGCCCATCTCGACGCGGTTCCGGCCAACGGGTCCGGTGCCACGCTAGCAGGAGATGGGTTTTCAGAGTCCCCTGCTTCGAGCAAAACAGAGGTGGAACGGGTCTCCTCTTTCACTTGTTTAACTGGCTGTTGGCTGCTGTGCTGCTCTGTAATGGAGGAGTACTTGTGCTGGGCTCCTCCGTCCCTTTTGGGAGAATGTGGAACTGCCTTCATCACCACCACCTTTTCTACACCCTGTGGATAACAGATGGAAGAATGAAACAAGAGTGAGGTCTCCAGGCACCCCAAAGATTTACTAACAATCATGGTGGACAAGCAGACACCTAGAGAAAAAAAATTCGCACCTGTAGCACGGTTCCAGACTCAACGTCTTCGCTTACGGAACTGAAGTTTCTTGCCAATGGAGTGACCTGCTCGCCGAGTTTGCGTGCTTGTTCGATCCAAGATCTTTCTGCAGATGAAACACAGCATATTCAGGCAATACCATCAGATAGGAAAAGCTAAGCTAGTGACTGAGCAGCAACAGGCTTGACTGAGAAAAATGATTGATTAAAGATTCAATCAGTCAAACGGGAAACAGCAGATTATTTATGTTGCTTCCCTTCTCGAAAAAAATATATATGTGTTGCCATCAATTCCGTTAAAAAATTATTTGCAGAAGGAATACTGTACTGAAATCGCGTAAGATTCATTTCAGAAAATCGCGTAAGATCAAGCGGTATGGAAAAAAAAACAAGCATGTGTGGACTGTGGAGTGAAAGAAAAGATACCATCATTCTGAATCTACGAGGAACCCCCCTCTCGCTCCCGCGACGCGCCCCGCGCGCGCGTCTCGGGAGAAACCCTAAGCGCCGCCGGCGAAGCTTCCTCCTCCTCCTCTCTCTCTCCGCCCGAGAGGGCGCGCGGGCGAAGCTCGGTAGGCGCCGGCGGCGGCGGGCTGCTGTCTCTCGGCGGGGCCTCCGGCGCTGGTCGTGGCGGCCGCTGGGATCTGGCGGCGGCGGCGTGGCGTGCTGGCGGCGAAGCTGAGCTCTCTGGCGGCAACCGTGGCGGCGGCGTGACGTGACTGGGCGGCGGTGGTGGGCGTGCCTTGGTCGCCAGATCTGGGTCCTTGGCGCTGGTCGAGGCGGATCTGGGACCTGGCGGCGCTGGCCGAGCGGCGCTGGCTGCTAGTCTCGCCCTGCCATGGCCACGGCGGGTGGTGGTGCGTCGCGCAGCGGTTGGCTGGTGGGCGGGCTGGCGGGATCCAAGCTTGCGGCCGGGCGACGGTGGGCCGCGCAGATGGGCTCTCGGTGAGCTTCTTCGCGATTGGTGGCGGCCTCGGGATCTCTCCTTGCCGGGCGGCGGGTGTATGTTGGTGGCCTCGCGTGGAGCTGCGGTCGCCCGCCGAGGTGGGCGACACCGAGTTGTCCGGTGGGGAGGCAGGCTGGAGGGACGGAGGCGCCGCCGAGCCCGGGCCACCGTCGGCCGCACAGGGTGTGCCGCCCGGATCGTCCGCTCCCCTCCTCCCCGTTCCCGGTCATGTGTGGGCTGACGCAACTCCGGCGTTGTTCGGCGGGATGTATGCCGCGGTTTCTTGATCGGTCGCCTTTGGCCCAAGCTGATCACTTTGGTCGGTCTGGGGTGTCTGGATGCAGGCGGCGGCCCGCGGCGGGAGGCACGAGTTCGTGGGCGAGACTTGCGCCTCGGAGTGCGGGCGGCGGCCACGGCCACGTGGGTGGGTGGTCGCTGGTGGTTGACGAGCTAGGTTGCTTCGAGGGTGGGCGTCTTGGGGTTCATTACCTGCCCAATCTTGTATTGGCCGACGGTGGCGGCGTCCGTGGACACCGTATCCTTCCTGTAGGCTCCGTCGCGAGTGGCCTTTCTCCTTGAGTTGCTCGGTGAAAACCCGATCTTTGGGATCGGATGGTGGCGGCTATCGTGGTCGTTCCTTCTTGAGGCACCATCTTGGAGTCCTGGTTCCGTCGTTCCCGTCTCACCTCCCCTCGGAGGAGGAGGTCTCTGGTGGCTCCAAGCAGTTCGTCCTCGCGCATTTGTAGTGGCTTGGTAGTTGTTGAGGTGGCGTGGCGGTGCCCGGCACCCTTGTATCTTGCCTTGGGTGTGTGTGTCATGTGCGGTGGTGGCGTGAGTTTGTATCATGGTCTTTGTGGTTTGGTGCTTTATATATAAAGCGGGGCGAAAGCCTTTTTCGGTAAAGAAAAGATACCCGTCAACATACATGAGCGACTTACCTTTCTGCAGAATAATCACTCCAGATGGATCAAATCCGTTTGTATCCTCTTCTTCCTCGGTCCAGAATTTGAACCTTTTCCAGCTTCCAAACATTTCGAACAGATATCCAAAGAAATTGCCCGCGACCAGTATAGTATAAACAACCATAATGAGTGGATATATTCTGTTGAAGTTTCTCCCAAAGAAAGGAACTGCATCATCAATGCTCCCCATCCTCTGCATAATAGCACAAGAGATTATTTATCCAGCAGTTAACTAGGGCTTATGTAGCAGGTAAACAGTAAGCTTGTAGAATAGGAAGCAGCTGAACTTTTGCATCAAATATGAACCAATACTGTGTTATCACCTAGACACAAGAATATCAGAACTACTTGCTGCATATTATTAAGGTAAACAGTAGTCAATCCTCTTTTTTCTTCCCATGAGCAAATTTTGTAGTAGAATGAAAGCTAATGGAACTATGGGAATACTGTTGAATGGAAAGTCTGGGTACGATTTGCGCTATAGCAGGTGATTTTTTTTGTGCTACTCATTTGTACTGAGCTCAGATTTGTGCCATAGGTGGAATTTGTCAGAAACAGCTGCATGTCCCTGTAAATTTCTTGGTTAGAATTTCCTTTTTCTCCAACAAAATGGAAAACAATAGAAGACTATCGCTGCTTTTGTATTCCCAACATATCGACAAAACCTATTCATGAGGAGGATTGCTTAAAATCTACAAATTCGAATTATAGTTATTACAAAAGAGTCGTAAGAAGCAATGCAGCAAAGGAACATATCAAAAACTATTACCTTCTCAAAAGTAGTTCTAACATCACCACCAAGATGAACGAGATTCAGAAAGTTGTAAGAAATAGCAGGTGCGTATCTTGCAACCATTCTGAAAAGACACATTTGATGCAAAACTTAGGACAGCGTGCAAAAAAGGTTGGATTGATGCCCTTGAAACATCAAATAGTAGGAAACTGGAAGGCTTACGAGCAGATCATAAGCAGGCTGACAGAGCTAGTTTGTCCTGGAGTCAGTGAAAAGACCACCATCATCCCTATCCTAAAGAGCGGATAATATGTGCAAATGCACATGTACATCAATGGAGCAAATGCAACAACCTGTTAAGTGGTATTAGCAGGCAAAGCGTTAAAATTAGTATTTCAAAGGTCATTTCTTTCATGATGAATATACAAGCAAGTAAAGGTATATGCCTGTGACTAAACAGTCTTGCAAAAGAAGTATGTTTACACCAGACTTTTTAAATGTTGTCATTGCGTGTTTTTGCTTCCAAATTAATGGCAAGTGCACCTTCTACAGAATTGTTTTTTTTTTCTGTATAGGTACAGCTATAACAATCGAAATAAAGTGGTGATTATCGGTGATCATAGATAACAAAGTTCCCATAAGTTGGCTGCAAGCTGGAGGAAATATTTCAGATTCTACTTCAAACACAACAAGGCAATGCTACACACTTAAATTAATTAATTTCTTACCTGGACTAAAATTTCTTGCTTTCCTGCAGCATTTATCAGAACAGAAAAAAGTGACAAATGGACACCAGTTGGCAGCAAAGTGGCCTCAGCCAACAATATGGCAGCTGAGATGCAACCAAGGAGAACAGAAAGAACTTTCAGGAGTCGGTTTAACAGTATACAGCGCCAAATGAACTCTGAAAATGTGAAGGTGTTCGTAAGTCAGTTCTATGAATTTAGGACAGGCCAGGGAGATTAACATAAAAGTGTTGGTGTGTAGAAAAGCGCTGTAAAAGATCCATTGGTATTGGGCCTATGGTAACTTGTGTGAGCGGTTCAAGCTTTATTATGCGGAATTTACATGCTATGGGGATTTTCTCGGTGCAATCTGTGTATGCGGCTCTAGTCAATTCCCACTTTCACTTCCATCGCAAACAAATTTGAAAATTTGAACTCCCTCCGAAAATTTATATATTCTTGTGGTACTTGAGTAGGGTAGTCATAATAATAAACAGTAACTTGGCTAAAAACAATTGGGTTGGTGGTAATTTATTTTACCAGGAGGAAGACTATATTCAACACCTCTTCTTTGATTGCCCTTCAGCTTGTTGCATGGCTTTTAACATTGCTCCAACTCGTACTGTAGTTCATATTTTTGAGGATTGGCTAAGAGGACAAAGTGGGGTCTAGTCTCCTATTTTGCTCAACATTTGACTAAAAGAAATGATCTAATCCTGTGAAGGTTGGAGATTGCTAATGGAGCTCGGGCGCCATAGAGCCCGAATTTTGAAAAATTCAAAAATTAACATTTTATGTTTCAAAAAATATGAAAAACTTACACATGTATATAGATATGTATACTACATGTTTGCAAAGTTTCATGATGAAATATGTTTTCATGTGAGCTGCACAAAAATGAGACTTAAAAATAGTTTTCGATTTTTGCAAAATTTCAAACTCCATGGGACTTGGGAGCCAAAAATCCTCGCTCGTGTAAGGCATTTTCAATTGGCACACTGGTAAAGAGATATGACAAGATATTCCAAATCTGGACTGTAGGAACATACCTATATGGTCAAGGAAGGTTCCTAGTGTGCCTGATCGACTTTCCCTTAAATCTGATACATATTTCCTGTAAGAACAAACAGAAAGGAAGTCATCAGTGCTTCGAACTGATGTCCCAAAGATTTGGCATGAAGATAGCTGATAACCAGCTTGCAATGCATGCTGATTGTTGTGGTGAGGGTAATATTAACAAGTAGAGTTTAGTACTCCCTCCGTCTCATAATATAAGACGTTTTTGCAAGCTAACAAAGCTTGCAAAAACTTCTTATATTGTGGGACGGAGTAGTAACATTTTAAGAATGTCTACAAAATGACACACAATTGGGTGCGTGTTCGAGAAAAAAAAGTATCTGTTTATTATGTTATTTACTATTTTCTCCTGCATTAACAAAGCGAACCAAACTTGATTCATAAATATGCAACAGTGCCATATCCACTATCATCTTCAATGGACCAAGTAATCACTTCAACTGACTATTTAGCGGCGGTACAAATACTACAACATATCTCCCCAACATAGGTTACCACGGTATATGGTTGAACAGAGCAAAACATACATCAAAAACTTTCAAAGATTTCTCGGAAGTTGTATCAAGACATTAACTATCAATTTTATGCACAAACTGACAGTCTGACACAACCATTTATCTGTAAAGTAAGAAGTCAATACGCACCATCCGTCTGCATCATGTTGCTCATAATTTGTCACTGTGTCTTCCAGTTCAAGGGCTTCCATGACAGAAGTCGTATATTTGCTGCAAACAATCAAGTACGGTTAAATAGTTACAATTAAGAGCAGCAAAAATATGGTCTGGAATTATACAGAAAATGAGCGCAACAAAATTGTACAGGGGTGTGAATTTTATTTTCGAACTTTAGAAGTTGTTTGCAAGAACTTTAGGAGTTGTTTTGCAACGTACCTTTTACACCTACAGTACTCCTCATGAGCTATCCTAAGTCGACGTCGAAGGGCAGCCATCGTTTTCTCGTCAGTATCATAATCCATATCATTTTCTGCTAGTTTGTTTCCACCAGAAAGCTTGAACAGTGGGTCATCTCTCAGCTGAAGAAATAGATTTGAGCTTGTGAGTTATTATGAATAATTAAAATATGTAAATATCAATTTATAGCGGTACCTGGGCATCCATACCATTTGAGCCAGCATATTATCAATAATATCCATAAAAGGCCTTAGTGGGTCACGCTTGGACATTTGTTTCGATGTGGCTTGAACAACCTTAGACAAGGAAAGGAACATGCCTTAAGAAGAATGCAATGATCATGAGATAACTGTTTAAGAACCCAAAGAAGTACATACAGTGATTGTGTTGCAATATTCTTGGCGAGCATTATCAAGTTTTACAGTCATCTTTGCAACCATGTGAGAGAGAATTTTTTGACGGCGAGTCCAATCAGCATTTCTCCATATATCTTTTGGAATTTCGCTCAAGCCAAAACCAAGAAGAAAGGCACCTGTCACTAGTCCAAAGGTATTTGAGCATGCCATAGCAAAGCCCAAGATAGCACCACCCCTGCAAACAATACCATTCTTTCAGCTTCACACAGTGAAGAAAAAGTTGAACCTATTCTCCGATGATCACAAATTGGACTGAAGACATGAAAACCATTGGTGAGAAGAATTGAAATAGTCCAAGCTGGATAAAGTTCAGGCTGACAGAAGTTATAATACAGTGCCTATTTGTTCCACTAGAGCACACTCAAACAGATCAAATAAAAAATCACACATATGAATGAACTACACACAGATATTAGATGGGTCGTACAATATGTAAGCTCAGTTGAGACTCGAAAAATGAGTACATACCAATCATGATGCATGATTATAATCAGAACTATTCCAAAAAAGCCGATAGATCCCACAATTTCATAATAGAGCAAGTTTGCTCGGATACTGGTTTTCAGCCTCTCTTTAACTGTGAAATCTCCAGCATCCTCATAGCCTTTAATGGTAGGAATGATAGCCCTGTTCACATGAACATATTTTGACATGAGAATAGTGTTGTATTTAGACAAACAACATAACTACTGGAAAAAGAGTTCTGCAAGAAAAAGGAGCTTCACCGGAAAAATCATTGTGCAATTAGGCAGATGATGTAAGTACCTATAATAGGAATCACGCAAATTAAGGAAAAAAGGAGCAACATCAACAAAAAGAATGACAGGATTTTGTCATGTTGCCTACGATAACACTCCAATGAGACCAGCTCCAAAAGAATTTAAGGGATGCCCAACAGTCAATATAATATGCAGTCATGTTCAGATAAGGATGTAATATAGTTAAGTTGACCGAAATGTTTGGTCAAATCATTAAACTACACAAACCAACGAAGAAGCGTGCGCTCAAGAAGGCTAAGCATATGTGCCATTGACCGATTCGGCAATTGAAAACCAAGGCCCAGTTTCAGACCTTACATGTTATGAAAAGGACACTTCAAGTTTTCACCTCATCGTTTTCTCAAAAAAGTTTTCACCTCATCATTAGCCAGTTAGCGCACAAATCAACACAAGTTATTGTGATCAGTAGCATACCATGCTAGGACAAACGAGCTCCAATAAGACCAGCTCCAAAAGAATCCGACATCACCCTTTTGGTTGCCGGTAATTGTCTGTAGTCAGGTAATGGAATAGGAGATCAGAACACAGAACAATAGTGCAATAGAAGAGTCTACATCGATCAGTAACCATCCATGAGTAGAATGTGTAACAACAGTACAGCATTTTGCCTGCCTTCACATTACAATTCTATCAAGAATAAATCCGTACCCGTTCTAGAAAAAATGTACATATATACCAACTGTAACGACGATTTTTTGGGGGGTAAATATCTGAAGTTGCAGGAACAGGCAAACTCCTTAACCCACAGCGTTACTGATGTGAAACGCCATTTCACGCTTGCAAGTTTCAGCACAAGCATCACAAACACGCCGATGAACCGCGACACCCCGCATTCTCACATCTACAGCAACGCGCGATGAATGGATTCACGTTCCCAGACCAGCAGTTGATGCCGAATCTGCACGCACAGGCAGGAACAACGTAGTTTCTCGATTCGCCGGAATGTCAATTGCCAACTACAGTAGTAAGTAATCGCACAGCGACACCGAGCGAGGAGCAGCAAGCAAGCAAACCGAGATAGAAGAGGTGGCGCCGGGATCGCACCGTGTAGATGTCGGTGGGGACGAGGATGACGAAGGAGAGGGAGCAGAGCCAGGCGTAGCCGACGGTGGCGAGGACGTGGAGCGGCACGGCGGGGCCGGCGAAGTAGCGCAGCGTGGCCGCCACCATCCCCACCGTCAGAGGCAGCGCTATCAGGTAGAAGACCCACATCTCGCCGCCCCGCTCCTCTCACCGGCCGCCTCGTCTGGCCTGCGTCGTCGATGGGCGGAGAGCGGAGAGGCCGAGCGGGAGGGACGAGTTGGTGCGGTGTGGCGGGGAATGAAAAGGAAGGAGGCCACCGGTTAAAAAGCGTGGGCGCGGAGGCAGCTCGAGACGGAAGTAGAGCGAGGAGTTGGTGGGGCCGGACCGGTTCAGCGGCCTACGTGGCCCGGAGTGGGCCCGTTTCATCGGCCCGCTGAGGTAAGCACGCGGCACACACTCACGGACGCACGCAGCCCTTTCCTTTTGGACTTGGACCGCTTCCCAGTCTCCTCCTCCTCCCTCCACCCGGGCTGCGTCCAAAAGAAAGCTACCGACGAGCAAAATGTCTTGGCCCAATCAACCTTGCAGGAAAAACATACTACTGACACAGTCATCGTATAATAACAAAAGAAAGCTACTCTACGTACGGTCGTTTTCGGGTAATTTGGCAGAGCAATTAACAAGTGTTTTTGCTAACACGGACCGCGTCAAGAAGAGCATGGTGGTTGTTGCTCGCTGCAGGATGGAAGGTACGGTGCATCATCATTCATCGCCCCGGCGTAAGTTGACAATCCAAACGCATGCTCGGCTAGTCGGCTGCAGACTGAATCAACATGTATACACAGATATACTACTGTCTATCTCAAAAAGGGAAAAAAAAAGAGAAAAATATATATACTACTGTCAAGTTGGTTGGTTTCACCTACCTGTTATTACTTATTAGCAAGAAAATTTAAGAGATGACTTTGGATCGTCTGGTTTTGAGCCTTGAGCGCAAAACTGCAACCATCAACGCTTTCGGGTGATTTGTGAACGCGGGTGCGGGAACTGGCAAGACACACTCGTTGGCGCTATGGTCAGTTGTTGGTCATTCAGATTAGTATAAAGGTGCGTCTTAGCTAAACACGCTTGTCCATAGTTTTTTAGGTGACTCTGGTCCATGGTTTGTACTTTGTAGCATGGTGACACTAAACGGATCTTAACATATGAAGGCTCGCCCCGGGTCTGGGCTAATCTCCCTTGCTTTGGTATTCTGTTGCAACTTTTGTGGCGGTGTCTTGAAGGGAAACCGATTAGGAGGCTTGTTGTTAAGAAAAATAAATATGAAGGTTTCAATGAGGCACGCCAAATGAATGCAATTTTCACCCTTATAACGCGATGGCGTTCTCATATTTGGCGCGCAGGTCGCCCGTGAGCGACCTGGCGCGTACCTCCCCACACCCGCTACGTATAGAATTTGGGCCTGCCCAAACTAGCTCCATTTTGGTTTTGAGAAAGCTGTAGAACCTTCCCAGATCGTTTATTTTGTTTCTCCTTGCGGGTTTTTTTTTTCATTTTTCGTTTTTATTTTCTTATTTCACTTTTATTATTTTTTCTTTTCCAAGTTTCATGAAGATTTCATAATCGGTGAACAACTTTTCAAATCAGGGTGAATATTTTCCAAATTGAAATTTTATTCATTGTATTAAAAAAAATTACCATATTTTTTAAATTCATAAACATTTTAAAATCAGGGTGAACATTTTCCGATTTCAACATATTCTCATCGAATTCAAAATATGTTCATCATATAACTGTAAATGCAATCATTTTTTAAATTCATGAGCATTTTTCGAATTTCATAAACATTTTTAAATAGTGTACATTTTTAGAACTCGTGAACAAGTTTTTTGCATAGGAGAACATTTTTGTAATTAGGTAACAACTTTTGTAATTCAGAAACATTTTTGTTTTAGGTGAACATTTTTAATTCATGAATTTTTTGAATCAGTGGAACAATTTTGAAATTCCTGACCATTGTTTTCAATATTTTAAACATTGTTAGAAAATTCATGTTAAAACATGATTTTCTTAAATCATGCATTTTAAAAAATTGATAAATTTTTTGAATTCACTATTTTTCAAATTAAAGAGCATTTTTTAACATAATAAAAATTTAAAACCACAAAAATTTAGGATTTCTAGAAAATTTGTACAAAATTCACTTTTTGAACTAGGAATTTTCTAAATTCCTAATTATTTTAAAGAATAAAAATATAAATAGAAATTCCTAATTATTTTAAAGAATAAAAATATAAATAGAAAAAAAGCAAAAAACGAAACAGAAAAACCGGGGGGCGTCCAGCCCCGTCCCGATGTCGTGGAGGAGGCCAGCTGCTGCGAAGCACAGACATTGCACGCTGCGGCATGTGGCGCACGATGCTGCAAGCAGATTGAGGTGCACACCAACCCTCTCGCGTTGTTAGCTACTCAAGACATTAGACAACGACAAATAATATATTTCTATAGACTCCATTTCACTCATTTTCTCATATAAATTGTTCTTTTGTTTGCTCAGAACGTTATTGTTGTTCTTTTGTTACCACACCCTCTCGCGTCACTATCTACTCAAGACTTAAAGACTTGACATGGATGGTGCACATCAACGACGATGGAGTTAACAACGATGATTCATGGTCTACACATGCTTCCTCCACACATTTTTGACACATATCATACATTGATAGTTGATATATAGGTGTGCGTATTTCCAGCAGTACTATCAATTTTTTCGCCCTCTTTGTGTGGGCGTGAAGGTTTGCGACTCATCAAATCCAGCCTTAATTAATTATGTTGTCAAGAGAGATGAGTTTTTTCAAGCAATGAAAATATGGAATATTTATGGAATATTCTTGTTTAAAAAGATGGAATATTGCAAAGCGTGTACCCAAAATATGAGACATGTAAAATATAGCATGGATAAGAACGTTTGTGTGCCTTGCAAGGAAATAAGCACTATCTTCGCCTTTGTATACAAACCAAACGCTCCAACATTTGAGCAAGCACATACATCCCGAATTAAACTCGAAACCTCTTCATGGGCTCATGCATCTATGAAATTTTGTACCTTGATGGGCTTATGGGCAGTGTCCTTCGGCAGTGCATTTCGACATGATAAATTGGTAGGCCAACGGCAGATTACAACCATGGGCGATTAAACTTGGGTCAATCCTCTTGTCCCGGTAGGCCAATGGTGATCGGTTCCCCTGGCCTAATTTTTTATGAAATCGGCTCAGAAATCCATCGGACTACAGGCTTCTCCTTCTCTTCCCTCCCCTTTTCAATGCCGATGGGCCGTCCAGGACACCCATGATGGTCGCATCCTCCTCGCTCGTCAACTCAAATATGGCGAGCAATTCTCAGTCTTCCCGGAGCTTGCGGTGTGTGACCCCTTGCACTGGTGGTATGTCTTGCTCCCCGAGGACCCAACGACCTAGCTGCTTTGGTGGAGCGCCCAGTTCCCATGGTACCTGTTCTCCCATCTGTGTCTTTTCTTGTTCCCCACGACGACAACGACACTAGTGCAGAAAAGCCTAGTGTTAGTGTGGGCATCCAACGCCACCAATATGATGCCACAGTTAAAAATTAGTGGTGGCGTTGTTGCCCGCGCCTGTGGTAATTCGAATGGTATGAATCCTTTGCCAATTCAAGGGCAACGTGGTATTCTAGTCGTGTTCTAGTTTTTTTTTTCTTTCCTCTTTGCGTTCATTGGCCGTCACACGATGCTCTGTCAATGCATGGTTACTCAATGCTTCTGGTGGGCAAATCAAAATTTATTTTCTGTTGAGCAAAAAAGCAAATATATGAGCAGAGAAAGCAAGTCTTAAAATCTACATGTTGAGGGTTTTACTTGCAACCACTGAATGATTTTGTGATATTTCCTACAATTTCTTCTATGTCTGCCACCTTGGCCTGGATGACATACATGTCCGACCTGCTGGTCGGACCATCTTCCTTGTTGGCGAGTTTCCCCCCTCCTTCCATCCTTTAGTAATGCACGCAAACTATAAAAAATGTGCAAACCAAAGGCAACCCATTGTCTTTGTGGCTGCAGCCTGAACATATTGAAACACAACAGTCATAGAGAAAGAAAAAGCAAATGGTCTTCACGTTATATTTATGATTGTCTTATGTATGGTAAATGACTCATTTACCATACATAAGAAAAACAACCTGTAAAATTTTGTTTACCTGTAAGACCAATAAAATCTTTGGTCTTTTTTGCAGGGAGGAACCTTTGGTCTTTGATTGATGATAGACATGGCATCAATAGAAGATGTCTCTCAGTAAATGGGACGTATAAGAATTTTTATCATACAATTGTCAACCTCGATTTCAAAGATGATTTTGTGTGATAGGAATATGTGTGAGAATAGGTCAATTTTTAACCTTGAACTCGTAGATGAAATATTCGGCTAGGCACCGCACACAAATTACCGTATAAATTTCGTACATGGGTAGTACATTATTTTTTAGAATGGGGAAAGACCTGTCCTATCTTTTCTGTTTTGCACATATTGGACGCCCCCTTGCCTACCTAGTATTGTTAGGTATGTCTTTGTGTAAAATATATGGCCTTTGAAGGCGCACGCAAACAAAGAAGGTTCGTAGAGCTATTTTGTTTTTTTAGGGAAGGTTCATAGAGATTTTTTTTTGAGGGATGAACATAAATTTTATTCATCAAAAATTACAGTTTGTGGGATACATGTTGGATCGTGGGGTTGTAAAAGCCACAGATGGCGCCCCTGATCTAATCTAAGGGAGTATTTCGCTAAGCTATGCGCATCGTTATTAGAACGGTGCCCTTCATACAAGATATGGCTGTTAAAACTCTTTGCCCTCTTCCTGATCTCGTGAATGATCATGCCATAGGTGCCCCTGGCGTTCTTGTTAATGCCCTCTACTACCTTAGCATCAGAGGCAATGATGAAATTATGGAGCGCCAGATCTTCTGCAAGAGCATATGCTTCGCGGCAAGCGATTGACTCGAGAATAGCCGGGTCTTGAATACCGAAAACCACCAGCGAGGAACTTCCCAAATATGTGCCATGCTTGTCACGGTAGACTGCTGCGGCCGATCCTTTTCTGCGGGCAGTTGAAACACCCGCGTCAACGTGAATCTTCGCAAAGCCCGTCGGTGGTGCCCTTGGTCTCACCCTTGCTGTAGGGCCTTGCTGGATCGCAGCACCCGCCTGCCTTGCTGGTTGTTGGCTCTTGATAATTTCTAGGTCCATCAAGTACATGTTGATGAAAGCATGTGTTGCCGCAGGACTCTAAAATTCCCCTTCGTGTATGGCTTTCCTTCTAGCTGTCCAAATTGTCCATAACGTCACAGCCAGCTTAAGGAATGCAGCATGTGATAATGACTGAATCATCGAAAACAACCATGGCTTGGTTGCTGTTTCAGAGGTAGCCCTCAACTGATCTGCAAGTTCACCATCTACCAAGGCCCAAATGCAACGGGACATGGTGCAGTCCAAGAGCGAGTGCCTCCAGGAGTCATGGGCGCCGCACAATCCACATGAGCTTGTTGCGAACATGTTTCGGTGTTGTCTAACATCCTCTGTCGGCAATGAATGTTTAGGGAGTCTCCAGAGAAACATGCGAATTTTCCCTGGTACCTGAACGCTCCATAAAGACTTCCATGAACTCCTTTCCTGGGCTGTACTGGACGTTGCCCCAATGCCATCAAGCCAAGCCTCCCGACGTTGCTTTGTACAGACAAGCATCTTGTAGGCTGACCTCACTGAGAAGATACCGTTTTTCTCAAAATTCCAAGACCAAAAATCTGCAACGACTCTGGTACAAATCGGGATACTGGTCACTGTTGGGATGTCAATGGGTAGGAGCACATGTCGGATCCGGTTCATGTCCCAACTGGCTGTTGTGGCATCAATTAATTCTGATACATTTTGAGGAGGGTTATTTACCAAACATCAATAAGGCCTCATCATCTCATCTCTCGGCAACTAGTTGTCATTCCATATATTGGTGCTAGCCCCATCGCCAATTCTTCGTATCAGTCCTTGTTTTAGTATGTCCCTCCCCTCGACTATGGCTCTCCATATTTGGCTCGGGTGGTAGCCGAGCACTGCCTCAAGTATCGACGTCGTGGGAAAGTACACAACTTTAAGAACGCGAGCACTGAGCAATTCTGGTGATTGAAGGATCCTCCAAGCTTGCCTGGCTAGCAAAGCCAGGTTGAAGAGCTCAAAATCCTTGAAGCCCAAGCCTCCCATGTCCTTTGGTTGTGTCATATCTTTCCAGGAACCCACGCAGATTTCCTCTTACCATCTCTGCTACCCCACCAGAACTTGCGGATTAGCATATTTAAGTGTTCACACAAGCCTCTTGGAAGCTTGAAAGACGGCATGCAATAGACCGGTACCGCCTGCGCAACCGCCTTGACTAGTACCTCCTTCCCCGCCGTGGCCATGGTTTTTTCAATCCAACCCTGCACCTTATTCCACAAGCGATCTTTGAGATATTTGAAGGCACCATTTTTGGAGGAGACCACATCTGATGGCATCCCGAGGTATTTTTCACTCAAAGTTTCATTTGGGACGTTGAGTAAACCTTTGATTTCAGCTCTTATCGAGTCGGGAACTCCTTTGCTAAAAAATATGGACGATTTGTCATAGTTGATTCTCTGTCCCGTGGCCCGGCAATATGTGTCCAACAACTGGTGCACCCCTGATGCTCCCACTCCATTCGCCTTGAAAAACAACAGGCTGTCATCTACAAATAATAAGTGACTAACAGGCGGCGCCGAAGCAGCCACTTGAAGTCCGCTCTGGTTAGATGACTGTTCTTTTGATTTTATGAGGCACGAAAGGCCCTCTGCTGCTAGCAAGAACAAATAAGGAGAGATAGGGTCCCCCTGTCGAATCCCACGTGTCGGTATGAATTGTTTGAGCTTCTTACCATTGAACAGGAGAGAAAACTTGACTGACGTGACCATGCTCATCACAATCCCGACCCACTTTTCTGAGAAATCAAGTTTCAACATGATTGCTTGGAGATAAGGCCATTCCACCCTGTCGTACGCCTTCATCATGTCTAGTTTTAGAGCGCAATGCTGGTTCTTCTTTGCTTTGTTCCTTTTCATAAAGTGGAGACACTCGTATGCCGTTATGATGTTGTCCGTGATGAGCCTACCTGGAACAAAAGCTAATTGCTCTTTTGAAATTATGTCCGGCAGAACTAACTTCAAGCGATTGGAGATTACCTTAGATGCTATCTTGTACATCGCATTACACAGGCTGATAGGGCGGAGCTGTGTTAGCAGGGTTGGGTTATTTTACCTTTGGGATCAGAACCAGCAAAGTGTCATTGATGCATTCGGCCGACTCCGTGCCCTCCACAATTCTAAGCACAGCGTTTGTTACCTCGTCGCCGCAAACCTCCCAGTGACGTTGGAAGAAATGTGCGGGAAAGCCATCTGGACCCGGTGCCTTCAGCGGAAACATTTGAAACAATGTTGTTTTTGAAGGAAATATGCCCTAGAGGCAATAATAAAGTTATTATTTATTTCCTCATATCATGATAAATGTTTATTATTCATGCTAGAATTGTATTAACCGGAAACATGATACATGTGTGAATACATAGACAAACATAATGTCACTAGTATGCCTCTACTTGACTAGCTCATTGATCAAAGATGGTTATGTTTCCTAACCATAGACATGTGTTGTCATTTGATTAATGGGATCACATCATTAGGAGAATGATGTGATTGACTTGACCCATTACGTTAGCTTAGCACTTGATCGTTTAGTATGTTGCTATTGCTTTCTTCATGACTTATACAAAGTTCACGCAACAATGAGATTATGCAACTCCGTTTACGGAGGAACACTTTGTGTGCTACCAAACGTCACAACGAATCGGGTGATTATAAAGGTACTCTACAAGTGTCTCCAAAAGTATATGTTGAGTTGGCATAATTGAGATTAGGTTTTGTCACTCCGATTGTCGGAGAGGTATCTCTGGGCCTTCTCGGTAATACTCATCACCTAAGCCTTGCAAGCATTGTAACTAATGAGTTAGTTATGAAATGATGTATTACGGAGCGAGTAAAGAGACTTGCGATAACGAGATTAAACTAGGTATTGGATACCGACGATCGAATCTTGGGCAAGTAACATACCGATGACAAAGGAACAACGTATGTTGTTATGCGGTTTGACCGATAAAGATCTTCATAGAAAATGTAGGAACCAATATGAACATCCAGGTTCCACTATTGGTTATTGACCAAGAATAGTTCTAGGTCATGTCTACATAGTTCTCGAACCCGTAGGGTCCGCACGCTTAACGTTACGATGACAGCTTTTATGAGTTTTGATGTACGAAGTTTGTTCGAGTCCGGATGTGATCACGGACATGACGAGGAGTCTCGAAATGGTCGAGACATAAAGATTGATATATTGGAAGCCTATGTTTGGACTTCGAATAGTTCCGGGTGAAATCGATTTTACGGAACACCGGGTTACGGAACCCTCCGGGGTTAATGGGCCTTAGTGGGCCATGAGGGAGAAGAGGAAGGCCGGCCGGGGCAGGCGCGCGCCTCCCCTAGTCCGAATAGGACAAGGAAGGGGCGCGCCTTTCCTCTTTCCTCCCCAAGTCCTAATCCAACTAGGAAGGGGAGTCCTACTCCGTGGGAGTAGGACTCCTCGCCGCCTCCTCCTAGGGCCGGCTGCACCCCTTGCTCCTTTATATCACGGGGCAGGGGGCACCCTAGAACACACAAGTTGATCTACGGATCGTTCCTTAGCCGTGTCGGTGCCCCCTCCACCATATTCCACCTCGGTCGTGTCGTCGCGGAGTTTAGGCGAAGCTCTGCGCGATAGAGCATCATCATCGTCCTGCACGCCGTCGTCTTGACGGAACTCATCCCGACACCTGCTGGATCGGAGTCCGGGATCGTCATCGAGCTGAGCGTGTGCAGAACACGGAGGTGCCGTCGTTCGATACTTGGATCGGTCGGATCGTGAAGACGACGACTACATCAACAGCGTTGTCATAACGCTTCGCTTTCGGTCTCACGAGTGCGTGGACACACTCTCCCCTCTCGTTGCTATGCATCACCATGATCTTGCGTGTGCGTAGGATTTTTTGAAATTACTCGTTCCCCAACAAAGGCATCCGAGCCAGGTTTTATGCGTAGATGTTATATGCACGAGTAGAACACAAGTGAGCTGTGGGCGATACAAGTCATCTTGCTTACCAGCATGTCATACTTTGGTTCGGCGGTATTGTGAAATGAAGCGGCCGGACCGACATTACGCGTCACGCTTACGCGAGACTGGTTTCACCGCTGCGAGCACTCGTTGCTTAAAGGTGATGGCGGGTGTCTGTCTCTCTCACTTTAGTTGAACCGAGTGTGGCTATGCCCGGTCCTTGCGAAGGTTAAAACAGCACCAACTTGACAAACTATCGTTGTGGTTTTGATGCGTGGTAAGAACGGTTCTTGCTCAGCCCGTAGCAGCCACGTAAAACTTGCAACAACAAAGTAGAGGACGTCTAACTTGTTTTTGCAGGGCATGTTGTGATATGATATGGTTAAGGCGTGATGCTATATTTTATTGTATGAGATGATCATGTTTTGTAACCGAGTTATCGGCAATCGGCGAGAGCCATATGGTTGTCGCTTTATTGTATGAAATGCAAACGCCATGTAATTGCTTTACTTTATCACTAAGCGGTAGCGATAGTCGTAGAAGCAATAGTTGGCGAGATGACAACGATGCTAAGATGGAGATCAAGGTGTCGCGTCGGTGACGATGGTGATCATGATGGTGCTTCGGAGATGGAGATCACAAGCACAAGATGATGATGGCCATATCATATCACTTATATTGATTGCATGTGATGTTTATCCTTTATGCATCTTATCTTGCTTTGATTGGCGGTAGCATTTTAAGATGATCTCTCACTAAAAATTATCAAGAAGTATTCTCCCTGAGTATGCACCGTTGCCAAAAGTTCGTAGTGCCCGGACACCACGTGATGATCGGGTGTGATAAGCTCTCGTCCATCTACAACGGTGCAAGCCAGTTTTGCACACGCAGAATACTCGAGTTAAACTTGACGAGCCTAGCATATGCAGATATGGCCTCGGAACACGGAGACCGAAAGGTCGGCGTGAATCATATAGTAGATATGATCAACATAGTGATGTTCACCATTGAAAACTACTCCATCTCACGTGATGATCGGTTATGGTTTAGTTGATTTGGATCACGTGTTCACTTAGATGACTAGAGAGATGTCTGTCTAAGTGGGAGTTCTTAAATAATATGATTAATTGAACTTAAATTTATCATGAACTTAGCACCGATAGTATTTTGCTTATCTATGTTTGTTGTAGATAGATGGCTCGTCTTTGTTGTTCCGTTGAATTTTAATGCGTTCCTTGAGAAAGCAAAGTTGAAAGATGATGGTAGCAATTACACGGACTGGGTCCGTAACTTGAGGATTATCCTCATTGCTGCACAGATGAATTACGTCCTGGAAGCACCGCTGGGTGCCGAACCTGCTTTGCAGAACAACGCCGGAAGTTGTGAATGTCCGCGAGCAAAGCTGATGACTACTCTATAGTTCAGTGTGCCATGCTTTACGGCTTAGAACCGGGTCTTCAACGACGTTTTGAACGTCATGGTGAAGGAAATATGCCCTAGAGGCAATAATAAAGTTATTATTTATTTCCTTATATCATGATAAATGTTTATTATTCATGCTAGAATTGTATTAACCGGAAACATGATACATGTGTGAATACATAGACAAACAGAGTGTCACTAGTATGCCTCTACTTGACTAGCTCATTAATCAAAGATGGTTATGTTTCCTAACCATAGACATGTGTTGTCATTTGATTAACGGGATCACATCATTAGGAGAATGATGTGATTGACATGACCCATTCAGTTAGCCTAGCACTTGATCGTTTAGTATATTGCTATTGCTTTCTTCATGACTTATACATGTTCCTGTAACTATGAGATTATGCAACTCCCATTTACCGGAGGAACACTTTGGGTGCTACCAAGCGTCACAACGTAACTAGGTGATTATAAAGGAGTACTACAGGTGTCTCCAAAGGTACATGTTGGGTTGGCGTATTTTGAGATTAGGTTTTGTCACTCCGATTGTCGGAGAGGTATCTCTGGGCCCTCTCGGTAATGCACATCACTATAAGCCTTGCAAGCAATGTAGCTAATAAGTTAGTTACGGAATGATGCATTACGTAACGAGTAAAGAGACTTGCCAGTAATGAGATTGAACTAGGTATTGGATACCGACGATCAAATCTCGGGCAAGTAACATACCGATGACAAAGGGAACAAAGTATGTTGTTATGCGGTTTGACCGATAAAGATCTTCGTAGAATATGTAGGAGCCAATATGGGCATCCAGGTTCCGCTATTGGTTATTGACCGAGAATAGTTCTAGGTCATGTCTACATAGTTCTCGAACCCGTAGGGTCCGCAACAAGGTTTCGATGATGCTTATATTATGAGTTTATGAGTTTTGATGTACCGAAGGAGTTCGAGTCCCGGATGAGATCGGGGACATGACGAGGAGTCTCGAAATGGTCGAGACGTAAAGATCGATATATTGGACGACTATATTCGAGTTGGAAAGGTTCGAATGATTCGGGTATTTTTCGAGTACCGGAGAGTTACGGGAATTCGCCGGGAGAAGTATTGGCCCTTATTGGGCCCTGCGGGAAAGAGAGAGGGCTGCCTAGGGCAGGCCGCGCCCCGCCAAGGCCTAGTCCGAATTGGACTAGGGGAGGGCCGCACCCTTCCTCCCTTCCCTTCCTTCTCTCCTACTCCTACTAGGAAAGGAGGAGTCCTACTCCCGGTGGGAGTAGGACTCCCCCTGGCGCCTCCTCCTCCTTGGCCGCCCTCCTTGCTCCTTTATATCACGGGGCAGGGGGCACCCCATGACACACAAGTTGATCTACGGATCGTTCCTTAGCCGTGTCGGTGCCCCTCCACCATATTCCACTTCAGTCATATCGTCGCGAGCTTAGGCGAAGCCTGCGCGGTGAAGTCATATCGTCGCGAGCTTAGGCGAAGCCCTGCGTCGGTGGAGCATCATCATCGTCACCACGCCGTCGTCTTGACAGAACTCATCCCCGACGCTTTCTGGATCGGAGCCGGGGATCGTCATCGAGCTGAGCGTGTGCTGAACTCGGAGGTGCCGTCGTTCGGTACTTGGATCGGTCGGATCGTGAAGACGTCGACTACATCAACCGCGTTGTTATAACGCTTCGCTTTCGGTCTCGAGGGTACGTGGACGACACTCTCCCTCTCGTTGCTATGCCATTACCATGGTCTTGCGTGTGCGTAGGAATTTTTGAAATTACTCGTTTCCCAACATGGCATCCGAGCCTGGTTTTACGCGTTGATGTCATATGCACGAGTAGAACACAAGTGAGTTGTGGGCGATATAAGTCATCTGCTTACCAGCATGTCATACTTTGGTTCGGCGGTATTGTGAGATGAAGCGGCCGGACCGACATTACGCGTCGCTTCGCGAGACTGGTTTCACCGCTTGAGCACTCGTTGCTTAAAGGTGACCGGCGGGTGTCTGTTTCTCTCACTTTAGTTGAACCGAGTGTGGCTCGCCCGGTCCTTGCGAAGGTTAAAACAGCACCAACTTGACAAACTATCGTTGTGGTTTTGATGCGTGGTAAGAACGGTTCTTGCTCAGCCCGTAGCAGCCACGTAAAACTTGCAACAACAAAGTAGAGGACGTCTAACTTGTTTTTGCAGGGCATGTTGTGATGTGATGTGGTCAAGACATGATGCTATATTTTATTGTATGAGATGATCATGTTTTGTAACCGAGTTATCGGCAACTGGCAGGAGCCATATGGTTGTCGCTTTATTGTATGAAATGCAAGCGCCATGTAATTGCTTTACTTTATCACTAAGAAGTAGCGATAGTCGTAGAAGCAATAGTTGGCGAGACGACAACGATGCTACGATGGAGATCAACGTGTCGCGCCGGTGACGATGGTGATCATGACGGTGCTTCGGAGATGGAGATCACAAGCACAAGATGATGATGACCATATCATATCACTTATATTGATTTGCATGTGATGTTTATCCTTTATGCATCTTATCTTGCTTTGATTGACGGTAGCATTATAAGATGATCTCTCACTAAAATTATCAAGAAGTGTTCTCCCTGAGTATGCACCGTTGCGAAAGTTCTTCGTGCTAAGACACCACGTGATGATCGGGTGTGATAGGCTCTACGTTCAAATACAACGGGTGCAAAACAGTTGCACACGCGGAATACTCAGGTTAAACTTGACGAGCCTAGCATATAACAGATATGGCCTCGAACACGGAGACCGAAGGTCGAACGTGAATCATATAGTAGATATGATCAACATATTGATGTTCACCATTGAAACTACTCCATCTCACGTGATGATCGGACATGGTGTAGTTAATATGGATCACGTAATCACTTAGAAGATTAGAGGATGTCTATCTAAGTGGGAGTTCTAAAGTAATATGATTAATTGAACTTTAATTTATCATGAACTTAGTCCCGGTAGTATTTTGCAAATTATGTTGTAGATCAATAGCTCGCGTTGTTGCTTCCCTATGCTTTTATATGTTTGTTTTGATATGTTCCTAGAGAAAATTATGTTGAAAAATGTTAGTAGCAATGATGCGGATTGGATCCGTGATCTGAGGTTTATCCTCATTGCTGCACGTAAGAATTATGTCCTTAATGCACCGCTAGGTGACAAACCTATTGCAGGAGCGGATGCGGGCGTTATGAGCGTTTGGCTAGCTCAATATGATGACTACTTGATAGTTTAGTGCACCATGCTTAAAGGCTTAGAATCGGGACTTCAAAGGCGTTTTGAGCGTCATGGACCATATGAGATGTTCCAGAATTGAAGTTAATATTTCAAGCAAATACCGAGTTGAAAGATATGAAGTCTCCAACAAGTTCTATAGCTAAAAGATGGAGGAGAATCGCTCAACTAGTGAGCATGTGCTCAGATTGTCAGGTACTTCAATCGCTTGAATCAAGTGGGAGTTAATCTTCCAGATAAGATAGTGATTGACAGAATTCTCTAGTCACCATCACCAACTTAGTAGAACTTCGTGATGAACTATAATATGCAAGGGATGACAAAAGTAATTCCCAAGCTCTTCGTGATGCTGAAATCGACGAAGGTAGAAATCAAGAAAAGAGCATCAAGTGTTGATGATTGACAAGACCACTAGTTTCAAAGGGAAGAAGGGGAACTTCAAGAAGAACGGCAAGCAAGTTGCTGTTCGAGTGAAGAAGCCCAAGTCTGGACCTAAGCCTGAGACTAAGTGCTTTTGCTGCAATGGAACTGGTCACTGGAAGCGGAACTACCCCAAGTATTTGGTGGATAAGAAGGATGGCAAAGTGAACAAGAGTATATTTGATATACAGGTTATTGATGTGTGCCTTACTAGTGTTTATAGTAGCCCCTGAGTATTTGATACTCGTTCGGTTGCTAAGATTAGTAACTCAAACAGGAGTTCTGAATAAACAGAGACTAGTTGAAGGGGAAGTGACGATGAGTGTTGGAAGTAGTTCCAAGATTGATGTGATCATCATCACACACTCCCTATACTTTCGGGATTAGTGTTAAACCTAAATAAACGTTATTTGGCGTTTGCGTTGAGCATGAATATGATTTGATCATGTTTATTGCAATACGGTTATTCATGTAAGTTAGAGAATAATTATTGTTCTGTTTACATGAATAAAACCTTCTATGGTCATACACCCAATGAAAATGGTTTGTTGGATCTCGATCGTGTGATACACATATTCATAATATTGAAACCAAAAGATGTAAAGTTAATAATGATAGTGCAACTTATTTGAGGCACTGCAGTTTAGGTCATATTGGTGTAAAGCGCATGAAGAAACTCCATCTTGATGGGCTTTTGGAATCACTTGATTATGAATCATTTGATGCTTGCGAACCGTGCCTTTTGGGCAAGATGACTAAAACTCCGTTCTCGGAACAATGGAACGAGCTCTTGACTTGTTGGAAATAATACATAACGATGTATGCGATCCAATGAGTGTTGATGCTCGTGGCAAATATCATTATTTTCTGACCTTCACAGATGATTTGAGCAGATATGCGTATATCTTCTTGATGAAACATAAGTCTGAAATAGTTGAAAAGTTCAAAGAATTTCAGAGTGAAGTAGAAAATCATCGTAACAAGAAAATAAAGTTTCTGCGATCTGATCGTGGAGATGAATATTTGAGTTCTGAGTTTGGTCTTCAATTAAAACAAAGTGGAATAGTTTCACAGCTCACGCCACCGGAACACCACAACGTTATGGTGTGTCCGAACGTCAGAATCGTACTTTATTTTGATATGGTGCGATCAATGATGTCTCTTACCAATTTACCAATATCGTTTTGGGGTTATGCATTAGAGATGGATGCATTCACATTAAATAGGGCACCATTAAATCCGTTGAGGCGACACCGTATGAACTATGGTTTAGCGATAAACCTAAGCCGTCGTTTCTTAAAGTTTGGAGTTGTGATGCTTATGTGAAAAAGTTTTCACCGATAAGCTCGAACCCAAATCGGAGAAGTGCGTCTTCATAGAATACCCAAAGGTAACTATTGGGTACACCTTCTATCACAGATCCGAAGGCAAGTTTTTCGTTGCTAAGGTGGATCCTTTCTAGAGAAGAAGTTTCTCTCGAAAGAAGTGAGTGGGAGGAAAGTAGAACTTGATGAGGTAATTGTACCTTCTCCCTTATTGGAAAGTAGTTCATCACAGAAATCAGTTCCGTGATTCCTACACCAATTAGTGAGGAAGTTAATGATGATGATCATGAAACTTCAGATCAAGTTGCTACCAAACCTCGTAGGTCTTCGAGTAAGATCCGCACTGTGAGTGGTACGGTAATCATGTTCGGAAGTCATGTTACTAGACCATGATGAACCTACGAACTATGAGGAAGCGATGATGAGCCCAGATTCATGAAATGGCTTGAGGCCATGAAATCTGAGATAGGATCCATGTATGAGAACAAAGTATGGACTTTGATTGACTTGCTCGATAATCAGCAAGCCATGTTAAATAAATGGATCTTCAAGAGGAAGACGACAACGATAGTAGTGTTACTATCTACAAAGCTCGACTTGTCACAAAAGGTTTTCGACAAGTTCAAGGTGTTGACTACAATGAGATTTTCTCAAGCGTAGCAATGCTTAAGTCTGTCCGAATCATGTTAGCAATTGCCACATTTTATGAAATCTGGCAAATGGATGTCAAAACTACATTCTTTAATGGATTTATTAAAGAAGAGTTGTATATGATGCAACCGAAGGTTTTGTCAATCCTAAAGGAGCTAACAAAATGTGCAAGCTTCAAATGATCCATCTATGGACTGGTGCAAGCATCTTGGAGTTGGAATAAGCGCTTTGATAAGTGTGATCAAAGCATATGGTTTTATATGAGACTTTTGGAGAAGCCTGTATTTACAAGAAAGTGAGTGGGAGCACTACAGCATTTCGATAAGTATATGTGAATGACATATTGTTGATCGGAAATAATGTAGAATTATTCGCAAAGCATAAAGGAGTATTTGAAAAGAGTTTTTCAAAGAAAGACCTCGATAAAACTACTTACATATTGAGCATCAAGATCTATTGAGATCAAGACGCTTGATAAGTTTTTCAATAAGTACATACCTTGTCAAGATTTTGAAGTAGTTCAAAATGGAACAATCAAAGAAAAGTTCTTGTCGTGTTACAAAGGTGTGAAATTGAGTAAAGACTCAAATCCCAACCACGGCAGAAAATAGAAAAGAGAATGAAAGTCATTCCTATCCTCACCATAGGTTCTATAAAGTATGCCATGCTATGTACCGGACCTATTGTATACCTTGCTCTGAATTTGGCAAGGAGTACAATAGTGATCTAGGAGTAGATCATTTGGACATTGGTCAAGAACATCCTTAGTGAGGACTAAGGAAATATTTCTCGATTATGGAGGTGATAAAAGAGCCCGTCGTAAAGAGTTACATCGATGCAAGCTTTTTACACTGATCCAGATGACTCTAAGTCTCAATCTGGATACATATTGAAAGTGGGAGCAATTAGCTAGAGTAGCTCCGTGCAGAGCATTATAGACATAGAATATTTGCAAAATACATACGGCTCTAAATGTGACAAACCCGTTGACTAAGCTTCTCTCACGAGCAAAACATGATCATACCTTAGTACTCTTTGGGTGTTAATCACATAGCGATGTGAACTAGATTATTGACTCTATTAAACCCTTTGGGTGTTGGTCACATGACGATGTGAACTATGGGTGTTAATCACATACAGATGTGAATATTAGTGTTAAATCACATGATGATGTGAACTAGATTATTGACTCTAGTGCAAGTGGGAGACTGAAGGAAATATGCCCTAGAGGCAATAATAAAGTTATTATTTATTTCCTTATATCATGATAAATGTTTATTATTCATGCTAGAATTGTATTAACCGGAAACATGATACATGTGTGAATACATAGACAAACAGAGTGTCACTAGTATGCCTCTACTTGACTAGCTCATTAATCAAAGATGGTTATGTTTCCTAACCATAGACATGTGTTGTCATTTGATTAACGGGATCACATCATTAGGAGAATGATGTGATTGACATGACCCATTCCGTTAGCCTAGCACTTGATCGTTTAGTATATTGCTATTGCTTTCTTCATGACTTATACATGTTCCTGTAACTATGAGATTATGCAACTCCGTTTACGGAGGAACACTTTGGTGCTACCAAACGTCACAACGAATCGGGTGATTATAAAGGAGTACTACAGGTGTCTCCAAAGGTACATGTTGGGTTGGCGTATTTGAGATTAGGTTTTGTCACTCCGATTGTCGGAGAGGTATCTCTGGGCCCTCTCGGTAATGCACATCACTATAAGCCTTGCAAGCAATGTAGCTAATAAGTTAGTTACGGAATGATGCATTACGTACGAGTAAAGAGACTTGCTAGTAACGAGATTGAACTAGGTATTGGATACCGACGATCAAATCTCGGGCAAGTAACATACCGATGACAAAGGGAACAAAGTATGTTGTTATGCGGTTTGACCGATAAAGATCTTCGTAGAATATGTACGAGCCAATATGGGCATCCAGGTTCCGCTATTGGTTATTGACCGAGAATAGTTCTAGGTCATGTCTACATAGTTCTCGAACCCGTAGGGTCCGCACGCTTAAGGTTTCGATGATGCTTATATTATGAGTTTATGAGTTTTGATGTACCAAAGGAGTTCGAGTCCCGGATGAGATCGGGGACATGACGAGGAGTCTCGAAATGGTCGAGACGTAAAGATCGATATATTGGACGACTATATTCGAGTTCGGAAAGGTTCGAATGATTCGGTATTTTTCGAGTACCGGAGAGTTACGGGAATTCGCCGGGAGAAGTATTGGGCCTTATTGGGCCCTCAAGGAAAGAGAGAGGGGCTGCCTAGGGCAGGCCGCCCCCAAGGCCTAGTCCGAATTGGACTAGGGAGGGCCGCACCCTTCCTCCCTTCCCTTCCTTCTCTCCTACTCCTACTAGGAAAGGAGGAGTCCTACTCCGGTGGGAGTAGGACTCCCCCTTAGCGCCGCCTCCTCCTCCTTGGCCGCCCCTCCCTTGCTCCTTTATATCTGAGGCAGGGGCACCCCATGACACACAAGTTGATCTACGGATCGTTCCTTAGCCGTGTGCGGTGCCCCTCCACCATATTCCACTTGGTCATATCGTCATGAGCTTAGGCGAAGCCCTGCGCCGATGAAGTCATATCGTCATGGAGCTTAGGCGAGGCCCTGCGTCGGTGGAGTATCATCATCGTCACCACGCCGTCGTGCTGACGGAACTCATCCCCGACGCTTTGCTGGATCGGAGCCCGGGGATCGTCATCGAGCTGAACGTGTGCTGAACTCGGAGGTGCCGTACGTTCGGTACTTGTATCGGTCGGATCGTGAAGACGTACGACTACATCAACCGCGTTGTTATAATGCTTCCGCTTTCGGTCTACGAGGGTACGTGAACAGACACTCTCCCCTCTCATTGCTATGCCATTACCATGTTCTTGCGTGTGCGTAGGAATTTTTTTGAAATTACTACGTTCCCCAACACATGGAGCATATGAGATGTTCCAGGAGTTGAAGTTAATATTTCAAGCAAATGCCCAGATTGAGAGATATGAAGTCTCCAATAAGTTCTATAGCTGCAAGATGGAGGAGAATAGTTATGTCAGTGAGCATATACTCAAAATGTCTGGGTATAATAATCACTTGATTCAACTGGGAGTTAATCTTCCGGATGATAGTGTCATTGACAAAATTCTCCAATCACCGCCACCAAGCTACAAGAGCTTCGTGATGAACTATAATATGCAAGGGATGAACAAGACACTTCCCGAGCTCTTCGCAATGCTAAAAGCTGCGGAGGTAGAAATCAAGAAGGAGCATCAAGTGTTGATGGTCAACAAGACCACTAGTTTCAAGAAAAAGGGCAAAGGGAAGAAGAAGGGGAACTTTAAGAAGAACAGCAAGCAAGTTGCTGCTCAAGAGAAGAAACCCAAGTCTGGACCTAAGCCTGAAACTGAGTGCTTCTACTGCAAGCAAGCTGGTCACCGAAGTGGAACTGCTCCAAGTATTTGGCGGATAAGAAGGATGGCAAGGTGAACAAAGGTATATGTGATATACATGTTATTGATGTGTACCTTACTAGAGCTCGCAGAGCACTGGTATTTGATACTGGTTACATTGCTAATATTTGCAACTCAAACAGGGGACTACGGAATAAGCGAGCAATCGGCCAAGGACGAGGTGACGATGCGCGTGGGAAACGGTTCCAAAGTCAATGTGATCGCGGTCGGCACGCTACCTCTACATCTACCTTCGGGATTAGTTTTAGACCTAAATAATTGTTATTTGGTGCCGCGTTGAGCATGAACATTATATCTGGATCTTGTTTGATGCGAGACGGTTATTCATTTAAATCGAGAGAATAATGGTTGTTCTATTTATATGAGTAATATCTTTTATGGTCATGCACCCTTGAAGAGTGGTCTATTCTTATTAAATCTCGACGAGTGATACACATATTCATAATGTCGAAGCCAAAAGATGCAGAGTTGATAATGATAGTGCAACTTATTTATGGCACCGCCGTTTAGGTCATATCGGTGTAAAGCGCATGAAGAAACTCCATACGATGGACTTTTGGAACCACTTGATTATGAATCACTTGGTACTTAAGAACCATGCCTCATGGGCAAGATGACTAAAACACCGTTCTCCGGTTCTATGGAGAGAGCAACAGATTTGTTGGAAATCATACATACAGATGTATGTGGTCCGATGAATGTTGAAGCTCGTGGCGGATATCGTTATTTTCTCACCTTCACAGATGATTTAAGCAGATACGGGTATATCTACTTAATGAAGCATAAATCTGAAACATTTGAAAAGTTCAAAGAATTTTAGAGTGAAGTTGAAAATCATCGTAACAAGAAGAATAAAGTTTCATGATCTGATCGTGGAGGAGAATATTTGAGTTACTAGTTTGGTCTACATTTGAAACAATGCGTAATAGTTTCGCAACTCACGCCACCTGGAACACCACAGCGTAATGGTGTGTCCGAACGTCGTAATCGTACTTTACTAGATATGGTGCGATCTATGATGTCTCTTACCGATTTACCGCTATCGTTTTGGGGTTATGCTTTAGAGACGCCCGCATTCACGTTAAATAGGGCACCATCAAAATCCGTTGAGACGACACCTTATGAACTATGGTTTGGCAAGAAACCAAAGTTGTCGTTTCTGAAAGTTTGGGTTTGCGATGCTTATGTGAAAAAGCTTCAACCTGATAAGCTTGAACCCAAATCGGAAAAATGTGTCTTCATAGGATACCCAAAGGAGACAATTGGGTACACCTTCTATCACAGATCCGAAGGCAAGACATTCATTGCCAAGAATGGATCCTTTCTAGAGAAGGAGTTTCTCTCGAAAGAAGTGAGTGGGAGGAAAGTAGAACTTGATGAGGTAACAGTACCAGCTCCCTTATTGGGAAGTAGTTCATCATAGAAATCGGTTCCTGTGACACCTACACCAGTTAGTGAGGAAGTTAATGATGATGATCATGAAACTTCAGATCAAGTTGTTACTGAACTTCGTAGATCAATCAGAGTAAAATCCGCACCAGAGTGGTACGGTAATCCTATTCTGGAAGTCATGCTACTAGATCATGGTGAACCTACGAACTATGAAGAAGCGATGGTGAGCCCAGATTCCGCAAAATGGCTTGAAGCCATGAAATCTGAGATGGGATCCATGTATGAGAACAAAGTGTGGACTTTGGTTGACTTGCCTGATGGTCGGCAAGCAATAGAGAATAAATGGATTTTCAAGAAGAAGACCGACGCCGACGGTAATGTTATCATTTAAAAGCTCGACTTGTTGCAAAAGGTTTTCGACAAGTTCAAGGAGTTGACTACGATGAGACCTTCTCACCCGTAGCGATGCTTAAGTCTGTCCGAATCATGTTAGCAATTGCCGCATTTTATGATTATGAAATATGGCAGATGGATGCCAAAACTGCATTTCTGAATGGATTTCTGGAAGAAGAGTTGTATATGATGCAACCGGAAGGTTTTGTCGATCCTAAGGGAGCTAACAAAGTGTGCAAGCTCCAACGATCAATCTATGGTCTGGTGCAAGCCTCTAGGAGTTGGAATAAACGCTTTGATAGTGTGATCAAAGCATATGGTTTTATACAAACTTTTGGAGAAGCCTATATTTACAAGAAAGTGAGTGGGATCTCTGTAGCATTTCTAATATTATATGTGGACGACATATTGTTGATTGGAAATGATATAGAATTTCTGGATAGCATAAAAGGATACTTGAATAAAAGTTTTTCAATGAAGGACCTCGGTGAAGCTGCTTACATATTGGGCATCAAGATCTATAGAGATAAATCAAGACGCTTGATTGGACTTTCACAATGCACATACCTTGATAAAGTCTTGAAAAATTTCAATATGGATCGAGCAAAGAAAGGGTTTTGCTCAGTATCACAAGGTGTAAGATTGAGTCAGACTCAATGCCCGACCACTGCAGAAGATAGAGAGAAAATGAAAGGAGTTCCTATGCTTCAGCCATAGGCTCTATCATGTATGCAATGCTGTGTACCAGACCTGATGTGTGCCTTGCTATTAGCTTAGCAGGAGGTACCAAGTAATCCAGAGTGGATCATCGGACAACGGTCAAGAATATCCTGAAATACCTGAAAAGGACTAAGGATATGTTTCTCGTTTATGGAGGTGACAAACAGCTTGTCGTAAAGGGTTACGTCAATGCAAGCTTTGACACTGATCCGGACGATTCTAAATCGCAAACCGGATACGTATTTTTACTAAATGGTGGAGCTGTAAGTTGGTGCAGTTCTAAACAAAGCGTCGTGGCGCGATCTACATGTGAAGCGGAGTACATAGTTGCTTCGGAAGTAGCAAATGAAGGAGTCTGGATGAAGGAGTTCATTTCCGATCTAGGTGTTATACCTAGTGCATCAGGACCAATGAAGATCTTCTGTGACAATACTGGTGCAATTGCCTTGGCAAAGGAATCCAGATTTCACAAGAGGACCAAGCACATCAAGAGACGCTTCAATTCCATTCGGGACCAAGTCCAAGTGGGAGACATAAAGATTTGCAAGATACATACGGATCTGAATGTTGCAGACCCATTGACTAAGCCTCTCTCACGAGCAAAACATGATCAGCACCAAGACTCCATGGGTGTTAGATGTTGGAAATATGCCCTAGAGGCAATAATAAAAGCATTATTATTATATTTCCTTGTTCATGATAATTGTCTTTTATTCATGCTATAACTGTATTATCCGGAAATCGTAATACACGTGTGAATACATAGACTACAATACGTCCTAGTAAGCCTCTAGTTGACTAGCTCGTTGGTCAACAGATAGTCATGGTTTCGACTATGGACATCGGATGTCATTGATAACGGATCACGTCATTAGGAGAATGACGTGATGGACAAGACCCAATCCTAAGCATAGCACAAAGATCGTGTAGTTCGTTTTGCTAGAGCTTTTCCAATGTCAAGTATCTCTTCCTTAGACCATGAGATCGTGCAATTCCGGATACCGTAGGAGTGCTTTGGGTGTATCAAACGTCACAACGAATCGGGTGACTATAAAGGTGCACTACGGTATCTCCAAAGTGACCATTGGGTTGACACGGATCGAGACTGGATTTGTCACTCCGTATTACGGAGAGGTATCACTAGGGCCCACTCGGTAATGCATCATCATAATGAGCTCAAAGTGATCAAGTGTCCGTCACGGGGATCATGCATTGCGGTACGAGTAAAGTGACTTGCCGGTAACGAGACTAAACGAGGTATTGGGATACCGACGATCGAGTCTCGGGCAAGTAACATACCGTCAAGACAAAGGGAATAGAATACGGGGTTGCTTGAACCCTTGACATCGTGGTTCATCCGATGACAACATCGAGGAGCATGTGGGAGCCAACATGGGTATCCAGATCCCGCTGTTGGTTATTGACTTGAGGTAGTCTCGGTCATGTCTGCATGTCTCCCGAACCCGTAGGGTCTACACACTTAAGGTTCGGTGACGCTAGGGTTAATAGGAAGACAAGTATGTGATTACCGAATGTTGTTCGGAGTCCCGGATGAGATCCCGGACGTCACGAGGAGTTCCGGAATGGTCCGGAGGTAAAGATTTATATATGGAAAGTGGTTAAACGGACTCCGGAAAGTTTCGGGGGTATACCGGTAAAGTACCGGGGCCACCGGGAGGGTTCCGGAGGTCCACCGGGAGGGGCCACCTCCCGGGGGGCCACATGGGCTAAGTGGGAGGGAGCCAGCCCCGGTGGGCTGGGCGCCTCCCACCTAGGCCCATGCGGCTAGGGTTTGGGAGGGTAAACCCTAAAGGGCGCCCGGCTTGGGGGCAAGCCACCCTCCCTCCTCCCTTGGGCCGCCCCATCTAGGGTTTACCCTAGATGGCCGGCCCCCTTGCCCTCTCCTCCTATAAATAGAGGGGGGGGGGAGGCTGCCAACACAATTGAAGGCGCAGCCCTCCCTCCCCAACACCTCTCTTTCTCCACGCGAGCTTGGCGAAGCCTCTGGGAGAACTGCCAGTACCAACCGCACCACGCCGGTCGTGCTGCCATTGGAGTTGTCTTCCTCAACCTCTCCTTCCTCCTTGCTGGATCAAGACGGAGGAGACGCCATCGTCCCGCACGTGTGTTGAACACGGAGGTGCTGTCCTTCAAGATTTTGGTCATCGGTGATCGGAATCACGCTGGGAACGTCTTCATCATCACCACTCCCTCGAACGCTTCCGTACTCGATCTACAAGTGGTATGTAGATGCAAACTCTCTCTCGTTACTCGTTGCTTAGTAGAACTCATAGATGGATCTTGGTGAAACCGTAGGAAAATTTTAATTTTCTGCAACGCTCCCCAACAAAGGGCATCATGAGCTAGGTCTATCGTAGTTCTCTATTGCACGAGTAGAACACAATTTTGTTGTGGGCGTGGATCTTGTCAACTTACTTGCCGTTACTAGTTGTTTCTTGCTTCCGCGGTATTGTGGGATGAAGCGGCCCGACCAACCTTACGTGCTCTTTCCACGTGAGACCGGTTCCACCGACTAACATGCACTAGTTGCATAAGGTGGCTGGCGGGTGTCTGTCTCTCCTACTTTAGTGGGAGCGGATTCGATGAACAGGGTCCTTATGAAGGGTAAATAGAAGTTGACAAGATCACGTTGTGGTTATTCGTAGGTAAGAAAACGTTCTTGCTAGAACCCAATTGCAGCCACGTAAAAGATGCAACAACAATTAGAGGACGCCTAACTTGTTTTTGCAGCAATTGTCATGTGACGTGATATGGTCAAGTTGTGATGAATGATGATATATTGTGATGTATGAGATCATGTTCTTGTAATAGGAATCACGACTTGCATGTCGATGAGTATGACAACCGCAGAGCCATAGGAGTTGTCTTTATTTTGTATGACCTGCGTGTCATTGAAGAACGCCATGTAATTTACTTTACTTTATTGCTAAACGCGTTAGCCATAGAAGTAGAAGTAGTCGCTGGCGTGACAACTTCATGGAGGCACGATGATGGAGATCATGATGATGGAGATCATGGTGTCATGCGGTGACAGGATGATCATGGAGCCCGAAGATGAAGATCAAGGAGCTATATGATATTGGCCATATCATGTCACTACTTTATAATTGCATGTGATGTTTATTATGTTTATACATCTTGTTTACTTAGAACGACGGTAGTAAATAAGATGATCCCTTAGAACAATTTCA
Source organism: Aegilops longissima (assembly GCA_021605205.1). NCBI lineage: Eukaryota > Viridiplantae > Streptophyta > Magnoliopsida > Poales > Poaceae > Aegilops > Aegilops longissima. Next base: position 173,405,746 of record CM038682.1, read on the forward strand.
AGAAGTGTTCTCCCTAATCGCACCGCTGCTACAGTTCGTCGCTTCTAAGCACCACGTGTTAATCGGGTGTGATGGATTCTTACGTTCACATACAACGGGTGTAAGCAAGATTTACACACGCAGAAACACTTAGGGTTAACTTGACGAGCCTAGCATGTGAAGACATGGCCTCGGAACACGGAGACCGAAAGGTCGAACACGAGTCGTATGGAAGATACGATCAACATGAGAATGTTCACCGACGCAGACTAGTCCGTCTCACGTGTTGATCGGACACGGCCTAGTCGACTCGGATCGTGTAACACTTAGATGACTAGAGGATGTCTAATCTAAGTGGGAGTTCATTAATAATTTGATTAGATGAACTTAATTATCATGAACTTAGTCTAAAACTTTTGAATTATATGTCTTGTAGATCAAATGGCCAACGCCATGTCAACTTGAACTTCAACGCTTCCTAGAAAACCAAGCTGAAAGATGACGGCAGAACTATACGGATCGGGTCCGAACCCGAGGATCATCCTCATAGCTGCCGAAACAATACATCCTAGAAGGACCGCTAGGTGACGCTCCGTCTCTGCAGAACCAAGACATTATGAATGCTTGGTAGTCTCGTCTTGATGATTACTCCCTCGTTCAAGGCGGCATGCTTTACAGCTTTAGAACCGGGCTCCAAAAGCGTTTTGAGCACCACGGAGCATATGAGATGTTCGAGGAGCTGAAACATGTTTTCCAAGCTCACGCCGGGTCGAGAGATATGACATCTCCGACAAGTTCTATAGTTGTAAGATGGAGGAAAACAGTTCACAAGTGAGCACATTCTCAAGATGTCCGGGTTGCACAACCGTATGACCCAAATGAATATTAACCTCCCCGATGAGGCGGTCATTGACAGAATCCTCCATCGCTCCCACCAAGCTACAAGAGCTTTGTGATGAACTACAACATGCGGGGATGGTAAAGACCATTCTGAAGTGTTCTCTATCTCAAGTCACCGAGGTTGAAATCAAGAAAGAACATCAAGTGTTGATGGTCAATAAGACCACTAAGTTCAAGAAGGGCAAGGGTAAGAAGAACTTCAAGAAGGACGGCAAGGAGGTTGCCGCGCCCGCAAGCAAGTTGCCGGGAAGAAGTCAAAGAATGGACCCAAGCCCGAGACCGAGTGCTTTTATTGCAAGGGAAGGGTCACCGAAGCGGAACTGCCCCAAGTACTTAGCGGATAAGAAGGCCGCAACACCAAAGGTATATTTGATATACATGTAATTGATGTGTACCTTACCAGAATCGTAGTAACTCCAGGTATTTGATACCGGTGCCGTTGCTCATATTTGTAACTCACAGCAGGAGCTGCGGAATAAGCGGAGACCGGCGAAGGACGAGGTGACGATGCGCGTCGGGAATGGTTCCAGTCGATGTGATCGCCGTCGGCACGCTACCTCTTCATTTACCCACGGATTAGTTATGAACCTTAATAATTGTTATTTGGTGCCAAGTTTGAGCATGAATATTGTATCCGGATCTCGTTTAATGCGAGATGGCTACTCATTTAAATCCGAGAATAATGGTTGTTCTATTTATATGAGAGATATGTTTTATGGTCATGCTCCGATGGTCAATGGTTTATTCTTAATGAATCTCGGCGTAATATTACACATGTTCATAGCGTGAATACCAAAAGATGTAAAGTTGATAACGATAGTCCCACATACTTGTGGCACTTGCCGCCTTGGTCACATTGGTGTCAAGCGCATGAAGAAGCTCCATGTTGATGGACTTTTGGAGTCTCTTGATTATGAATCATTTGACACATGCGAACCATGCCTCATGGGCAAGATGACCAAGACTCCATTCTCGGAACAATGGAGCGAGCAACCAACTTGTTGGAAATCATACATACCGATGTGTGCGGTCCAATGAGCGTTGAGGCTCATGGAGGATATCGTTATGTTCTCACTCTCACAGATGACTTGAGTAGATATGGATATGTCTACTTGATGAAACACAAGTCTGAGACCTTTGAAAAGTTCAAGGAATTTCAGAATGAAGTAGAGAATCAACGTGACCGAAAGATAAAATTCTTACGATCGATCGTGGAGGAGAATATTTAAGTCAGAATTTGGTACACACTTAAGAAAATGTGGAATCGTTTCACAACTAACGCCCGGAACACCTCAGTAGAACGGTGTGTCCGAACGTCGTGTCGCACTCTATTGGATATGGTGCGGTCTATGATGTCTCTTACCGATTTACCGCTATCATTTTGGGGATACGCTCTAGAGACAGCTACATTCACTTTAAATAGGGCACCGTCTAAATCCGTTGAGACGACACCGTATGAATTATGGTTTGGGAAGAAACCTAAGTTGTCGTTTCTAAAAGTTTGGGGATGCGATGCTTATGTCAAGAAACTTCAACTGAAAAGCTCGAACCCAAGTCGGAAAAATGCGTCTTCATAGGATACCCTAAGGAAACCTTTGGGTATACCTTCTACCTTAGATCCAAGGCAAGATCTTTGTTGCGAGAACGGAATCTTTCTCGAAAAGAGTTTCTCTCGAAAGAAGTAAGTGGGAGGAAAGTAGAACTCGATGAAGTACTACCTCTTGAACAGGAAAGTAGTGCAGCTCAGAAAATGTTCTGTGATGCCTACACCAACCAAGAGGAAATTCATGATGATGATCAAGGTGCTTGGATCAAGTTACTACCGAACTTCAGAGGGTCCACTAGGACACGCCCGCACTGAGTGGTACGGCAACCCTGTCTCCGGAAATCATGTTGTTAGACAACAATGAACCTTCAACTATGAAGAAGCGATGGCGGGCCAGATTCCAACAAATGGCTAGAAGCCATGAAATCCGAGATAGAATCCATGTATGAAAACAAAGTGTGGACTTTGACTGACTTGCCCGATGATCGGCGAGCCATAGAAAACAAATGGATCTTTAAGAGGAAGACGGACGCGGATGGTAATGTCACCATTTATAAAGCTCGACTTGTCGCTAAGGGTTATCGGCAAGTTCAAGGGATTGACTACGATGAGACTTTCTCTCCCGTAGCGAAGCTTAAGTCCGTCCGAATCATGTTAGCAATTGCGCATACTATGATTATGAGATATGGCAGATGGACGCCAAAACAGCGTTCCTTAACGGCTATCTTAAGGAAGAGCTGTATATGATACAGCCGGAAGGTTTTGTCGATCCTAAGAATGTCGACAAAGTATGCAAGCTCCAATGATCCATTTATGGGCTGGTGCAAGCATCTCGGAGTTGGAACATTCGCTTTGATGAGATGATCAAAGCGTTTGGGTTTATGCAGACTTATGGAGAAGCCTGCGTTTACAAGAAAGTGAGTGGGAGCTCAGAGCATTTCTCATATTATATGTAGATGACATACTTTTGATGGGAAATGATATAGAATTCTTGGACAGCATTAAGGCCTACTTGAATAAGTGTTTTTCAATGAAGGACCTTGGAGAAGCTGCTTATATATTAGGCATCAAGATCTATAGAGATAGATCGAGACGCCTCATAGGTCTTTCACAAAGCACATACCTTGACAAGATTTTGAAGAAGTTCAAAATGGATCAGTCCAAGAAAGGGTTCTTGCCTCAGATTACAAGGTGTGAGATTGAGCTCAGCTCAATGCCCGACCACGGCAAAAGATAAAGAAGAGATGAGTGTCATCCCTATGCCTCAGCCATAGGATCTATTATGTATGCCATGTTGTGTACCGGACCTGATGTAAACCTTGCCGTAGGAAGGTACCAAAGTAATCCCGCAAGGAACACCGGACAGCGGTCAAGAATATCCTGAAGTACCGAAAAGGACAAAGGACATGTTTCTCGTTTATGGAGGTGACGAAGAGCTCGTCAGAATAAGTTACGCCGACGCTAGCTTCGACACGATCTGATGACTCTAAGTCACAAACCGGATACGTGTATATGTTGAATGGTGGAGCGATGGCTGGTGCAGCTGCAAGCGAGCGTCGTGGCGGGATCTACATGTGAAGCGGAGTACATGGCAGCCTCGGAGGCAGCGCATGAAGCAATTTGGGTGAAGGAGTTCATCACCGACCTAGGAGTCATACCCAATGCGTCGGGGCCGATCAAACTCTTCTGTGACAACACCGGAGCTATTGCACTTGCCAAGGAGCCCAGGTTTCACAAGAAGACCAGCACATCAAGCGTCGCTTCAACTCCATCCGTGAAAATGTTCAGGATGGAGACATAGAAATTTGTAAAGTGCATACGGATCTGAATGTCGCAGATCCGTTGACTAAACCTCTTCCGCGGACAAAACATGATCAACACCAGAACTCTATGGGTGTTCGATTCGTCACAATGTAAACTAGATTATTGACTCTAGTGCAAGTGGGAGACTGTTGGAAATATGCCCTAAAGGCAATAATAAAAGCATTATTATTATATTTCCTTGTTCATGATAATTGTCTTTTATTCATGCTATAACTGTATTATCCGGAAATCGTAATACACGTGTGAATACATAGACTACAATACGTCCCTAGTAAGCCTCTAGTTGACTAGCTCGTTGGTCAACAGATAGTCATGGTTTCCTGACTATGGACATCGGATGTCATTGACAACGGGATCACGCCATTAGGAGAATGACGTGATGGACAAGACCCAATCCTAAGCATAGCACAAAGATCGTGTAGTTCGTTTTGCTAGAGCTTTTCCTATGTCAAGTATCTCTTCCTTAGACCATGAGATCGTGCAATTCCGGATACCGTAGGAGTGCTTTGGGTGTATCAAACGTCACAACGTATCGGGTGACTATAAAGGTGCACTACGGTATCTCCGAAAGTGACCATTGGGTTGACACGGATCGAGATCGGATTTTTCACTCCGATTACGGAGAGGTATCACTAGGGCCCACTCGGTAATGCATCATCATAATGAGCTCAAAGTGATCAAGTGTCCGGTCAAGGGATCATGCATTGCGGTACGAGTAAAGTGACTTGCCGGCTTGAGACTAAACGAGGTATTGGGATACCGACGATCGAGTCTCGCAAGTAACATACCGTCAAGACAAAGGGAATAGAATACGGGTTGCTTGAACCCTTGACATCGTGGTTCATCCGATGACAACATCGAGGAGCATGTGGGAGCCAACATGGGTATCCAGATCCAGCTGTTGGTTATTGACTTGAGGTAGTCTCGGTCATGTTCATGTCTCCGAACCCGTAGGGTCTACACACTTAAGGTTCGGTGGCGCTAGGGTTAATAGGAAGACAAGTATGTGATTACGAATGTTGTTGAGTCCGGATGAGATCCCGGACGTCACGAGGAGTTCGGAATGGTCCGGAGGTAAAGATTTATATATGGAAAGTGGTTAAACGGACTCAGGAAAGTTTCGGGTATACTGGGTAAAGTACCGGGGCCACCGGGAGGGTTCCGGAGGTCCACCGGGAGGGGCCACCCCTCCCGGGGGGCCACATGGGCTAAGTGGGAGGGAGCCAGCCCTTGGTGGGCTGGGCGCGCCCCCACCTAGGCCCATGCGGCTAGGGTTTGGGAGGGTAAACCCTAAGGGGCGCCCCGGCTTGGGGGCAAGCCACCCTCCCTCCTCCTTGGGCCGCCCCCCATCTAGGGTTTACCCTAGATGGCCGGCCCCACTTGCCCTCTCCTCCTATAAATAGAGGGGTGGGGGAGGCTGCCAACACAATTGAAGGCGCAGCCCCTCCCTCCCAACACCTCTCTTTCTCCACGCGAGCTTGGCGAAGCCTGCCGAGAACTGCCAGACCAACCGCACCACGCCGTCGTGCTGCCATTGGAGTTGTCTTCCTCAACCTCTCCTTCCTCCTTGCTGGATCAAGACGGAGGAGACGCCATCGTCCCGTACGTGTGTTGAACACGGAGGTGCTGTCCTTTCAGTACTTTGGTCATCGGTGATCGGAATCACGTTGGGAACGTCTTCATCATCACCACTCCCTCGAATGCTTCCGTACTCGATCTACAAGTGGTATGTAGATGCAAACTCTCTCTCGTTACTCGTTGCTTAGTAGAACTCATAGATGGATCTTGGTGAAACCGTAGGAAAATTTTAATTTTCTGCAACGTTCCCCAACATTAGAATCATTACTGTGTAATCTAGATTATTGACTCTAGTGCAAGTGGGAGACTGAAGGAAATATGCCCTAGAGGCAATAATAAAGTTATTATTTATTTCCTCATATCATGATAAATGTTTATTATTCATGCTAGAATTGTATTAACCGGAAACATGATACATGTGTGAATACATAGACAAACATAATGTCACTAGTATGCCTCTACTTGACTAGCTCATTGATCAAAGATGGTTATGTTTCCTAACCATAGACATGTGTTGTCATTTGATTAATGGGATCACATCATTAGGAGAATGATGTGATTGACTTGACCCATACCGTTAGCTTAGCACTTGATCGTTTAGTATGTTGCTATTGCTTTCTTCATGACTTATACAAAGTTCCTCGAACAATGAGATTATGCAACTCCGTTTACGGAGGAACACTTTGTGTGCTACCAAACGTCACAACGTAATCGGGTGATTATAAAGGTACTCTACAAGTGTCTCCAAAAGTATATGTTGAGTTGGCATAATTCGAGATTAGGTTTTGTCACTCCGATTGTCTGAGAGGTATCTCTGGGCCTTCTCGGTTATACTCATCACCTAAGCCTTGCAAGCATTGTAACTAATGAGTTAGTTATGAAATGATGTATTACGGATGCGAGTAAAGAGACTTGCGATAACGAGATTAAACTAGGTATTGGATACCGACGATCGAATCTCGGGCAAGTAACATATCGATGACAAAGGGAACAACGATGTTGTTATGCGGTTTGACCGATAAAGATCTTCGTAGAAAATGTAGGAACCAATATGAACATCCAGGTTCCACTATTGGTTATTGACCAAGAATAGTTCTAGGTCATGTCTACATAGTTCTCGAACCCGTAGGGTCCGCACGCTTAACGCTACGATGACAGCTTTATGAGTTTTGATGTACCAAGTTTGTTCGAGTCCGGATGTGATCACGGACATGACGAGGAGTCTCGAAATGGTCGAGACATAAAGATTGATATATTGAAGCCTATGTTTGGACTTGAATAGTTCCGGGTGAAATCGGGATTTTACCGGAACACCGGGGGGTTATCGGAACCCTCCCGAGGGTTAATGGGCCTTAGTGGGCCATGAGGGAGAAGAGGAAGGCCGGCCAGGGCAGGCCGCGCGCCCCCTCCCGCCCTAGTCCGAATACGACAAGGAAGGGGGGGGGGGCGGCGCCCCCCTTTCCTCTTTCCCTCCCCCCAAGTCCTAATCCAACTAGGAAAGGGGGGGAGTCCTACTCCCACCGGGAGTAGGACTCCTCCGGCGCGCCTCCTCCTAGGGCCGGCCGCACCCCCCTTGCTCCTTTATATACGGGGGCAGGGGGGCACCCTAGAACACACAAGTTGATCTACGGATCGTTCCTTAGCCGTGTGCGGTGCCCCCCTCCACCATATTCCACCTCGGTCGTATCGTCGCGGAGTTTAGGCGAAGCTCTGCGCCGGTAGAGCATCATCATCGTCACCACGCCGTCGTGCTGACGGAACTCATCCCCGACACCCTGCTGGATCGGAGTCCGGGGATAGTCATCGAGCTGAACGTGTGCAGAACACGGAGGTGCCGTACGTTCGGTACTTCGATCGGTCGGATCGTGAAGACGTACGACTACATCAACCGCGTTGTCATAACGCTTCCGCTTTCGCTCTACGAGGGTACGTGGACACACTCTCCCCTCTCGTTGCTATGCATCACCATGATCTTGCGTGTGCGTAGGAAATTTTTTGAAATTACTACGTTCCCCAACAGTTTTAACCTCTTCCTATGTGTATGGCGCATTGAGAGTTGCATTCATCTCAGCTATGAGCTTGCAAGGTATTGTATCAATAACATCGTTCATGTTCTGCACTCCCTCCAAGCTGTAGAGGGTGTTATAAACCGTTGTAGTCGCCGCCTCGAGCTCATCCTTGTTTTCTGTGATGCGGCTATCCGGCAACTGCAATGATTTAATCTGTTTTTCTCCGGCGCCTGCTTGCTCTCAAGTGAAAGAAGTACGTGTTTTTTGAAGGAAATATGCCCTAGAGGCAATAATAAAGTTATTATTTATTTCCTTATTTCATGATAAATGTTTATTATTCATGCTAGAATTGTATTAACTGGAAACATAATACATGTGTGAATACATAGACAAACAGAGTGTCACTAGTATGCCTCTACTTGACTAGCTCGTTAATCAAAGATGGTTATGTTTCCTAACCATGAACAAAGAGTTGTTATTTGATTAACGGGATCACATCATTAGGTGAATGATCTGATTGACATGACCCATTCCATTAGCTTAGCACCCGATCGTTTAGTATGTTGCTATTGCTTTCTTCATGACTTATACATGTTCCTATGACTATGAGATTATGCAACTCCCGTTTGCCGGAGGAACACTTTGTGTGCTACCAAACGTCACAACGAATCGGGTGATTATAAAGGTGCTCTACAGGTGTCTCCAAAGGTACATGTTGGGTTGGCGTATTTCGAGATTAGGATTTGTCACTCCGATTGTCGGAGAGGTATCTCTGGGCCCTCTCGGTAATACACATCACATAAGCCTTGCAAGCATTGCAACTAATGAGTTAGTTGTGAGATGATGTATTACAGAACGAGTAAAGAGACTTGCCATTAATGAGATTGAACTAGGTATTGGATACCGACGATCGAATCTCGGGCAAGTAACATACCGATGACAAAGGGAACAATGTATGTTGTTATGCGGTTTGACCGATAAAGATCTTCGTACAATATGTAGGAGCCAATATGAACATCCAGGTTCCACTATTGGTTATTGATCGGAAACAGTTCTAGATCATGTCTACATAGTTCTTGAACCCGTAGGGTCCGCACACTTAACGTTACGATGACAGTTATATTATGAGTTTATGAGTTTTGATGTACCGAAGGAGTTCGGAGTCCCGGATGAGATTGAGGACATGACGAGGAGTCTCGAAATGGTCGAGACGTAAAGATCGATATATTGGACGACTATATTCGGAGTTCGGAAAGGTTCCGAGTGATTCGGGTATTTTTCGAGTACCGGAGAGTTACGGAATTCGCCGGGAGTATATGGGCCTTATTGGGCCATACGGGAATAGAGGAGAGAGGCCAAAGGAAGGAGGCCTGCGCCCCCTCTGGTCCGACTGGACAAGGGCGCAGCCCCTTCCTTCTTCCTCTCCTCCTCTTTCCCTTCTCCTACTCCAACAAGGGAGGTGGAATCCTACTAGGACTAGGGAGTCCTAGTAGGACTCCACACTTGGCGCACCCCCTCCTAGGGCCGGCCTCCTCCCCCCTTGCTCCTTTATATACGGGGGCAGGGGGCACCCCATGACACACAAGTTGATCTACGGATCGTTCCTTAGCCGTGTGCGGTGCCCCCTCCACCATATTCCACCTCGGTCGTATCGTCGCGAGTTTAGGCGAAGCTCATGCCGTAGAGCATCATCATCGCCACCACACCGTCGTCTTGACGGAACTCATCCCGACACCTGCTGGATCGAAGTCCGGGATCGTCATCGAGCCGAACGTGTGCAGAACACGGAGGTGCCGTACGTTCGGTACTTGGATCGGTCGGATCGTGAAGACGTACGACTACATCAACCGCATTGTCATAACGCTTCCGCTTTCGGTCTACGAGGATACGTGGACACAGTCTCCCTCTCGTTGCTATGCATCACCATGATCTTGCGTGTGCGTAGGAATTTTTGAAATTACTACGTTCCCCAACAAAGGGCATCCGAGCCTGGTTTTATGCGTTGATGTTATATGCACGAGTAGAACACAAGTGAGTTGTGGGTGATACAAGTCATCCGCTTACCAAAGATGTCATACTTTGGTTCGGCGGTATTGTGAGATGAAGCGGCCCGGACCGACATTACGCGTACGCTTACGCGAGACTGGTTTCACCGCTGCGAGCACTCATTGCTTAAAGGTGACTGGCGGGTGTCTGTCTCTCTCACTTTAGTTGAACCGAGTGTGGCTACGCCCGGTCCTTGCGAAGGTTAAAACAGCACCAACTTGACAAACTATCGTTGTGGTTTTGATGCGTAGGTAAGAACGGTTCTTGCTCAGCCCATAGCAGCCACGTAAAACTTGCAACAACAAAGTAGAGGACGTCTAACTTGTTTTTGCAGGGCATGTTGTGATATGATATGGTTAAGACGTGATGCTATATTTTATTGTATGAGATGATCATGTTTTGTAACCGAGTTATCGGCAATCGGCGAGCCATATGGTTGTCGCTTTATTGTATGAAATGCAAACGCCATGTAATTGCTTTACTTTATCACTAAGCGGTAGCGGTAGTCGTAGAAGCAATAGTTGGCGAGGCGACAACGATGCTACGATGGAGATCAAGGTGTCGCGCCGGTGACGATGGTGATCATGACGGTGCTCTGGAGATGGAGATCACAAGCACAAGATGATGATGGCCATATCATATCACTTATATTGATTGCATGTGATGTTTATCCTTTATGCATCTTATCTTGCTTTGATTGACGGTAGCATTTTAAGATGATCTCTCACTAATTATCAAGAAGTGTTCTCCCTGAGTATGAACCGTTGCCAAAGTTAGTCGTGCCCAGACACCACGTGATGATCGGGTGTGATAAGCTCTACGTCCATCTACAACGGGTGCAAGCCAGTTTTGCACACGCGGAATACTCAGGTTAAACTTGACGAGCCTAGCATATGCAGATATGGCCTCGGAACACAGAGACCGAAAGGTCGAGCGTGAATCATATAGTAGATATGATCAACATAGTGATGTTCACCATTCAAAACTACTCCATCTCACGTGATGACCGGTTATGGTTTAGTTGATTTGGATCACGTGATCACTTAGATGACTAGAGAGATGTCTGTCTAAGGGGGAGTTCTTAAGTAATATGATTAATTGAACTTAAATTTATCATGAACTTAGTCCTGGTAGTATTTTGCAAATTATGTTGTAGATCAATAGCTCGCGTTGTTGCTTACAAATGTTTATTTTGATATGTTCCTAGAGAAAATTGTGTTGAAAAATGTTAGTAGCAATGATGCGGATTGGATCCGTGATCTGAGGTTTATCCTCATTGCTGCGCAGAAGAATTATGTCCTTGATGCACCGCTAGGTGATAAAACCTATTGCAGGAGCAGATGCAGACGTTATGGACGTTTGGCTAGCTCAATATGATGACTACTTGATAGTTTAGTGCACCATGCTTAAACGGCTTTAGAATTGGGACTTCAAAGACGTTTTGAACGTCATGGACCATATGAGATGTTCCAGGAATTGAAGTTAATATTTCAAGCAAATACCCGAGTTGAGAGATATGAAGTCTCCAACAAGTTCTATAGCTAAAAGATGGAGGAGAATCGCTCAACTAGTGAGCATGTGCTCAGATTGTCTGGGTACTTCAATCGCTTGAATCAAGTGGGACTTAATCTTCCAGGTAAGATAGTGATTGACAGAATTCTCTAGTCACCATCACTAAGTTACTAGAACTTCGTGATGAACTATAGTATGCAAGGGATGACGAAAACGATTCCCGAGCTCTTCGTGATGTTGAAATCGACGAAGGTAGAAATCAAGAAAAGAGCATCAAGTGTTGATGATTGACAAGAACAATAGTTTCAAGAAAAGGGCAAAGGGAAAGAAAGGAAACTTCAAGTAGAATGCCAAGCAAGTTGTCACTCCCACGAAGAAGCCCAAAGCTGGACCAAAACCTGAAACTGAGTGCTTACACTTCAAAGTAAATGGTCACTGGAAGCAGAAATACCCTGAATATTTGGTGGATAAGAAGGATGGCAAAGTGAACAAGGGTATATTTGATATACAGGTCATTGATGTGTGCCTTACTAGTGTTTATAGTAGCCCCTGAGTATTTGATACTTGTTCAGTTGCTAAGATTAGTAACTCAAACAGGAGTTACGAATAAAAGCAGAGACTAGTTGAAGGGAAGTGACGATGAGTGTTGGAAGTAGTTCCAAGATTGATATGATCATCATCGCACACTCCCTATACTTTCGGGATTAGTGTTAAACCTAAATAAATGTTATTTGGCTTTTGCGTTGAGCATGAATATGATTTGATCATGTTTATTGCAATATGGTTATTCATTTAAAGTCAGAGAATAATTGTTGTTCTATTTACATGAATAAAACCTTCAATGGTCATACACCCAATGAAAATAGTTTATTGGATCTCGATCGTAGTGATACACATATTCATAATATTGATGCCAAAAGATGCAAAGTTAATAATGATAGTGCAACTTATTTGTGGCACTTTGCCGTTTGGGTCATATCGTTGTAAAGCACATGAAGAAACTCCATAAAGATGGATTTTTGGAATCACTTGGTTATGAATCATTTGATGCTTATAACCGTGCCTTGGGCGAGATGACTAAAACTCCGTTCTTGAACAATGGAACAAGCAACAAACTTGTTGGAAATAATACATACTGATGTATGCAGACCAATGAGTATTAAGGCTCGTGGCGGGTATCGTTATTTTCTGACCTTCACAGATGATTTGAGCAGATATGGGTATATCTACTTGATGAAACATAAGTCTGAAATAGTTGAAAGGTTCAAAGAATTTCAGAGTGAAGTGGAAAATCATCGTAACAAGAAAATAAAGTTTCTGCGATCTGATCGTGGAGATGAATATTTGAGTTACGAGTTTGGTCTTCAATTAAAACAATGTGGAATAGTTTCACAGCTCACGCCACCTGGAACACCACAACGTTATGGTGTGTCCGAACGTCATAACCGTACTTTATTGGATATAGTGCAATCTATGATGTTATTTACCGATTTACCACTAACATTTTGGGGTTATGCATTAGAGACAGCTACATTCACGTTAAAAGGGCACCGTCTAAATCCGTTGAGACGACACCATATGAACTATGGTTTAGCAAGAAACCCAAGTTGTCGTTTCTTAAAGTTTGGGGCTGCGATGCTTATGTGAAAAAGTTTCATCCTGATAAGCTCAAACCCAAATCGGAGAAGTGCGTCTTCATAGAATACCCAAAGGAAACTGTTGGGTACACCTTCTATCACAGATCCAAAGGCAAGATATTCGTTGCTAAAAATGGATCCTTTCTAGAGAAGGAGTTTCTCTCGAAAGAAGTGAGTGGGAGGAAAGTAGAGCTTGATAAGGTAATTTGTACCTTCTCCCGAATTGGAAAGTAGTTCATCACAGAAATCAGTTCCAGTGATTCCTACACCAATTAGTGAGGAAGCTAATGATGATGATCATGAAACTTCAGATCAAGTTACTACAGAAACCTCGTAGGTCTTCCAAAGTACAGTCCGCACCAGAGTGGTACGGTAATCCTATTCTGGAAGTCATGTTACTAGACCATGATGAACCTACGAACTATGAGGAAGCGATGATGAGCCCAGATTCCGCGAAATGGTTTGAGGCCATGAAATCTGAGATGTGATCCATGTATGAGAACAAAGTATGGACTTGCCCAAATGATCGGCGAGCCATTGAGATTAAATGGATCTTTAAGAGGAAGACGGACGCTGATAGTAGTGTTACTATCTACAAAGCTAGAATTGTCGCAAAAGGTTTTCAACAAGTTCAAGGTGTTGACTACGATGAGAGTTTCTCACTCGTATATATGCTTAAGTCTGTCCGAATCATGTTAGCAATTGCCCCAATTTATGAAATCTGGCAAATGGATAAACAAAACTGCATTCCTTAATGGATTTATTAAAGAAAGAGTTGTATGTGATGCAACCAGAAGGTTTTGTCAATCCTAAAGATGCTAACAAAATGTGCAAGCTCCAGCGATCCATTTATGGACTGGTGCAAGCAGCTCGGAGTTGGAATAAACGCTTTGATAGTGTGATCAAAGCATATGGTTTTATACAGACTTTTGGAGAAGCCTGTATTTACAAGAAAGTGAGTGGGAGCACTACAATATTTCTGATAAGTATATGTGAATGCCATATTATTGATCGGAAATAATGTAGAATTATTCTGCAAAGCATAAAGGAGTATTTGAAAGGAGTTTTTCAAAGAAGGACCTCGGTGAAGCTGCTTACATATTGAGCATCAAGATCTATAGAGATAGATCAAGACGCTTGATAAGTTTTTTTCAATAAGTACATACCTTGATAAGATTTTGAAGTAAGTTCAAAATGGAGCAATCAAAGAAAGAGTTCTTACCTGTGTTACAAGGTGTGAAATTGAGTAAGACTAAAAGCCCGACCACGGCAGGAGATAGAAAAAGAATGAAAGTCATTCCCTATGTCTCAGCCATAGATTCTATAAAGTATGCCATGCTGTGTACCAGATCTATTGTATACCCTACACTGATTTTGGCAAGGGAGTACAATAGTGATCTAGGAGTAGATCACTGGACATCGGTCAAAATTATCCTTAGTGGAATAAGGATATTTTTCTCGATTATGGACGTGACAAAAAGGTTCGTCGTAAAGGGTTACGTCGATACAAGTTTTGTCACTGATCCATATGACTCTAAGTCTTAATCTGGATACATATTGAAAGTGGGAGCAATTAGCTAGAGTAGCTCCGTGCAGAGCATTGTAGACATAGAATATTTGCAAAAATACATACGGCTTTGAATGTGACAGACCCGTTGACTAAACTTCTCTCACAAGCAAAACATGATCATACCTTAGTACTCTTTGGGTGTTAATCACATAGCGATGTGAACTACATTATTGACTCTAGTAAACCCTTTGGGTGTTGATCACATGACGATGTGAACTATGGGTGTTAATCACATGGTGATGTGAACTATTGGTGTTAAATCACATGGTGATGTGAACTAGATTATTGGCTCTAGTGCAAGTGGGAGACTGAAGGAAATATGCCCTAGAGGCAATAATAAAGTTATTATTTATTTCCTTATTTCATGATAAATGTTTATTATTCATGCTAGAATTGTATTAACCGGAAACATAATACATGTGTGAATACATAGACAAACAGAGTGTCACTAGTATGCCTCTACTTGACTAGCTCGTTAATCAAAGATGGTTATGTTTCCTAACCATGAACAAAGAGTTGTTATTTGATTAACGGGATCACATCATTAGGTGAATGATCTGATTGACATGACCCATTCCATTAGCTTAGCACCGATCGTTTAGTATGTTGCTATTGCTTTCTTCATGACTTATACATGTTCCTATGACTATGAGATTATGCAACTCCGTTTGCGGAGGAACACTTTGTGTGCTACCAAACGTCACAACGTAATCGGGTGATTATAAAGGTGCTCTCAGGTGTCTCCAAAGGTACATGTTGGGTTGGCGATTTGAGATTAGGATTTGTCACTCCGATTGTCGGAGAGGTATCTCTGGCCCTCTCGGTAATACACATCACATAAGCCTTGCAAGCATTGCAACTAATGAGTTAGTTGTGAGATGATGTATTACAGAACGAGTAAAGAGACTTGCCATTAACGAGATTGAACTAGGTATTGGATACCGACGATCGAATCTCGGGCAAGTAACATACCGATGACAAAGGGAACAATGTATGTTGTTATGCGGTTTGACCGACAAAGATCTTCGTAGAATATGTAGGAGCCAATATGAACATCCAGGTTCCACTATTGGTTATTGATCAGAAACAGTTCTAGATCATGTCTACATAGTTCTCGAACCCGTAGGGTCCGCACGCTTAACGTTACGATGATGCTTATATTATGAGTTTATGAGTTTTGATGTACCGAAGGAGTTCGAGTCCCGGATGAGATCGAGGACATGACGAGGAGTCTCGAAATGGTCGAGGCGTAAAGATCGATATATTGGACGACTATATTCGGAGTTCGGAAAGGTTCCGAGTGATTCGGTATTTTTCGAGTACCGAGAGTTACGGAATTCGCCGGGAGTATATGGGCCTTATTGGGCCATACGGGAATAGAGGAGAGGGCCAAAGGAAGGAGGCCTGCGCCCCCTCTGGTCCGATTGGACAAGGCGCAGCCCCTTTCCTTCTTCCTCTCCTCCTCTTCCCCTTCTCCTACTCCAACAAGGGAGGTGGAATCCTACTAGGACTAGGGAGTCCTAGTAGGACTCCACACTTGGCGCACCCTCCCGGGCGGCCTCCTCCCCTTGCTCCTTTATATCTGGGCGGGGGCACCCCATGACACACAAGTTGATCTACGGATCGTTCCTTAGCCGTGTGCGGTGCCCCTCCACCATATTCCACCTCGGTCGTGTCGTCATGAGTTTAGGCGAAGCTCTGCGCGATAGAGCATCATCATCGTCACCACGTCGTCTTGACGAACTCATCCCGACACCTGCTGGATCGAAGTCCGGGATCGCCATCGAGCGAACGTGTGCGAACATGGAGGTGCCGTCGTTCGGTACTTGGATCGGTCGGATCGTGAAGACGTACGACTACATCAACCGCATTGTCATAACGCTTCCGCTTTCGGTCTACGAGGATACGTGGACACAGTCTCCCCTCTCGTTGCTATGCATCACCATGATCTTGCGTGTGCGTAGGAATTTTTTTGAAATTACTACGTTCCCCAACATTTTTGTCTCTGTGAGCAAGCCACTCCAAACGTGCCCGCTGCCTCCACAAAATTTCTTCTCTATGGTAGAGCTCCACCAATCTATCTGTAACCTTGATTTCTACGTGTGAAGGATAGAATCTTCCTGGAGCCGACCGCAATGCTTCCAGCTCCTTTTTCAGTTTGGCTATCTCCAAGCGCACATTACCAAAGCGGTTGCACTCCCAAGTTGTTAAATCAGATGAAAGAAGGGACAACTTTGCTTGGATTCCAGCCACACTTTCGCTAGGAGCTGACTTCCATCCCGTGTTCACGAATTGCATGAGATCCAGGTGACATTCCCAGGCTACTTCATATTTAAATGATCGTGGACCACTTTTGCATGCATGCACGTGGTCACATCGGAGCAACAGTGCCGAATGATCGGACGACGCCACTATCTAATGTTGTAGTAATGCATGCGGGAACTAAAGCATCCAACTAGGCGTGACTACGCATCTGTCCAGCCGAACGCGTGTAAATGTGCCGCCCGCGACCTTTTTCTCGAAGGTCTAGCTGTTCCCCTGGTAGCCTATATCCACCAGTCCGCAAGTATCTATTGCATCCCTGAATGCGTCCATTTGAGCTTGGCTCCGTTCTCCCACCCTGTCATGCTCTTGGGCCAACAACACTTCGTTGAAATCACCTATTACTGCGCATGGTAGGTCGCTAACTGCGGCTATACCATTACATGTTCCACGTTTTGTATCTCTCTGGGACTTATGCTTCTCCATAAACAAAGGTTACTCTGCTCATTAAACCACCATCATCAACAGTTACATCAATATGGTACTCTGAGTAGCCAATAACTTCTACCTTTATTGATTCATTCCAAAAGATTCCTAGGCCACCACTTCTACCAAAACTCTTGTTTTGGATGGTTTAACTTTCAGCTCTGTACTTGCTGGGCCCGTCATTACCGGTGAAGCCACATTTGGGCTGTGGGCAGCCAGCAGCCCAGCCCAGAGAAAAATCATCACTCGACCCACGCTCCCCACCCATGTCGTCTCTTTCCCGTCTCTTTCCCCGTCTCGTCGAGGGTTTCCTCTGCCCTGTTACGTTCCCCACTCCAATCCAATGGCGACAACCAGCAACAAGAAAATGGCGTCGCCGTCGCCTATGCCGGACATGCCCGACCAGCTCCTCGCCGAGATCTTCCTCCGGCTGCCCACCCCGCAAGACCTCGCCCGCGCCTCCGCCGTCTGCCTCACCTTCCGCCGGATCTCCACCGACAGGTCCTTCCTCCGCTGCTTCCGCTGCCTCCACGCACCACCGCTTCTCGGATTCCTCGACCGCGACGGCTTCCACCCAGCCCTACCCTCCACCCCCGCCGTCCGCGCGGTCGCCGCCGCCGCCGATTTCACCTTCTCCTTCCTCCCCTACCACCGCCGCTGGACCGTGCAGGACGTCCGCGATGGCCGCGTCCTCCTCTCCCGCAGCACCGGGAAACATGGGCAGCCCCCGGTCTTCAGAGATCTCGCGGTGTGCGACCCCTTGCACCGGCGCTACGTCCTGCTCCCCCCGCTACCTCACGACCTAGCTGCTTTGCTTGGGCACCCATTCCCCCCGGTGACCGAGGCCTGCTGCAAGCGCTTCCTCGTTCCCCTCGGTGAGGAGGAGGCAGCGGCTGGAGACACAACATTCAGAGTCATCTTGATGGCGTATTGCAAAACCAGTCTGGCTGCCTTTGTCTTCTCTTCCAGGAACGATCGATGGCAGGCTACTGCGTCCAAGGATTTGAGTGATTTGGCCCTTGACAAGGGCGACATGGAGGAGATGTTAAGGGTCCAGCCTTTTATTCCCATGCGGCATTATGCTTATGGCTGTTTCTACTGGGACTGGGTGCAATTCGGGATGAAGAAGTTGCTCTTGCTTGACACCACCAACATGGAGTTCTCCGCTGCTGACCTCCCACCAGGAGAATGGAGCAAGGAAGGTATAGCCATTGTCGAGGCAGGGGAAGGCAGGCTCGGGATCTTTGGTTTCCATGGTGAACTTGCATCCAATCTCACCTATACCGCTGCACGGACCAAAGGCGAGAGTCCCAGCAAGTGGCAGATGGAGAAGACAATCTCACTAGATTCTGGCTACAAATATTGTATCAGAGATGCAACACAGAGGTACTTGCTCTTGACAAGGATAGAAGCATCATCTCTAAATAGTCACCTTGTTGGATATTTCTCAATGGATATCAAGACGTTGCAGCTTCAGAGGGTTTATGAGAAACAGCACTATTCTAAGCATCAGACATACACATATATCAACTTCCCACCATCATTGTTGTCTTCAAGGAGAATATGAAGTGGTAAAGTTTCTATTGCTTCCAAGTATCTCCTTCACTTCACAATTAACACATGACTTGTCTATTGCTTCATGCTCATTATGGCAATTGGTAATTCTTGTTTTATTTAGTACTGTTTAACTTACTGTGCTCATCGGAAAGCTAAGAAAGCTCGGGAACATAATTGTGTTTCTTGTCTTGTTTGTCTCGGCCGCCTTTTAAAGAGAATGGGGTTAGTAGGAGAAATGATCTTGTACACTACAAGTAGCTTATGCATGAGTGAGTCCTGATGGAAATCTGGAATCGCTAAAAATACCAGGTCATTATAGTTATTTTAGAGGAGTAGTTTTGGTGATCAAGATAAAGTATGAAGGAATACAACTTTATTTCTGGTTTACCTTGAATTGATTCACCATGAGGAAATCCACTCTAGTCAAAGACAACCCATTTTGTACACTTTTTCTTCAGATGTATAATTTTATCTTGCGATGCTGTTTCGAGGTAAACCTGTATCGTCACAAATAAGATCCTGAGTCACTGCTGTAAATAAGAAGAGCTTGTGCTCACAGGCAACTGAAATGTTATCCCGCGATGTTGTTTTATCTGAATCTACCTCATAAGATTGAAGGGAGTGCTAATCACGGGCAACTGAAATTGTTCTTTATTGCAGTCATTGTCTTCACCATTGTTAGATCCTCAGTATCATGGTTGTGCTCTGAATCTCCAAGAGAATCATATTGGTTGTGATGATTGACTGAAACTTAGAGTTGTCAGGAGATTGCATTGTTTCTCGTTGCCAACACCCTGAGCTACATATTCACGTATATGTTGTTCTAGTTTTCATGGTGCTTGTAGCTTCAGTTAATGTGGCTGCTGCTGTCCCTGCGTAAGAGTGAGTGTGACGATGAACTTTAACAGTTTCAATCGACCAACAATTGTGGTTGAGCTAGCTAGCTGATGCATATTTCCATGTCCCATTTTTTTTTCTCAACCAGTATTTATTAGAGTTATGATCTGGTTGAGGATGAATACAATACACGCTGATTGTGACCATTAAAAACTTTTGCGTTCTATCGAAAATGAAGGAGTGCCCCTATTTTTGAGTTTGAAGCTAGAGCTTTATTAGTAGTAGGAAACAAGTTGGTGCATAGCGCCCATGACATCACCAGCAATAAACTCTGGCACATCGAACTCCCATTCTACCCTACCAGAGCCTACAGGTTTAATTCCAAATTTACTTAAGCCTTGTCTGTCTGTCGACCGCCTGCAGACAGACAAGTCGCAACTGGACAAGCACAGTCGGTTGTGTGAACAAGTTTTCTGCAATTAACTCCACTATGCAGTTGAAATTCTTTTTTTATTGCAGTCAATCTCCACCACTCTGAGATCTTGATATGATGGTTGTCCTAATCTGAAAGCAGATCATATTGGTTTTGATATAATTGATTCAATCTTAAAGAGTTTTCAGGTGATTGTGTATTAGCAATTTTGTAGGATGAATTTGAGGGGACAGCCAGCTTTTTTTTGTTCCTTTATGTGCATCAATTTGTACCAGGATGGAATTAAGTTTTTCAAGACTCGTTTCTTTATGTTGATATGCCTCTGTCTGGCTATGTATTCCAACCTTTTATTTTAAATTCCGATGCTAGGCACACTGGAGCGAGTGCCTGCAGTCACATGTTTCGAAATCAGTTTAGATAAATATTACCAATGTGATAGTGCTATTATGTATCTTCCTCTACCTAGTTACGTATAATTTGTTCCTTTTAGCTCGTAAACTCTCAAATATGTGTGCAATAAAATTCTTATTTATTGCAGTCAATCTCCACCAGTCTTAGGTCCCAGTATCATGGTTTTTCTCCTTATCCCAAAGCAAATCATGTTGGTCGAGATGATTGACTGAAACTTAAGGAGTTTTCATGTGATTATGTATTAGCAATCCTGTAAGATGAATTGGAGAGGCCACCTAGTTTTGTTTTTCTTTCCTTTTTGGGACTCATTTTTGTACTTGGATTGCTGACAGCAGCTAGTGCGTTGGTTATTGCTACCAATGCCCCAGTTTCTCTCCATGTTTTGTAGTCAGAAGTTTGGTATACTGCTAGGTGCCTAGGTAGTATATGATTTCGTGTTGTCCTGTAACATGGAGGTACCACTTCAAGTTCTTCACGACCCATTTCTTTATGTTGACTGGCCTGAGTGCAAACTACAATTCTAAACACACTAAAGCGAGTGTTTGCAGTCACTTGTTTTGAATTCGATTGAAATCGATAATCAAGATTACCAATGTGACAAGGTTATTAATTACTGAAACTTAAGGAGTTATTAGGTGATTGTGCATTAGGAATTCTGTAAAGACCACCCAGTTTTGTGTTCTTTTTTTTCTCGTGTGCATTATTTATGTACTATTAGGATGGCAGTCGGCAGCTAGTATGTTGGTTCTCACTAGCAATACCTCGAGTTTCTTTATTCTTTTTAAGTTAGAAGTTTGTTATACTGCTAGGTGCATATATACTAGGTAGTATGAGGACTCCTGCAACACAAATGTACCAATTCTGTATTACTTAAGTTTTCCACGTCTCGTTTCTTTATGGTGTCTTGCCTCTGTCTGGCTATGTATTCAAACTTGTATTACAAATTCCAGTCTAAGCACACTGAAGCGGGTGTTCGCAGTCACATATTTTCAAATTCAGCTGAGACCAATATTGCCAATGTGACAACGCTATTATGCAATATTTCTTCTCTGGTGTCTAAACTTCTATCTTGTCTGTTCAGGTTTGACAGAGCCGTACGCAATCATATCAGCATTCTTAATTCAAAGCAACCATGGTTTCAACAGCTTGGAGTTCTCACATACGTGATCACTTTGCCTACAGAACAACACGATCTACATTGCCTTGCCTGGTGGTGGCCATGTCAATGTTTCGGTTATTAGGTCTAACATCAATGTGGAATTTCCCTGCCTAAGAATGTGACTTTGATATTAGGAGTTCAAGTCAAAAAAAAAATCTTCATTATTAGTTGAGTTGCTAAAACAGGCACAATCTGACTAGTGGCAGAACGATCACAACGGAACTGATAACCAACGTAAGGACAATATAAGCAGCACCAGCATGTAGCTGGAGGGACTCGGTTCTTTGTTGCTGCTGCTGCTGCTGTACGGTGAAGGTAGGCAGCAAAAAAGGTTTGTAGAGCTGTAGAAAGAGGTGTTTGGATCGCCGAAGTACCGATAATTTGTGAAATCTTGAATATGCTGTATGATCTTGAATACCGAGTCGACAATTTTCTCTGCTGTATGATCTTTTGTCCCTTTTTCCTCAGATTTGATGGAGCTGTAATCAGATCGCCCCAGTGTAAAAGTTGACAATCCAAACGCATGCTCGGCTAGTCGGGTGCAGATTGAATCAACATCTACACAGATATATATATACTACTGTCACCAAGTTGGTTGGTTTCACCTGCCTGTTATTAGCGGCAAGAAAAATTAAGAGATGACTTTTGGATCGCTTGGTCTCGGGTCCTGAGGACAAAACTGCAACCATCAGCGCTCTCGGTTGATTTGTGAACGCGGGTGCGGGAATTGGCGAAGACACACTCGTTGGCGCTAATGGTCAGTTGTTGGTCGTTTCAGATTAGCGAAGGTGCCTCTAGCTAAACACGCTTGTCCATAGTTTTTTACGACTCCGGTCCATGGTTTGTAGCATGGTGACACTTAAACGGATCTTAATATATGAAGGCTTGCCTCGGGTTTGGGCTAATCTCCGTTGTTTCGGCATTCTGTTGCAACTTTGTGGCGGTCTCTTTGCCAATAGGGCTGATGTTTTTCGTTTTCTTTGATCTTCGGATCCACCCCATGTTATTCTTTCGTTGCTACCTGCTAAATTTGAATCAAGCCAAAAAAAAAAAAAAACTTTGTGTCTGTTTCTTGAAGGCAAACCGATTCCTGATTGTTGTTAAAAATACATAGGAAGGTTCAACGAGGCCCGCCAAATGAATGCAGTTTTCTCACTTATAGTGAGATGGTGTTCTCCTATTTGGCGCACAGGTCGCCCGCGAGCGACTTGGTGCGTACCTCCCCGCACCCGCTACGTACAAAATCCGGGCCGGCAGAAACTAGATCCATTCTGGTTTTGGGAAAGTTCTAGAACCTTCCTAGATGATTTTTTTTGGGTCTGCTTGCAATTTTTTCTACTTTGTTCATTTCTTGTCATTTCATTTCTTTTTACATTTGTTATTTCTTCTTATTCTTTTTTCCTTTTAATTTAATTTTCGTTTTTACATTTTTCTTCATTTTCAATATTTTAGTTTATTCCCAAATTTCACGAACATTATCTAAGCTCTGGGCACATTTTTTAAAATCGGTGAACAATTTTTCAAATCAGGAAGATTTTTTTTGGAATTCAAAGTTCATTCATTGAATTAAAAAATTCATTGTACTTTTGAAATTGCGCATAGAGTTTAAATTCATAAACATTTTTCAAATCAGGGCGGACATTTTTCAATTTCAAAATCTGTTTATCAAATTCAAAAAATGTTCATCATATTGGTTATTGAGGAAAAGTTCATCGTATTGGTGAAATTGCATATATATTTTTTGAACTCGTGAACAGGTTTTTTGCATAGGTGGATTTTTTTTTGTAAATAGGGAAGAACTTTTGAAATCCATAAACAGTTTTTGTTTTTGAAGAACGTTTTTTGAATTCATGAATATTTTTGGACTAAATCAACATTTTTAAAATGTTTTAAACATTTTCTATAAAATTGGGAACAATTTTTAGGAATTCACGACCACTGTTTTAAATAATTTCAATATTGTTTAAAATTCATGAATATTTTTTGAATTTTTCTTCTGAAATCACGTGTTTTCGAAAATCCATGAATATTCTTTGAATTCACGATTTTTTGTTCAAATTAAATAAACAATTATGATTTCTGGAACATTCTCCAAAGTTCACTTTTTGAAATTTGGAACTTTTTCAACATTTTAATATTTTAAAGAAAAAAAACGAAACAGAAAAGCTGGGGATCTAATATGTGCGCTGTCTCATTTGCCAGCGCGTCACACGCCATATAGCGGGCGCCCCTATATCCCATCTTCAGCGAGTCCAGCTTCCGACTCGCTGAAGGGGCGAGCGAGATGGGCATGTCCACGCGAGCAGTAGGCCACAACCTCTTTTTTATGTTTTATCCTGATGTTTTCTGTCTAGTTTTTTGCTTTATGTTTGTAGTTTTATTTATACTTTAAATATTGTTAATATAATATATATATATTGAAACATTATTGAACACTCTATAAGACACATTTTAAAAATGTTGAACAAGTATTGGAAAAATATTAATCAGGCATTCAAATAAAATTTAAATGTGTATAAAACTGTTGATCATATATTAAGAAAAGGATGATTTTCTTGATCATGTATATAAAAATGTTAATAAAGAATTTGGAAAAAAGCTGAACAAGTATTTGCAAACTGTATTACAAAAGTATTTAATTTGTATTGGAAAAACATTAGAGGTGTACTAGAAATATATTGCTGACATATACAAGAAATGCAGAATAATAACCCAATAAAAAAACCGAAAAAAATAAAATCAACAAATTAAAATTGTAAATGAAAAGAAGAACAAAGTGCAAAAAAAAGAATGAAAAAACAGAGATAAAAAACAAAAAAAAGAAGAAGAAACCCAGAAGAAAACCGGCTCGAATTACCTCAAGTAGGACGCACCACTACGACCATGTTTGTTTTGGATTCTAGGATCAGATTCAGCTTTGCCGGTGAAGCCGAATATGGAATCTGAAACAAACATCTATTTGGAATCAGTTTTGCCAGTGAAGCTGAATCTGGATTTGGGCCATTTTTAGTGCAATTTCCTGAAGCATCTCAAAATGTACTTCGGTGGTAAATTTGATTCCCATAGGTGGTTAAAATCTAAGCGAAGCAGAAACAAACAGGGCCTTCTACTTGCCATGAATGGGACCTAGGCGGAGTGGCTAGCAGCGCCCAGGGATCGATCCCTATTTCTCCCCTTTCCTCTACCAGTTTTACTTGCTATGCGTGCACAAATGGGCCGGCCCAATACTACTCGGAGGGATGGAACCTTCAGCGGGAGCTACTACCGACTCGCTTAATGAGACACAAATTTTTTTTGAGATCACACATTTTTATAAAATTCACAAATATTCTTTCAATACACGATTTTTTTAACATAATAAAGATTTTTTAACGACCAAAAATTTATAATTTATGGAACATTTGTCCGAAATTATTTTTTTTATTTGGAAATTTTTAAAAATTGAAACAGAAAAACTAGGGTGTTCCACCAACGTTCATGGGCGGGCCCAATAGGGGTGCTGACTCGTTTGCCAGCGCGCCATGCGCCAAACAGGAGCTCGCAGCGAGATGAGAGATCCTAGCTGACGCTCATTAGCGCCAAACAAGCGAGCTCTCACGCAGGGCTAGTAAAATCCCCAAAACATGATGCTTTGTTGAGTAAGCGAACTCGCACCTGTACGATAGATGGTATTTGCTCGTTACCAGTTGAGCTACCGAATGTTACTGATTAATAGGCCATGTGAATATTTAAGAACTAACCGCAACGCAGATAAAAAAACAATCAAAAATTTCGACCATTGAGCATTTCGTGATATACACCGAACAAATTTTAAATAGACATTGAACATTTCCCTGATACATGTTAAATAAATTTTAGATACACATTGAACGTTTTTGTGGTATACACAGAACATTTTTATAACGCATGTTCAACTTTCTCATAAATACAGGGTGAACATTTTCTTAAAATACGACGGACATTTTTGTAATACATGGTGAACTTTTTATATAACACACAGAAAAGAGAAGAAAAAACATAAAAGAAAAAACAAAAGGAAAAAGAAACAATAAAAATAGAACAAAAACTACTGCAAACTGCAGAAAACATTGAAAAATCCGGAAGGGAAAATCCACAAAAGAAAAACGAAGCCCCCCACCCCCGCAAAAAACAGCGAAGGAAGCTGCAACCAAATGAAGAGCAGGCAGCTGTACGTGGGGCGGCCCGAACGGAGGCACGACCTTTTGAGGCGATTACTATTTGGCACTTAAGACATCCATTACTGTGTATTTTGCAAACAGATGCCTGAAGCGCTCCCACGTTAGACCGGCCCATGTACCTTCTTTTCTGTGTTTTAATCCCGACAAAAAAATGTGTGCTAATTTTGAATCAAACCAGCAACCTCCCTCATCGAGATAAGGGGTGCAACCACACCGCCACCTAGCTGGATCAATAAGTTACAACTTTTTCCTTCTTTTATTCTTCCTTGTTTTTCTTTTTTCCCTTTTCCTTTGCCTTTTTTATTTTTTCTTTCTTGTTTAATGTATTGTTTGCAAATACGTGAACTTTTTCTTCAAATCGATGACCAGTTTTTTGAAATGCTATGAACTTTTTAAAATTTTATGAACAATTTTCAAATTCAATGAACTTTTCCAAATTTGATGAATTTTTTAAAGTTTAGTGTTTTTTTCAAAATCTACGAACTCTTTTCCATTTTCGATGAACATTTACAGAATTTGATGAACATTTCAATGTATATGATTTAAAAAAAAACATGATTGTTTTTCAAAATTTGGGAACATTTTTGAATTCAGGATTTTTTTCGTTTGCAATCGGTTTCCTTCTTATGGGCCGGCCACCAGCGTTTGAACATTATTTGTTTTTTTCCTGGTTCTTGTTATTTTTTCTTTTTCCATTCGGTTTTGTTTGCTTTCTCTTTTTGTTTCTTTGTCGATTTTCACTGAGTTTCCATTTTTAACAAACATCTAGTTTTATTTAGTACAATTTATACATTTGTAGTGCACAATTAACCAATTTTTGATATATATGGAACATTTTCAAGAATACAATGTGCAGATTAATTTTAATACATGTTTGGAACACTTTTTGAATATTTGTCATGATTTGCTCAAATACATTTTGAACATTTTATGTTAATAATTTTTGCTCAACTAAGCAAACATTTTTTAAATATTTTTGCCAAATGTCACAAATATTGTTTTTGGAACATGAGATCATTTCTTTAGTATGATACATACATTATTTGTTGGGACTTCCTACGATCCATATTATTTGTCTTAGATTTGTCTATATATGAACGTATTCAGACGCGTTTAGTGTTAGAATACATTCAAATCTAAGACAAATAATACAGACGGGAGGGAGAACATTTTTATATTGTACAATCATTTTTTACCTTGTATTAAAATTTATGAAAAAAAATCACATTGGTTATTTTGAAACACAAAAATTGTTTTTCATGTCAAGAACATTTTTAATGCAATAAGTTCTTTTACACCGTGTTAACACTTTTTTTCAAATTGATGGGATTCAGTTTTTCAATTAAATCTAAAACTATAATATATATGCATTTAAATTATAAATAAAAATGGAAAGAAAAGTAAGTAAAAAAGTGCGACGCCAGCGGGGCAGGCGAGGGCGAAGCGTTATTGCTGCGCTTGATTGTCCCACTATGGCTCCACTTGAGGTTCCCCTACCCCTCGCAATAAGTAAGACATAGGTGCGGCCCATCCATCTCAAGATCTAAAACCTGTGTAGGGCCGGCTCAGGCCAACTCAGAGAAGATGGGTCCATCAGATCTCGGAATGATGCTAATACACCGAGCTTTCTAGGAAACACCACTGTTTTTCTACTCGCATTTAGGTGGTTGTTCTAGGGTGCAGCTATGTGCCGCTTACAGCGAGGTGCATGGATGCCGCTTATTGCATGGTGGGCCAGCCCAGTAGCATGTGGCTCATCCGTCAGCCTAATTTCATTTTTTCTTATTTTACTTTTGTTTCTATTTTAATATAAGTACATATAATTTAGAACATAACTTTAGTTATTAAATTATTATTTTTTTAAAAGTCTTATCATAGTATAAAAAATTGTTAGCATGGTTTTACAAAATGTTGATAACTTCAAATTAATGTTAAAGACAATGAAAGAATGTTCCGGCGTTTCGAAAAATGTATGCGATTTAAAAAATATTCTGTACACAATGTAAAAGAGTATGTTTGCTAATATAAAAAATGTTTCGTGTCATTAAAAAAATGTACGTCACATTCGATGGAAATACTCCCACGTTTCAAAAAATGTTCGTGTCATTTAAAAAGAAAATATATACAAATGTAAAAGAAATGTTGCATAGGTTAAACAAAATCTTTATTTCCTTCAAAAAAGTGTACCATGACTTCTAGAAATTTTTCATGTGTTCCCAAAAAATGTCCGGGATGTTTTTGAAAATGTGTATACAATGTTAAAAATACTTTAAAAATGTTTCATTGCCATTAAACTACAACGTGTATTTGGAAAACAAATAGTAGTATGTATTCCAAAAAGTGTTCAACATCTAGTTTTTCAAAAAAGAAATCATGTATTTAAAAAAATGTCCAGCCTGTATCAAAAAATTGTTTCGCGCGTGCTCTAAAAATGTACATTCTATATTGAGAGAAAAGTATATATGTGTTGAGAATAAGAAGGCTGATAACAACCAACGAAGGCATAAAAGAAAATTTAAAAGATCAAAGAAAATGAAGGAAGCCAAGAAAGAAAAAATAAAACCAAAGTATAACGAAGAAAGAAAAAAAATTAAAAACAATAAAAAACAAATAAAATGAAGTAAGATAAAAAAACCTGAAGAAAAAATTTTAAAAATAGAAAATAGTAGAAACGAAAAATTGAAAGAGAAAAAAGAAACCGGAGCAGAGAAGGAACCTATGTGCGATATGAACGGCAGCAAACCAAGCACCCTAACGGGCCTGCCCGCCAGTCATCGCCCGTAGGCCTTTCCTATTAGAAATCGGTAGCCCTAGCGCTTGCTCCACGCCGGCTGAATTAACCTGTTTCGCTCAAAGAAAATGGTTGATTGGCGAAATCACTAATTAAGGGTTACCCCTTATAAATGTCACTCCTACCTTCTCAAGCGAACACAAGTGGTGCGTTACATGTGCACCACTTCTCGCAACCAGTGAGTTTCCCTTTTTCCTTAGATTTGTTTATCCAAAATGCTTTATCTCTTGAACAATGCGTCCATATTCGGAGTCATTTTAACTGTTAGATTTCTTGCGTTGAGATTTTCGGAACTAGATCCAATTTTTGTAGGTTTTGACCAAAAAATCATGAAAATAAAGCCCCAAAAAACAATAAACAAAAAATTGATAAAAAAGGCAACAGAAAAACCAATGACATAAAAACAATAGAAGGAAAAAAACAAAGTCGAAAGCACTATTGTGACTTTTCTCTTTTTCCCCCCTCTTTTTCGAGGGGCAGGGCTTGCTTCTCGCGGAAGCAAATATGTGCTTCTTGTTGGAGCACTGTTTATTTTTTTGTCGAGAAGCACATATGTGCTTTTCACATAAGCAAATCTATCCTCCACGAGAGGAAAACATGTGCTTCTCGTAGAAGCACATATTGTTCCCTTTTTCAAGAAGCACGACTGTGCTTCTCGCGGAAGCACATATTTTGCCTTTCCGATAAGCACAACTGTGCTTCTCGCGGAAGTAAATCTGTGCCTCCACGAGAAGCAAGTCTGTGCTAGTGGGTCCACGCTGGCATCAACACTATCCCATATCCATTCCGTTGTAATACCAAACCCTAGTGGATCCCTACGTGTATTACTCTATTTTACCATCCATGTTCACCACCGCTATTCGCATGATGCCTGTTATCTCCATGTGTGAGTATATGGATGACCCTTGGTATGTAAAGGTGCTGAACGCTTATAAAAATATGAGATACTATACTATATTTTTAATAACTTTCATGAATATTGTGAAGGGGCCCACTCAGCATTTCCATCTTGTATGGCCACGAAGCATATTATTGTTGTTGTAAAGATTAGGATGAAGAGGTAATTCAAGGTGACAGCAAAGTCCTCTGTACGTCACCTTTGCAATTGATAGTGGAGTAACGAAGAGCCCTTGGAGCGACCGTGTCCACGGGAAACCCTTAATTAGCATTGTAAGAACTAGAGTGCGGAAACTACGGCACTGGCGTGCGTGGTATAAAGTCTACCTAGAGTAGAACATATTTCGTACCCGGATCCTTCCAGTTACAAACATCAAGAGTGGCTTAAATATCCACCTAGAACCATGCAATAGTATACGTTACATTAAACACATACCATTGGGTATATCCTAGATTCTCTGAGAACGCTTTAATCTACTTGTTGATTTCATTGCTTATTCACCTCGTCCCTCTTTTATTACTTTTATGTTATTTACTTTTGTCCGCGCTCTACTCAAAATTATTAAAACCTTCCTCCTTGATTTTGCTTTGCATCTACAACTAACTTGCACACACATTTCCCTAAATCTTGTAAGGGACAAAGTCCAATTCCTGTGCATCCTGTGGGATCGATAAACTTACTTAAAAAAAGCTACAAATAAACAATGAACTTGTAGACCATCAGATACTTGTGGGTGTTTTTGAGTTACTCTAGCATCACAATGTCTTTTACATACCTTTCACTTTCATAATATATGTTTTCATTGCAAAAAGAAAAGCTCTTCCAAAGTGTTCCTGGCAAGCAAGTGTTAGCTAGAAGAAGTAGAACAAATGCTAGTTGAGTTTTTACCTAGATTAACAAAAGTTTTGTGTTGACTATCTTGGCTTAACTAAGCTTGCATAATAATGATGCCACCGTTGTAGCTATACTAAGTTTTCATGTGAAGGAAGCAGAGGGCTATCTAGGCATACCGATTGTAAGTGAACCAAAACCTTGTCGTTATCTCGGAAACAACTGAATTCCATACAGTTATTTTTTTTGCTTGATGGTAATCAAGGTTTAAGCTTGGGGAGGTTGATGAGTGATATTTTTGCACTCATTCCACAATTGTTTAAAAACGGATAGTCCCAAAATTTCCAAGAGAATCACTTTGATATTGCCACTAATGACTAATGAATGCAAGAAATTGTGAAATCCTTTGTTTAATGTGTTTCCAAAGGAAATGGACAAAAATATGAAAGGAAATCATCAAATATATGGAAACACATAGTATCCAAACCATGTCAAAGTCAAATGGATGCGCCACAAGGGCAACAGAGCAAAAGGCGGTGGTTGGTACAACTGCGCACAGTCGTACCAACCTCCAGGAGCACCGTGACATCCAACAGATCATACTTTATAAGGGGGGAATGCATAATCCGCGAAAGAGGGACGACCAGAGCGATAAAAGATAACCAGAAGCCATTCACGAACCCTATCGCCACCATTTCCCATCTCATCTCCATAGCCATCACCCTCATCACCATCGCAGTCATTCTCCCCGAGATAGCCATACTTGTAATCGTGCATCGCAATCAGCAACATTGTAAGACTATTTATCAACCAATCATTCATCTTTATGTCGTATTCAATGATTTTTTCTTGTAATCTGATCATGTGTGTCAGTAATTCCGTAAGGCAATGGGTTGAGGCAAGGCATTGCAACCCTGTGCCTGGGGTTGTTGGATACTTTGCTTAATTGACGTTATATGTATGTGTGGTTTACAATGGAGTTGTATTTTGTCTTCTTATTGTTCTAAGGCCCCCGCAGGTACCCGGGATCCCATAGATCGATCAAGTAGGAGGCAAGAAACAAGGACGCGTGGAACGCTAGTCTGAAACGAGTAACACAAGCGATTAGTACGGTAGCGAAAAGCAATTCTTGGGGATAAATGAGGTGTAGTATTTAAAAGCTCAATGCTCTTATTTGGATAATTCCTTAATAACCGAGGTAACCCTGTGCTACAGTAAGGGCTAGCAGTTGGACAACTGACTGTGATATGAAGGAAATATGCCCTAGAGGCAATAATAAAATTATTATTTATATTTCCTTATATCATGATAAATGTTTATTATTCATGCTAGAATTGTATTAACTGGAAACTTAGTACATGTGTGAATACATAGACAAACAGAGTGTCACTAGTATGCCTCTACTTGACTAGCTCGTTGAATCAAAGATGGTTAAGTTTCCTAGCCATAGACACGAGTTGTCATTTGATTAACGGGATCACATCATTAGAGAATGATGTGATTGAATTGACCCATTCCGTTAGCTTAGCACTTGATCATTTAGTATATTGCTATTGCTTTCTTCATGACTTATACATGTTCCTATGAATATGAGATTATGCAACTCCCAAATACCGGAGGAACACTTTGTGTGCTACCAAACTTCACAACGTAACTGGGTGATTATATAGGTGCTCTACAGGTGTCTCTGATGGTACTTGTTGAGTTGGCATAGATCAAGATTAGGATTTGTCACTCCGATTGTCGGAGAGGTATCTCTGGGCCCTCTCGGTAATGCACATCACTATAAGCCTTGCAAGCAATGTGACTAATGAGTTAGTTAGGGGATGATGCATTATGGAACGAGTAAAGAGACTTGCCGGTAACGAGATTGAACTAGGTATTGAGATACCAACAATCGAATCTCGGGCAAGTAACATACCGATGACAAAGGGAACAACATATGTTGTTATGTGGTTTGACCGATAAAGATCTTCGTAGAATATGTACGTAGGAGCCAATATGAGCATCCAGGTTCCGCTATTGGTTATTGACCGGAGAGGTGTCTCGGTCATGTCTACATAGTTCTCGAACCCGTAGGGTCCGCACGCTTAACATTCGGTGACGATCGTATTATGAATTTATGTGTTTTGATGTACCGAAGGTAGTTCGGAGTCCCGGATATGATCACAGACATGACGAGGAGTCTCGAAATGGTTGAGACATAAATATTGATATATTGGACGACTATATTTGGACATCGGAATGGTTCCGGGTGAGATCAGGCATTTACCGGTGTACCGGGAGGTTACCGGAACCCCCCGGGAGGTATATGGGCCTTATTGGGCCATAGTGGGAGAGAGGAGAAGGGAGCAAAGGAGGGGGCGCGCCCCCCCAAGCCCAATCCTAATTGGGAGGGGGGCCGGCCCCCCTTTCCTTCCTCCTTCCTCCCCCTTCCTTCTCTCCTAATCCAACTAGGGAAAGGGGGGAATCCTACTCCCGGTGGGAGTAGGACTCCCCTTGGGGCGCGCCTAGGAGGCCGGCCCCCTCCCCCTCCTCCACTCCTTTATATACGGGGGAGGGGGGCACCCCATAGACACACAAGTTGATGATTGATCTTTTAGCTGTGTGCGGTGCCCCCTTCACCATAATCCACCTCGGTCATATCGTTGTAGTGCTTAGGCGGAGCCCTGTGCCGGTAGCTTCATCATCATCGTCATCACGCCGTTGTGCTGACAAAGCTCTTCTCCGACACTCTACTAGATCGTGAGTTCGTGGGACATCACCGAGCCGAACGTGTGCAGATCTCGGAGGTGCCGTAACTTCGGTGC
The DNA here is from genome assembly GCA_021605205.1 of Aegilops longissima. NCBI lineage: Eukaryota > Viridiplantae > Streptophyta > Magnoliopsida > Poales > Poaceae > Aegilops > Aegilops longissima. The sequence continues at coordinate 173,439,021 of CM038682.1, forward strand.
TATGATCGGTCGATCATGAAGACGTACGACTACATCAACCGCATTGTCATAACACTTCCGCTTACGGTCTACGAGGGTGCGTGGAAAATACTCTCCCCTCTCGTTGCTATGCATCACCATGATCTTGCGTGTGGGTAGGATTTTTTTTGAAATTACTACGTTCCCCAACAGTGGCATCCGAGCCAGGTTTATGCGTAGATGTTATATGCATGAGTATAACACAAGTGAGTTGTGGGCGATACTAGTCATACTGCTTACCAGCATGTCATACTTTGATTCGGCGGTATTGTTGGATGAAGCGGCCCGGACTGACATTACGAGTACGCTTACGCGAGACTGGTTCTACCGATGTGCTTCGCACACAGGTGGCTGGCGGGTGTCAGTTTCTCCAACTTTAGTTGAATCGAGTGTGGCTACGCCCGGTCCTTGTTGAAGGTTAAAACATCACATACTTGACGAAATATCGTTGTGGTTTTGATGCGTAGGTAAGAACGGTTCTTGCTCAACCTGTAGCAGCCACGTAAAACTTGCAACAACAAAGTAGAGGACGTCTAACTTGGTTTTGCAGGGCATGTTGTGATGTGATATGGTCAAGACATGATGCTAAATTTTATTGTATGAGATGATCATGTTTTGTAACAGAGTTATCGGCAACTGGCAGGAGCCATATGGTTGTCGCTTTATTGTATGAAATGCAATCGCCATGTAATTGCTTTATTTTATCACTAAGCGGTAGCGATAGTCGTAGAAGCAATAGTTGGCGAGACGACAACGATGCTACGATGGAGATCAAGGTGTCGCGCCGGTGACGATGGTGATCATGACGGTGCTTTGGAGATGGAGATCAAAGGCATAAGATGATGATGGCCATATCATATCACTTATATTAATTGCATGTGATGTTTATCCTTTACGCATCTTATTTTGCTTAGTTCGACGGTAGCATTATAAGATGATCTCTCACTAAATTTCAAGCTATAAGTGTTCTCCGTGAGTATGCACCGTTGCGAAAGTTCGTCGTGCCGAGACACCACGTGATGATCGGGTGTGATAAGCTCTACGTTCACATACAACTGGTGCAAGCTAGTCTTGCACACGCAGGATACTTGGGTTAAACTTGACGAGCCTAGCATATGCAGATATGGCCTCGGAACACTGAGACCGAAAGGTCGAGCGTGCATCATATAGTAGATATGATCAACATAGTGATGTTCACCATTGAAAACTACTCCATCTGACATGATGATCGGACATGGTTTAGTTGATATGGATCACGTGATCACTTAGATGATTAGAGGGATGTCTATCTAAGTGGGAGTTCTTAAGTAATTTGATTAATTAAACTTTAATTTATCATGAACTTAGTACCAGATAGTATTTTGCTTGTCTATGTTGTTGTAGATAGATGGCCCGTGCTGTTGTTCCGTTGAATTTTAATGTGTTCCTAGAGAAAGCTAAGTTGAAAGATGATGGTAGCAACTACACAGACTAGGTCCGTAACTTGAGGATTATCCTCATTGCTGCACAGAAGAATTATGTCCTGGAAGCACCGCTAGGTGCCAAACCCACTGCAGGAGCAACGCCAGATGTTATGAACGTCTGGTAGAGCAAAGCTGATGACTACTTGATAGTTCAGTGTGCCATGCTTTACGGCTTAGAACCGGGACTTCAACGACATTTTGAACGCCATGGAGCACATGCGATGTTCCAGGAGTTGAAGTTAATATTTCAAGCAAATGCCCGGATTGAGAGATATGAAGTCTCCAATAAGTTCTACAGCTGCAAGATGGAGGAGAATAGCTCTGTCAGTGAGCATATACTCAAAATGTCTGGGTATAACAATCACTTGATTCAACTGGGAGTTAATCTTCCTGATGATGTCATTGACAGAATTCTTCAATCACTGCCACCAAGCTACAAGAGCTTCATGATGAACTATAATATGCAAGGGATGGATAAGACAATTCCTGAGCTCTTCGCAATGCTAAAGGCTGCGTAGGTAAAAATCAAGAAGGAGCATCAAGTGTTGATGGTCAACAAGACCACCAGTTTCAAGAAAAAGGTTAAAGGGAAGAAGGGGAACTTCAAGAAGAACGACAAGCAAGTTGCTGCTCAAGTGAAGAAGCCCAAGTATGGACCTAAGCCTGAGACTGAGTGCTTCTACTGCAAAGGGACTGGTCACTGGAAGTGGAACTACCCCAAGTATTTGGCGGATAAGAATGATGGCAAGGTAAACAAAGGTATATGTGATATACATGTTATTGATGTGTACCTTACTAATGCTCGCAGTAGTGCCTAGGTATTTGATACTGGTTCTGTTGCTAATATTTGCAACTCGAAACAGGGACTACGGATTAAGCGAAGATTGGCTAAGGACGAGGTAACGATCCGCGTGGGAAATGGTTCCAAAGTCGATGTGATCGCGGTCGGCACGCTACCTCTACATCTACCTTCAGGATTAGTTTTAGACCTGAATAATTATTATTTGGTGCCAACGTTGAGCATGAACATTATATCTGGATCTTGTTTGATGCGAGACGGTTATTCATTTAACTCAGAATATAATGGTTGTTCTATTTATATGAGTAATATCTTTTATGGTAATGCACCCTTGAAGAGTGGTCTATTTATGTTGAATCTCGATAGTAGTGATACACATATTCATAATATTGAAGCCAAAAGATGCAGAGTTGATAATGATAGTGCAACTTATTTGTGGCACTGCCGTTTAGGTCATATTTTTTTTAAAGCACATGAAGAAACTCCATTCTGATGGACTTTTGGAACCACTTGATTATGAATCACTTGGTACTTGCGAACCGTGCCTCATGGGCAAGATGACTAAAACACCGTTCTCCGGTACTATGGAGAGAGCAACAAATTTATTGGAAATCATACATACAGATGTATGTGGTCCGATGAATATTGAGGCTCGTGGCGGATATCGTTATTTTCTCACCCTCACAGATGATTTAAGCAGATATGGGTATATCTATGATACGTCTCCAACGTATCTATAATTTTTTATTGCTCCATGCTATATTATCTACTGTTTTGGACAATTTTGGGCTTTATTATTCACTTTTATATTATTTTTGGGACTAACCTATTAACCGGAGGCCCAACCCAGAATTGTTGTTTTTTTGCCTATTTCAGTGTTTCGAAGAAAAGGAATATCAAACGGACTCCAATTGACCTGAAACTCCACAGAACTTATTTTTGGACCAGAAGAAGCCCACGGAGTACCGGAAGCTCACTGGGAGTCGGGCTACCCACGAGGTGGGGGCGCGCCCCTGCCTCGTGGACAGCCCGGAGGTCCACCGACGTACTTCTTTCACCCATATATACCCACGTACCCTAAAACTTCCGAAGACGAGAATAGATCTGGAGTTCCGCCGCTGCAAGCCTCTGTAGCCACCAAAAACCTCTCGGGACCCCGTTCCGGCACGCTGCCGGAGGGGGGAACCCTCACCGGTGGCCATCTTCATCATCCCGGTGCTCTCCATGACGAGGAGGGAGTAGTTCACCCTCGGGGCTGAGGGTATGTACCAGTAGCTATGTGTTTGATCTCTCTCTCTCTCTCTCTCTCTCTCTCTCTCGTGTTCTTGATTTGGCACGATTTTGATGTATCGCGAGCTTTGCTATTATAGTTGGATCTTATGTTTCTTCTACCCCTCTACTCTCTTGTAATGGATTGAGTTTTCCCCTTGAAGTAATCTTATCGGATTGAGTCTTTAATGATTTGAGAACACTTGATGTATGTCTTGCCGTGCGTATCTGTGGTGACAATGGGATATCACGTGATTCACTTGATGTATGTTTTGGTGATCAACTTGCGGGTTCCATCCATGAACCTATGCATAGGGGTTGGCACACGTTTTCGTCGTGATTCTCCGGTAGAAACTTTGGGACACTCTTTGAAGTACTTTGTGTTGGATTGAATAGATGAATATGAGATTGTGTGATGCATATCGTATAATCATACCCACGGATACTTGAGGTGACATTGGAGTATCTTGGTGACATTAGGGTTTTGGTTGACTTGTGTCTTAAGGTGGTATTCTAGTTTCAAGATAAAGGGCAAGGGAAAGAAAGGGAAACTTCAAAAGGAATGACAAGAAGAAAGTTGCCACTCCCATGAAGAAGCCCAAAGCTAGACCCAAGCCTGAAACTGAGTGCTTCTACTGCAAAGGAAATGGTCACTGGAAGTGGAACTACCCTAGATACTTGGCGGATAAGAAGGATGGCAAAGTGAACAAAGGTATATTGGATATACATGTTATTGATGTGTACTTTACTAGTGTTTATCGCAACCCCTCGGTATTTGATACTGGTTCAGTTGCTAATAGTAGTAACTTGAAACGGGAGTTACAAAATAAACAGAGACTAGTTAAGGGTGAGGTGATGATATGTGTTGGATGTGATTCCAAGGTTGATAAGATCACCATCGCACACTCCCTTTACCTTCGGGATTAGTGTTGAACCTAAAATAAATGTTATTTCGTGTTTGCGTTGAGCATGAATATGATTGGATCATGTTTATTGCAATACGGTTATTCATTTAAGTCAAATAATAATTGTTGTTCTGTTTACATGAATAAAACCTTCTATGGTCATACACTTAATATAAATGGTTTATTGAATCTCGATCGTAGTGATACACATAATATTGATGCCAAAAGATGCAAAGTTGATAATGATAGTGCAACATACTTGTGGCACTGCTGTTTAGATCATATTGGTGTAAAGCGCATGAAGAAACTCCATGTTGATGGGCTTTTGGAATCACTTGATTATGAATCACTTGATGCTTGCGAACCATGCCTCATGGGCAAGATGACTAAGACTCCATTCTCCGGAACAATGGAACGAGCAACTGACTTGTTGGAAATAATACATACTGATGTATACGGTCCAATGAGTGTTGAGGCTCGCGGCAGGTATCGTTATTTTCTGACCTTCACAGATGATTTGAGCAGATATGGGTATATCTACTTGATGAAACATAAGTCTGAAACATTTGAAATTTTCAAAGAATTTCAGAGTGAAGTGAAAAATCATCGTAACAAGAAAATAAAGTTTCTACGATCTGATCGTGGAGGAGAATATTTGAGTTATGAGTTTGGTCTTCATTTGAAACAATGCGGAATAGTTTCGCAACTCACGCCACCCGGAACACCACAGCGTAATGGTGTGTCCGAACATCGTAATCGTACTTTACTAGATATGGTGCGATCTATGATGTCTCTTACTGATTTACTGCTATCGTTTTAGGGTTATGCTTTAGAGACGGCTGCATTCACGTTAAATAGGGCACCATCTAAATCCGTTGAGACGACATCTTATGAACTGTGGTTTGGCAAGAAACCAAAGTTGTCATTTCTTAAAGTTTGGAGCTGCGATGCTTATGTGAAAAATCTTCAACCTGATAATCTCGAACCCAAATCAGAGAAATGTGTCTTCATTGGATACCCAAAGGAGACTGTTGGGTACACCTTCTATCACAGATCCGAAGGCAAGATATTCTTTGCTAAGAATGGATCCTTTCTAGAGAAGGAGTTTTTCTCGAAAGAAGTGAGTGGGAGGGAAGTAGAACTTGATGAGGTAACTGTACCTGCTCCCTTAATGGAAAGTAGTTCATCACAGAAATCTGTTCCTGTGACTCCTACACCAATTAGTGAGGAAGCTAATGATGATGATCATGTAACTTCAGATCAAGTTACTACCGAACCTCGTAGGTCAACCAGAGTAAGATATGCACTAGAGTGGTAAGGTAATCCTGTTCTGGAGGTCATGTTACTTGACCATGACGAACCTACGAACTATGAGGAAGCAATGATGAGCCCAGATTCCACAAAATGGCTTGAGGCCATGAAATCTGAGATGGGATCCATGTATGAGAACAAAGTGTGGACTTTGGTTGACTTTCCCGTCGATCGGCAAGCCATCGAGAATAAATGGATCTTCAAGAAGACTGACGCTGACGGTAATGTTACTGTCTACAAAGCTCGACTTGTTGCGAAAGGTTTTCGACAAGCTCAAGGAGTTGATTACGATGAGACCTTCTCACCCGTAGCGATGCTTAAGTTCGTCCGAATCATGTTAGCAATTGCCACATTTTATGATTATGAAATTTGGCAAATGGATGTAAAGACTGCATTCCTGAATGGATTTCTGGAAGAAGAGTTGTATATGATGCAACCTCAAGGTTTTATCGATCAAAAGGATGCTAACAAAGTGTGCAAGCTCTAGCGATCCATTTATGGACTGGTGCAAGAATCTCGGAGTTGGAATAAACATTTTGATAGTGTGATCAAAGCATATGGTTTTATACAGACTTTTGGAGAAGCCTGTATTTACAAGAAAGTGAGTGGGAGCTCTGTAGAATTTCTAATATTATATGTGGATGACATATTGTTGATTGGAAATGATATAGAATTTCTGAATAGAATAAAAGGATACTTGAATAAGAGTTTTTTAATGAAAGACCTCGGTGAAGCTGCATATATATTGGGCATCAAGATCTATAGAGATAGATCAAGGATCGAGGTTTAGGCCAACAGAGGGGGCTTGCTCAATTGGACTTTCACAAAGCACATACCTTGATAAAGTTTTGAAGAAGTTCAAAATGGATCAAGCAAAGAAAGGGTTCTTGCCTGTGTTACAAGGTGTGAAGTTGAGTCAGACTCAATGCCCGACCACTGCAGAAGATAGAGAGAAAATGAAAGGTGTTCCCTATGCTTCAGCCATAGGCTCTATCATGTATGCAATGCTGTGTACCAGACCTGATGTGTGCCTTGCTAATAGTTTAGCAGGGAGGTACCAAAGTAATCCAGGAGTGGATCACTGGACAACGGTCAAGAACATCCTGAAATACCTGAAAAGGACTAAGGATATGTTTCTCGTTTATGGAGGTGACAAAGAGCTCGTCGTAAATGGTTACGTTGATGCAAGATTTGACACTGATCCAGCTGACTCTAAGTCACAAACCGGATATGTATTATATTGAACGGTGGAGCTGTCAGTTGGTGCAGTTCTAAGCAAAGCGTCGTGGCGGGATCTACATGTGAAGCGGAGTACATAGCTGCTTCGGAAGCAGCAAATGAAGGAGTCTGGATGAAGGAGTTCATATCCGATCTAGGTGTCATACCTAGTGCATCGGGTCCAATGAAAATATTTTGTGACAATATTGGTGCAATTGCCTCGGCAAAGGAATCCAGATTTCACAAGAGAACCAAACACATTAAGATACACTACAATTCCATTCGCGATCAAGTCAAGGAGGGAGGCATAGAGATTTGCAAGATACATACGGATCTGAATATTGCAGACCCGTTGACTAAGCCTCTCTCACGAGCAAAACATGTGCAGCACCAAGACTCCATGGGTGTTAGAATTACTACTGTGTAATCTAGATTATTAACTCTAGTGCAAGTGGGAGACTGAAGGAAATATGCCCTAGAGGCAATAATAAAGTTGTTATTTATATTTCCTTATATCATGATAAATATTTATTATTCATGCTAGAATTGTATTAACCAGAAACTTAGTACATGTGTGAATATATAGACAAACAGAGTGTCACTAGTATGCCTCTACTTGGCTAGCTCGTTGAATCAAAGATGGTTAAGTTTCCTAGCCATAGACATGAGTTGTCATTTGATTAACGGGATCACATCATTAGAGAATGATGTGATTGAATTGACCCATTCAGTTAGCTTAGCACTTGATCGTTTAGTATATTGCTATTGCTTTCTTCATGACTTATACATGTTCCTATGACTATGAGATTATGCAACTCCCGAATACCGGAGGAACACTTTGTGTGCTATCAAACGTCACAATGTAACTGGGTGATTATAAAGGTGCTCTACATGTGTCTTCGATGCTACTTGTTGAGTTGGCATAGATCAAGATTAGGATTTGTCACTCCGATTGTCGGAGAGGTATCTCTAGGCCCTCTCGGTAATGCACATCACTATAAGCCTTGGAAGAAATGTGACTAATGAGTTAGTTGCGGGATGATGAATTACGGAACGAGTAAAGAGACTTGCTGGTAACAAGATTGAACTAGGTATTGAGATATCGACGGTCTAATCTCGGGCAAGTAACATACCGATGACAAAGGTGAAAGTGCAACTATCCCTAGGTGGTTTTGGTAATCCCTAACAACATATAGCTCATTGAGCTAACATTATTCCAAGACAAATATTTCAAGGAAAGCTCAATGAATGGCATGGCATGGATGAGGAAAGTGGATCCCTCAAAATACTAAGGATAAAAGGATTGGCTCAAGCTCAAAGCTCAAGACTCTACATTTTATATTTTAGTGATCCAAGATCACATTGAGTCTATAGGAAAAGCCAATACTATCAAGGAGGGATGAGGTGTTGCTTAATGGCTTGCTTGCTCAAAGTGCTTAGTGATATGCTCCAAAACCCTCAACTACTTTCTCACATCCACATATGACCTAAACCAAAAGTCAAACTTGGCCCCACCGATTCTTTCTATCCGGCGCCACCGAGTTCAGATGTCATAGCCACTGCCACAAACCCTCGGCAAACCGGTCTCACCGATAGGGATCTCGGTCTCACCGAGATGGGATTGTAATCTCTCTATTTCCCTTCGTAACGTTTCGGTCCCACCGAGATGAGCGATCGGTCCCACCGAGATTGCAATGTAAACTCCCTGTTTCCTTTTTCGTCCCACCAAAATGAGCGAATCGGTCCCACCGAGTTTACCTGACCAACTCTCTGGTTAGCTTATTACCAAAATCGGTCCCACCGAGTTTGGGTAATCGGTCTCACCGAGATTACATTATGCCCTAACCCTAACCATATCGGTCCTACCAAGTTGCATGTCGGTCCCACCGAAAATCCTAACGGTCACTAGATTTGCTGAATCGGTCCGACCGAGTTTCTCAATTCGGTCCCACCGAGATTGGTAAGTTGTGTGTAACGGTTAGATTTTGTGTGGAGGCTATATATACCCCTCCACCTACTCTTCATTCGTGGAGAGAGCCATCAGAACGAACCTACACTTCCAATACACATTTTCTGAGAGAGAACCACCTACCCTTGTGTTGAGGCCAAGATATTCCATTCCTACCATATGAATCTTGATCTCTAGCCTTCCCCAAGTTGCTTTCCACTCAAATCTTCTTTCCACCAAATCCAAATCCTGTGTGACAGAGTTGAGTGTTGGGGAGACTATCATTTGAAGCACAAGAGCAAGGAGTTCATCATCAACACACCATTTGTTACTTCTTGGAGAGTGGTGTCTCCTAGATTGGCTAGGTGTCACTTGGGAGCCTCCGACAAGATTGTGGAGTTGAACCAAGGAGTTTGTAAGGGCAAGGAGATCGCCTACTTCATGAAGATCTACCGCTAGTGAGGCAAGTCCTTCGTGGGCGACGACCATGGTGGGATAGACAAGGTTGCTTCTTCGTGGACCCTTCGTGGGCGGAGCCCTCCGTGGACTCGCGCAATTGTTACCCTTCGTGGGTTGAAGTCTCCATCAACATGGATGTACGATAGCACCACCTATCGGAAAAACGACAAAAACATCCGTGTCTCCAATTGCGTTTGAATTCTCCAAACCCTTCCCTTTACATTCTTGCAAGTTGCATGCTTTACTTTCCGCTGCTCATATACTCTTTGCATGCTTGCTTGAATTGTGTTAAGATTGCTTGACTTGTGCTAAGATAGCTAAAATCTGCCAAAGACTAAAATGGGAAAAGGATAACTTTTATTTGGTCAAGTAGTCTAATCACCCCCCTCTAGACATACTTTCGATCCTACAAGTGGTATTAGTGCTTTGGTCTCTGTCGGTGTCAAAACCGGCGGATCTCGGGTAGGGGGTCCCGAACTGTGCGTCTAGGCGGATGGTAACAGGTGACAAGGGACACGATGTTTTTACCCAGGTTCGGGCCCTCTCGATGGAGGTAAAACCCTACTCCTGCTTGATTAATATTGATGATATGGGTAGTACAAGAGTAGATCTACCACGAGATCAGAGAGGCTAAACCCTAGAAGCTAGCCTATGGTATGATTGTTGTTCTTCCTACGGACTAAAACCCTCCAGTTTATTTAGACACCGGAGAGGGCTAGGGTTACACAGAGTCAGTTACAACGGGAGGAGATCTACATATGTGTATTTGCCAAGCTTACCTTCCACGCCAAGGAAAGTCCCATCCGGACACGGGACGAAGTCTTTAATCTTGTATCTTCATAGTCCAGGACTCCGGCCAAAGGTCATAGTCCGGCCATCCGGACACCCCCTAATCCAGGACTCCCTCAGTAGCCCCTGAACCAGGCTTCAATGACGACGAGTCCGGCACGCATATTGTCTTCGGCATTGCAAGGCGGGTTCCTCCTCTGAATACTTCATAGAAGATTTTGAACACAAGGATAGTGTCCGGCTCTGCAAAATAATTTCCACATACCACCGTAGAGAGAATAATATTTACACAAATACAATCTGCTGACGTATTTCACAGCGTGTCATCACACCACGGCCAAGCCTTTATTCGAATCATTTTTACTGTCCCACCTTAGCGCACTTAGCGAGGCAGTTTCCTTGGCACGTCTTGTTGAAGCAGAGATCGTGTCCCCTTATTCCGGGATTCTCATCAATACGGGCGTGGGTAACCCAACCGTGCCATCAATTTACGGTGCTTGGGAGATAAGCGAGTTTTACCAGGCTGGTGGGGGCACATAGTTTCGTCCGCCCATATAAGGGGATAAGGATCCACCTTTTCCATCTACGCCTTCTTCCTCCTTTGCTTATCCATTTTCGCGCACTCGAGCTCCAGCGCCCAAGTCCGCACATCCCACCTCAACCTTCTCCAGCCATGTCCGGAGCGGGAGGCAAGTGGATGGTCTCCTCCGTCACGGAGGGACACATCAAAAAGCTGAGGAAGGCCGGATACTTGTCTAATGACATCGCAAGACCGGCTTCCCGACAAGGGGCAGCTCATCCCCACCCCCAGGCCCCATGAGAGGGTGGTGTTTCTCACCCACTTCCTCCGTGGACTAGGTTTCCCACTTCACCCATTTGTCCGGGGACTCATGTTCTACTACGGCCTGGATTTCCATGATCTGGCCCCGAACTTCATCCTCAATATCTCGACGTTTATCGTCGTGTGCGAGGCCTTCCTATGCATCCAGCCCCACTTCGGTTTTTGGTTGAAGACCTTTAGTGTCAAGCCGAAGGTAGTGGGCAGCCAACAAGCAGAGTGCGGAGGCGCCATGGTGGGCAAGATGCCCAACGTTACATGGCTCAAGGGCTCCTTCGTGGAGACCATAAAGGGGTGGCAATCGGGGTGGTTCTACATCACCGAGCCGCGTGACCCTGAATGGGCAGCGCCCCCGAATTCCGATCTGGCTTCCCTACACGGCTCACCTCCTGGAAAGAGACGGGCTTGTCGTGGGATAATTCGGAGGAGCTGTCCGGACTCCAAACCTGCGGCCAAAACCTGGTGAGCAAGAAGCTCAAACTCGTCAATGTAGTCCAGGTCATGCTCATCCGCCGGATCCTCCCGTGCCAACAACGAGCTTTCAGCTTGTGGGAGTTTGATCCGGCACAACACCAAACCCTGAGTAGGCTCTTCGACACTACGTACGAAGATGCCTGGAAGGTGCTGTTCAAGGGCGCCGAGGCTCCCGCATCCGCTACCGAGGATCGCGGATTCAGCGCGCAGCATCAAGCCAACGCGGTAAGCTATTTTGCCCTTTACGTGACACTTGTTTTCATAGTTTGACTCTATGCGGGATCTAAACTCCCTTACCTTTGACAGATTGGCGAGGATGTCCGGTAGATTGATTGTCCGGCTCCCTTGCCGAAGACCCAGCGGATGCCCGCTGATTTGGCTGCTGGTTCCGCACCTACGTGGTGCCGAGAAGAAGGCCAAGAAGAAGGCCACGGGAACTCGAAGGAGTTCCCGGCGGCAGGTGGTGTCGGACTCATCATCCGATGACTCTGAGGCGGACTCCTCCCGTGAAGACGAGGAGGAGGAAAGAGAGGCCTCTCCCCCAGCGGGGGGAGAGAATAAAAGGAAGGCCGCCCCGACTGGGGGGGGGGGGGGTCGTAGGGTCCAAGAAGGGAAGGACCCTCCCTCCGGACTACTCCACCAACACCGACGACGGTGAAGAAGAGTGGCCACCCAGGGCCAAGCCCCTGGCGAAATCATAAGTTTCCGGATACCAGAATAACTCATGGCGTTCCTTTGTTGCACAGTACCTTCTGACGTCGGATATAATCATGCAGTCCGCCCAAGGCCGGGCTCGACGCTTCGTCGAGCGGTTCCCTGGGTTCGTCGGATGTGAACAACACTTCGCTTCCGACCGCCTCCTCTCCTCGCACCGCGGATGATGCCGAGGTGGCGTCCCAAAAGGGGCCAAGCCAGGAGGAGGTGGTCCTGGAGGTGCCGCAAGGCGACCTCCCGGGCTCCAAGCGAAAAGGGGATAAAACCCCAAAGGGTTCTAAGTCCAGCCCTGGGCCGGACACCGCGCCGGAACCTTCAACGGTTCCGGCATCCGGCAGGCGGCCCCTACTAAGAAGGGTAAGCCTACGACACCAGTGACCTCCATCCAACCGGAGGCACCGGATAATCTGCTGGAGGTGCTTAACGGCGCCTCCATCGACGAGGAGCACCGCACTATTATGAGTGCGGTGATCCAGAAGGTTCAGTCTGCCAAGAGCGGGCTGACCGAAGCCTGTGCCAGCCTTCTAACAGGCTTTGAGGTATGTATTTAAGATATATAAAAATATTACCGCATAAACAGTAGCCCCTAATGCTCAGTTTGGTGTTCGGAAAGAAAATCCGAACTGAGGATCAAAAAGATATACGCATGAGTCTAACATAAGTCTGTCAATATGGGAATGCAGGCTGTCTTTGACCTCTGCCCTTGACCGACCATGGAGGTCAATGCATTGAAGCGAGCCTCGGCGGTCCGAGAACCAGCTCGGCCTTGCCAAGAAGCAGCTCGAGGACAAGGAAGGTAAGTAATACCTTATGTAAGTATATAAAAATATGTGGTTGCAAAAAATGACAGGATCAACGTGGGTATTGCAGGGGCCACGAACGAGGTGGCGACCACGAAGGAAGCGCTGTCCAAGGCCGAAAACAATGCGGCCATGGGCGCCTGAGCGAGAGAAGCGGGAGGCGCGAGTGGCGGAGGTGCGGCGAGCTCCGTGCTCGTGGAAAGACACGAGAGTTTGGAGCTTGACTCAAAGACTCGAGAGTCCGAGCTTGCCTCGGCGCTTGAGAGCGCCAAATCTGCCAAGGCCGAAGCCCAAAAGGCCCTCCAGGAAATTGAGGCGATTAAGAAGATAACGGCGGGTAAGGCATTCTTTATGCAAAGAAAGCACACGAAAGTGAATTACTTGTTACTTACCCGAGTTCGGAGCTCTCCAGGAGCATTCATAGATCTTCCCCTGAGTGTGTCCGACGCTGCCGCATTCTACCGAGCCGAAGAGGGGAGCTCGACGGAGAAGGTGTTCTGGTCTCAGTATCTTGAGGCGGACACCAGTGCCCTTGAGCGACCAGCTGAAGCAGCTGGTCGAGCTCCATAAGGTGGCCGAACAGGCCATGAAGGGTTTCGTAGTCCGGCTATGGCCTGGGGAAGCCATGCGTGGGAGCTACTTCGGGCTGGTAAGGCGGCTGGTGGATGCTTGTCCAAGGCTTGAAGTCATCAAGTGCTCCGTGTGCATCGAAGGTGCCGTGAGGGCCTTGCCCGATGCTAACGTGCACTGGGGCAAGATGGACGCCGAGAAGCTTGTGACGACGGACCACCGCCGGCAAGGAGCATCGCAAGCTGAGATGTATTATGAGGCGTCTGAAGGGTGCCCGCCGTATAGCGGATGAGTGCTCCAAAGATGTAATTTTGAGTAAACTTCGCATTTGTGATCCTGTACGCTGAAAACTTGTTCATACGCGCTAAGCAAAGCTTTTGAATTTAAAATATTACCTTCTGTGCGGCCGTTTATTAAAATTGAGAGATGGTGAGTCGTCGGCTTCTGCCCCCATGCCGCGAGTGTTGGGGTGTTCGGGATAAACTTGAGCGCTCTTTTTCCCATTATTGGGTCCTTCGAGGGAGGCGCTCAACACAACGAACAAGGCAATCAAACTATAATGCTTGAACACTCTCACTTAGCCATAGAATTCTATAATTTTAAATTTCGGCGAAGTCCCTAGTATTCGGAAGACCGAGTTCGGGGAGCTATCCACACCTAGGCCGGACAAAGCCGACTCCTCGCTCTAAGCGGCATAAGTCTTTAGGGACTCGAAAAACTCTCGAACAGCGACCAGCTCTCGCCCTATCATGATGGTCAGTTTTAGCTTTCTCCACTGAGATGCTTAGCCCAGCTCAACCGGGGAACAATCGCAGTGGTTCTCCCAGTGCTACCTTAGCGGATATAACGGAACGTAAGGTACCAAAACATGGGGCAGGCAAACCCAACTATTGACCCAAGACATGATTGAACCGATGCATATAATGCTATAAGTTCGGGTGCCGCACTCATGAGAGTGTTCGGACTTCTCACACCATATTCTGGGGTACGTAAGCCCCTGGTGTATTGGCCGTACCAAAGTGTACGGTTGCATAATGTCATAACTGAACATATTTTTATATAAAAAAGGAATGCAATAATAGACAAAAGCTATGCATTGTTTATTCGAAAAGTCCGCGGTAAAAGCAGAATGATACAAATAGTGCGATAAGAAAGAGATGGGACTATTTAACATGTCCCCCCTCTAGGGGCGAGCTGCGGGATGATATGTGAAACAAGTATACTGCTCATTATAGAGACCACCTGGACACTCGACGTAGCTTTCTGCCTCCCTGGCTGTTGCATCGTGTATTCGGCGATTATGTTGCCGGACAGGCCTTCCGGAAAGTGGAGTCCTGAAAGTAAGAAAAAAAAGAATGACAAAATCTAGAGCCCCTTGTGCGGCTGAGCCGCATTTTGGGCGTGCCGTGGTTGTGCCCCTCCCCCTATGCCCATGGTATTTCCAGAGCATAGTTATGTACGCGTAGTACTGGTTTCGCAATTTCACGAGGGTTGGGGTTGGGGCCGCATTGCTAAGCATGCTCGGAACGTGCCAGGCGGTCTTGTTGTAGGTTACTCTGGGCACGCTTGACGGTGTCCGGACGTTTAATGGCCGGACTGGAGAATTGCCTTGACAGGCTACTTTGTACTTCCGCCGCGAGGGCCGCCGTATGCTCCTCCGTCCGGAGAGAGCGTTCGGTGTTTCCATTGACCGTAATGACTCCTCGAGGGCCTGGCATCTTGAGCTTGAGGTATGCGTAGTGCGGCACCGCATTGAACTTTAAATGCGGTTCGTCCGAAAGCGATCGCGTGATAGCCACAGCGAGCAGGACTATGTCGAAGATTAACTCCTTGCTTTGGAAATTATCCGGGATCCGAAGACCACCTCAAGTGTAATCGAGCTCTGTCTGATTGGCCTCTACACCGGTATGATGCCTTTAAAGGTCGTCTTTGTGGGATTAATCCTTGAGGATCTATGCCCATTTTTCGACTTGTATCCCGATAAAGCGGGTTCAGAGCTCTTGCCGCCGTCCATAAGGACTCTAGTGAGGTGAAATCCGTCAATGATTGGGTCTAAAACAAATGCGGCAAATCCGCCATGGCGGATGCTAGTGGGTGGTCCTTGATCAAAAGTGATCGGGCAGGAGGACCATGGGTTGAACTTTAGGCGATCGCTCCAACGCATATCGTCCCTCGAGTGCACGCTTCCGTTCCCTTTTGGGGATGTGGGTTGCGTATATCATGTTGACGTCCGCACTTGTGGGAAACCATACATCCCCTATTGTTCGGCGGCCGGGGCTCCTCCTCGTCATCGCTATGCAGCCCCTTGTCATTGTTTTCGGCGTTTAACTTGCCTGCCTACTTGAACACCCAACAATCCATGTTGGTGTGGTTGGCTGGTTTTTTGGGGGTGCCATGTATCTGGCATGAGCGATCGAGTATTCGGTCCAAATTGGACGGGCCCGGAGTATTTCTTTTGAATGGATTTTTCCGCAGACCGGGTTTAGAGCCTCTGAATCCGGCATTAACTGCCGTATCCTCAGCATTGTCGCCGTTAATGCGGCGCTTTTGCTTGTTGTGACGCAACCTGCCAATGCTGTCCTTGGTATCCGAATTACCAGGGATCTTGGTCATGTTATTACTACGAGCTAGCCAGCTGTCTTCTCCCATGCAAAAGTGGGTCATGAGTGTCGTGAGGGCTGCCATGGATTTCGGGTTTTCCTGTCCTAGGTGCCGGGCAAGCCACTCGTCGCGGATGTTATGCTTGAAGGCTGCAAGGGCCTCTGCGTCCGGACAGTCGACTATTTGATTTTTCTTGGTTAGGAACCGTGTCGAGTAATTGTCGGCGATTCCTCTGGCTGCTGAATTATGTGGCTTAGTTCATCGGCGTCTAGTGGTCGCATTATAGGTGCCACGGAAGTTGTCAAGGAATGCGGCTTCCAGGTCCTCCCAACAACCAATTGATTCTCTGGCGGCAGGCTGTTAAGCCAATGCCGAGCTGGTCCTTTAAGCTTGAGTGGGAGGTATTTGATGGCGTGTAGATCATCGCCGCGGGCCATGTGGATATGAAGGAGATAATCCTCGATCCATACCGCCGGATCCGTTGTGCCATCGTATGATTCGATGTTTACGGGTTTGAAACCCTCGGGGATTTGATGATCCATTACTTCATCGGTGAAGCATAGTGGGTGTGCGGCACCTCTGTATTGGGCAATGTCACGACGTAGCTCAAATGAGCTTTGTCTACTGTGTTCGGCCCGGCCGGATTTATCATATCCGGCATGACGGTTATCGTCACGTGTCGTGGGGCGCCCACGCGATCCATAGATCGATCTTGTTTGCCTTGCCTTGTCCTCCAATATATCTCGCAGGTCTGGCGCATTCCCTGTGCCTTGGTATTCTTTGAGCGACGCCAGGGTGCGGCTTGAGTGGTGGGCCGAGAGTCCTCTCTGTCGCGGCCACGAGGTGGTCGGTCGGCCGCATCATGCGCTGGTGATGTAGGTCTAGTTGCTTCCTCCTCTAATCAGGGTAGCAGCCTCCGTTTTGGGTAGCTCTTGGAGGGGCGTTCGAGTTCGTACTCTTCGGCCGCAAGGACATCAGTCCATCTGTCGGCTAGCAGGTCTAGGTCAGCTCTAAGTTGTTGCTGTTTTTTCTTGAGGCTGCTCGTCATGGCCATAAGCCTGCGTTTGAAACGCTCTTGTTCGACGGGATCCTCAGGCACGACAAATTCGTCGTCGTCGAGGCTTGCCTCGTCTTTGGAGGGAGGCATGTAATTATCGTTCTCCACCTCTCTGTCTGCCGCTCTCTCATAAGGGCTGGCTTCTCCATCCTCCTGTGCTGAATCCTGCTGGAGGGGTTGTCTTGACCTTCGTCCGGGGTGTTATTGTCTCCGGTGCCGGAATCGCCGTTTTTGCTGTGGCGGGATTTAGAGCGGTGCCGCTGACGCCGGCGCTTAGGCTATTTCTTGGAGGGGTCATCCTCCGTTGTTCCATCGCCATTCCCTTCTTTTGGGGTGTCCACCATGTATATGTCATACGACGAGGTGGCCTTCTAGTGCACTGTAGGCGTTGGTTCTTGTTCGTCTCCTGCATCATCGTCCAGACCGTCGATGTCTTCGGAGTCGAAGTCGAGCATGTCAGTTAAATCATCGACAGTGGCTACGAAGTGGGTGGTGGGTGGGGTTTGAATTTCTTCATCGTCCGCACCCCAACCTTGCTGACCATAGTCCGGCCAGGGCTCTCCTGATAAAGAGAGAGACTTTAGTGAATTCAGAATGTCGCCGAAGGGCGAGTGCTGAAAGATGTCCGCGGCGGTGAACTCCATGATCGGCGCCCAATCGGATTCGATTGGCAGGGGCGTGGAAGGTTCAGAGTACGGAGAGGAGTCCGGCACCTTGGAGTTACGAGCTTCACAAAGGACAGGTATGGTGTTCGGCTCGATCGCCGTAGAGATTGCAGCCCCCGAGGCGGTGTCCAGCCATCCGTCCTTGATTGGCGCAGTCGGCTCCGTGCTAAGGGTCGGAGCGGACACTGGTGCGGCCTCCAGGACACTGTTCAGCGGCAGAGCTAGATCATGCCCATCGTGATAGTGCGGCGCGCTTGGCTGTGGCTCGAACCCGTTGAAGATCAAGTCTCCGCGGACGTTGGCCATGTAGTTTAAACTTCCAAATCTGACCTGATGGCCAGGGGCGTAGTTTTTGATCTGCTCCAGATGGCCAAGTAAATTGGCACGCAGTGCAAAGCCGCCGAATACAAAGATCTGTCCGGGGAGAAAAGTCTCACCCTGGACCGCATCGTTGTTGATGATCGAAGGAGCCACCGAGCCTAAAGATGACGACACAGAGGAACTCTCAATGAAAGCACCAATGTCGGTGTCAAAACCGGCGGATCTCGGGTAGGGGTCCCGAACTGTGTGTCTAGGCGGATGGTAACGGAGACAAGGGACACGATGTTTTACCAGGTTGGGCCCTCTCGATGGAGGTAAATCCCTACTCCTGCTTGATTAATATTGATGATATGGGTAGTACAAGAGTAGATCTACCACGAGATCAGAGAGGCTAAACCCTAGAAGCTAGCCTATGGTATGATTGTTGTTTGTCCTATGGACTAAAACCCTCCGGTTTATATAGACACCGGAGAGGGCTAGGGTTACACAGAGTCGGTTACAATGGGATGAGATCTACATATCCGTATTTGCCAAGCTTGCCTTCCACGCCAAGGAAAGTCCCATCCAGACACGGGACGAAGTCTTCAATCTTGTATCTTCATAGTCCAGGAGTCCGGCCAAAGGTCATAGTCCGGCCATCCGGACTCCCCCTAATCCAGGACTCCCTCAGTCTCCATTTGCTTTGATTTCCATAGCTTTTGGTGGTCATAGCCTTGGTTTCACAACCTAGGAGAGTATGGCGTCTAGCGAGGGAAATTATCACCGTAGAGGTCCTTACTTTGATGGTACTAATTTTTGCTAGTTGGAAGCATAAGATGAAAATGCATATTCTTGGACATAACCCCGCCGTTTGGGCTATTGTGTGTATTGGCTTGCAAGGTGAATTCTTTGATGGGAGAGAATCGAACCGTGAAGCTAGCGTGGAAGAGTTGAATATGCTGCAATACAACGCTCAAGCTTGTGATATCCTCTTCAACGGATTGTGCCCCGAAGAATTCAACAAAATCAGCCGCCTTGAGAATGCAAAGGAAATTTGGGATACTTTGATTGATATGCATGAAGGTACCGACTCCGTCAAGGAATCCAAGTTGGATGTGCTTCAAAGTCAACTTGACAAGTTCAAAATGAAGGATGGTGAAGGTGTCGCTGAAATGTACTCTAGGCTTGCTCTTATCACAAATGAGATTGCCGGCTTTGGAAGTGAAGAGATGACCGATAGATTCATCATCAAGAAGATCCTAAGAGCCTTGGATGGAAAATATGGTACCGTGTGCACATTGATCCAAATGATGCCCAATTACAAAGATCTCAAGCCAACAGAAGTCATTGGAAGAATTGTTGCTCATGAGATGTCACTCAAGGATAAGGAGGAACTTCACAACAAATCAAGTGGTGCTTACAAAGCCTCATGTGAAGCCCCCACATCATCAAGTGAGAAACAAACCTTCAATGAAGAATTGAGCTTAATGGTGAAGAACTTCAACAAATTCTACAAGAGTAGAAGCAAAAAGAGAAGCTCCAAGTCAAGGTCCTATAATGACAAAAGATCTTCTAGTCGAGAGCGTAATTGCTACAATTGTGGAAGACCCGGACACTGTGACACCCCAAAATTTTAACCTTGTTTTATTAATTAAAATTTTGCCACGAAACTTAAACTTTTAAATTCTGGAATTTCTTTTGATTTCAGAACCATTCTTTCCTTAATTTTTATGGAGTTTTTACCTCTAGTGAAAAACTTTCCAAATATATTATTGGATTTGTTTGCCCTTTCAGGTAAAATATTTCTTTTTTTTAGTGGAATTTATTTACATAATTATTTCTCTCTGAGCTTTATTCCTTAAAGTGATTTTCATTAGTTTTGGAGCTCTTTTTGAACTACAACCATTTGATAGATTTAACAAAAATTCCAACCAAAATTTGGGGATGTCATGTGATGTTTTTAAATCACTTTTATGCAAAAACATCTTCTGTTCATTGGAGAATTTGAGCTCTTCACCAAATTTTCAAATCTGGTCCAGTGGGCAATTTTGCACTACAACCTATTTAAATATTTCTTTAAAACTTCCACCACAATTATGGGATGTCAATAGGAGTATATTAATCAACTTTATGCAAAAACCCAGTTATGTCCTTTGAAAATTTTGAGTGAATCAACCTCATCTTTATTCTGGTCCAACTTGATGATTTGTACAACAACCACATTTAAAGTTGCTCCTTTACCCATGATTCCTTTTCCTGCTTGTAGTCCTTCCTGCAAAACCCTTAAGACCAGGAGCATGAACCCATTGGGATATTTTTGGTCCATGAAATGATAGCCTATAGGTTCTGTCCAGAATTGGTTTTCTCAAATAATTGCACTAACAAGTTTCTCTGTTTGGCAAACTAACCTGACCACCACCACCTACACCTAAAGAGACTAGGATCTGGAGACTTTGGCCATCCCAAGAGTTGCATAGGGGCTCCTGACATTCTGTCGAACACCTTGAGTTCATGAACAAAATTGACATGCTCATGAGTTTGCATTGCAGACTTGCCACAACAGCCAAACGAGCATGTCCACTAGCCTCACAGCTACCACTAGCCTAGATCTGTTGATCACCAACTCCTCATATGCCCTCTAGCACACGCTGGCATTTCACCGAGCACCTAGCGTGCGTGCTCTGGGCGCGCCCAGAGCGCACGTTTTGCACGCGCATGCACCGAGCCGCCGCGTCGCGCCCCTGGCCTTTGCTCGCTTGCAAAGCCGCGCCTCGCCCTCGACCACTCGCCAAAACGCGCCAAGTTGCCCTGGTGCCCTACAGCACCACCGTCAGAGCCCTCTTGGCAGCACGCCGGCGTCCGCAGTGCGCCTCTACCACGGTCGGCGCCGCCCAATCCACAACCGTGCGCCAGCTGCCCCCTGGAGCAGTCCAAGCTTATCCGCACGCTCGTCTACAAGCACTCGTCGGCGCCCCGTCGCCCTGCAATAACAGAGAGGCGGTTCGCCTCCGTTCTTATCTCCGGCCGCCTCGGGACCGACCTAACCTTGCTATAAAAGGGGGCTCCCGAGCACGTTCGAGCCTCAGGCAGCCTCGCACTACCCCTTTGGCGCGCCCCACATCCAACAAGCATCGGCGGGAGGCCTTCTTCCACGCCTCCGACCGATTCGGCCGCCGCCACGCTCTGGTTCAATTCGCCGCAAGCAGAGCTTCTTCCACCTTTCCAGCACCACCACCCGAACCATCTTCGTCTTGCGGAGCCGCCCAAACCCTCTGCTGCGACGGAGAGCCACCGTAGCCCCAAACCCACTTTGCTACCGAAGCGGCCGGCCACCACGAAGCTCGTCGACGGCGACTCCCTCCACCCCCGGCGACCCAACGACCACCTGGAGGACCACCCCGGTCTGGCGGGTCCATCCCCGCCCTCGGAACCCCGCGAGGAACCACCAATCGCCGGCGGCGATCGCCGGAGTCCCGCCCCCCGCTCGGGCAGAGGAAGAGGAGGGAAGGTCGACTAGTCAAACCTGACCAGTGGGCCAGGCAGGCCCACTGTCAGTTACCCACACGCGGTCCACGCTGGATAAGTGAGGCATAAAATCGGAATACGCCTTCGACGTGGTCAGTTCGAAACGTTTTTCCTTTTTATTATGTTTTATTTTAAAAACAGAATTTTGACCACAACTTTGACTGGCTATAACTTTTTAAATAAAACTCCAAATGAGTTGATTCTTTTTCCTACCTCCCTCAAATTTAGTCTAGTTTATTTTAAGATTTATTTGAGATTTTTCCAAGCAACTTTTTTGTACTGTTTTTAAAGTATGTGTTATTTGAATATTTTTGAAAATAGGAAATGGAGGGGAGTTATAACTTTCAAAAGTTTTGGAGAGCACCTCACCCCTCCACAACTTGAAGGCAAGCATTCTAAACCCTGGCATGATACTTTTGTGTGTTGGATTAATACGATTATAACATCACCTTAATACGGAGAACTCATTATTTTATGTGGTGACACGATCTTTTGCATGAATGCATATTGGAGACTTCCTTGCTATTGGAAGTGGACATATGTGTGATGATAATCGCCCTCGTATGCCTTGCCTGCATGCCGAAAAGAAATCTGGGAAAGCCTCTGCCTTGGGTAGGCGTGAGCTTGTCTCCGGTCTCCGTCGGGACGGTTATGTCCGGTATGGCATAGTAAGGTATAATGAGTGGTGATCCTGTTGGTTGAAATATTTTTGTTATACATATAATGCAGGGAATCTTAAACCTCCTGAGTCAACTGTAGATCGAGTCTTGTTCCAGTAACCCCCATACATGCTTCGTACTACCACTTGTCCCTGCCGCGGGTAGGGTACGGTTCAGTAAGTGTAAACCCCTTCCTAGCACACACCGTACAGAGAGGCCATGGTGGAAGATACCGGCTGCATCCGGTAGGCATGCCACCTGGTCCGGGGGCATGGGTGTTTCCGGTTGGGACCGAGAGGGGCACCCTTAGAGCGCGATATAAATTTGATCCCATGCCACGCGAGGTTGTAGCCTCCCACTTAGAGTTTTGCTTAACAAGTGTCGTGGGTGATTCCGGACACGGTAAGTTAAGCTGGTGTGTCTGAGTTAGGCGTGTTTTCAATTAAAAGACCGTAAATGGAATTAGTCGATGGACTAAAGGAATCCGTTACTTGTGGGTAAAGAGTACACCCTCTGCAGAGGTCAAACCTATTCAATAGCCGTGTCCATGGGTAGTGACTATAGGCTGGATGGGTCAAGTGTCGGTCTTAGTGTTGGTCTTGGAGGAGAAATTGCTAAACCGAACTGGGATCACGACTTGTGACTTGTGATAATCATGATTATTATTTGTTATGGACTAACCCATTATATTATTTGAATTATCGAGTATCCACGGATGGTTCTACCTCCTGGATATTCACCGTGATTATTTATAAGCCCTTTATGTGGTGTCGCTCGAGACGCTTCGACTATGGCATGCTTGTTATTTATTTACTTTATAAGCCCTTTATGCTTGTTATTTATTTACTTTATAAGCCCTTTATGTGGTGTCGCTGAGACACCCGATCGTGGCATGCTTGTTATTTATTTACTTTATAAGCCCTTTATGTGGTGTCGCCGAGACGCCTCGATCGTGGCATGCTTGTTATTTATTTACTTTATAAGCCCTTTATGTGGTGTCGCTCGGGCCGCTCGATGAGGCATGCTCGTTATTTACTATCATTTCGAGGCGCCGCTTAAGACACCCGAATGGTGCATTTAGTCCTACTCTGTTATTACATATTCATGTTTATAAATAACCTGCTTGCATGCATGAGAGATTTTATTTTGTGACCGACGTTGTGATCATAGAATATTTGAAACATGTTTTGTTATATTATACCGTGTTCATAATGTTTGCGAGTACATTCAAAGTACTCACTGGCTTGTCCCTGGCTATTGTCTTGGCCATATTGCTTGCATGGAGAGAACGATGCAATGACAGCCCCGGAACCTACGCAATGATGATAGCAGCCTCGCGAAAATAGGAGTTACCCTGGTCAGTTGTTCCTGTGGGAAATGGAGTCCCATAGACGCTGATGATCCACAAACCGCTTCCGCCATCAACCACTAGAAACCATTTGTTGTACTCATAGGCCGAGAATGGTCTTGTACTACATATTTTTCTGTTTGCTTGGAATTTCTGTATCAAGTTGGTGCCTCATCATTAACAAGAATCACAGGGCTGGTGAGCACAAGGGCCATTTTGGGAAATCAATACCCGGAAAACTGGTCGTGACAAACTTGGTATCAGAGCCAGGCTGACCATTGGCTAATCATATCTTAGCCAGGTCGAAAAACCTAGGAAAACCAACCCACCAGACCCTAACCAAAACCTCGGCCAAGCTTCCCGTGCAAGATAGCCACACAGTGAGCCTGACACCTTTTGGCAGTCGGTGCGCAACCTATCAACCTAGCCTGTCGATCACGCGCTAGTGACCAGCACCTAAGATGTCTCATTTGCAAGCGTGTGAAGGAAGACTGCGTCCCCTTTTTCTATAAAAAGGGCACGCTAGCCTCAACCCAGCACAGCACAGCCTCTACCCCATACCAAGCCATAATGCATGGCCCCGTCGTGCACAATGAAACCATGGCAAACAACCTTGGAGGTTTTGTGACCGTGCTAGCAAATCTCACCGGCCGTGCCTTTGCATTAGAAGAACCCCCCAGAATATGTTGTGTACCAAGGACCCATGAGCGGTGAAAACCGTCAATTCTGGGCCTCTGTGCACATCTACGGTAGGGGTCTATCGCCCAAACGCCCCTATAGGTTCACCGGAAGGATAACTTCCTTTGAGCCACAAGCCATCCAACTAGCTGCTCGAGAGGCTATAGTTCAACTCCGGCACTTGTCACCCAGAGTTAACTGTCGCTCGTTCTACTACTACCCCAGCCGTGAAGGGTATGGTAGACCACCCCAGGTTGCCAACGGAGATCACGAGACAGATCCTGCATTATTGCATCTGTGCGCTATGTAGGTGCACTAGAGGAACTGTTCGATCAAATCACCCTCATCTGATCGCAGCTCGTGGGGAACTAGTTCGCCGAGCCCCGGCAAGAAGGGAAGATGAGACCGACACCGACAACCCAGTCGTGTTGTTCGGACACCTGATCGAGTCCTTGAGGTCTGCCCAGCCATCGACCAAAATATGTTGGTGTCCCCATAAGTGCTTCGTCGCCTTTTGGGAACACGCTCCAACGGGATTGTGGCCAACAATCCCCGAGATGGTCATCATCGCTACCCCGACCCTGCAGCCCCTCAACCCCCTCCAGCTAATCCCGACAGTGAGACCCGAGGAGAAGCCTCGACATCCACAAGGCACACCCGCTTGGATATAAACGAGGTAGACTAAGTCACTCAAGTAGTGCCAAGTCTCAGTGTACCCACGCCTTATAATCATGTGACCTTGTAAATAAACGCAACCCGTCGTTGTGCCTCTAATTTTAATAGTAACCTTGCATGGATATATCAGCCTGCAGTTGCATTTTTATTCGAGCACAGCTACCAAAACCAACCCCGACGACACCCATAGTACTATGTCAATCTTGTGAGATGTGTGTATCTGTGGCTTTGACCCCGACCCCATGAGAGCAGAACCGACAAACGAGTAACCCAGCCCGGATGCTATATAAGAAGGCCACCTCGTGACCTTGCCAAGCACCCCTCACCTGGTGCACCACCCTCACAACCACTTCTTGCCATGCCGGGCCCTAGTATTTATCTAAGAACCCCGGATGCAACCCCGGGTAGCTTTGTCAAAATATTGTGGGACTTTACCTGCGGTACCATGGGTTCTACCCAGCCACCCCAAGATCTGAGCTGTTCAAATCGAGAATCACCCCTTCCACCTCGAAATATTGGGCAGCGGTACACATCCCTCCGTAAACTCAAACCAAGACCAAACGGAGGTCTCCTTCATGGGAAATCTATGCCAGCTCCACAAATGGCCATAGAAGATGTTGCACACGGGCGCTTGTCGCCGATTTGCGGTACCCTATGCCAGTGAGCGAGGGTATTATTACTTTCTGAGCCGTGCAGCACCCGGAGAAGTAACATCTTTTCCCGGTAGACGAATTGAGAGAGACCCATTACTCGCCAACCTTGTCCAGTACGTCATCGCTCAAGAACGTTTGACCCAGCGAGTAATGGGTTATCTCTAGAGTCTCGCTGATTTGAATCCTCAGATCGCCATCGGCAGACCACTGAGGCCCGACCAGGAGAGACACATTCATCGACCGGTCAATCCACTTCCCCCGATAGAGGAGGAGTGTGTCCCGATGCGTAGACGCGTTTTCGGGGACCCGTCTAGATTACCGTTTGCATTATAGATGTCACTGCTGTGATTATTATTGCAACATTTACTTATATGTTGTAACCTATGCGTGGTGCCCTGAGTTTGTGCGACGAGTCGATTATTGGGTTTCTTCTAATATGAGTAGTTTCTGTTGTGGTTTATTTTTCCTTTAAATTAACTATTGCCCACTCACTGTAGCCGTATTTTACCGCTTAAGTAAAGTAATTGTTTTGATATGATAAAAGTAATACTTTCAAAAACAATCCTTAGCAAATCTCGAGGACGAGATTTTTTCTTTAGGGGGGTAGTGTTGTGACACCCCAAAATTTTAACCTTGTTTTATTAATTAAAATCTTGCCATGAAACTTAAACTTTTAAATTCTGGAATTTATTTTGATTTCAGAACCATTCTTTCCTTAATTTTTATGGAGTTTTTACCTCTAGTGAAAAACTTTCCAAATATATTATTGGACTTGTTTGCCCTTTCTAGTAAAACATTTTTTTTCAGTGGAATTTATTTACATAATTATTTCTCTCTGAGCTTTATTCCTTAAAGTGATTTTCATTAGTTTTGGAGCTCTTTTTGAACTACAACCATTTGATAAATTTAACTAAAATTCCAACCAAAATTTGGGGATGTCATGTGATGTTTTTAAATCACTTTTATGCAAAAACATATTCTGTTCATTGGAGAATTTGAGCTCTACACCAAATTTTCAAATCTGGTCTAGTGGGCAATTTTGCACTACAACCTATTTAAATATTTCTTTAAAACTTCCACCACAATTATGGGATGTCAATAGGAGTATATTAATTAACTTTATGCAAAAACCCAGTTATGTCCTTTGAAAATTTTGAGTGAATCAACCTCATCTTTATTCTGGTCCAACTTGATGATTTGTACACCACATTTTAAGTTGCTCCTTTACCCATGATTCCTTTTCCTGCTTGTAGTCCTTCCTGCAAAACCCTTAAGACCAGGAGCATGAACCCATTGGGATATTTTTGGTCCATGAAATGATAGCCTATAGGTTCTGTCCAGAATTGGTTTTCTCAAATAATTGCACTAACAAGTTTCTCTGTTTGGCAAACTAACCTGACCACCACCACCTACACCTAAAGAGACTACGATCTGGAGACTTTGGCCACCCCAAGAGTTGCATAGGGGCTCCTGACATTTTGTCCAACACCTTGAGTTCATGAATAGAATTGACATGCTCATGAGTTTGCATTGCAGACTTGCCACAGCAGCCAAACGAGCATGTCCACTAGCCTCACAGCTACCACTAGCCTAGATCTGTTGATCACCAACTCCTCATATGCCCTCTAGCACACGCTGGCATTCCACCGAGCACCTAGCGTGCGTGCTCTGGACGCGCCCAGAGCGCACGTTTTGCACGCGCATGCACCGAGCCGCCGCGTGCGCCCACAGCCTTTGCTTGCTTGCGAGCGCGCCTCACCCTCGACCACTCGCCAGAACGCGCCAAGTTGCCCTGGTGACCTACAGCGCCGCCGTTAGAGCCTCGTGGCGGCACGCCGGCGTCCGCAGTGCACCTCTGCCACGGTCGGCGCCGCCCAAGCCACAGCCGCGCGCCAGCTGCCCCCTGGAGCAGTCCAAGCTTATCCACACGCTCGTCTGCAAGCACTCGTCGGTGCCCCGTCGCCCTACAACAACAGAGAGGCGGTTCGCCTCCGTTCTTATCTCTGGCCGCCTCGGGACCGACCTAACCACGCTATAAAAGGGGGCTCCCGAGCACGTTCGAGCCTCAGGCAGCCTCGCACTACCCCTCTGGCGCGCCCCACGTCCAGCAAGCATCGGCGGGAGGCCTTCTTCCTCGCCTCCGACCGATTAGGCCGCCGCTACGCTCTGGTTCAATTCGCCGCAAGCAGAGCTTCTTCCACCTTTCCAGCAGCACCACCCGAACCATCTTCGTCTTGCGGAGCCGCCCAAACCCTCTCCTGCGACGGAGAGCCACCGTAGCCCCAAACCCACTTTGCTACCGAAGCCGCCGGCCGCCGCGAAGCTCGTCGACGGCGACTCCCTCCACCCCCGGTGACCCAACGACCACCGGGAGGACTGCCCCGGTCTGGCGGGTCCATCCCCGCCCTCGGAACCCCGCGAGGAACCACCAATCGCCGGCGGCGATCGCCAGAGTCCCCCCCCCCTCGGGCAAAGGAAGAGGAGGGAAGGTCGACTAGTCAAACCTGACCAGTGGGCCAGGCGGGCCCACTGTCAGTGACCCACGTCCACGCTGGATAGTGGGCGTAAAATTTGAATCGCCTTGACGTGGTCGATTCAAACGTTATCCTTTTATTCTGTTTTATTTTAAAAACAGATTTTTGACCACAACTTTGACTGGCTATAACGTTTTAAATAAAACTCCAAATGAGTTGATTCTTGTTCCTACCTCCCTCAAATTTAGTCTAGTTTATTTTAAGATTTATTTGAGATTTTTCCAAGCAAACTTTTTGTACTGTTCTTAAAGTATGTGTTATTTGAATATTTTTGAAAATAGGAAATGGAGGGGAGTTATAACTTTCAAAAGTTTTGGAGAACACCTCCCCCCTCCACAACTTGAAGGCAAGCATTCTGAACCCTGGCATGATATTTTTGTGTGTTGGATTAATACGATTATAACATCACCTTAATACGAGAACTCATTATTTTATGTGGTGACACGATCTTTTGCATGAATGCATATTGGAGACTTCCTTGCAGTTGAAAGTGGACATACGTGTGATGATAATCGCACTCGTATGCCTTGCCTGCATGCCGGAAAGAAATTCGGGAAAGCCTCTACCTTGGGTAGGCGTGAGCTTGTCTCCGGTCTCCGTCGGGACGGTTATGTCCGGTATGGCATAGTAAGGTTATAATGAGTGGTGATCCTGTTGGTTGAAATATTTTTGTTATACATATAATGCAGGGAATCTTAAACCTCCTGAGTCGACCGTAGATCGAGTCTTGTTCCAGTAACCCCCATACTTGCTTCGTACTACCACTTGTCCCTGCCGCAGGTAGGGTACGGTTTAGTAAGTGTAAACCCCTTCCTAGCACACACCGTACAGAGAGGCCATGGTGGAAGATACCGGCTGCATTCGGTAGGCATGCCACCTGGTCCGGGGGCATGGGTGTTTCCGGTTGGGACCGAGAGGGGGGCACCCCTTAGAGCGCGCGATATAAATTTGATCCCATGCCACGCGAGGTTGTAGCCTCCCCACTTAGAGTTTTGCTTAACAGGTGTCGTGGGTGATTCCAGACACCGGTAAGTTAAGCTGGTGTGTGCGAGTTAGGCGTGTTTTCAATTAAAAGACCGTAAATGGAATTAGTCCCGATGGACTAAAGGAATCCGTTACTTGTGGGTAAAGAGTACACCCTCTGCAGAGGTCAAACCTATTCGAATAGCCGTGTCCATGGGTAGTGACTACAGGCTGGGATGGGTCAAGTGTCGGTCTTAGTGTCGGTCTTCGGAGGAGAAATTGTTAAACCAGAACTGGGATCACGACTTGTGACTTGTGATAATCATGATTATTATTTGTTATGGACTGACCCGTTATATTATTTGAATTATCGAGTATCCCTGGGATGGTTCTACCTCCTGGATATTCACTGTGATTATTTATAAGCGCTTTATGTGGTGTCGCTGAGACGCTCGACCATGGCATGCTTGTTATTTATTTACTTTATAAGCCCTTTATGTGATGTCGTTGAGACGCCCGACTGTGGCATGCTTGTTATTTATTTACTTTATAAGCCCTTTATGTGGTGTCGTTGAGACGCCGGACTTTGGCATGCTTGTTATTTATTTACTTATAAGCCCTTTATGTGGTGTCGCTGAGACGCCCGACTATGGCATGCTGGTTATTTATTTACTTTATGATCCCTTTAAGTGGTGTCGCTCAGACGCCCGACTGAGGCATGCTCGTTATTTACTATCATTTTGAGGCGCCGCTTCAAACATCCGAATGGTGCATTTCATTAATACTCTGTTATTGCAAATTCATTGTTGCATATAAATAACCGGCTTGCATGCATGAGAGATTTTTATTTTATGACTGACGTTGTGATCATAGAATATTTCAGAACATGTTTTGTTATATTATACCTGTCTTCATAATGTTTGCGAGTACATTCAAAGTACTCACTGGCTTGTCCCTGGCTATTGTCTTGGCCAGATTTCTTGCATGGAGAGGAGCGATGCGATGACAGCCCCGGAACCTACACAATGATGATTGTAGCCTCGCAAAGATAGGAGTTAACCTGGTCAGCTGTTCCTGTGGGAAATGGAGTCCCATAGATGCCGACGATCCACAAACCGCTTCTGCCATCAATCACTAGAAACCATTTGTTGTACTCACAGGCCAGAATGGTCTTGTACTACATATTTTTTGTGTTTTGCTTGGAATTTCTGTATCAAGTTGGTGCCTCATCAGCTAACAGTAATCCTGGGGTTGGTGAGCACAAGGGCCATTTTCTGGGAACTCAATACCCGGAAAACCAGTCGTGACAGACACTATTCCAATGAGTGTACGACACCCTACAAAAGAAGATAAGATTCTCCAAAAAGAAGAAGTAGAAGAGAAGAATCACCACCAAGAGAGAGAAGGAGTAGAGATGATCGTTATAAACAAAGACCCTCACGGAGAAGCAAGGATTCAGAAATGAAGGACAAGTCATCAAGGAGCTACACAAAACGAAGACATCAAGCTCATGTTGGTGAATGGGTATCCGGCTCCGACTTCGAAAATCACTTCGAGAGAAGCTATCACTCCGACTCCAAATATACTCAAGATGAAGGTGTTGCCGGTCTAGCACTTGTGTCAACCAACTCCTACGACATATTAGATTCACCAAATGAAGGAATTGGAAGATGCTTCATGGCCAAAGGTCCAAAGGTAACACACCCCGAGTATGTTGATTTCAATAGTGATGAAGATGACTTGTTAGGTGATGATGATTTACTTGTTGACAACTCTAGTGATGAATACTATGATGAAACGTCAATTAATCATGCTAATCAAGATAAAACGAATGACAATGATAAGGAGAAGATTGAGCTTCTAACTAAAGAACTAAACACTCTTAAGTTAGCTCATGAAACTATCTTAGGAGATCATCGAGAACTTTGAAGGACTCATGAGAAGTTACGCTTTGAAAAGCTCAACCTTGAGCAAGAGCATGATTTCTTAAAGGAAATCAATGATGATCTTCGCAAGGAAAGTTCTTCTTACATTGCCAAGCATTTACTCTTATCTACTTACATGCCTCAAGTCAAGTCTAGTAACAAGAACAAGAAGGATTCTTCCTCTAGTAGTAACAATAATCATGCTAAATCCAATGTTGTTGCTTCTAGTAGTTCTTTTGATTCCACTAATGATTCTCTTAGCCAAGTTACACTTGTGCAAGAAAATAGCTTATTGAAGGGAATTATAGAGAAAGGTGTTTACAAGAGCCTTGCCGGGAGTAAGCAATTTGAGGAAATTGTACGCAAGCAAGGATGGCACCGGAAGAATCAAGCTGTTGGTTTTGAACGAAAGTTCAATGACAATGGAGTTGAGTGGGAAGAAGATCAATACACCAAGACGAAGTTTGTTCCCCAACAAGAGATGTAAGATCCTACTTCTTTCAAAGGGACACAAGCTCAAGATGATCTTCCACCACAAGACCACAAGCAAAAAGGCAAGGACAAGCTTCAAGAAGAAATTGATGCATTTGAAGAAGCTCCTAAGGCCTTGGTCAAGTGGGTTCCCAAGACTACATCAAGTTCCACTTCATCAAGTACGACTACAACTCCGAGGATTCCCATCAAGATGATGTGGATCCCGAAGAAGAAGAACTAGAGAGTTCTTGAGGGTGACTCCGCCAACATATTTCACTCATATCATTTTGGCAAGAACAAGTGCAATCAACTTCCACATCTTGCACTAGTTTAAGGAGTCACAAACCCTCTTGTTTGTAAGACAAGGGACAAGGTAACCTAATGCTCTCATAGACATTATCTTGTGTGTGCATCACTCTATGTCTATGGATATCCTTGTTTGTTCCTTGTGGGACTAACCCTTGTAGGTATTGAAAGTGCAACTCACCCCAAAGGATTGCTCCAAATGATCTACATAAACATTGAACATCCACATCTTCAACACCTACATGAAGTCATCATCGACAAAACCCAAGGTTAGTTTATCCCTCTAAGGGGGGATCACACATCTAGGGGGAGCTTTACTATAAGAATTGAGCTAAAGCAACTCTAATGGTGTGAACACAACAATGCATTATGTAAAAGTGGTAACCCCACTTGAGCTTAAATGATTGACCTATGATAAAATGTTCTCATTTGACTCCTAAGTCAATATGCTCATATATAGATGACCTAGTCATCGCCAATTGCTTGATAGATGCTAGAATTGGTAGTGCATGCTTTGCCACATATTTCCTTTTCCATTTTATTGTGTGAGCATGTTGGTTGCATTTTTTACTCATTCGAGGACTGAGGGAGTCCTGGACTAGGGGGTGTCCGGATGGCCGAACTATCATCGTTGGCCGGACTCCTAGACTATGAAGATACAAGATTGAAGACTTTGTCCCATGTCCGGATCGGACTTTCCTTGGCGTGGAAGGCAAGCTTGGCGATACGGATATGTAGATCTCCTGCCATTGTAACAGACTCTGTGTAACCCTAACCCTATTCGGTGTCTATATAAACCGAAGGGTTTTAGTCCGTAGGACGAACAACAATCATACCATAGGCTAGCTTCTAGGGTTTAGCCTCTCTGATCTCATGGTAGATCTACTCTTGTAATACCCATATCATCAATATTAATCAAGCAGGAGTAGGGTATTACCTCCATTGAGAGGGCCCGAACCTGGGTAAAAACATCGTGTCCCTTGTCTCCTGTTACCATCCGCCTAGACGCACAGCTTGGGACCCCTACCGAGATCCGCGGTTTTACACCGACATTGGTGCTTTGATTGAGAGTTCCCCTGTGTCATCACCTATAGGCCCGATGGATCCTTCGATCATCAACAACGACGCGGTCCAGGTGAGACTTTTCTCCCGGACAGATCTTCGTATTCGGCGGCTTTGCAATGCGGGCTAATTCGCTTGGCCATCCGGAGCAGATCGAAGCTATGCCCCGCCATCGTGTCAGATTTGGGAGTTTGAACTACACGGCCGACATCGCGGAGACTTGATCTTGATGGATTCGAGCCACAACCAAAATGCGCCGCGACTGTCTCGACGGGCATGATCTAGCTCGCCGCGAGCAGTGTCTGGAGGCCGCACCAGCGTCCGCTCCGACCCTTAGCTCGGAGCCGACTCCCCCGATCGAGGACGGGTGATTGGACACCGCCTCGGGGGCTACGATCTCAACGGCGATTGAGCCAAACTCCATCCTTGTCGCTGCGAAGACCGTGACTCCGGGTGCGGACTCCTCTCCGGACTCAACCTCCACGCCTCGCCAATCGAATCCGATTGGGCACGGTTATGGAGTTCACGCGCGGACATCTTTCAAAGACTCGCCCTTTGGCGACATCCTGAATTCACTAAAGTCTCTCTCTTATCCGGAGAGCCTGGCGGACTACTGAACATGAAGGTTGGGATGCGGACGACGAAGAAATTCAACGCCCACCCACCACCCACTTTGTAGCCACTGTCGATGATTTAACCGACATGCTCGACTTGACTCAAGACATCGGCGGTATGGAAGACGATGCCGAGACGACCAAGACCCAGCGCCTACGAGGCACTGGAAGGCCACCTCGTCATCGACATATACATGGTGGACATCCCAAAAGATGGGAACGGCGATGGAGCGCGGAGGATGACCCTCAAGAAACAACCCAAGCGCCGGCGTCGTGGCGCCGCTCTAAATCCGCCACAAGAAAAGCGGCGATTCCGCACGGAGACAATTATACCCCGGACAAGGTGCGAAGACGACCCCCTCCAGCGAGGACTCAGCGCAGGAGGAGGAGAAGCAATACCGCCTGACAAAGTCGCGGCAGAAAAGAGAGGTAGAGGACGATAATTATGCGCCCCCCTCCGAAGATGAGGCAAGCCTCGACGACGATGAATTTGTCGTGCCTGAGGACCCCGCCGAACAGGAGCGTTTCAAATGCAGGCTTATGGCCACGGCAAGCAGCCTCAAGAAAAAGTAGCAGCAGCTTAGAGCTGACCAAGACTTGCTAGCTGACAAATGGACTGAAGTCCTTGTAGCCGAAGAGTATGAACTCGAACGCCCCTCCAAGAGATACCCCAAACGCAGGCTGCTACCCCAATTAGAGGAAGCAGCACCCAAACCTACATCACCAGGCGCATGATGCGCCGACCGCCACCCGTGGTCGCGACAGAGAGGCCTCTAGACCCTCCATTCAAGCCGTACTCCGGCGTCGCTCGAAAAGTACCAAGCCACGGGGAAACGCGCCAGACCTGCGAGACATATTGGAGGACAAGGCAAGGCAAACAAGATCGATCTACGGATCACGTGGGCACCCCACGACACGTGATGATAACCGTCACACCGGATACAGCAACTCCGGTCGGGCCAAACACAGTAGACAAAGCTCATATGAGCTACGTCGTGATATAGCCCAATCTGAGGCGCCAAGACACCCACTATGCTTCACGATGAAGTAATGGATCATCAAATCCCTGAGGGCTTCAAACCCGTAAACATCGAATCATACGATGGTACCATAGATCCTGCGGTCTGGATCGAGGACTATCTCCTCCATATCCGCATGGCCGGCGGTGATGATCTACATGCCATCAAATATCTCCCACTCAAGCTTAAAGGACCAGCTCGGCATTGGCTCAATAGCTTGCCGGCATAATCAATTGGTTGTTGGGAGGACACTCGAAGCCGCATTCCTTGATAACTTCCGGGGCACATATGTGCGACCACCAGACGCCGATGACCTTAGCCACATAATTCAGCAGCCGAAGAATCGGCCGACAATTCGACACGGTTCCTAACCAAGAAAAATCAAATCGTCATTTGTCCGGATGCGAGGCCCTTGCAGCCTTCAAACATAACATCTGCGACGAGTGGCTAGCCCGGCACCTAGGACAGGAAAAGCGAAATCCATGGCACCCTCACCACACTCATGACCCGCTTTTGCGGGAGAGGACAGCTGGCTAGCTCGTAGTAACAACTTGACCAAAAACCCGTAGTTCGGATACCAAGGACAGCAATGGCAGGTCGCGTCGCAACAAGAACAAGCGCCGCGTTAACGGCGATAATGATGAAGATACGGCGGTCAATGCGGATTCAGAGGCTCTAAACCCGGTCAGCGGAAGAAGCCATTCAAAAGAAATACCGGGGCCCGTCCAACTTGGACCGAATACTCGATCGCATGCGCGGATACATGGCACCCAAAAACCAGCCAACCACACCAACAGGGATTGTTGGGTGTTCAAGCAAGCAGGCAAGCTAAGCGCGAAAACAATGACAAGGGGCTGCATAGCGATGGCGAGGAGGAGCCCGACGCTGAACAATAGAGGACGGAAGGGCTTTCCCACACAAGTGCGGACGGTGAATATGATATCGCAACCCACATACCCAAAGGGAGCGGAGCGTGCACTAAGGGGCGTATATGCGATGGAGCGATCGCCCAAGTTCAACCCATGGTCCTCCTGCCCGATCACATTTGATCGAAGGGACCACCCCACTAGCATCCGTCATGGCGGTTTCGCCGCATTGGTTCTTGACCCAATTATTGACGGATTTCACCTCACTAGAGTCCTGATGGACGGCGGCAGCAGCCTGAACCTGCTTTATCAGGATACAGTGTGCAAAATGGGCATAGACCCCTCAAGGATTAAACCCACAAAGACGACCTTTAAAGGCGTAATACCAGGTGTAGAGGCCAATTGTACATGCCCAATTACACTCGAAGTGGTCTTCGGATCCCCGGATAACTTCCGAAGCGAAGAGTTAATCTTCGACATAGTCCCGTTCCGCAGCGGCTATCACGCACTGCTC
Source organism: Aegilops longissima (assembly GCA_021605205.1). NCBI lineage: Eukaryota > Viridiplantae > Streptophyta > Magnoliopsida > Poales > Poaceae > Aegilops > Aegilops longissima. The sequence continues at coordinate 173,475,034 of CM038682.1, forward strand.
GGACGAAGCGCATTTGCAAAGTTCAATGCGGTGCCGCACTACGCATACCTCAAGCTCAAGATGCCAGGCCCTCGAGGAGTAATCACGGTCAATGGAAACACCGAACGCTCTCTCCGAACGGAGGAGCACACGGCGGCCCTCGCGGCGGAGGTGCAAAGCAGCCTCTCACAGCAATTCTCGAGTCCGGCCACTAAACGTACGGACACTGACAAGCGCGCCCGGAGTAACCTACAACAAGACCGCCTGGCACGATTCAAGCACACGTAGCAATCCAACCCCAGCCCTCGCGAAATTGCGAAGCCAGTACTACACGTACATAACTACGCTCTGGAGATACCATGGGCATAAGGGGAGGGGCACGACCACGGCACGCCCAGAATGCGGCTCAACCGCACCAGGGGCTCCCATTGTCATTCTTTTTCTTTCTTCTTTTTTATTACTTTCAGGACTCCGTTTTCTAGAAGCCCTGTCCGGCACTTGAATTGCCGAACTCATGATGCAACAGCCAGGGAAGCAGAAAGCTACGTCGAGTGTCCAGGTGGTCTCTATTACGAGCATTATACCTGTTTTACATACCATCCCGCAGCTTACCCCTGGAGGGGGACATGTTAAATAGTCCCATCCCTTGCTTATCGCACTATTTGTATCGTTCTGCGTTCATCGCAGTACCTTTTTGAATAAACAATACATAGCTTTTGACTATTATTGCACTCCTTTCTATATCTATATATATGTTCATTTCATGACATGTTGCACCCGTACACTTTGGTACGGCCAATACACCAGGGGCTTAAGTACCCCAAAATTATGGTGTGATAAGTCCGAACACTTTCACAAGTGCGGCACCCCGAACTTATAGCATTATATGCATCGGCTCGAATCATGTCTTGGGTCAATAGTTGGGTTTGCCTGCTCCCATGTTTTGGTACCTTACGTTCCGTTATATCGCTAAGGTAGCACTTTGGGAGAACCACTGCGATTGTGCCCGATTGAGCTGAGTTGAGCACCTCGATGGAGAAAGCTAAAACTGACCGTCATGATAGGCGAGAGCCGATCGCTGTTCGAGAGGTTTTTTCGGTCCCTAAAGACTTATGCCGCTTAGAGCGAGGAACCGAATTGTCCGCCAAGGCGTGGATAGCGCCCGAACTCGGTCTTCCGAATACTAGGGGCTTCACGAAATTTAAAATTATAGAATTCTATGGCTAAGTGAGAGTGTTCAAGCACTATAAGTCCGGTTGCCTTGTTACGTTGCGTTGAGCGCCTCCTCGACGGACCCAAGAATGGGAACAAGAGCACTCAAGTTTATCCCAACACCCCAGCACTTTTCGTGGCATGGGGGCTGAAGCCAACGACTTGCCATCTCTCAAATTTGATAAACGGCCGCATGAAGGTAATATTTTAAATTAACAAGCGTTGCTTAGCGATATGAATAAGTTTTCAGCGTCATGGGATAACAAATGCGAGTCTATTAAAAATTACATCTCTGGAGCACTCATCCGCTATCTGGCGGGCACCCTTCAGGCGCCCTCATAGTACATTTCGGCTTGCGATTATCCTTGCCCTTCGTGGCCCGTCCGTCACAAGCTTCTCCGCATCCAGCTTGCCCCAGTGCACTTTAGCATGGGCAAGGGCCCGACAGGCACCTTCAATGCAGACGGAGCGCTTGATGACTTCAATCCATGGACAAAGTCCCACCACCGTTACACTAGCCCGGTAGCTCCTGTGCATGGCCTCCAATGGCCACACCCGAACTATGAGGCCCCTCATGGCCTGTTCGGCGACCTTGTGGAGCTCGACCAGCTGCTTTAGCTGGTCGCTCAGGGGCACCGGACGTTCGGCCTCAGCATACTGAGATCAGAACACCTTCTCCATCGAGCTCCCCTCCTTGGCGCGGTAAAATGCGGCAGCATCACACACACTACGGGGCAGATCTGCGAATGCTCCTGGAGAGCTCCGAATCCGGGTAAGTAATAGGTAATTCACTTTCACATGCTTGCTTTGCATAAAGAATGCCTTACCCACCGCTATCTTCTTTATTGATTCAATTTCTTGGAGGGCTTTTTGGGCTTCGGCCTTAGCGGCTTTGGCACTCTCAAGAGCCGAGGCGAGCTCGGACTCTCGAGTCTTCGAGTCACGCTCCAAACTCTCGTGTTTTTCCACGAGAGCCTGGAGCTCTTGCCGCACCTCTGCCACCCGCTCCTCCTGCTTCTTTCGCTCGGTGCGCTCCACGGCCGCTTTGTTTTCGGCCGTGGACACCGCTTCCTTCAGGGTCGCCACCTAGTTCGTGGCCCCTACAATACCCATGTTATTCCTGTCATTTTTTGCAACCAAATCCTTTCTATAAGGTATTTCTTTAATAAGGTATTACTTACCTTCCTTGTCCTCGAGCTGCTTCTTGGCAAGGCCGAGCTCGTTCTCGGACCGCTCGAGGCTCTGCTTCAATGCATTGACCTCCATGATCAAGTCTGGCAGAGGTCGAGAGCGCAGCCTGCATTCCCATATTGACATACTTATGTTAGACTCTTGCGATATCTTTTAGATCCTTAGTCCGGCTTTTCTTTCCGAACACGAACTAAGCATCGAGGGCTACTGTCTATCACGGTAATATTTTTACACATTCTAAACTTACCTCAAAGCCTGTTAGAAGGCTGGTACAGGCTTCGGTCAGCCCGCTCTTGGCGGACTGAGCTTTCTGGATCACCACAATCATAACAGTGCGGTGCTCCTCGTCAATGGAGGCGCCGTTAAGCGCCTCCAGTAAGCTACCCGGTGCCTCCGGTTGGACGGAGGACACCGGCGTCTTGCCCTTCCTACGAAGGGGACGCTTGCCGGACTTCGGAACCGCTGAAGGTTCCGGTATGGAGTCCGGACGAGGGTCGGGCTTAGAGCCCCTGGGGGTCTCGCTCCCCTCGCGCCTGGAGTCCGGGAGGTTGCCTTGCGGCGCCTCCTGCGCCACCCCCTCTTGACCAGGCCCCCCTTGGGGCCCCACCTCGGCGTCGTCCGCGGCGTGAGGTGAGGAGGTGGCCGGAAGTGAAGTACTCTCCATTTCCAACGAACTCAGGGACCCGCTCGACGAAGCGGCGAGCTCGCCCTTGGGCGGGCTGCATGATTGTTCGGCATTAGAGAACACTATGCAATGAAAAAAAAGCCATGGGTATCCGGACACTTACGATCTCGCCAGGGGCTTGGCCCTTGTTGGCCACTCCTCCTCGTCGTTGTCGGCGTTGGTGGAGAAGTCCGGAGGAAGGGTCCTTCCCTTCTTGGACCCTCCGGCCTCCCCAGTTGGGGTGGCCTTCCTTTTCTTCTCTCCCCCCGCTGGGGGAGAAGCTTCTTTTTCCTCCTCCTTTTCCTCAGAGGAGGATTCCGCCTTAGAGTTGTCGGGCGGTGAGTCCGACAGCACCTGGCGCCGGGAGCTCTTTCGAGTTCTCGTGGCCTCCTTCTTGGCCTTCTTCTCCGGCACCACGTGAGGTGCCGGAGCCAGCAGCCCTGTCAATCGGGCGTCCGCTGGTCTTCGGCAATGGGGCAGACGGTTAATCTGTCCGGGCGTCTTCAGCCAGTCCTGTCAAAGGTTAGGGAGCTTTAGATCCCGCATAGAGTCAAACTATGAAAAAAGAGTCCTGTAAAGGGTAAAATAACTTACCTCGCTGGCTTGACGCTACGAGCTGAATCCGCGATCTTCGGTAGCAGATGTGGGAGCCTCGGCGCCCTTGAACAGCACCTTCCAGGCATCTTCGTACGTAGTGTCAAAGAGCCTTTTCAGAGTTGGGTGCTGTGCCGGATCAAACTCCCACAATTTGAAGGCCCGTTGTTGGCATGGGAGAATCCGGCGGATGAGCATCACCTGGATTATGTTGACAAGCCTGAGATTCTTGTCCACCAGGTTTCGGACGCAGGTTTGGAGTCCGGACAGCTCATCTGAATCCCCCCACGTCAGGCCCGTATCTTTCCATGATGTGAGCCGCGTGGGGAAGCCAGATCGAATTCGGGGCCGCCCATTTAGAGTCGCTGCTCGGTGATGTAGAACCACCCGATTGCCACCCTTTATGGTCTCCACAAAGGAGCCCTCGAGCCATAGGACTTTGGCCATCTTGCCAACCATGGCACCTCCGCAAGACGCTTGGCGGCCGCCCACTACCTTCGGCTGACATTGAAGATCTTCAGCCATAAGCGAAGTGGGGCTGGATGCGAGGAAGGCCTCGCATACCACGATAAACGCCGAGATGTTGAGGATAAAGTTCGGGGCCAGATCGTGGAAATCCAGGCCGTAGTAGAACATGAGCCCCCGGACAAACGGGTGAAGTGGAAAACCTAGTCCGCGGAGGAAGTGGGGGAGAAACACCACCCTCTCATGGGGCCTGGGGGTTGGAATGAGCTGCCCCTCATCGGGCAGCCGGTGTGCGATGTTGCTGGACAAGTATCCGGCCTTCCGCAGTTTCGTGATGTGCCCCTCCGTGACGAAGGAGGCCATCCACCTGCCTCCCGCTCCGGACATAGTTGGAGAAGGTTGAGGTGGGATGTGCGGATTTGGGCGCTGGAGCTCGAGTGCGCGGAAATGGATGAGCAAAGGAGGAAGAAGGCGTAGGTGAAAAGGTGGATCCTTATCCCCTTATATGAACGGACGAAGCTATACGTCCCCCGCCAGCTTGGTAAAACTCGCTTATCTCTCAAGCGCCGTAATCAATGGCGCGGATGGGTTACCCACATCCGTATTTGATGAGAATCCCGGAATAAGGGGGCACGATCTACGCTCTGACAAGACGTGCCAAGGAAACCGCCTCGCTAAACGCGCTAAGGTGGAACAGTAAAAAACGATTCATAAAAAGGCCTAGCCGTGGTGTGATGTCATGCCGCGGAATACGTCAGCAGATCTGTGCAAAAAATTATTATTCTCTCTATGCTGGCATGTGGAACTTGTTTTGCAGAGCCGGACACTATCCTTGTGTTCAAAACCTTCTATGAAGTATTCGGAGGAGGAACCCGCCTTGCAATGCCGAAGACAATATGCGCGCCGGACTCGTTGTCATTGAAGCCTGGTTCAGGGCTACCGAGGAGTCTCGACTAGGGGTGTCCGGATGGCCGAACTATCGTCGTTGGCCGGACTCCTAGAATATGAAGATACAAGATTGAAGACTTCGTCCCGTGTCCGGATGGGACTTTCCTTGGCGTGGAAGGCAAGCTTAGCGATACGGATATGTAGATCTCCTACCATTGTAACCGACTCTGTGTAACCCTAACCCTATTCGGTGTCTATATAAACCGGAGGGTTTTAGTCCGTGGGGACTAACAACAATCATACCATAGGCTAGCTTCTAGGGTTTAGCCTCTCTGATCTCGTGGTAGATCTACTCTTGTACTACCCATATCATCAATATTAATCAAGCAGGAGTAGGGTATTACCTCCATTGAGAGGGCCCGAACCTGGGTAAAAACATCGTGTCCCTTGTCTCCTGTTACCATCCGCCTAGACGCACAGTTTGGGACCCCCTACCCGAGATCCGCCGGTTTTGACACCGACAAGGACATCCACTTGTTGTTTTGATTGATTGTTTTCTTTTTCTTTTGCCAAGTGGATGGACAAGAATGCCTAAGAACCTTCTCCAGCTATCTATGCTCTTCTCGTCTGAAACTCTATTCATGCTACATCACAAAATTTGATCAAGCAAGATTCGAACCACTCTGTGTGAGGAGCACTCGGAGTCCCCGATTCGTCATAGACTTAAACTTCCAAAACTTCTTTGTGCGTTTCGGTCTGACCGATTCATTCATTTCGGTCATACCGAGATCACTAAGTTGATCTAGGTTTTCAATCTTGGTGCAACCGATTTGAACTTTTCGGTCACACCGAGTTGTCAGAATCGCTTGCGATTATGCATCTCAGTGCCACCGAAGTTGTTCCACTCGTCACACCGATAGGGTCGGGCTATATATACCCACGGGCAAAATTTTGGAAATTTTCTCCGAACTCTTTCGCCCGCGCTCAGCCCGCTCTGCCTCCAGGGTCTCCGGATCGTCCTCCTCGTCGCCAGCTGCCTCCCGCGCTGGTCTCCGCCCCGTCAACGGAATCATCCCCACCGCTGTCAGCAGAGTGAGTTCATCGCCGAACTAGGGTATGAACTTGATCACTGTGCTATCCTTATCTGATTCCTAGCACATTGTGTTCGCCATGAATCTTGCCACGATTCAAACTATCCTATCCAGTCAAAACACTCCGTAGATTAGAGATGAATTAAAAATTTAGGGTTAGGTTTCCATCGAAACCATCTCAGACCAACCGAGTTGTAGAACTCGGTACCACCGGTTCGGCTAAGGCCATTGCACATGTAACTCTTGGTCTGACCGAGAATTGCAAATCGGTGTGATCGAGTTCAGGACTTTGTGAAACCCTAGCAGTCTCGGTGCCACTGAACTGTGACTCGGTCTGAACGATTTCACTAGTTTAGGTTCCAAAAGCTGCTTCAGTATCACCGAGTTTACAAATCGGTAGATCCAAAATGCTTTCTGTGGAAAACTTAAACTAAGTTTTTGACTCATTCTTTTGCAAAAACCTTTGTATTTTGTGATGCTCATCCACTCTATCTCATCTATATCTACTCATAGGGTCTGTTTTCAGTGATTGCAATATGTCTGATCAAAGTGACAGCCAGAACAGGGAAGAGGAGCAGGTTCACATGAGTGAGGGCACTAGTCCCTCTAGCAGCTATGATGAGGGCAGCAGGAGCACCCCAAGCAACCTACCCAAAGCTGCCACCAGGGCCAGAAAGAAAAAAACCTCAGAATATGAGGATGAAGACTATGTGGCAGTTGAGGATGAGGCCACTTCCAAGAAGAAGGTGCTCAAGAAAGAATATGGCTCAGCTGCAGCAACTAAGACAGGTCTGAAGACCAAAAGGCCAGCATGAAGACATCCCATGTCTAAAGCCAGAACCTCCACTCAAGCATCTCTGGAAGCTGAACCCAAAGAGGATGCTGCAGAAGGGAAGAAGAGGAAGAAAGGGTTAAGAAGACCATGGCCAGAGTAATTGGAAAGCCTTCCATGATGGAAGAGGAGGAAGAATAAGAGGATGCTGCACCAGCACCCAAAGCTCAGAAGCTTATGGGTGATGCCATTAGGTCAGGGGCTGCTTCATCAAAGCCCAAAGTAGCACCCAAGGCTGCCTCCAAACCCAAGACTGCACCCAAGAGGAGTACCAGAACATTCCAAATGCCGAGAAGAACAAGGCCCCAAAGGTTCAAAAACTGTTTCAAGAAGAAGATGATGAGTCACATGTTTTGAGAAAATTGAAGCCTAAAATTCCATATCATAATGATGCCCATCCTGAAGTTGAGAACATGAAGATAAGGAAGGACTCAGGATTGAGGCTATGGAGAGAGTCAGATCCATATGCCACCAGAAGGAGAACTGCTGTAGACTACAGGTTCCACACAAAGGAACAACAGGATTTCTATGAGACGGTGCTGCTGGACAAGAAGCCCATAGTGTGTGACATGAGATGGGTGAACTGGGAATACATCAAGGAGAATGAAGAACACTATTCTGGTGTGTATGACAGTTTCAGTGCTTGTGGAGTGGCAGACTTTGTTGGGCAGAAGCTCACAAAGTGGAATGATGAGCTAATAATGCAATTCTACTCCACAGCACACTTCTATCCAGATGGCAGGATAGTATGGATATCTGAAGGTACTAGGTACCAATCATCAATTGAAGAATGGGCTAATCTGATCAATGCACCTAAGGAGAAAGAGGATGACTTGGATGTCTATGCCAAGAAGAAGATGGATCACAACTCTATGTCACATATGTACAAGGAGATCCTAGATGCTGCTATTGAAACACACAAGTTTGGATCAGTACATTACCTTATGTCAGGACTGCCAACCATCAACTGGATCCTTAGGCACACTCTTTTGCCCAAGTCAGGTGATCACAACATGATCAGAGGCCATGCAATAAATCTTCTACACTTATTTGATGTGCCACAAAAGTTCAAGGTCATGAGTCTTATAGTTGAAACTATCAAGAGGACAGCTCCTGACCAAAAGAGGAGTTGTGGGTATGCCCCACAGATCCAGGAACTGATTAACTCCAAGATGGGCACTGGCACATACTTGTTGGACAAGAAGCACATGCCTATCTATCCAGACTTTGAGGACAACCAAGTGGTTATGAATGAAGATGAACCATCTTCGGTGCAAGCTCAAGCGAAGAAGGAGAAGGCAAGGACTGAGAAGGCTGCCAAGATGCCAACAATGGAAGATGCATCTCAATACTTCTTGAAGAGCAAACATGATCAACTTGGCTACTTGATTGCATCCACTCTGAGGATTGAGAAGGGGCTGGCCACCTTGACTCAAAACCAGGAGAACCTGGAAAGGATCATGGAGCAGAAGTTTTATGACATGGATGAGAAGGTAACAGAGATCCAGTCTATTGTTGAGCAACTTCAGGATGATATGCAGGAGAGGAAGGGCAAGGCAACCACTAAGGCATTTGCCAGAGTGCCTAGAGCTCAGAGGTCAACTGCAGTGCCAGTGACACACACCAGAGCCACTTCATCTGCACTAGCTACAACTTCAGTGCCACCAGCTCCAGCACCTACTCCACCAGCTCCATCTACATCAACTGATGCCTTCGCCCTTGGCGTTCCTACACCACCACCTGAAGATCAAGCCCGAGAGACGATTTAGTGCTATGCATTTTCTATGAACTTTTTGGTAACTTGTTGCCAAAGGGGGAGAAAAATGTATAGATCATAGGCTTCAAGAGAGAGCGTTGCATTTTATTCTCTCTTGCTTTGGTGGTTGAACTTTATTAGCTTGATTGAGATACTTTATTTTTGTGTGATACTTGGATGATCATGTGTTTGATCATATGCTACATTAATGCTTATTAGATGACATTATCCTTTTATCTCTATATGATCATTCACTTTGCTTGGTGATGAGTGCATGTGTTCTATTGTTATCATTTTGAGCGCTCCACCAAGATGTATGTGACATGGAAGAGTAACCCATGAGCCTAACCCTTTGTGCATTTGCAGTCCAAAGCAAATCTTAAACTATGCACAAATTTAGGGGAAGCTCTTGCTTTTCACATACTTCTCAAAGCGACAATGTTTTTCACTCTTATTATCATTTGTCGAAGCTTTGATCTATATGTTGTCATCAATTACCAAAAACGGGGAGATTGAAAGTGCAACTATCCCTAGGTGGTTTTGATAATTCCTAACAACATATAGCTCATTGAGCTAACATTATTCCAAGACAAATATTTCAGGAAAAGCTCAATGAATGGCATGGCATGGATGAGGAAAGTGGACCCCTCAAAATACTAAGGATAAAAGGATTGGCTCAAGCTCAAAGCTCAAGACTCTACATTTTATATTTTAGTGATCCAAGATCACATTGAGTCTATAGGAAAAGCCAATACTATCAAGGAGGGATGAGGTGTTGCTTAATGGCTTGCTTGCTCAAAGTGCTTAGTGATATGCTCCAAAACCCTCAACTACTTTCTCGCATCCACATATGACCTAAACCAAAAGTCAAACTTGGCCCCACCGATTCTTTCTATCCGGCGCCATCGAGTTCAGATGTCATAGCCACTGCCAAAAACCCTCGGCAAATCGGTCTCACCGATAGGTATCTCGGTCTCACCGAGATGGGATTGTAATCTCTCTGTTTCCCTTCGTAACGTTTCGGTCCCACCGAGATGAGCGATCGGTCCCACCGAGATTGCAATGTAAACTCTCTGTTTCCTTTTCGTAACGTTTCGATCCCACCGAAATGAGCGAATCGGTCCCACCGAGTTTACCTGACCAACTCTCTGGTTAGCTTATTACCAAAATCGGTCCCACCGAGTTTGGGTAATCGGTCTCACCGAGATTACGTTATGCCCTAACCCTAACCATATCGGTCCTACCAAGTTGCATGTCGGTCCCACCGAAAATCCTAACGGTCACTAGATTTGCTGAATCGGTCCGACCGAGTTTCTCAATTCGGTCCCACCGAGATTGGTAAATTGTGTGTAATGGTTAGATTTTGTGTGGAGGCTATATATACCCCTCCACCTACTCTTCATTCGTGGAGAGAGCCATCAGAACGAACCTACACTTCCAATACACATTTTCTGAGAGAGAACCACCTACCCTTGTGTTGAGGCCAAGATATTCCATTCCTACCATATGAATCTTGATCTCTAGCCTTCCCCAAGTTGCTTTCCACTAAAATCTTCTTTCCACCAAATCCAAATCCTGTGAGAGAGAGAGAGTTGAGTGTTGGGGAGACTATCATTTGAAGCACAAGAGCAAGGAGTTCATCATCAGCACACCATTTGTTACTTCTTGGAGAGTGGTGTCTCCTAGATTGGCTAGGTGTCACTTGGGAGCCTCCGACAAGATTGTGGAGTTGAACCAAGGAGTTTGTAAGGGCAAGGAGATCGCCTACTTCGTGAAGATCTACCGCTAGTGAGGCAAGTCCTTGGTGGGCGACGGCCATGGTGGGATAGACAAGGTTGCTTCTTCGTGGACCCTTCGTGGGTGGAGCGCTTCGTGGACTCGCGCAACCGTTACCCTTCATGGGTTGAAGTCTCCATCAACGTGGATGTACGATAGCACCACCTATCGGAACCACGACAAAAACATCCGTGTCTCCAATTGCGTTTGAATTCTACAAACCCTTCCCTTTACATTCTTGCAAGTTGCATGCTTACCTTTCCGCTGCTCATATACTCTTTGCATGCTTGCTTGAATTGTGTTAAGATTGCTTGACTTGTGCTAAGATAGCTAAAATCTGCCAAAGACTAAAATTGGGAAAAGGATAACTTTTATTTGGTCAAGTAGTCTAATCACCCCCCTCTAGACATACTTTCGATCCTACAAAAGGGAACAACGTATTTTGTTATGTGGTTTGACCGATAAAGATCTTCGTAGAATATGTAGGAGCCAATATGAGCATCCAGGTTCCGCTATTGGTTATTGACCGGAGACGTGTCTCGGTCATGTCTGCATAGTTCTCGAACCCGTAGGGTCCGCACGCTTAACATTCGGTGACGATCGTATTATGAGTTTATGTGTTTTGATGTACCTAACGTAGTTCGGAGTCCCGAATATGATCACGGACATGATGAGGAGTCTCGAAATGGTTGAGACATAAAGATCGATATATTGGACGACTATATTTGGACATCGGAATGGTTCCGGGTGAGATCGGGCATTTACCGGTGTACCAGGAGGTTACCGGAACCCCCTGGGTGGTATATGGGCCTTATTGGGCCATAGTGAGAGAGTGGAGAAGGGAGCAAAGGAGGGGCCATGCCCCCCCAAGCCCAATCCGAATTGGGAGGGCCCCCCCTTTCCTTCCTCCTTCCTCCCCCTTCCTTCTCTCCTAATCCAACTAGGGAAAGGGGGAATCCTACTCCCGGTGGGAGTAGGACTCCCCTTGGGGCGCGCCTAGGAGGCCGCCCCCTCCCCCTCCTCCACTCCTTTATATACGGGGGAGGGAGGCACCCCATAGACACACAAGTTGATGATTGATCTTTTAGCCGTGTGCGGTGCCCCCCTCGACCATAATCCACCTCAGTCATATCGTCGTAGAGCTTAGGCGAAGCCCTGCGCCGGTAGCTTCATCATCACCGTCATCACGCCGTCGTGCTGACGAAGCTCTTCCCTGACACTCTACTGGATCGTGAGTTCGTGGGACGTCATCGAGCCGAACGTGTGCAGATCGCGTAGGTGTCGTACCTTCGGTGCTAGGATCGGTCGATCGTGAAGACATACGACTACATCAACCGTGTTGTCATAACGCTTCCGCTTACGGTCTACGAGGGTACGTGGACAATACTCCCCCCTCTCGTTGCTATGCATCACCATGATCTTGCGTGTGTGTAGGATTTCTTTGAAATTACTACGTTCCCCAACACGATCTTGGTCATGACCGGTCATGACGTACTTTGGACACACGCCCCACTACATCTCGCTGTGAGCACATCATAACAGATGTCTAAAAGAACCATGTTGTAGATCAAGATGAGATCCCACACACAAGTACAAAGCTTAAAGTGTAAGTCTTAATTCCCATGCCTATTTCCATATCATTGTTTACACCTAAAAGATTGTTTAAAGGTCTGGAAAACTGGAACATTTTGAGAGAACAATAACTTACTTGAATCTTTATCACATAGCACATCTTTGTCAACAACCTTGGGGAAAAGGAAAGGAACTTTCTACAATCTAAAACTGGATCATAGAGGATCATCAAACGCCTTACCGCTACTGCAATTTTCATCGCTTTTTCATTACTTTATAACCTTGCGCACTTTGATTCCTTGTCACAACACTATTGCAATATTCCATTTTCGCATTACTTTGCTTGGGACGACAACTAACTTGTAGTCATATTGCAATAAAGCAAACTATTTACTTAGCTCTCTTTGGGAATTGATTCTCTTACTTTGAAAAGGTTACAACCAAACCCTACGCACTTGTAAAAGATCAGTATACTCCAAGAGTCTAACTTGGGAACCATCTGTGACAAAGAAACAACCAAATTGAAAAAAAACATTAGGTTTCATCAGGCCAATCCAAAAATGGGGTCCTGTGGTTGAAGGAAATATGCCCTAGAGGCAATAATAAAGTTGTTGTTTATATTTTCTTATATCATGATAAATGTTTATTATTCATGCTAGAACTGTATTAACTGGAAACTTCATACATGTGTGGATACATAGACAAAACACAGTGTCCCTAGTAAGCCTCTACTATACTAGCTCGTTAATCAAAGATGGTTAAGTTTCCTAACCATAGACATGTGTTGTCATTCGATGAACGGGATCACATCATTAGGAGAATGATGTGATGGACAAGACCCATCCGCTAGCTTAGCATAATGATCGTAAAGTTTTATTGCTATTGCTTTCTTCATGACTTATACATATTCTTTTGACTATGAGATTATGCAACTCCCGGATACCGGAGGAATACCTTGTGTGCTATGAAATGTCACAACGTAACTGGGTGATTATAAAGATGCTCTACAGGTATCTCCGAAGGTGTTTGTTGGGTTGGCATAGATCGAGATTAGGATTTGTCACTCCGAGTATCGGAGAGGTATCTCTGGGCCCTCTCGGTAATGCACATCATGATAAGCCTGGCAAGCAATGTGACTAATGAGTTAGTTGCGATATGATACATTACAGAACGAGTAAAGAGACTTGCCGGTAATGAGATTGAACTAGGCATGAAGATCCGACGATCAAATCTCGGGCAAGTAACATACTGATGACAAAGGGAATAACGTATGTTTTTATTATGGTTTGACCGATCAAGATCTTCGTAGAATATGTAGGAACCAATATGAGCATCCAGGCTCCGCTGTTGGTTATTGACCAGAGAGGTGTCTCGGTCATGTCTACATAGTTCTCAAACCCGTAGGGTCCGCACGCTTAACGTTCGATGACGATTTGTATTATATGAGTTATGTGATTTGGTGACCGAATGTTGTTCGGAGTCCCGGATGAGATCACGGACATGACGAGGAGTCTCGAAATGGTTGATAGGTAAAGATTGATATATTGGATGATAGTATTTGGACACCGGAAGTGTTTCAGAATGTATCGGGTACATATCGGAATACCGGGGGTTACCTAAACCCTCGGGAAGATATGGGCCATATGGACCATAGGAGGGAGGCACACCAGCCCACAAAGGGGTGGCGCGCCCCCACAGGGAAGGAGGCTGAATAGGACTAGGAGAGGGGGCGGCGCCCCCCTTTCCTTCTCCCTCTCTCTCCTTCCCCCTTTCCCCCTCCGGTAAAAGGAAAGGGGAGGGGGGCGAATCCTACTAGGAGCCCAAGTAGGACTCCTCCTACTTGGGGCGCGCCTAGGGGCGGCCTCCTCCCCCTCCCTCCTTTATATACGTGGGAAGGAGGGCACCTAGAACACACATCAATTGCTCCAAGCCATGTGCGGCACCCCCTCGACAGTTTACGCCTCCGGACATATTCACATAGTGCTTAGGCGAAGCCCTGCGCGGATCACTTCACCATCACCGTCACCACGCCGTCGTGCTGACGGAACTCTCCCTCGACACTTTGCTGGATCAAGAGTTCGAGGGACATCATCGAGCTGAACGTGTGCAGAACTCGGAGGTGCCGTACGTTCGGTGCTTGATCGATCGGAACGAGAAGAAGTTCGACTACATCAACCACGTTAACAACGCTTCCGCTTTCAGTCTATGAGGGTACGTGGACACACTCGCCCCTTCTCATTGCTATGCATCTCCTAGATAGATCTTGCGTGAGGGTAGGAAATTTTTGAAATTGCATGCTATATTTCCCAACAGTGGTTTCCAGTGAAGTTGAGAAAAATGACTTTGAATCCCACGTATTTATAACAAATGATTTCCTACTACACGTCTTCTCCAGTAAGAAGTTTGCTTGACGATTTACATAGAAGTGCAATACTTTTTTTATCTTATGTCCGTGAGTACTCAAGCCACCTTGAATTTTAGGGCGGCACATGACACTCCACTTAGCAAGCCGATGTTTCTTTGTTTCACGGTCAGTATGTCACTTTGCTAGAAAAGTAAGGATTTAAAGTAGTCCAGCCTCTGCAGGACCCCTTTTGGTAAGTGTAAGAATAATACCGTGTACAAAACCATGTTGTTGAGGACGAAGTTAATTCAACCTATTATCTCCCATATGACAAAAGTTTACTCTTTCAGCTAGTAAGGCGTTTCTCAAGTCAATCTTCCACGTACATTTCCAAGTCCGTGGTAGTGGATTTGAGTACCAATGTACCTAATTGGGAACTGCCCAAGGCAACAACCAAAGATATCTGATCTCTGAAGGAGTAAAATTTACTCTAATAAGAACTAATTTAAGATCGAAAAGTTTCTCAAAAGCACATAAAAGCAACTTGAGGTTAGTCATGGTCCATAAAAGAATGATGTTATCGGCATATAATAGAATGGATAAATCATCTTCTACTGATGAGAAATTACCCCATTAATATGTCCGTACAACTAGTATATCGAGCATCCCCGCTACAGTGTTGAACATGATAGGGGATAGCGGGACACCATGACGAAGTCCCTTTCGGAAGTAGTTGCTCATGTCATCATTTATTTTGATGGTGACACTATCCCAAAGACAAAACTCCCGACCCATGTGCATCATTTTAGTGAGAACCCCTACATGCGAAGAGTTTAGGAAAGAAATGAGTCATTTGACTTTATCGTAAGCTTTCTTAAAGTTGATTTTTAAGATGACATTGCTCATCTTTTTTTAGTGAAGCTCATTTATAGTTTCATGTAGGACACCAACCCTATCAAGTATATTTTGTCCTTGCATGCACGCTGTTTGAATGAGATGGACCTCATGATTAGCCATTCCATTCAACCGATTAGTCGCCAACTTCGTAAAAATCTTAAAGCTGATAATCATGAGACAGATTGCCCGATATTGTTTGATCCGACTTGCATCCATTGTTTTAGGTGGTAGAATATATTTTTTGAAGTTTAAATAATGATATTGTTGGATTCAAAAATTAATTACTCACCAAACATTACATTACATAACGATATATTACAACTCTAGATCGGTCGATCTAGCATAGGAGCTAGTTTTCTTCGTCTCTGTTCTCTTTCGAATCGTTCTCTTGTCTATTGGGAGTTGAGGGTGGTTTGGCTCAGCCGCAGCTTGCGCTCGTCAGAGAGCTTCTTGGCAAAGTGAGCCAACGCCTCTTCGTTGGTGCCTTCATCATCGACGGGCTCGTACACCCCCGTGTCAATGTTCACCCGGGCAACTTTCTTCTTGAGCAACATGTTGCCGATCCCGATGAGCGCCTCCATGTTCGCCTTGGTGGAGATATCCACCGATGACGTGTGGCCCGTGAGCGAGTCATCCTGGATGCGTAGGTAGTTCTTCTCAATGTTGAGAGCCTGGAATAATATAGCAGCGTGGATGTCGACCATGTCGGCGCTTGCATGAGAGAAAATGTCGATAAGTGGGGTGAAGCCACCGTCATAGAGCCAGCGCAGGACGCCCCACTTGGCGCAGTTCGGCGCGGTGTACTTCTCCGCCTGCTTGGCCGTCCCTGTGCCGATGGAGATGATGAGGTACCTGTGGTACTCGGCGGGCTTGCCGTGCGTGAAGTCGGGGTTCCGGCGCAACACTTCCTTGGTGATCATCGACATGGCGGCCATGGTGGGGTTGTTGGCGGCCACGCCACCGTCGATGAGGTGGTACTCACGGTCCGGCAGCTTGCCCGCGGGGTCATGGGTCGTGAAGTAGTGCGCCGGGAAGTAGGTGGGCGCCGCCGACGTGCTGATGCAGATGTCGGAGAGGTGCGCGTTCTTGAGTGGGTCCACCTTGGCCTCGTACGTGTTGAAGATGACCGGCTGCAGGTACTTGATGTCGAACGTTGGGACGATGATGTTGGTGACGGTGTCGGCGACGGTCACGTCGTTGGTGAGGCTCTTGATCTTGTCGTGCAGGAACTTACCGTCGTACTTGGGACCCGTCACTGCGCCGAACAGGTTCGCCATCGGGGTCAGGAACCCCAACCTGCACGTACGTGAAGCAAAGCCGGCATCAGCATCGCCGCCGACGGTCTGCCGGAAGGAGAAGAGAAGGAACACCGTGGCGTGCGTGCGTGCGTACGTACGTACCTCTTCTGCGGGAAGATCTTGGGACCGTTCTCGAGGTAGAACTCGTTGATGTCCTTGGCCTCGAAGAGCGGCCGCTTGTTCTCGCCCGGCGCCGCCAACATCGACGTGACCAGCGCGCCCGTGCTCGTCCCGGCGATCACGTCGAAGTAGTCCCCGATACGCGCGTCCGGCCCGTCCAGCTCCTGTCAAACACAGTACACGTCACAAACAACAATCAATCAAGGATGACGAAGGTGCAGCTAGCTAGACAATCGAGCTGCGGACGGACGTACTTGGAGCTTGGACTCGAGGCATGCGAGGATGGTGGAGGGGATGAGACCGCGGATGCCGCCGCCGTCGATGCTCAGCACCGTGATGAGCCGCCCCTGCGACGGCGGCGGGCACGTCAGCGTCGGGTCCGCCTGGCTGCACATGTTGAGCTTCGCACGGGGTGTGCCCTGCACTGCTCTAGCTCTAGCTAGTGCTAGCAGTGGGAGAGCCTTTAATTTGAAACAAGAACCTCTTGTGTTCTTGTGCTTTCTGATCTGGAGCCTCTCGGCTACCGAGCTATTTAACTCCAAATTTGGCGTCAGTGGCTAAGATGGAATCTTTTTTACTTCACACTTATTTTATTGTGTGCGTGTGTCACGTTTGATGGGTACCGACGACCAACTTCTGAAGTCCCTACCCGCCTCGCCGTACCGGACGACAGCATGATTTGTTGGCGCAACGAAGAGCAGCGACGATGCTTGGTCGTACCAGATTTTCTTCAAAAGTTACACATTCCATCCTATTAACAAGACAAAGAAAGTGGAACCGAAAGAAAATAATACTCAATTAAAATAAACCTACAAAAGTTAAACGGTAATGATATTCAGCCAAAGTTTGCTCCGAATGGCATTTGCGAACGTTTTTCACGGCTTTCTATGTTGCAGGAACATGGCAATTTCGTGAACACATCAAATTTCATAGCAAATCCCTTGCTTGCATAATTTGCCATGTGTTCCGAAGAAATTGTCATGTGTGTTTGAAGAGCTTACTATAAAAAAATGTGCTCAAATGTCATGCTTCCCAAAAACGTTCGCTTTGCTATTGTGATCCAAGTTAAAACGAACACACACCTGTCTCGAAGCTCTCGGACACAATTCATACTAGTATATTTTTCTCGGGCACGGTTTATCAATTTGACTAGAGAAATATATGTTATATGCCACAAAAGGTATATCTTTAGATTCTTTGTCAAATGAAATTACCAACACAAATTTTTGTTTGTATATTACACATGTTTGTTTGGTAAAATTGAAGAGCTAGAAACCCGTGCCTGAGTTATATTTCTATCCGGAGGGAGTACTACACTTAGCGCCACATTTCCAAGACTTGAACATGCGCAAGTGCATTTCAGTTTACTCAGGGATTTTTTAGGTCATACTAATTATACCCGCAAACAAAAATTACTTGTAGTCTATCAAGAATTACCAAAGCAAGAGACGACTGACGCGGCTCGGTCCCCACGTCGCCCTCCTATTGTGACTCAGAGGGACAATTAGCTCGAACCGACCGCTCCTTCCCTATTTCTCTCCGGCCCTTTCTGCTGCCAAAGAAGGCCACCTGCAAGCCTGCGGAGTGTGGAGGAAGATGGCAGCGAGGCTCTCACCACTCTCGTAGAGGGCTTGGGACGCCGGGGTAGCGACCCGGGTTAGAGATGGCGGTGTCGACCCAATGGCAAGTGGCTGCTGCGGTGATCGGTCAACTTCCTTGGCTAAGTGGGTGGTGAGGTGTCTGTGGATGACGTGCTTGTTGGTAGTGGCGAAGCTTGCAACAAAAACATGGGTGGGCAAATTGCAATAGACTGCTCATGACTGGCTTTTCTGGGCCCATGGGTTGGCTGTAATAGGAGCAAATACTACAAAGCTGGGCGGGCCATGGCCCATGCAGCCTTGTTGTAGCTCCGCCACTAGTTGCTCGTGTTGGCATGGTGCTAAATCTGAGAACACCGGCTCCCATCCGTGCATCTAGTCCTCTCTGCTGAATATGGTTGGTGATCGGATGGGGGTGGTGGGGTTGTTGGGACCAAGGGATCCCCAGACCGGCAGCGGCAACCACAACGATGTGGCCGTATCCCTACATGGAAGATTATTTGAGGTTTCCTCCCTGGACCAACCTCCCCTTCTGATAGGCACAATTGTGTCCCGGTCTTTCGATGAGAAACACACAATCGATCTGACTACCAAAGTCTAATACTTACAAGCAATCGGAGAACAAGAACTATGATATGCAATCTAGTTACACAGATGGGAATGCATGCTACGAAAGACAGGGTCGAGTCTGATACATCAACCGTCGACTCCATATCCTTGTACGAGTCCACAATCACTACACTGTGTATATAGATGAAGTACAAAAGAAAATGGGGTTTCTCAAGCGGTCTTGGCATGGTCATTAGGCACAAATAAAGTACAAGAAATTGTAGCTATGGTTGATTCTTAACTAGACAAAATTACCTAAGTCTAATCGGTGCCCTGAGGGCAGTATTCATGAACGGGCATGGGGAAATTTTGACCAACCCCGGGAGTAGGTTCATCGACCGAAACCACCCTAAGTCAGTTTGCTCATGTATTCCGAGTTTACATTTGCAGGACCCAAATGAGGTGGCGCGACACCTATGAATGATTATAGATGAAATTATAATTTTTTATATTGTATATTTCACCAATCCCTTTGTGCATCATTATGAAGGGGATAACACATATTGCTAAAAAAATGTGGACAATACCTTCCTTCTAGTATATTTGTTGTCATTTCCACGGTTGCTCATGCTACAATGCATGTCCCTCTCGTCCGTGCAAGGTCCTTTTTTCCTTCATAATACAAGGCTATTTGATTTAGGTATTATCATATTCTCATGAGCATTATCAAAAGTTCCTAGAAACGGAAGATTTAAAACATAAGTCTTTCTTGAGCACGTGTGATTGGGGGAGGGGGTGTGGGTTAAACTTAACCATCTAGTAGGTGAGAACCATTGCCGTTTGGGCGGCAACAAGATTGTTGCATCATTTTCCTCCCTAGAGGCATGTGCAGAGATTGCGAGGCTGGTAGTTGAGGATCCTTGTGATTGGTGGTTGTTGTTGGTGGCTCTGTTGACTTCTAGCTATGACATCACCATGTGTCTTTTCGTTACATTCACTTATAACAAGAAACAACCATCGGTGTTTGGTGCAGCACTTGCATTTTGGTGCATTCGATTTATATGGCTCTGTTTATCTTCCTCTTATCCACATGTACCATGTAGGTTGGAGATTCTTCTTTTTCACCTCTACCGTTGTAGTGGCACATTAGGGTTGACGAGAGCCTGGTGTTACGGCATGTCATGTCCTTCTGTGGTGATGTGGTCATCTTATCTTTGTTGTTTTTCTAGGTTTGTGACGTCATATCCTACAACGTGTGTCTTTTGTGTGGCTATGTCATGGGAGACGATGGATCTCATGAGGTTCTCGATTTGTGTGATGAGTAGTTGTTGTACCCTCCCCTAGCAACATGTTTGCCTATGGTTCGTTCGGGATTCTAGAGTGAAATACTTTGCATGTCAATGGTGCAACGTCTTCAGATTTGGGGTTAGAGGGCAAGGGCTATTTTTCAATAGTTGAGACGTATGGGTTGTGTCCAGGTTCAACTAATCAGAGCGATAGGATCTTGTTCTAAGAATGTGCCTCCCCCGATAACGGTGTTGCTTCGTTGATCTTGGCTGAAATGGTGGATGACTGGCTCGAGTTTCAAGCTGCATTTCTTTTCTTTCTTTCTTTTCTTTGCTTGTTTTGTCTTTGACTTCAGAGCTGCGTTGTAAGCATTGTGCATCCATTTTTTCAGGCTTTATTAATTTAAAAGTTGAGCATTCTACCTTCCTTCTAAAAAGAAAATACTAGAAATTATCGTTGCCATTCCATGAAACTGGGATAAGCTGATCACTCTACCTTCCTTCTCGCTTCTCCTTATCCTCCTCCCACTTCCTACCCTGTTTCCTAGCCATCCTTTTGGTCTTATCAAGGCCTCCTTTTGGTGGAACACTTGGCGATGGCGGCGGTCTTGACGGAATTAGCAACGATGTTGAGCCACTTGGGGTGCACATTCAAGTTCAACCAATATGCATGAAGACTAAGTGCTTCTTCTCCATCCTAAAGAACAATGTGCACGCACAAACGACCTACTAAGAAAAAGACATGATTAACAAGTTGCCTATCCAGCCAAATGACCCACACATAGAGCAACAAAAACTTACGATCACGCCACTTGGCCACTAGAATTACGCAATACTTGTTGGTGGCCTCTTGAATAGTGTACCATCAATGAGTGAGCGACTCTGAATTGTGATTACGGATCACTTCCTTGCGATAGGGATCATAATGCTTTTACTCATGGAACCAAACATGCACACTTGTCCAAATGGTTCTGCCCAGTTTCTTCGTGTGATGAATTGGATCAATGCTTGTGGAAAACCACACATGAACCAACAATTCATCCTCCTTCATGTTGAAATTTTCTCCCATCTTCTTCTTTTGGTCGGTGCCTCGCGGCTAGAAGTCATCCGGTAGGTCGGTGTCCAGCAGCTGGGTGTGCGTCTGTTGGGCGTCCGACATCTAGGTGTGCGTCTGATGGCTGTCCGGCTCTGGATGGAAGTCCTCCACTTGCCAGTCATCGTGGCCGCCACTGCCATGTGTGACGTTCATCAGTGTCTCCTCCTCATCCGCCGGCGCGCGAGTTGAGACATTTCGACAAACAGAGACTGGGCACCAAAGCGTAAGGGAGAGACACATCCGACATCAGCGGAATAGACAAGCACCGACAATTGCGACTAAGGTCCCTGTTGGGGTCGACGCTGAATGACACGTGATGCCAGGAGGTGTCGGTGGATGCGGATTGCTGCCACAGACCGAGCTGCTGGGCGGTGAAGTAGTATGGCAGATGCGGTTGCGCCGGCCAAGGTGACAAGGCAATTGTACGACTGACACCAGCCAGACGACATGCTCTGCTGAAGGAGGTGCTGGGTGACCACCCCTCGTCTTCTTCTTTGACCAACGACGTCAGCCATTGTGTTCCACGTGGCAACCTTCCAGATGGCCACAACCAATGGGTCCTTCGGTTCCGGCGTGACTGCAACCGTCTCGATCGGCTCTATCGTAGTGAGGGACGATGAAATGGGCGGTAGCTGGGCGGTGAGCGGCGGCGATTGGAGTGGAGACAGTGGGGAAAAGGCGGGCTTTCGCATGGAGATAATGGTCAGGTTGTCCAAATGCGCGGACTCTGCCTTCATTTTGGCTAGGTTCGTGCGTTTGACACCTACGCCGCGAATGTCAGACCCCCGCAAACCTCTTCAAGCTTTGCTTCCAATTTGTGGGAGCTTGGACAGGGGATTTGATGTATCGTGTCGTGACGAGAAGCTAGCCTTCGTCCACCGGAAGATGGCTCCCCCTCCTCTCTCCCCTCTCCCCCACCCTCCTCCCCCCCGTCCCCGCTCTGGTGCCTTGGTCTGGTCCTCCCCGCCCCCTTCCTCAGCCGTTGCTGGCTCTCTCCCTTGCCGTTCCCCTCCCCGCGCCTCACGGGTCTACACGCTGCTCGCTCGCTTCTGGATCCGGATCTGGGAACAAATTTTGGGCCCTTTCGTCGGTCGAGGTTGATGAGGATTCTGATTCGGATGTTGGCTCCCCCTCCCTTCCCTTGGTCTCTTCTCCGGTCACTACGTTGGCGTCGGAGTCGAGGCCGTCTCGGTGGGTCCGGAAGTTTGCCCCGGGCGGTCGCGGTCGACCGGTGGTCTCTGACGATGGGATTGGTGCGGGCTGGCTCCAGGTGCGACATGGCCGGCGACGAAAGCGTTCGGGGACGTTTTCCTCGCCGGGCCGTGCGGTCTTTGGGGGTGCCTCTTCTTGGGCGAGTGGCCTTCCGCGGTCCTCCTACTCCCCATCGTCCTCGCCGCCGATGGCCTTGTTGGTTCCGGTGCCACTGGCGGCGACGACGTTCGCTCCTTCTCCTTCCCCAACCCTAGATCGATCCCCGGTGCGGGAGGCTTGTGGTCCCTCCGTGTCGTCTCTGTTGGGCCGACCTGGGCCGTCTGCTCCTGTTGGGCCACCGCTGTTGTCGTCCTTTAGTGACTTCCCCCACCTCTCCATCCTGGGCCCTGGGCCCAGCATGGCCCTTGTGCCTTCCTCCGCTATGGCTGGCCCGGCCTGCGCATCCTCCCTCCCCGGCTTGGCTTGCTTTGGATATTTATGGGCCCGAAAGGGTTCTGCTCCGCCATTTCTAGGGTTTCCTGCTTCCCAATCTGACCTGCGCCGCTTCCGTCTCCGCATACCTACCTACCATAGATCCCCTCCCCCACCTCTCTCCCTTCCATTCACGGCGGTGGTGGCCATGGACCGATCCCGCGGTTCCTCGAGCGAGGCCGTGTCGGGCCTGAAGCGGCGACGGGAGGACGCGGGCGACGGGGCGGCCGATCTGGAGCTCGAGGCGTCCCTCCGCTCTAAGCTTGAGGCCGAGCAGGCGGCTCGGCAGCAAGTGGCTCGTGAGTGCAAGGCCTGGGCGGCGGGGCCCGAGTGGCTCCAGAGGGATGAGCGTGCTAGGGCGGCGACGCTGGCTGTGGCGGTCTCCGGAACGGATGCCCCCGGATCGGGCGGATCTAGAGCTGATCCCTGGGAGGCTGCGGCGGCTACTGGCGGCTCTGGACCTGAAGCTCGGCCCCCTCCTCCTCCCTCGCATGGCCCGGCCCCCTTGGCTCGTGGTGGTGGTCGCGTCTCTGGTCCTCCGTCGGGGTTCGACGGGCGTCCGATGGGTCGTGGGGGCGCCGGATCTGGCTCCCTTGGTCGTCGGCCCCCGGCGTCCGGTCCTGGTTCGTCCTCTGGCGTCTTGGGCGACAGGATTCTCCCTCCTCCTCCTCCTCCGCCAGCCCATCCGTCTCCCCCGCCTCTCCAACCACCTAACCCTAATCTTACCTGCTTCGCCTGCCATCAACCTGGCCACTTCCAATCCCGCTGTTTCAACCCCCCGTTTTGCCTGATCTGTACATAGGAGGGCCACCTCACAGTGAACTGCCAAAACCGTCGCAAGTCCGCTTCTTTTAAGCTCTTCGGTCAAGGTCTCCCTGGATGTTCCTTCTTCGCGCTTGACAGTGAGATCCCTCAGGTGGTAGTGGCCCCTGCGCTCTCCAACGCTGCTATCATCTCGATCAAAGACCACAAAATCACCACCCAAACCCTCCTGGATGAGCTTAAACTATGGGATGATGGTGGTTGGGACTGTCAGATCCGACAGCTTTCAGATTTCGATTTCGCTGTGGTCTTCCCCTCCAAGAGCATCCTTAAGATGATATCCTCATGCACAAGCTTTACTCTTCCTCTAAACCAGCTGGTTGTCTCGGTGAAGGCGGCTGCCAATGGTGCAAAACCCATATCACCCCTCTCGGAGGTTTGGGTCCTCGTGGATGATGTCCCTCCTACCTTACGCTCTTCCGAGTTCGTCATGTCCTTCGGTGTTCTTATTGGCAAGCCTATCTTGTTCGATCAGGACTCCCTCTCTGTTCTTGGCCCCGTTCGCCTCAAAATCTAGGCTGTGGACCCCTTGTGCATTCATGGCTGTGTTGATGTCTTTCCTTTTGCGGATGGCTTCAGGATGCGGGTGCGTGCGGAGGGCGACGCCAATCCCCACTTCCCTCCCCCTCCTCCTCCTCCTTCGGCTGGTAATCTTGGCGGTGAGGGTGACAATGCTGACAACATGAGCGGGGGCTCGCTCCCTCAGTTGTGGCTGTGGGGGCTCGGGAGGAGGGGGTTCCTGCTAGCGTTGCTGCCCCTCCGGTTTCTGTGAAAAAGGGTGTCTCTAAACGTGCTAAAACCTGCTTGGTACCCTGCAGGTCGAGCTTACGTATTAAGAATTTGTCCTTCAAATGAGAGCACTTTTATGGAATATTAGAGGTTTTGGGGCTCGGGGGTGCCGGGACCAAATTAAAGATATTGTCAGGGGTGATAATATTGACTTGATCGGTTTGGTTGAAACCTTCAAACCCTCAATCTCTCCCCATGAACTCCCTTCGATTGCGGGGGCTGACCATTTTGACTGGAATCTCCTTCCCTCCTCTGGCCATTCGGGTGGCATTCTATTAGGGTCTAAACGTGATGTTTTCGATTTTGTCACTTTTGATCATGGCATCTTTTGGGCCAGTTCCGTGGTTTTCCACCGTCAGCTCAATACGCTTTGGGAAATTATGGTCGTTTATGGCCCGGCGGATCATTCTCTCTCCCCCATTTTCCTGGACGAAATCACGAACAAAGTCGAAGCTTGTACCCTCCCTCTTGTGATCGGAGGCGATTTTAACCTGCTGTGATCCCCAGCTGATAAGAATACTAATAATCTCTCCTGGGCGCTGGCTGACGCTTTTAACGAGTTCATTAGTTCCTGCGCTCTCAGTGAGATTCCTAGGGTGGGTTCTAGATTTACCTGGTCTAATCATCAAATTTCCCCTATTCACTCCGTTCTGGATCGAGTCCTTGTTTGTTCGAATTGGGATTCGCTTTTCCCGCTCGCTACACTCAAATCTAAGGCGATTGTGGGCTCGGACCATGCCCCTCTTATTCTCGACGCTGGGATTCGATCTATTTTCCCCCATCGGTTTCAGTTCAACGCTTCTTGGCTTCTCGTTGATGGCTTTCGTGACCTCCTCGGCTCTAAAATTCATGGCTTCCTTTCGGCGCCACATCGTTCCTTTCGTCCCATGGATGACTGGCATAACTGCTCGGGCTTGCTGTGCAAATTTCTTCATGGATGGTCCCGAAATCATTCGGCCCAGGAATGCGGAGAGAAGGCCCTTCTCATGGCCCAGATCAAGGCTCTCGATTCTCGGGCTGACTCCTCTGGCTTATCCGATTCTGATTGGGCCCATCGCTTCTCCCTTGAGCGCTCCCTGGTGCAGCTCCATCACCTTAACGATATCTATTGGCGCCAGAGGGGCTCGATTAATTGGATGCTTAAAGGTGACTCCCCCACTGCCTATAATTTTGCCATTGCCAATGGCAGGCGGCGTAGATGCCTGATTGATAGCCTGATGATTGGCGGGGTTAGGATTTCTGACCAAGGCACCATCATGAACCATATTGTGGCCTTCTTCTCCTCTCTCCTCTCTGCCAAACCTGACCAGGGGTTCAGGCTTGCTTCTAACTTTTGGGACCAGGGTGACAAGGTATCCCCGGAAGAAAATCTTGCCCTGTTGATCCCTTTCTCTGAAGAGGAGATCTTCTCTGCGATTAATAAAGCGAATCTGAATTCTGCCTTGGGCCCGGACGGGTTCTCCATCCCCTTTTTTAAAAACTTTTGGACCCAGCTTAAAGATCTCATTTGTGACGTCATTCAAGGTTACTGTCTGGGGACAGTAGACATATCTAGGCTCAACTATGTGGTAATTTCCCTTATCCCCAAGATTAAGGGTGCTGAGCTCATCTCTCAGTTTAGACCTATTAATAACTTTTCCAAATTCCCCGCTAAGTGCCTGGCCTCTCGCCTCACCCCGGTGGCTCACCGGACTCTCTCTCCTACTCAATCGGCCTTTGTCAAGGGGCGTTTCATCCTGGATGGGGTTCTTTGTCTACATGAAATTATTCACGATATCCATAAATCCGGCAGCAAGGCAGTCATTCTTAAATTGGATTTTGAAAAGGCCTATGATTCGGAGAGCTGGGGCTTCCTCAAACAAGTATTGGTGGCTAAAGGCTTTGACAGTGGTGTTGTACATCGTATTTTGCAGTTGGTCATGGGGGGCCATACTGCCATTAATGTCAATGGGAAAGTTAGCAACTTCTTCAAGAACTCTAGGTGTCTCAGGCAAGGCGACCCGGCCTCGCCCATTCTCTTTAATTTTGTGGTGGACGCTCTATCTAACATCCTGTCTAGGGCCGCGGAGGCCGGCCATATCTCTCCTGTCAGCTCTCACCTCATCCCGGATGGGATTACTCACCTTCAGTATGCAGATGATACAATTATCTTGGTGGAACTGAATGACCACTGCATTGCCCATCTCAAATTTCTGCTTCTTTGCTTCGAAGCTCTCTCGGGTCTTAAGATCAACTTCTCCAAAAGTGAAGTCATTGTTACTGGCGTTCCGGGCACCGAGGCCTTACGAGTTGCTCGTCGCTTGAATTTCTCTCTTGGCTCCTTCCCTATTAAATATTTGGGTCTGCCAGTCACTCCCGATAAACTTCTTGCTAAAGACTTTGCCCCTACGGTGGCCAAAGTTGGCAACCGTGTTATGCCCTGGAGGGGTAGGTACAACACTCAGGCGGGTAAAGTGGCCTTGATCAATGCCTGCCTTTCATCGCTCCCTATGTTCATGATGGGCTTTTACCTTCTTTCTATGGGAACCCATGTTGGATTTGATAGACATAGAGGTGCTTTTTACTGGAACGGCTGACAACAAACGCAAGTATCGCTTGGTCAAGTGGGACCTTATTTGTAAGCCAAAAAGCCTTGGGGGACTGGGCATTATCAATACTCTTGTCATGAACAAATGTTTGATCATCAAATGATGGTGGAAGATCATGACCATTTCCCAGGACAAGCCCCTTTGGTTCAACATCCTCAAAGCTAAGTACTTCCCCTCTTCTAGTCCTATGTTTGCTCGTGCCTCGAGGGCATCTCAATTCTGGAAAAACCTTGTTAAACTCAGGCCTATTTTTCAACGCCTCGTCAAATTCGTTGTTCGCAATGGTAGATCCACCAGATTCTGGCCTGACTGGTGGTGCGGCTCATCTACGCTGGCTAACGATTTTCCTGTTCTCTTTTCTTAGTGTCCCGACCCTGAGATCTCAATCTTTGAGCTCGCGTCTAATAATTGGGATCTGTGACTGCGTCGTTCTCTCTCTCACGTAGAGTTGGATGACTGACAGCGTCTTGTTGCTTTCTTCCCTTCGCTCTTGGAGGAGGAAGACACGGTCGTTTGGCCCCACTCCCCCTCTGGTCGGTTTTTGGTTAAATCTTTATATGGTAAACTCATTACTGGGTCCACCACATCCAAATTCAAATGGATCTGGAGGGCTCGTATTCCTCCTAAGGTCAAGGTTTTCCTCTGGCAAGCCTCGCGTGGGCGACTGCGGGCGGGTGACCAAATTCGCAAGCGGAATGGCCCGGGCTCTGATCGCTGTGCCTTGTGTGGGATGAGAAAAGACACGTTACATATTTTCTTCAACTGTGTGTTGGCTAAATTATTTTGGTGTTGTATCAGATCCTGGATGCATGTCACCTAGGCTCCAAACTCCTCTCCTGACCTGCGTATCTTGGCCAACTCTTTGGTTGGGGCCCAAAGGAGACTGTTTTGGATGGGCTTCGCAGCTATGTGCTGGACTCTTTGGACGACAAGGAACAAATATACTATTGAACATGTTTTCCCTGCTAAGCCTGCTGATTGCTTATTTAAGACTTGTATATTCCTGCAGCAGTGGAGATTATTGACTAAGGAGGAGGACAGGGACGCCTTCGACGCCATGTTGGCCAAGATTCGAAATTCTGCCATCTCCATTTCCCCAGTTCGAGCAGGCAATTAGGCGCTGTTGGCCTTGCTTCCGAAGTCTTTTCTACCTCCGGTCTGGTGCCGTGTACTGGCCTGGGAGCCATGTACTTATACTCTTCTTTTGTGATGTCCTGGTTGATACCCTGCTCATGTTATGTGGTTGGTCTTATCAGTTCGTGTTGACATTGCCTGGTGACTTTATTTATAAAGTCGGGCTCTAGCCTTTTCTCTAAAATCGTGTTGTGTCGAAGTTGCCCCTACATTGTATACTCATACTACCGTGGGGTAGAGCTGTACCCCATGCAGCGTACACAGTACAAGTCCGTGTGTTCTGGACGACAAAGATTGAATATACACTTTGAACTTAATCTAAAAAGAATTGTCCTTGTCTGCTTGTATTGTAAAGGTTTCGTTGCTTTTGATATGGTGTTAGGCAGGTCATGGGAAGCCTGATCTCATTGTATATTTGCACAAATCAGATGAAGAGATTCATAGACATGTCAGCGTATCTACTTGCTGACCGTATGTATCGCGACGCATAGTTGCTGGATGATCTTCTTTACCGCGAGTTGTTGGATGAATGACAACAAGTTAAATCGTGCAAATCTCAAAGTGCCACGGTTGATATAAATTGATTTTTAGCGCTCCTATCTTTTTCCTTCATGCTCTTTTGTCAGATAGAGAGCAGACACTCACAAATGCAGCGAAACAGAAATGCTCCAAAATAGCATGACCCGAATATTCAATTCTAAGCCCAGTCTCATTTGAGCTCGGTGAACGTTAAATTCAAAGAAACACTAAAAAAACAGATCTGGTTTCTTTTGTCAACCAGGATAATCAAATGCGTGATGTACTGGCAAAATTTCATGGTATTCGCACACATGAGGTTAAAATATTAGGTGCATGTGTGTTAATGAACTTACAACGAGGATAATTTAACTATAATTTGTGCACTGACAGTGAAAGAAAGATCTCTATCAAATTAAAACCGACTGTTCATATTTGTCGTGAGGCGATGGTTTCTGCATACACGGGGCCATGTGCTTTTGTAAGCTTCTGATAGAAAAAATAGTATGTTTGGACATATGTGCTGCATCTTTTCTTTATCCGAGAAGTATCGGTCGAGCAGCCTGTAGACTGATAGAGCGATATACTCTTAATTTACTAGTGTCAAATCAAGGAGAGAGTTCCTCGAGATTAAGTTCATATCAAGGAAACAATCATGTTATTATCAAGATGAGGTGTTCTGAGGTAGGTGCATGCATGAGGCAGCAGCAGGTATACCTGGCCAAACCTTGGGCCGGGCCGGGCTTCGGGCCGGGCCTAGCCAAGCCCGACACAAAAAACCCAGGCCCGGGCCCGGCCCGGCCCGGCCATCGGGCCCGTGTTTCTGGGCCCGAGCCTGGCCCGAACACCTAAAAGCCCGTCGGGCTTCGGGCCGGCCCGGCCCGACCTTTAATAAACTGCAAAAATGACGGGCCCGGGCCCAGCCCGGCCCGGCCTTCGGGCTCAAAAACTAGGCCCGAGCCCGGCCCGGGGGTAACGTCGGGCCGGGCCGGGCCGGGCTTCCCATGGCCAGGACTAGCAGCAGGCATGACGTCCCTTTTAATCATATCCTTAATAACCAGGCAATCATGTGGTTGACCAGAGCTTATTGGAGAAGGTAGATATTTGCTTGCTCCGGTGAGCTGTGCTTCACTATTTCAGTAAGCTAACCAACAACGCAATGCCACTAGCCTTTAAGCTCCTTGATTAGAGCGCCCGTTGGAGCTTGCTATCATCATACAGAGGACTATAATGTTTCATACGGAAAAAATATTAGAGTGCTCGTTGGGTGAAATTATTTGCCCGAGATATCATTGTGTTGTGCCTATCCTCGTGGCTAACGGACACGATTGGAGTCAAACACTCCATGTTAGGTAGTTGATCCCGTGGAACTTCCGTTATCTCGTCCGTGCCCCGCGGGGCATCCAAGGAGAACGGCAGCGAGCAGGATTAAAGCCAAGCGTGTTAGAGACAAGACGGGCAAGAAAACGAAGATCAAATCAATACAAAGGATATAAAGATTTTAATGTGAAAAACTCCTCCAATGAGAAAAGGAAAAACCCATGGGCGCCAGTCAGCAAAATTTCACTATATTAAGAGAGGTTACAAATGTCGGGAATTTATAATAATTATCTTATCCCCATGCTATCGCTTACAAAGGATATATATATATATATATCAATGGTGCCTAAGCCTTTCGGCGACGGGCCTCCACTCCGCTCCATCAAAAGTTAGCATTTGTGTGTATATGGATCACAACTTAACAACCCACATGAAGGCGATGGCACATTTTTTTTATAAAGGGTGAATATTATTGACTCGGAATGAAGCATCAAGAAAATACATAACACAATGAGCACATAACCGGCCTCTACGTAAGTAGGATGCACACAGTCAACACCAACTCACACGCACATAAAAAAACACGCCGGCAACTAGCAAAGTCATATAAGATCAAAGCTATGTGTAAGCGAGAAAAAAAAAGCCCTAAGCGATAAGATCTGCGATCGGCAAACTACAATGATGAACATATCCGCATCAATCATCTCATGCCACCACATGAACAACGATGAGAGCGGTGGCACATAGTGCCAAGGAGTGTGACAACATGGATGTTGCTCCGCTCAGCCGAGGCGAGGGCGTGCTCCCCGGAATTGGGAGCGCATCGATTCCATCGCAGTAGTGTGAGGACGCCCAGCGAGCCGGATGCGATTGCGGGAGGTTCCAGAGAATGGGCGACCTAGAGGCAGCGCTAGCGGGTGACGAGGGGGCAAAACCATGGTGGCGACGGCGGACATCAAGGGCTATGGTGGAGCTTGTCACTTGGAACACATGCATGGAGCTCAAGTGGAGCAAGCCGGTTGTTGGATGGGCCAAGCTCAATACTGACGGTAGTTATGTCGCAAGCAACAACACCGCCGGCTGCGGCATGTTACTGCGGGACGCACAAGGTCAGATCATATACTCGGCTTGCAGACAGTTATTTACATGTGATGGCGCTCTTGTAGCCGAGTTGGAGGCGTGCAAGGAGGGCCTAGCTATTGCCCTACACCGCACCAACTGCCCCATACAATTGGAACTTGATAGCTCCGAGGCGGTGACGATGCTACAAGGAGTACTCCCCGGTTCCATTAAATGAAACCACATGCTTACATAGTTCAGGTCTGTTTTTTTCGCTCTCCCCAGGAAGAGGGAGAAACCAAATGACAGAAACTAATAAGATCCAAAGCAACAAACGTCTGCTGCATGTTCCACACAGGGAAGCAATTCGGATTAAAATGGAGCATCAAGATGATACATAACAAAATGAGCACACAACCATCCTCAGTATAGTTAGAGCAGTTCAGTTTAAAATGGAGCATCAAGATGATACATAACAAAATGAGCACACAACCAGCTTTAGTATAGCTAGGATACACACAAGTAACATCAATTTATGCACACCTGAGAACCCATGAACAACTAGAAAATTCATACAAGACCAAAACTACATGTAAACAAGAGGGAAAAAAAACCTTCAAACAATCAGATGTGATATGTCTGGATCAAGACAGAAATATTGAAACCCCACTCCCAACCCCAATGTGATCAATTCACAACAAGTTCATCTTTTTCAGATAAAACACATCATTTCAGCATTGACTAATCCACTCCCTGAGTTGTCGCCATCACCAACCAAATTTGCACAATGGTGTTGGATCACGTGGATGGCTAACTATTTATAGTAATTAAATAGTACATGTGATACACATCTTGACTAATATAAATAAATTAAATTTATTACAAACATAACAAGTTTAGATGCTCCTTAATATTAAACACAATATATTTACCTCTAAATTTAGAAACACCAAGGATACATATATTGTATCTCTGAATTGCAAGTATCATTCCCGCAAAAAAAATTGCAACACTATTTCCCTCTCATTAGGGTTTCCGTGTTTCTCTCTTGGCGATCTGGTCGCCGCCGTTGAGCCTTGCTCCTTCCCTGCCGCTGGTTCCCGTCATGTTTCCCTGCTAGGAGTGACCAAGGGGCGCCCTAGGACGCCGCCCGCTCTTGGCCTGGATCGGGACGCAGCGAGGTATTAGGGTTCCCCCTCAGAAACCCGATCTGTTCGTCATCGGGTCAGTAATCTAGATGGCTGAAGAGGGAGCTACGAGCTCCTCTGGGCTCAGCGATGTTGAGAAGATGATGCGGGAGCTAGGCCTCCGGGAGGAGGACTGGACGACGTCGTCTTTGATGAGAAGGATGCTCCGCCGGAATCGCCAAGGTGGGTAGCGTTGATTAAGGTCAATACAAGCAAAACCTACAGCCAAACTTGGTTCTACAGGAATATGTGGGCGGCTTGGGACGTTTCCCAAGAAGCAAAGTTCAAACCATTGGAGGACAATCTGTACACTGTCCAGTTCACATGTTTGGGGGATTGGGAACGCGTTATGCATGAAGGCCCGTGGAATTTCAGGGGAGATGCGGTGCTGCTAGCTCCCTATGATGGTATTACAAAACCCTCGACGATCAAACTTGAGAGTATTGATATTTGGATCCAAATCCATGATGTGCCGGACCTATATGCTCATCTAATCCAGCCGCTGGCCTCTAAGGTTGGGGAGGTTCTCTTTGCTAAAACTCAGTCCCATGACTTCACCGGGAACTTTTATCGTGTCTGGGTACGAATCAATGTGCACAAACCTCTCAAGAATGCGGTATCCATGGTTAGAGAAGGAAAAAGGCAGATTTACAAAGTAAAGTATGAGCGGCTCCCTGATTGGTGCGCTGTCTGTGGGATGCTTGGTCATCTATACAAAGAACATGGCAATGGGATCCACCCACCATCTGCATTAGTGTTCAAGGAACTCAGGGCTGACTGGTTTATGAGATCGGGAAGAGGCCCTGGAGAGGGCCGCGGTCGTCGCGGTCGCCGCGGAGGCCGATCTGGAGGCAGCTCAAACGGAGGCCGATCAAGAGGTCGGGAGGATTTTGTCAGCGGATATGGTCCTGGATCAGGGCGTGTCTATCAACCTTACGACTCAACGGATGGGGCTAGCGAGATGGACCCCGATGAGTTAACCAGGAAGAGACAAGACAGACAGGAGAAAAACAAGAGTTGCGTAGCTTCTGATGGTATGCCACCTGACACCACTACTGGCCTACAGCTAGCGATTGTACCTGTTGGAAGCAATCTGTCAAGTCCACCTCCCCAGAGAGAAACGAAAAGGTCTAAGGTAGATGATGAGGGTTCAGATGGAACGAATTCGACCGTGAAGAATTTGGCGGGCTCCTTCGAGGAGCGCCACCGAGCCCAGTGAGTGCCCTATGTTGGAACTGCCGTGGCGTGGGCAAACCGGCGGCAGTTTGAGAACTTCGCGAGTTCGCGAGGAAGTTTGCCCCTAACGTGTTATGCATTGTTGAAACACAGATAAGTGGTGTGCGGGTTGAAGCTTTTGCAAACACGTTGGGATAAGATCAAGCATATGTTATTGATAGCCAAGGAAGAAGTGGAGGTATGGGTATTTTCTGGAATAACACTACAGATGTTCAGATTTTAGGCGACTCCGTCTATGACATTGACGCTAGAATTCAGGAGGCTGGCCAGGATCCTTGGAGGTTGACCTTTGTATATGGTGAGGCTCAAATTCATTTGAGGAGCCAAACTTGGGATCTGATGAAAGGCTTATCATTTTTGAATGACCTACCGTGGCTCTGCATGGGGGATTTCGACGAAGTTTTACGTTCGGAAGAACATCAAGGGGATGCTAATCGTAGTAATGCACAAATTCAAGCCTTTCGAGACACTGTTGACATTTGCATGTTGATGGATCTGGGCTATCAGGGCCGCTTTTGGATGTTCGAGAAGAAGGTGTGGGGTGGCTCGTACACACGCGTTCGCCTTGATCGCGCACTAGCAACGCCGAGCTGGATGGCAAGGTTCCCACTAGCACATGTTAGTCATATCACGTCCGCGTCTTCAGATCATGGGCATATTTTGCTGGAGACGGATAGCTCGCAACAGCAACGATCAGGTGATCAACAATTTTGGTACCAAGTGATGTGGGAATCACATGAGGAGTGGCGAGACACGATCATATCAAGATGGAATGCGGTGGTGCCGGGGTATGGAGTTGGAGACTTTCGGGACAAGCTGCTCTCAATCTTGAAGGATCTCGCTGTTTGGGGCAAGGAT
This sequence comes from Aegilops longissima, assembly GCA_021605205.1. Taxonomy (NCBI): domain Eukaryota; kingdom Viridiplantae; phylum Streptophyta; class Magnoliopsida; order Poales; family Poaceae; genus Aegilops; species Aegilops longissima. The sequence continues at coordinate 173,509,434 of CM038682.1, forward strand.
ACCTTTGGGAGCGTGCGAAAGCAAATTAAGGAAGCTAAACGTCAGTTAGAGCAGCTCAGGAGCGACCCTGCACGTACGAGTCCGACTCATATTGAGCTGAAGCTCAATGAGAAGCTGGTCGAGCTTTACCATCGAGAGGAATTAATGTGGCGCCAGAGGTCGCGTTTGCAGTGGCTGTCAGCGGGAGACAGAAATACAAAATTCTTTCATATGAGAGCCAGCATGAGGCGGAAACGAAATATGATCAAGGCCTTGCAAAACTCCCTAGGAGTGCTCACAGATGATCCGGCTGAACTGAGAGTAATGGTTACGGATTTCTACAGATCTTTATACACCACTGAGGGTGTGACCGGGATGGAGGATGTTCTTATGCATGTCCCTGCGAGGGTAACGCCGGCCATGAATGAAGTGTTGTGTGCTCCGTATACCAGTAATGAGGTCAAGGCAGCGCTTTTCCAAATGTTCCCAACAAAGGCACCCGGCCCAGATGGTTTCCCTGCACATTTTTATCAGCGCCATTGGGATATATGTGGCAACGAGGTGACAGAGGTGGTCCTTAGGATTATAAAAGGAGAGGAGAGTGCAGAGGCAATTAATGACACTGTCTTAGTTTTGATCCCAAAGGTAACAAGTCCGACCCACCTCTCTCAATTCAGACCTATTAGCCTTTGTAATGTGCTCTATAAAATTGCCTCAAGAGTCATAGCTAATAGGCTGAAGGTCATACTACCTGACATTATTTCGGAAGAACAGTCAGCGTTCGTCCCCAGCGTAATATCAGATAACATTATATATGCGTACGAGTGTTTGCATTTTATGAAGAGGAGCCGATCAAAACCAATAGCAGTTGTGCACTGAAACTTGATATGATGAAAGCATATGATCGCCTGGAGTGGGATTATCTTCAGGCCATAATGATCAAGCTGGGGTTCTCGTCTGCTTGGGTGGACATTATCATGGGGATGGTGAAATTAGTATCATTTTCTGTGTTGTTGAATGGTCAAAAGCTAGAGCATTTTAAACCCTCAAGGGGTATCCGACAGGGAGATCCGATCTCCCCCTACCTTTTCTTACTTGCAGCAGAGGGCCTGTCGTGCCTTTTGAAGTCCAGTTCTCAGTCGTCTGCGTTTGGTGGCATCAAGGTGGCCCCTACAACTCCTACTGTCAGCCATCTTTTGTTTGCAGATGATAGCCTGTTGCTTTTTAAGTCAAGTGTGGAGGGAGCAGAGTTGGTAGCAAACCTGCTGGGTACTTATTGTCGAGCCTGGGGACAGAGAATAAATCATGAAAAATCTTCTGTTTTCTTTAGCAGAGGTTGTCCAAATTCTCTTAAAAAAGGAGTCATGCAAAGCCTAAATGTCCATAATGAATCTTTGAGTGACAGATATTTAGGGCTGCCAACGGATGTTGGTCACTCCAAGAACGACACTTTCAAGTACCTCCGGGACAGAGTATGGGAGAAAGTAAGAGGATGGATGCAGAAAATGCTTTCGGTTGGTGGAAAGGAAGTCCTCATCAAATCGGTCGCACAAGCGATCCCAGTTTTTTCAATGTCTTGCTTTAGACTTCCTAGAGGAGTTTGTGAGAGTGTAACCTCCATCATACGGCAATTTTGGTGGGGCAGTAAATGAGGAAGAAGGAAGCCATGTTGGGTCTCGTGGGATGTCATGACAAGGCCAAAGGACCTAGGAGGGCTGGGTTTTCGTGATCTTGAGATTTTCAACGTTGCCCTACTGTCAAGGCAGGCTTGGCGACTCTTACAAGAACTGGACTCCCTAAGTGCTCGCATTCTTAAGGCCGTCTACTACCCAACGACGACCTTATTGGAGGCGGAATTAGGCCCCCATCCATCGCAAGTTTGGCGAGCTATTATTGATGGAAGAAATGTATTGAACCATGGGATTATTAGGCGCATTGGTGATGGAGCAACAACCAGAATTTGGCATCATAACTGGCTTCCGAGAAGTGGCATTATGAAACCTTTCCCACCTCGGGTGGCTGATCCTCCGCAGATGGTGAGCGAGCTCATCGAACCAACCATGGCTTGTTGGAGAGAGGAGGTAGTAAGCCAAGTCTTTGTTTCCGCCGATGCGGAGGCAATCCAGAAGATCCCTGAGGGAGTTCCGGACTAGGGGGTGTCCGGATAGCCGAACTATCATCATCGGCCGGACTCCAAGACTATGAAGATACAAGATTGAAGACTTCGTCCCGTGTCCGGATGGGACTTTCCTTGGCGTGGAAGGCAAGCTTGGCGTCTGATATGTAGATCTCCTACCATTGTAACCGACTGTGTAACCCTAGCCCTCTCCGGTGTCTATATAAACCGGATGGCTTTAGTCCATAGGAGGAACAACAATCATACCATAGGCTAGCTTCTAGGGTTTAGCCTCTTTGATCTCGTGGTAGATCCACTCTTGTAACACACATCATCAATATTAATCAAGCAAGGCGTAGGGTTTTACCTCCATCAAGAGGGCCCAACAGGGTAAAACATCGTGTCCCTTGTCTCCTGTTACCATCCGCCTAGACGCATAGCTCGGGACCCCTACCCGAGATCCGCGGTTTTGACACCGACATTGGTGCTTTCATTGAGAGTTCCTCGTATGTCGTCACCAACAGCCTGATGGCTCCTTTGATCATCAACAACGACACGGTCCAGGTGAGACTTTTCTCCCGGACAGATCTTCGTGTTCGGCGGCTTTGCACTACGGGCCAATTAAGCAGCCATCCGAGCAGATCGAAGCTACGCCCTGGCCGTCGGTCAGATTTGGAAGTTTAAACTATACAGCCGATATCCGCGGAGACTTGATCTTCGACGGATTCGAGCCGCAGCTGCGCGCGCGCCAGACCGTCTCGATGGGCATGATCTAGCTCTGCAGCCGAGCGATGCCACGGAGGCCGCACGAGAATCCGCTCCGACCCTTAATCCGGGCGGATTCCCGATCGAGGACGAGTGGTTGGACACCGCCTCGGGGGCTTTAATCTCTACGGCGATCGAGCCGAACTCCATCCCTGTCCTTTGCGAAGACCTCGACTCCAGGGTGCCGGACTCCTCTCCGGACTCCGAACCCTCCACGCACTTGCCAATCGAATCCGATTGGGCGCCGATTATGGAGTTCACGGCGCGGACATCTTTCAAAGACTCGCCCTTTGGTGACATCCTGAATTCACTAAAGTCTCTCTCTTTATCCGGAGAGCCCTGGCCGGACTACGGACAGGAAGGTTGGGATGCGGACGATGAAGCAACTCAATGCCCACCCACCACCCACTTCATAGCCACTGTCGAAAGCTTACACGACGTGCTCGATTTCGACTCCGAAGACATCGACGGTATGGACGATGATGTAGGAGACAACAATGAACCAGCACCTATAGGATGTTGGACAACCTCATCCCATGATGTATACATGGTGGATACACCTAAAGGAAATGAAGACGAGGAACACAAGAATTGCGACCAATATAGCTCTTCCCTTCTGTGCCCCTTCTGGCCCCGGAAGTGCTCAACCGCGTCCACAGCGCTCGCCGCCAAGTCCAGATAAGCATCCTCTAAACTCCACAATTTATCCAACTGAGCATACTTTGGATCTGTATATTTCCTTCGCAGCAGAAACGGTTTTCCAGCCGCAATTGCCCCGGTCTGACTCAGCTCCTCCTTGGCAGCTCTCAAAGCCGATTGGGCATTCTTGGATTCGGCGGCGGCCTTCTTTAGGCCCTCTTGTTCCGCTTGACGTTCCTTTTCAAGAACCGCGCAGCGATCGGTAGTATTCCTTAACTTTTTGGCCATATCGGCCATCTCCTCTTTTCTTCAGCAGTGAGCAGCCCGTTCAGCTTCTAGCTCTTCGGCCGCCTTTACAGCGACCGCATTACTAATTATGGCTTGCTCTTTCGCTCGAGCGAGTTCTGCCCGCAGCTCCTCCACGGCAGCGGCACCATCTGCATTAAGCATACAAACAGTAAGACATGGGCGTCAAGCTCCCTTACAAGGTGTCCGCATAGAGGTCGCATACCTTGTGACTCGTCAAACCATTTATTGACCAGCGCGATGTCCGCATCCGCCTCGTCAAGTTGCCGCTTTAGTTCGGCATATTCAGCAGTCCGGCTGGCCTCCGGACGTCCCGCCACCTGTTCAGGAGCGGCGCTATGTTATAACTGAGAATTTGATCCTCGTCACATTGTCAATTTTGACAACATACCAAGTCTCAGGGGCTACTATCTATACAGGGCGCATTTTATATGCATAACTGTCAGAAGGTACATCATTTTTGCGTACCTCAAACCCCGTCAGTAAGCTTCTGACGGCTTCATGCAATCCGCTCTCCGCGGATGCAATTCTTTCAATCACCGTACCCATTAGAGCACGGTGATCCTTTGAAATAACCGCTCGCCCGAGCAGATCCTTCAGCTCCTCCGACCGCATGCCACTTGGCGCCGAACCTTCCGGCCCCGCCGGACTTGGGGGAACCCTCCGCGACGACACCTCCGGGTCGTCCGCCTCACATGAGGGTGCGACAGGTGGAGGCGTTTCGCTCTCCATCATCTCCGGAAGAAGATCCCCCGAAGACGAGCTCTGCTGAGAAGGGCTGAAGTCCGAACTACAAGGTACAATTTCGGTTATCCTCATGAATAAATACAGGGATGTTCCTTATTTACAAGACCCCTTCTTTTTACTTACGGCTGGCTGGAGGGCTGATCCCCTTGGGAAAATAATGCGGCTGGGTTACTTCCCAGCGCCGGACTCTCTGCCGAAGATTCCCTTCTTCTCTTTGAGGCCTTGACCTCCGGGTCTTCCGAAGCGGTCCTCTTCTCTCCTCGGAAGGCGGGACTCTTAATCCCTCCTTCCTTGATAGCCTCCTTCGCAGAGGCAGTTGCTTCCCCGCTCCCCCCTTCGCCTTCTTCAAAAGGCGCGACCTTCAACATCTTGGTCAGCATGGGATCCGGCGTGGTCTCTGGGAGGGCAGCCGGACACCTTATTAACTTTGCCTTGGCTATCCACTCCTGTTCAAGAAACGGCTCCTTTAAAGGGCATATATATATGAAATAAATGAATGAACAGCTTGTCCGGTTACATGACTACTTACTTGAGTATCTGGGTGATTGCAGCTTAGTCATGCGTCCTCGGTCAAGTCCGGACACTTCTCTTGTGATCCGAAGAACAGTTTATACATCTCCACGGGCGTCGTGCCCATAAAATTTTGGAGAGCTCGTGGTCCCTCCAGATTGAATTCCCACAGGCGGAGGGGGCGACGTTTGCAGGGCTGAAGGCGCCGGATCACCATAACCTGCGCCACTACAACCAGATTGATCCCTCTTCCCTGGAGATATCGAATCGGCCCATGGCAGAGGCGCCCTTGGGCGACCCCGTCGAGCCCCTTGTTGACCCATGATGCCACCGCTGTGGTGGGCCCGAGCGGAAGGCGGGGCGTCGCCCATTTGGTGCCCCTGGGAGTGGTGATATAAAACCACTCCCGTTGCCAACCAAGCTCCTCTTGAAAAGAGCCCTCGGGCCACGGAGCATCAGCACATTTGCTTATGACCGCCCCTCCGCACTCCGCTTGCTGCCCCTTGATCATCTTTGGCTCCACCTTGAAGGTCTTGAGCCACAATCCAAAGTGGGGGTAATATGGAGGAAGGCCTCACATACGACAATGAATGACGAGATACGGAGGATGGACTCGGATTCAAGTCATGGAAATCAAGCCCATAATAAAACATGAGCCCCGCACAAAGGGGTCCGTCGGAAGCCTAAACCCGAAGGAAGTGGGACACGAACACCACGTTCGGCGGGCTCGGGAGTGGGAATGACCATACAGGAGCAAGCAGCCTATCGAGATCTCGCGGTCGAGATACTGGCGTCTCGCAACTTTAGCACATCTTCTCCTGTGACGGAGGAAGACATCCATCGGTCGTGCTGGTCGGAGCCGGACATCGTCGAAAGTCCGAAGCGCCTGAATCTGAAGCTTTGGGTGTTGGAACTCGAAGCGCGAGGCGAACTCGGTGGAGGGTGTAAAGAAGAAGAGGGCCTTGGTCTCATCATAAAGAGCTTGAATACCAAGAGCCCACCCCGTGGTCGATTAGGACTCACCTTCGATAGAGAAGGCAGGCCAGCGGGCATGGTTGGGTTACCCACGTCCGTATTGATGAGAATCTCGGAATAAGGGGGCACGATCTACGCTTTGATAAGACGTGCCAAGGAAACCGCCTCGCTAAACACGCTGAGGTGGAACAATAAAAAACGATTCATATAAAGGCCTAGCCGTGGTGTGATGTCACGCCGCGGAATACGTCAGCAGATCTGTGCAAAAGTTATTCTCTCTACGGTGTTATGTGGAACTTGTTTTGCAGAGTCGGACACTATCCTTGTGTTCAAAACCTTCTATGAAGTATTCGGAGGAGGAACCCGCCTCGCAATGCCGAAGACAATCAACGCGCGGACTCATCGTCATTGAATCCTGGTTCGGGGCTCTTGAGGAGTTCGGACTAGGGGTGTCCGGATAGCGAACTATCATCATCGGCCGACTCCAAGACTATGAAGATACAAGATTGAAAACTTCGTCCCGTGTCCGGATGGGACTTTCCTTGGCGTGGAAGGCAAGCTTGGCGATACGGATATGTAGATCTCCTACCATTGTAACCGACTATGTGTAACCTTAGCCCTCTCCGGTGTCTATATAAACCGGATGGCTTTAGTCCATAGGAGGAACAACAATCATACCATAGGCTAGCTTCTAGGGTTTAGCCTCTTTGATCTCGTGGTAGATCCACTCTTGTAACACACATCATCAATATTAATCAAGCAGGACGTAGGGTTTTACCTCCATCAAGAGGGCCCGAACCTGGGTAAAACATCGTGTCCCTTGTCTCCTGTTACCATCCGCCTAGACGCACAGTTCGGGACCCCCTACCCGAGATCCGCCGGTTTTGACAATCCCCCTCTGTACAAGACAGGTGGATGACTTTTGGGCATGGTCGGGCGATCTAAGGGGCGATTCTCAGTTAAATCAGCTTACAAATTGATCCATAAGATGAAGATGGGAAGGGAAGACTGGCTAGATGAGGCCGAGGAGATGTCCAGCGGAGAATCCAAAGGATGGTCGTCTATTTGGGGCCTGCAAGTTCCTTCAAAACTGAAAATATTCACATGGAGTCTGGCTCGTCACTCTCTTCCTACCAGTGATGTTCTGCATCGTCGAAACATGTCACCGTCGCATGTGTGTGCGTTATGTGGAGCAGATGACAACTGGCGCCATTCTCTTATTGTCTGTAACTACGCCAGATGCGTGTGGGCTCTATCAAATGAGGATATGATCTAGCATATGTGTATGCAGAGAGATGAACAAGCAAAGAGATGGCTCTTTCTGATGAGCGAGTCGCTACCTCAAGAGGAATTCACTACCATGATTGTCACGCTATGGGCCATTTGGGCAGCGAGGAGAAAGATAATCCATGAAGGAATTTACAAAACTCCATTCGCTACTCATGGTTTTGTCACTAGCTACTTGGCTGATTTGAAGCACATACAGAAACCTGTTGACAGGGCACCGGCAACTCCAAGTGTCCGCCCTACTGCTTGGCAGCCACCACCGAATGATCATGTTAAAATTAACGTCGATGCGGCTGTGCCGCGTGCTGGTGGAAGGGGGGCTGTGGGAGCCGTTTGCCGCGATGCATCGGGTGTGTTTTCGGGGGCCTCGACAGTTATCTTCAACAACATAGAGGACCCGGAGATGCTTGAAGTTCTAGCTACCAGGGAAGCGCTGGCGCTTGCCGAGGACCTGTACGAGCAGAAAGTTTTCATCGCCTCAGACTGTATGGCAGTGGTGGAGGCGATCAAAGGAGGAACGGCAGCAGCATATGGAGCAGCGGTACATGAAATAACGGATAGAGCTCGTTTTTTTGCTTCTTGTACCTTTAGTCATGAATTTCGGTCCTTGAACTTTGAGGCCCACAACCTCGCGAAGCATGCATTAACATTGGGGACCGGCCGCCATGTTTGGTTAGGCCACCCGGCGATCTTTTGTTCGTCCCTGTAAACGTTGTGACGGTTGAATAAAAGCTTCGTGAGTTTGTCTCAAAAAAAAATTCCCGCAAAGAAAAGGATTGCAAGTATCAATGAGTGAGCAATCCGTAATTCTGCTGGTCTAAAACAAATAATATTTTTTTTAACAGCTGGATTATATAAATACAGGCATTGAATGCACGTTGTTGCTATAAATGACAGATAAAGAAGCGGTCAAACAAGACTTGCGCTCCAGGCACTAGTGGTGAAATCCTTAAAAGACTTATATCTAGGAACGAAAGGGATAAATGCCAAACACCGAGCAAACCATGTTAAATGTAGATGAAATTGAACCTCGCCTTCAACATCAGTGAGACAATGTGGGTTCTGGCATATCTCAAGCCGCATCTCCCACGGACAGAGAGTATGCTTTAGTTGGTACATAACAATTAGGTATGTAATTACTCCTATAAAGAAATGGTGTTGTATCCGCCTTCCGGGAGTCTCCGTCGGCGAGAGTGCCATCCGCGCCTTCCATTGCGCGGGACCTCCCACAACTGGCTCCCTGGCACGCTCCCCGCGGACTCCCCGCACCACGCTAGGTTTTCTCGCGATCCATGACGCGTGGGCCTCGGCGCGACTGCAACCACCTCTCTGCAAGGGGTTTCGTCGCGCCAGTGTAAGTCGTCTCGCCTGATGTCCCATGCGTGATGGTCGGGTTGTTGGGTAACGTAGTAATTTCAAAAAAAAAATCCTTCGCACACGCAAGATCCATCTAGGTGATGCATAGCAACGAGCGAGGAGAGTGTGCCCACGTATCCTCGTAGACCGAAAACGAAAGCGTTTTGTAACGCGGTTGAGGTAGTCGAACGTCTTCGCGATCCAACTGATCCAAGTACCGAACGCACGGCACCTCCGCGATCTGCACACGTTCAGCTCGGTGACGTCCCTCGTACTCTTGATCCAGCTGAGGCCGAGGGAGAGTTTCGTCAGCACGACGGCTTGATGACGGTGATGATGAAGTTACCGACGCAGGGCTTCGCCTAAGCACTACAACGCTATGACCGAGGTGAAATCTATGGAGGGGGGCACCGCACACGGCTAAGAATCCTGTCAACTTGTGTATCTATGGGGTGCCCCCTAGATACGTCTCCAACGTATCTATAATTTTTTTTATTGTTCCATGCTATATTATATTCTGTTTTGGACATTATTGGGCTTTATTATACACTTTTATATTATTTTTGGGACTAACCTATTAACCGAAGGCCCAGCCCAGAATTGCTGTTGTTTGCCTATTTTAGAGTTTCGCAGAAAAAGAATATCAAACGGAGTTCAAACGGAATGAAACCTTCGGGAACGTGATTTTTGGAGCGAACGTGATCCGGAGGACTTGGACCCTACGTCAAGACATCAACCAGGAAGGCACGAGGTAGGGGGGAGCGCCTACCCCCCCGGGCATGCACTCCACCCTCATGGGGCCCACATTGCTCCACCGACGTACTTCTTCCTCCATTATATACCTACGTACCCCCAAACTACGAGATACGAAGCCAAAAACCTAATTCCACCGCCGCAACCTTCTGTACCCGTGAGATCCCATCTTGGGGCCTTTTCCTAGCTCACGGGGGGGCATCGATCACGGAGGGCTTCTACATCAACACCATAGCCTCTCCGATGATGTGTGAGTAGTTTACCTCAGACCTTCGGGTCCATAATTATTAGCTAGATGGCTTCTTCTCTCTTTTTGGATCTCAATACAATGTTCTTCCCCTCTTTTGTGGAGATCTATTCGATGTAATCTTCTTTTGCGTTGTGTTTGTTGAGACCGATGAACTGTGGGTTTATGATCAAGTTTATCTATGAACAATATTTGAATCTTCTCTGAATTATTTTATGTATAATTGGTTATCTTTGCAAGTCTCTTCGAATTATCAGTTTGGTTTGGCCTACTAGATTGATCTTTCTTGCAATGGGAGAAGTGCTTAGCTTTGGTTTCAATCTTGCGGTGTCCTTTCCCAGTGACAGTAGTGGCAGCAAGGCACGTATTGTATTGTTGCCATCGAGGATAACAAGATTGGGTTTATATCATATTGCATGAATGTATCCCTCTACATCATGTCATCTTACTTAAAGCGTTACTCTGTTCTTTTGAACTTAATACTCTAGATGCATGCTGGATAGCGGTCGATACATGGAGTAATAGTAGTAGATGCAGGTAGGAGTTGGTCTACTTGTCTTGGACGTGATGCATATATACATGATCATACCTAGATATTCTCATAACTATGCTCAATTTTGTCAATTGCTCAACAGTAATTTGTTCACCCACTGTAATACTTATGCTCTCGAGAGAAGCCACTAGTGAAACCTATGGCCCCCGGGTCTATTTTTCATCATATTAATCTTCCTTCAGCAAGTTATTTCTTGTGCCGTTTTTATTTTACTTTCTTTACTTTTCATCTTTATCATAAAAATACCAAAAATATTATCTTATCATATCTATCAGATATCACTCTCGTAAGTGACCGCGAAGGGATTGACAACCCCTTGGTGTGTTGGTTGCAAGGATTTATTTGTTTATGTAGGTGCGAGGGACTCGTGCGAGGCCTCCTACTGGATTGATACATTGGTTCTCAAAAACTGAGGGAAATACTTATGCTGCTCTACTGCATCACCCTTTCCTCTTCATGTGAAAACCAACGCAGTGCTCAAGAGGTAGCAAGAAGGATTTCTGGTGCCGTTGCCGGGGAGGCTTACGCGAAGTCAAGTCAAGATATGACTCCTGACAACGAGCCATTTCTGGCGCCGTTGCCGGGGAGTCTACGCAAAAGTCAACATACCAAGTACCCATCACAAACCCTTATCTCCCGCATTACATTATTTGCCATTTGCCTCTCGTTTTTCTCTCCCCCACTTCACCCTTGCCGTTTTATTCGCCCTCTTTTTTCCGCTCGCCTTCCTTTCGCCATGTCAGAATCAAAAAGGGTTGGGGTTTCTCTCCCGAGTTTTAGTACTTTGGACGATCCCTCTATCCTATCTAAACTCATAAATAATGATGTCATGGAAAAACCTGTCGGAGTTATCAATGAGAATCTTAATAATTTTGATGAAGATGATTCCGGAATTTTTCGTTATCTACTCGATGAATCTTTGAAAGATGCTTGGGATAGATCATTGATGATCCGGCTAACTATGTGCCCCAATACCAAATTGAAATTTACTTAAAAAGCTTTTATGTTGCCCTACCGTATTCGTTTAAGCATGTCTTAGATTCCATATTTGAAGAAGGTTTTCTTGAAGGGGGTGCCGTAGATACCTATGAAAAGATTAAAACCATATTTGGGCACCCCATGAATGAGAAAGTTGAATCTACATCTCTTTTGCTCTCCTACCAAAATGAATCTATCAAAGAGATAAAGGCTAGCTTAGATACAAATTTCCGTAACGTGCTTAATCTTTCTTCTACCATTAATAGCCACGTGCTTTATCAAAATAGAAAGAATAACTCCATAGATAACAAGTTTTCTCTTTTCTTCCCTAAAACCAAAGACGGCAATACCTAGATCTATCCTTGCTTTTATGCCTAGCTAGGGGCGTTAAACGATAGCGCTTGCGGGGAGGCAACCCAATTCTATTTTTAGTTTGTTGCTTTTTGCTTCTGTTTAGGAATAAATATTTGATCTAGCCTCTGGTTAGATGTGTTTTTATGTTTTAATTAGTGTTTGTACCAAGTTAAACCTATAGGATCTTCTTGGATGATAGTTATTTGATCTTGCTGAAAATTCCAGAAACTTTCGGTTCATGAAAACAATTGTTAAAAATCACCAGAACGTGATAAAATATTGATTCCAATTGCTTATGATCAATAAACAAATTTTATAGGTCTTCCTATTTTGGCTGAATTTTTGTAGTTACATAAGTTTGCGTTAGTTACAGATTACTACAGACTGTTCTGTTCTTGACAGATTCTGTTTTTCGTGTGTTGTTTGCTTATTTTGATGAATCTATGGCTAGTAAAATAGTTCATAAACCATAGAGAAGTTGGAATAAAGTAGGTTTAACACCAATATAAATAAAGAATGAGTTCATTACAGTACCTTGAAGTGGTGTTTTGTTTTCTTTCGCTAACAGAGCTCACGAGATTTTCTGTTGAGTTTTGTGTAGTGAAGTTTTCAAGTTTTGGGTAAAAGATTTGATGGATTATGGAACAAGGAGTGACAAGAGCCTAAGCTTGGGTATGCCCATGGCACCCCAAGATAATCCAAGGACACCTAAAAGCCAAAGCTTGGGGATGCCCAGGAAGGCATCCCCTCTTTCGTCTACTTCCATCGGTAACTTTATTTGGAGCTATATTTTTATTCACCGCATGATATGTGTTTTGCTTGGAGCGTCTTGTATTATTTGAGTATTTGTTTGTTATTTTTCCACAATCATCCTTGATGTACACACCTTTTGAGAGACACACACATGATTCTGAACTTGTTAGAATACTCTATGTGCTTCACTTATATCTTTTGAGTTATATAGTTTTTGCTCTAGTGCTTCACTTATATCTTTCAGTGTAAGGTGGTGGATTTGTTTTATAGAAACTATTGTTCTCTCATGCTTCACTTGGATTATTTTGAGAGTCCTACAAAACAGCATGGTAATTTGCTTTAATTATGATAGGCATTCAAGATTAGTAAAAAAAATCTTATGAGTGTGTTGAATACTATGAGAAGTTTGATGCTTGATAATTGTTTTGAGATATGGAGATGGTGATATTAGAGTCATGCTACTTGAGTAGTTTTGAATTTGAGAAATACTTGTGTTAAAGTTTGTGATTCCCGTAGCATGCACGTATGGTGAACCATTATGTGATGAAGTCGGAGCATGATTTATTTATTTGATTGTCTTCCTTATGAGTGGCGGTCGGGGACGAGCGATGGTCTTTTCCTACCAATCTATCCCCCTAGGAGCATGCGCGTAATACTTTGCTTTGATAACTTGTAGATTTTTGCAATAAATATATGAGTTCTTTATGACTAATGTTGAGTCCATGGATTATACGCACTTTTCTTCCTTCCACCATTGTTAGCCTCTCTAATGCCGCGCACTTTTCGCCGGTATCATACACCCACCATATACCTTCCTCAAAACAGCCACCATACCTACCTATCATGGCATTTCCATAGCCATTCCGAGATATATTGCCATGCAACTTATCACCGTTTAGTTTACTATGACACGCTCCATCATTGTCATATTGCTTCGCATGATCATGTAGTTGACATCGTATTTGTGGCAAAGCCACCGTTCATAATTCTTTCATACATGTCACTCTTGATTCATTGCATATCTCGGTACACCACCGGAGGCATTCACATAGAGTCATACTTTGTTCTAAATATTGAGTTGTAATTGTTGAGTTGTAAGTAAATAAAAGTGTGATAATCATTTTTAGAGCATTGTCCCAAGTGAGGAAAGGATGATGGAGACTATGATTCCACCATAAGTCGGGATGAGACTCCGGACTAAAAAAAGAGAAGAGGCCATAAAAAAAGCGGGAAAGGCCCAAAGAAAAATAAATGAGAGAAAAAGAGACAAGGGACAATGTTACTATCCTTTTACCACACTTGTGCTTCAAAGTAGCACCATGATCTTCATGATAGAGAGTCTCCTATGATATCACTTTCATATACTAGTGGGAAATTTTCATTATAGAACTTGGCTTGTATATTCCAATGATGGGCTTCCTCAAAATGCCCTAGGTCTTCGTGAGCAAGCGAGTTGGATGCAGACCCACTTAGTTTCTTTTGTTGAGCTTTCATATACTTATAGCTCTAGTGCATCCGTTGCATGGCAATCCCTACTCACTCACATTGATATCTATTAATGGGCATCTACATATCCCGTTGATACGCCTAGTTGATGTGAGACTATCTTATCCTTTTTGTCTTCTCCACAACCACCATTCTATTCCACATATAGTGGTATGTCCATGGTTCACGCTCATGTATTGCGTGAAGATTGAAAAAGTTTGAGAACATCAAAAGTATGAAACAATTGCTTGGCTTGTCATCGGGGTTGTGCATGATTTAAATACTTTGTCTGGTGAAGATAGAGCATAGCCAGACTATATGATTTTGTAGGGATAACTTTCTTTGGCCATGTTATTTTGAGAAGACATAATTGCTTAATTAGTGTGCTTAAAGTATTATTATTTTTATGTTAATATTAAACTTTTGTCTTGAATCTTTCGGATCTGAATATTCATACCACAATTAAGAGAATTACATTGAAATTATGCCAAGTAGCATTCCACATCAAAAATTCTATTTTTATCATTTACCTACTCGAGGACGAGTAGGAATTAAGCTTGGGGATGCTTGATACATCTCCAACGTATCTATAATTTTTTATTGTTCCATGCTATATTATGTTCTGTTTTGGACATTATTCGGCTTTATTATACACTTTTATATTATTTTTGGGACTAACCTATTAACCGGAGGCCCAGCCCAGAATTGCTGTTTTTTTGCCTATTTCAGAGTTCCGCAGAAAAAGAATATCAAACGGAGTCCAAACGGAATGAAATCTTCGGGAACGTGATTTTTGGAACGAACGTGATCCAGAGGACTTGGACCCTACGTCAAGACATCAACCAGAAAGGCACGAGGTAGGGGGGCGCCTACCCCCCTGGGCGCACCCTCCACCCTCGTGGGGCCCATGTTGCTCCACCGACGTACTTCTTCCTCCTATATATACCTCGCACCCCAAACTACCAGACATCGGAGCCAAAACCTAATTCCACCGCCGCAACCTTATGTACCCGTGAGATCCCATCTTGGGGCCTTTTCCGAGCTCACGGGGAGGAGCATCGATCACGGAGGGCTTCTACATCAACACCATAGCCTCTCCGAAGATGTGTGGGTAGTTTACCTCAGACCTTCGGGTCCATAGTTATTAGCTAGATGGCTTCTCCTCTCTTTTTGGATCTCAATACAACGTTCTCCCCCTATTTTGTGGAGATCTATTCGATGTAATCTTCTTTTGCGGTGTGTTTGTTGAGACCGATGAACTGTGGGTTTATGATCAAGTTTATCTATGAACAATATTTGAATCTTCTCTGAATTCTTTTATGTATGATTGGTTATCTTTGCAAGTCTCTTTGAATTATCAGTTTGGTTTGGCCTACTAGATTGATCTTTCTTGCAATGGGAGAAGTGCTTAGCTTTGGGTTCAATCTTGCGGTGTCCTTTCCTAGTGATAGTAGGGGCAGCAAGGCATGTATTGTATTGTTGCCATCGAGGTTAACAAGATGGGGTTTATATCATATTGCATGAATTTATCCCTCTACATCACGTCATCTTACTTAAAGCGTTACTCTGTTCTTTTGAACTTAATACTCTAGATGCATGCTGGATAGCGGTCAATGTGTGGAGTAATAGTAGTAGATGCAGGCAGGAGTCGGTCTACTTGTCTTGGACGTGATGCCTATATACATGATCATACCTAGATATTCTCATAACTATGCTTAATTTTGTCAATTGCTCAACAGTAATTTGTTCACTCACCGTAATACTTATGCTCTCGAGAGAAGCCGCTAGTCAAACCTATGGCCCCCGGGTCTATTTTTCATCAGATTAATATTCCTTCAACAAGTTATTTCTTGCGCCGTTTTTATTTTACTTTCTTTACTTTGCATCTTTATCATAAAAATACCAAAAATATTATCTTATCATATCTATCAGATATCACTCTCGTAAGTGACCGCGAAGGGATTGACAACCCCTTAGTGCGTTAGTTGCGAGGATTTATTTGTTTGTGTAGGTGCGAGGGACTCGTGCGAGGCCTCCTACTGGATTGATACCTTGGTTCTCAAAAACTGAGGGAAATACTTACGCTCCTCTACTGCATCACCCTTTCCTCTTCAAGGGAAAACCAACGCAGTGCTAAAGAGGTAGCACCCCCTCCCCCGTACATAAAGGAGTGGAGGAGGGGATGGCCGGCCCTCGTAGGGCGCGCCCAAGGGGGAGTCCTACTCCCAGTAGGAGTAGTCCCCCCTTCCCTTGTTGGAGTAGGAGAAGAAGGAAGAGGGAGAGAGAGGGAAGGAAAGGGTGGGACGGCCCCTACCCAATTCGGATTGGGCTTGGGGGGGGGGGTGCCCTCCACCTGGTCGCCTCCTCCTCTCTCCCACTAAGGCCCAATAAGGCCCATTGACTCCCCGGGGGGTTCCGGTAACCTCCCGGTAGTAGGGTAAATGCCCGAACTCATTCGGAACTGTTCCGGTGTCCAAACATAGCCTTCCAATATATCAATCTTTATGTCTCGACCATTTCGAGACTCCTCGTCATGTCTGTGATCACATCCGGGACTCTGAACTACCTTAGGTACATCAAAACACATAAACTCATAATACCGATCGTCATCAGACGTTAAGCGTGCGAACCCTACGGGTTCGAGAACTATGTAGACATGACCGAGACTCACTTCCGGTCAATAACCAATAGCAGAACCTGGATGCTCATATTGGTTCCTACATATTCTATGAAGATCTTTATTGGTCAACCGCATAACAACATATGTTGTTCCCTTTGTCATCGGTATGTTACTTGCCCGAGATTCGATCGTCGGTATCTCAATACCTAGTTCAATCTCGTTACCGGCAAGTCTCTTTACTCGTTCCATAATGCATCATCCCGTAACTAACTCATTAGTCACATTGCTTGCAGTGCTTATAGTGATGTGCATTACCGAAAGGGCCCAGAGATACCTCTCCGACAATCGGAGTGACAAATCCTAATCTCGATCTATGCCAACTCAACAAACACCGTCGGAGACACCTGTAGAGCATCTTTATAATCACCCAGTTACGTTGTGACGTTTGATAGCACACTAAGTGTTCCTCCGGTATTCAGGAGTTGCATAACCTCGTAGTCATAGGAACATGTATATGTTATGAAAAAAGCATTAGCAATAAACTAAACGATCATAGTGCTAAGCTAACGGATGGTCCAAGTCAATCACATCATTCTCTAATGATGTGATCCCATTCATCAAGTGACAACTCTTGTCCATGGCTAGGAAACTTAACCATCTTTGATTAACGAGCTAGTCAAGTAGAGGCATACTAGTGACACTCTGTTTGTCTATGTATTCACACATGTACTAAGTTTCCGGTTAATACAATTCTAGCATGAATAATAAACATTTATCATGATCTAAGGAAATATAAATAACAACTTTATTATTGCCTCTAGGGCATATTTCCTTCAGTCTGCCACTTGCACTAGAGTCAATAATCTAGATTACATTGTAATGATTCTAACACCCATGGAGTCTTGGTGCTGATCATGTTTTACTCGTGAGAGAGGCTTAGTCAACGGGTCTGCAACATTCAGATCCGTATGTATCTTCAAATCTCTATATCTCCCTCCTTGACTTGGTTGCGGATGGAATTGAAGCGTCTCTTGATGTGCTTGGTTCCCTTGTGAAATTTGGATTCCTTTGCCAAGGCAATTGCACCAATATTGTCACAAAAGATTTTCATTGGACCCAATGCACTAGGTATGACACCTAGATCGGACATGAACTCCTTCATCCAGACTCCTTCATTTGCTGCTTCCCAAGCAGCTATGTACTCCGCTTCACACGTAGATCCCGCCACGACGCTCTGCTTGGAACTGCACCAACTGACAGCTCCATCATTCAATAAAATACGTATCCGGTTTGTGACTTAGAGTCATCCGGATCAGTGTCAAAGCTTGCATCGACGTAACCGTTTACGACGAGCTCTTTGTCACCTCCATAAACGAGAAACATATCCTTAGTCCTTTTCGGGTATTTCAGGATGTTCTTGACCGTTGTCCAATGATCCACTCCTGGATTACTTTGGTACCTCCCTGCTAAAATAATAGGAAGGCACACATCTGGTCTGGTACACAACATTGCATACATGATAGAACCTATGGCTGAAGCATAGGGAATGACCTTCATTTTCTCTCTATCTTCTGCAGTGGTGGGGCATTGAGTCTGACTCAACTTCACTCCTTGTAACACAGGCAAGAACCCTTTCTTTGCTTGATCCATTTTGAACTTCTTCAAAACTTTATCAAGGTATGTGCTTTGTGAAAGTCCAATTAAGCGTCTTGAACTATCTCTATAGATCTTGATGCCTAATATATAAGCAGCTTCACCGAGGTCTTTCATTGAAAAATTCTTATTCAAGTATCCTTTTATGCTATTCAGAAATTCAGTATCATTTCCGATCAACAATATGTCATCCACATATAATATCAGAAAAGCTACAGAGCTCCCACTCACTTTCTTGTAAATACAAGCTTCTCCAAAAGTCTATGTAAAACCATATGATTTGATCACACTATCAAAGCGTATATTCCAACTCCGAGAGGCTTGCACCAGTCCATAAATGGATCGCTGGAGCTTGCACACTTTGTTAGCACCTTTTGGATCGACAAAACCTTCTGATTGCATCATATACAACTCTTCTTTAAGATATCCATTAAGGAATGCAGTTTTGACATCCATTTGCCAAATTTCATAATCATAAAATGCGGCAATTGCTAACATGATTCGGACGGACTTAAGCATCGCTACGGGTGAGAAGGTCTCATCATAGTCAACTCATTGAACTTGTCGAAAACCTTTCGCAACAAGTCGAGCTTTGTAGACAGTAATATTACCGTCAGCGTCAGTCTTCTTCTTGAAGATCCATTTATTCTCTATGGCTTGCCGATCATCGGGCAAGTCAACCAAGTCCACACTTTGTTCTCATAAATGGATCCCATCTCAGATTTCATGGCCTCAAGCCATTTTGCGGAATCTGGACTCATCATCGCTTCCTCATAGTTCGTAGGTTCGTCATGGTCAAGTAACATGACCTCCAAAACAGGATTGCCATACCACTCTGGTGCGGATCTTACTCTGGTTGACCTATGAGGTTTGGTAGTAACTTGATCAGAAGTTTCATGATCATCACCATTAGCTTCCTCACTTACTGGTGTAGGAATCACTGGAACTGATTTCTGTGATGAACTACTTTCCAATAAGGGAGCAGGTACAACTACCTCATCAAGTTCTACTTTCCTCCCACTCACTTCTTTCGAGAGAAACTCCTTCTCTAGAAAGGATCCATTCTTAGTAACGAATATCTTGCCTTCGGATCTGTGATAGAAGGTGTACCCAACAGTCTCATTTGGATATCCTATGAAGACACATTTCTCCGATTTGGGTTCGAGCTTATCAGGTTGAAGCTTTTTCACATAAGCATCTCAGCCCCAAACTTTAAGAAACGATAACTTGGGTTTCTTTCCAAACCACAGTTCATATGGTGTCGTCTCAACGGATTTAGATGGTGCCCTATTTAACGTGAATGCAGCCGTCTCTAAACGATAACCCCAAAATGATAGCGGTAAATCAGTAAGAGACATCATAGATCGCACCATATCTAATAAAGTATGACTACGACGTTCGGACACACCATTACGCTATGGTGTTCCGGGTGGCGTGAGTTGCGAAACTATTCCGCATTGTTTCAAATGAAGACCAAACTCGTAACTCAAATATTCTCCTCCATGATCAGATCGTAGAAACTTTATTTTCTTGTTACGATGATTTTCCACTTCACTCTGAAATTCTTTGAACTTTTCAAATGTTTCAGACTTATGTTTCATCAAGTAGATATACCATATCTGCTCAAATCATCTGTGAAGGTCAGAAAATAACGATACCCGCCGCGAACATCAACACTCATCGGATCGCATACATCAGTATGTATTATTTCCAACAAGTCTATTGCTCGCTCCATTGTTCCGGAGAACGGAGTCTTAGTCATCTTGCCCATGAGGCACGGTTCGCAAGCATCAGGTGATTCATAATCAAGTGTTCCAAAAGCCCATCAGAATGGAGTTTCTTCATGCGCTTTACACCAATATGACCTAAACGGCAGTGCCACAAATAAGTTGCACTATCATTATTAAACTTATATCTTTTGGCTTCAATACTATGAATATGTGTATCACTACTATCAAGATTTAGTAAAAATAGACCACTCATCAAGGGTGCATGACCATAAAAGATATTACTCATATAAATAAAACAACCATTATTCTCTGATTTAAATGAATAACCGTCTCGCATCAAACAAGATCCAGATATAATGTTCATGCTTAACGCTGGCACCAAATAACAATTATTCAGGTCAAAAACTAATACCCACGCGCATCATTACCTCGTCCTTAGACAATCTTTGCTTAATCCGTAGCCCCTATTTCGAGTTGCAAATATTAGCAATGTAACCAAGATCAAATACCCAGCGCTCTCATGAGCATTATTAAGGTACACATCAATAACATGTATATCAAATATACCTTTCACTTTGCCATCCTTCTTTTCTGCCAAATACTTGGGGCAATTCTGCTTCCAGTGACCAGTCCTTTTGCAGTAGAAGCACTCAGTCTCAGGCTTAGGTCCATACTTGGGCTTCTTCACTTGATCAGCAACTTGCTTGCTGTTCTTCTTGAAGTTCCCCTTCTTCCCTTTACCCTTTTTCTTGAAACTGGTGGTCTTGTTGACCATCAACACTTGATGCTCCTTCTTGATTTCTACCTCCGTAGCCTTTAGCATCGCGAAGAGCTCGGGAATTGTCTTATCCATCCCTTGCATATTATAGTTCATCACGAAGCTTTTATAGCTTGGTGGCAGTGATTGAAGAACTTTGTCAATGACTCTATCAACTGAAAGATTAACTCCCAACTGAGTCAAGTGATTGTCGTACCCAGACATTCTGAGTATATGCTCACTGACAGAACTATTCTCCTCCATTTTGCAGCTGTAGAACTTATTAGGGACTTCATATCTCTCAATCCGGGCATTTGCTTGAAATATTAAGTTCAACTCCTGGAACATCTCATATGCTCCATGACGTTCAAAACGTCGTTGAAGTCACGGTTCTAAGCCGTAAAGCATGACACACTGAACTATCAAGTAGTCATCAGCTTTGCTCTGCCAGGCGTTCACAACGTCCGGCGTTGCTCCTACAGCGGGTCTTGCACCTAGTGGTGCTTCCAGGACGTAATTCTTCTGTGCAGCAATGAGGATAATCCTCAAGTTACGGACCCAGTCCATGTAATTGCTACCATCATCTTTCAACTTAGCTTTCTCTAGGAAAGCACTAAAATTCAACCGAACAACAACACTGGCCATTTATCTACAACAACATAAACATGCAAAATACTACCAGGTACTAAGTTCATGATAAATTAAAGTTCAATTAATCATATTACTTAAGAAATCCCACTTAGATAGACATCCCTCTAATCATCTAAGTGATCACGTGATCCATATCAACTAAACCATGTCCGATCATCACGTGAGATGGAGTAGTTTTTAATGGTGAACATCACTATGTTGATCATATCTACTATATGATTCACGCTCGACCTTTCGGTCTTAGTGTTCCGAGGCCATATCTGCATAGGCTAGGCTCGTCAAGTTTAACCCGAGTATTCCGCGTGTGCAAAACTGGCTTGCACCCGTTGTATGTGAACGTAGAGCTTATCACACCCAATCATCACGTGGTGTCTCGGCACGAGGAACTATAGCAACGGTGCATACTCAGGGAGAACACTTATACCTTGAAATTGAGTGAGAGATCATCTTATAATGCTATCGCCGTACTAAGTAAAATAAGATGCATAAAGGATAAACATCACATGCAATCAATATAAGTGATATGATATGGCTATCATCATCTTGTGCCTTTGATGTCCATCTCCAAAGCACCGTCATGATCACCATCGTCACCGGCTTGACACCTTGATCTCCATCGAAGCATCGTTGTCGTCTCGCCAACTATTGCTTCTACGACTATCGCTACGGCTTAGTGATAAAGTAAAGCAATTACATGGCGATTGCATTTCATACAATAAAGCGACAACCATATGGCTCTTGCCAGTTGCCGATAACTGTGTTACAAAACATGATCATCTCATACAACAATTTATATAATCACGTCTTGACCATATCACATCACAACATGCCCTGCAAAAACAAGTTAGACGTCCTCTACTTTGTTGTTGCAAGTTTTCCGTGGCTACTGCGGGCTTAGCAAGAACTGTTCTTACCTATGCATCAAAACCACAATGATTTTTCGTCAAGTTTGATGTTTTAACATTCAACAAGGACCGGGCGTAGTCACACTCGATTCAACTAAAATTGGAGAAACAGACACCCACTAGCCACCTGTGTGCGAAGCACGTCGGTAGAACTAGTCTCGCGTAAGCATACGCGTAATGTCGGTTTGAGCCACTTCATCCAACAGTACTGCTGAATCAAATTATGACATGATGGTAATCAATATGACTATTATCGCTCACAACTCTTTGTGTTCTACTCGTGCATATAACATCTACGCATAGACCTGGCTCGGATGCCACTGCTGGGGAACGCAGTAATTTCAAAAAAATTCCTACACGCACGCAATATCCATCTAGGTGATGCATAGCAATGAGTGAGGAGAGTGTGTCCATGTACCCTCGTAGACCGAAAGCGGAAGCGTTTTGTAACATGGTGATGTAGTCAAACGTCTTCGCGATCCAACCGATCCAAGTACCGAACGCACGGCACCTCCGTGATCTGCACATGTTTAGCTCGGTGACGTCCCTCGTACTCTTGATCCAGCTGAGGCCGAGGGAGAGTTTCTTCAGCACGACGGCGTGATGACGGTGATGATGAAGTTACCGACGCAGGGCTTCGCCTAAGCACTACAACGATATGACCGAGGTGGAAATCTGTGGAGGGGGGCACCGCATATGGCTAAGACAATTGTCAACTTGTGTGTCTTTGGGGTGCCCCCTCCCCTGTATATAAAGGAGTGGAGGATGGAAGGGCCGGCCCTCATAGCGCGCGCCCAAGGGGGGAGTCCTACTCCCAGTAGGAGTAGGTTTCCCCCCTTCACTTGTTGGAGTAGGAGAAGAAGGAAGAGGGAGAGAGAGTGATGGAAAGGGGGGCCGGCCCCCACCCAATTCGGATTGGGCTTGGGGGGCATGCCCTCCACCTGGCCGCCTCCTCCTCTCCCACTAAGGCCCAATAAGGCCCATTGACTCCCCGGGGGGTTCTGGTAACCTCCCGGTACTCCGGTAAATGCCCAAACTCATCCGGAAACCTTCTGGTGTCCAAACATAGCCTTCCAATATATCGATCATCATGTCTCGACCATTTTGAGAATCCTCGTCATGTCTGTGATCACATCCGGGACTCCGAACTACCTTCGGTACATCAAAAGACATAAACTCATGCTACCTCTTGAGCACTGCGTTGGTTTTCCCTTGAAGAGGAAAGGGTGATGCAGTAAAGTAGCGTAAGTATTTCCCTCAGTTTTTGAGAACCAAGGTATCAATCCAGTAGGAGATCATGCAAAAGTCTCGTGCACCTACACAAACAAATAAGAACCTCGCAACCAACGCGAAAAAGGGGTTGTCAATCCCTTCACGGTCACTTGCGAGAGTGAGATCCGATAGATATGATAACATAAAATTTTTGGTATTTTTATGATAAAGATGCAAAGTAAAATAAACGGTAATAAAAATAGCTAAGTGTTGGAAGATTAATATGATGGAGAATAGACCCGGGGGCCACAGGTTTCACTAGTGGCTTCTCTCAAGAGCATAAGTATTACGGTGGGTGAACAAATTACTGTCGAGCAATTGATAGAATTGAGCATAGTTATGAGAATATCTAGGTATGATCATGTATATAGGCATCACGTCCGTGACAAGTAGACCGAAACAATTCTGCATCTACTACTATTACTCCACACATCGACCGCTATCCAGCATGCATCTAGAGTATTAAGTTCATAAGAACGGAGTAACGCTTTAAGCAAGATGACATGATGTAGAGGGATAAACTCATGCAATATGATATAAACCCCATCTTATTATCCTCGATGGCAACAATACAATACGTGTCGTTTCCCCTACTGTCACTGGGATCGAGCACCACAAGATTGAACCCATAGCTAAGCACTTCTCCCATTGCAAGAAAGATCAATCTAGTAGGCCAAACCAAACTGATAATTCGAAGAGACTTGCAAAGATAACCAATCATACATAAAAGAATTCAGAGAAGATTCAAATATTGTTCATAGATAATCTTGATCATAAACCCACAATTCATCGGTCTCGACAAACACACCGCAAAAGAAGAGTTACATCAAATACATCTCCAAGAGAATCGAGGAGAACTTTGTATTGAGATCCAAAGAGAGAGAGAGAAGAAGCCATCTAGCTAATAACTATGGACCCGAAGGTCTGAGGTAAACTACTCACACATCATCGGAGAGGCTATGGTGTTGATGTAGAAGCCCTCCGTAATCAATGCCCCCTCCGGCAGGACGCCGGAAAAGGCCCCAAGATGGGATCTCACGGGTACAGAAGGTTGCGGCGGTGGAACTAGGTTTTCGTGGATGCTTCTGATGGTTTGAGGGTACGTAGGTATATATAAGAGGAAGAAGTACATCGGTGGAGCAACGTGGGCCCCATGAGGGTGGAGGGCGTGCCTGGGGGGGTAGGCGCTCCCCCTGCCTCGTGCTCTCCTCGTTGATTGCTTTACGTAGACTCCAAGTCCTCTGGATCACGTTTGTTCTGAAAATCACGTTCCCGAAGGTTTCATTCCGTCTGGACTCCGTTTGATATTCCTTTTCTGCGAAACACTGAAATAGGCAAAAAAACAGCAATTTGGGCTGGGCCTCCGGTTAATAGGTTAGTCCCAAAAATAATATAAAAGTGTATAACAAAGCGCATTAAACATCCAAAACAGAATATAATATAGCATGGAACAATAAAAAATTATAGATACGTTGGAGACGTATCAATTCATAATACCGATCGTCATCGAACGTTAAGTGTGCGGACCATACGGGTTCGAGAACTATGTAGACATGACCGAGACCCACTTCCGGTCAATAGCCAATAGCGGAACCTGGATGCTCATATTGGTTCCTACATATTCTACGAAGATCTTTATCTGTCAAACCGCATAACAACATATGTTGTTCCCTTTGTCATCGGTATGTTACTTGCCCGAGATTCGATCGTCGGTATCTCAATACCTAGTTCAATCTCGTTACCGGCAAGTCTCTTTACTCATTCCGTAATGCATCATCCCATAACTAACTCATTAGTCACATTTCTTGCAAGACTTATAGTGATGTGCATTATCGAGAGGGCCCAGAGATACCTCTCCGACAATCGGAGTGACAAATCCTAATCTCAATCTATGCCAACTCAACAAACACCATCGGAGACACCTGTAGAGCATCTTTATAATCACCCAGTCATGTTGTGACGTTTGATAGCACACTAAGTGTTCCTCCGGTATTCGGGAGTTGCATAATCTCATAGTCATAGGAACATGTATAAGTTATGAAGAAAGCATTAGCAATAAACTAAACGATCATAGTGCTAAGCTAACGGATGGGTCAAGTCAATCACATCATTCTCTAATGATCTGATCCCGTTCATCAAATGACAACTCTTGTCCATGGCTAGGAAACTTAACCATCTTTGATTAACGAGCTAGTCAAGTAGAGGCATACCAGTGACACTTTGTTTGTCTATGTATTCACACATGTACTAAGTTTTCGGTTAATAATATTCTAGCATGAATAATAAACATTTATCATGATATAAGGAAACATTAATAATACCTTTATTATTGCCTCTAGGGCATATTTCCTTCACGGGCCGGGTACTCCTGTCAACGTCACACGCCCCACTATCGGGCTGTGTTGCTGGCGCCAGGGGGAATGTGTGTGTGCTCGGGTCGGCGTGCATTTCGTTCACACCGTGATGCGTCGGTCGGATGAACCGGGCACGCACATCGCCCACACCCTATCGGTCGCACCTTGTCGGACTATTTCGTTCGTCCAACCCGGATATGCACGAACGCAACGTGTTCGCTTCCCACTAGGCTATTTCGTTCACGCGGGCCGGCTCTGGGTGTGCTCTGCCTCCGTGAGGTGCTCGGCTTGTGCGAGCCGGGGTGTTTCTAGGCATTTTGGTCTTTTTATTAGTCGGTTGAGTTTTTCTATAAATTCATGTTTTTATGTTATTTGTTGGACGCGGGCTTCTTTGAGCTTACTCGGCGGTGGCCGACACCCCGTTACTTTTCTGTAGCACCACACGTTTGTGTTCGTGCTCTATTTTCTGTCGGAGTTGGCGTTGACTCGTTAACTCCTCGTGCCAGCTAAGCTTCGGATTTGTTTTCCTATTGGCTATGGCATGCTTTTTCTTCTTGCTCATTGTCCTTTGCATTCCTCATCTTAGCAGGTCTCGGCAGCCTCTTTACTCTTCGTATGCACCTGATGTTCGAGGTAGTTCGTTTCTTCTCTCCGATGCACCTTCTGTTTTCTCTCTCTTTCTCGGGGTATGATGTGCTTCGTTCTTCTATGTCGTACCTTTTTTTCCATGTGCAGTTGTATTATCATGGTGTTTACTGGCTTTTTTGCATTTCATCATCTTGCAGAATTGGACACTATGTTTACGCCAGGCTTCCCACGTGTTTCCTGGAGCCGCATGGATGTTGTCGGGCACATGATGGTGGAAGGAAATGCGCGGGGCAGCTATTGCAAACAAAATGTTTACTAGAAACATGAATTGAGTGGGAAAGCATGCCCGTTTGATGATGTCAATTGTCTGGGGATGGTGTGCGATGTGGTTGCTTCAAGAAATTTTCTATTGGACATTGCCCTTTGTGTATATATTCTTAATTGTCGAGGTTTATTCAAGCTAATTGCATAACTTGGCACTTTATTGAACGAGTCGTAAAGTTGCGGAACACGTCATGTTGTTGTGTGCACAAATGTTGTTGTTAGATGTTGCTTTTTCTACATGTGTTCTTAATTGTTAGAGTTTATGCACTGCACAGGCTGTTCATAGTATTAGGACTTGTCATCAGATTCGTGTTTGTTTCGTTTCTTAGAGACGGACTTGTTCGGTTCGTGCGCCTATACATTTTGCAATCACCATGGCGGTTCAGTACGCTGGTTTCTGGTCGGCGAACGCAAGGAGAGAGGCATGTTGTTGAGGCTAGCAAGTTGGTGTAGATGCAGCCGGGAGAGCCATGTTGAACGTTATCCATCCTGCACAACACAGACGTGACGTTCACCCACTGCATGCGGTTCAGACCGGTGGGTTGTACCATCCGGTTAACTCCAGCAATGGTTGTTACTTGATGTAGAGTCCAAGGTGGAGTGGATTGTTTTGGGCAGCTGGGTACGGGGAAGGGAGCACAAGGAGCATAGTGATGACGTCAGACTGGTAGAGAGCGGATGCGGCGGAATGAGAACAACATGGGTCCAGGTGGGGATTTTGGACGGTAGGAGGTATTAGAGGCCTGTGTGCGGAGGTCCGAACGCCTGCTAACCTTCCCTAGCTTTGCAACTAATTTGTGGATATCGGATGCTCGGCTTCTTCCGCGGACATTTGCGGTATGGCGTTGGACGGCGAAAAACATCCGGACAGGCCAGATTTGGACGTTTAGGGTATATTGGTGATCTGTCCTAAAGCATTATATTTGTTGGGTGAAGAATGCATGCACCACCACCCAACGTCCATTGACAATCGAAACGCATGCTCAATTGCAGGCCGAATCTCCATTAACATATTAACATACTAGATTTAGAGCCTTTTGGTGCATTGGGGTTGTGCGAATGCTATGGGCCTGCATGTAAGGATGTGTGTCGTTGGCTAACTTTTTTTAGTTTTGAGTGGATATTGTCTATTTTTTCACTAGTTTTAAAAGTTTTCTATTGTGTTTTCATGTTTTTTTCTTTTCATGTTCGTTATTTATTTTTTTACTATTTTTTCATTTCAATTCATTAAGATTTATAAAAAATAGTGGAAATAAAAATATTAACATTTTTAATAATTCACAAACATTTTTTTATTCATGAACATACTTAAAATTCATTAAAAAAGTACGTTCTGTTTTTTTTGTTTGTGATCATTGTTTGAAATCCACAAACATTTTATAAATTCGTTGAAAATTTTTATTTTTTTTAATTCACAATATTTTGAAAATTCAAGTTTTTTTAAATACTTGAACTTCTTCAAATGTAAATACGATAGCCGATATTTTTCCGAGTTTGATGTGGAGTGAGCGGGGAAAAAAAGCTAAGCAAACGAGCGGAGCGAGGAGCCAAGTTGAGCGAGCGGGAGTTTCACGGGACGGCCCATGTAAGCGTTATAGCAACAACTCCGTGGTTTAAATGTGGAATAAGATCTCCCAAGGTCTCGCAAAAAAAAAAAGATCTCCCAAGGAACGCAAAGTTTTTGATCCAGAACTCACATGCACCCAGGTGTAAAGTAAAATCTGAAGAAAAAATTAGTAAATAAATTCAAACATATCTGAAATATTTTTTGATAAACGTTGATGAGTTTTTAACCTATGTGCAAACATTCATGATGGAATGAGTTTTTAACCTGTGCGCAAACATTCTGCATTCCATCATCTTGCAGAATTGAACATTGTGTTTACGTCAGGCTTCGCACGTGTTTCCTAGAGCTGCATGGATGTTGGCGGACACGTGATGGTGGAAGTAAATGCGTGGGGCAGCTATTGTAAACAAAATGTTTACTGGAAACATGAATTGAGCGGGAAAGCACACCCGTTTGATGATGTCAACTGTGTGGGGATGGTGTGCAATGTCGTTGCTTCAAGAAATGTTCTGTTGGACATTGCCCTTTTTGTGTATATCCTTAATCGCCGGGATTTATTCAAGCTAATTGTATAACTTGGCACTTTATTGAACGAGTTGTAAAGTTGCGGACGCGTCATGTTGTTGCGTGGACAAATGTTGTTGTTGGATGTTGCTTTTTCTACATGTATTCTTAATTGTTAGAGTTTATGCACTGCACAGGTTGTTCATAGATGCAGGTGTATTGGGACTTGTCATCAGATTCGTGTTTGTTTCGTTCTTAGAGACGGACTTGTTCGGTTGGTGCGCCTATAGTGTTGCAGTCACCATGGCGGTTTGGTACGCTGGTTTCTGGTCGGTGGATGCGAGGAGAGAGGCATGTTGCTGAGGCTAGCCACTTGGTGTAGATGTGGCCGGGAGAGCCATGTTGAACGTTATCCATCCTGCACACGACAGACGCCACGTCCACCCGCTGCATACGGTTCTGATTGGTGGGTTGTACCATCCGGTTAACTCCAACAATTGTTGTTATTTGATGTAGAGTCCAAGGTGGAGCGGATGGTTTTGGGCGGCTGGATACGGAGAAGGGAGCACAGGGAGCATAGTAATGGGTCTGAATGTTTAGGGGCGATTAGTGATCTATCCTAAAGCATTATAGTTGTTGGATGCAGAATGCATGCATCATCACCCAACGTCCGTTGACAATCGAAATGCATGCTCATTTGCAGGCCGAATCTCCATTAACATACTAGGTTTGGAGCATTCTGGTGCGCCGGGGTTGTGCGACTGATATGGACCCTGTGTGTAAGGATGTGTGTCGCTGGCCAACCTTTTTTTATTCTTGAGCGGATATTGTCTAGTTTTTTTCACCAATTTTAAAAGTTTTCTATTGCGTTTTCATGTTTTTTCATTTCATGTACGTTATATCTTTTTACTATTTATCATATTTTAGTTCATTAATATTTTAAAAAATGGTGGAAATTAAAAAAAGGAACATTTTTAATAATTCACAAACATTTGTTTTGAATTCATGAACATACTTAAAATTCATAAAAAATACTTTTTGCTTTTTAAAATTTGTGAACATTGTTTGAAATCCACAAATATTATTAAAATTGGCTGATATTTTTTAAATGTCTTTTTAGTTCACAACATTTTGAAAATCCAAGTTTTTTTTTAAAAAAAATGTAAACTTCTTCAAATGTAAATACAATAGCAGGGTTTTCTGAGTTTAATGTGGAGTGAGCGGGAAAAAAAACTAAGCAAGTGAGCGGAGCGAGGAGCCGAGTTGAGCGAGCGAGAGTTTCATGGGACGGCCCATGTGAGAGGTATAGCAACAACTCCATGGTTTCAATGTGGAATAAGATCTCCCAAGGAACACGAAGTTTTTGATCCAGAGCTCACATGCACCTAGGTGTAAAGTAAAATCTGAAGAAAAAATAGTAAATAAATTCAAACATATCTGAATTATTTTTTATGAACATTGATGAGTTTTTAACCTGTGTGCAAACGTTCATGATGGAATGAGTTTTTAACATGTGTGCAAACATTCATGATGGAGTAGTAAGAACCATCTAGCTAAATAAATACTCCACCTGGTCCATGGTCTATAGCACAGTAACAGCAAAACTGGTCTGAACATATACGAGAAATGATATGAAAACCTCCACCTGCCCCCCCTGATTCAGGGAAGACTAAGGCCCGACATAATTAGTGCATTCTTATCCTTTGGAAGCATCCACCTCGAGTCTAACTAAAGGCTGTGTGTTCTGAAACTGGATCAGGCCAGAAAAGTCCCAGAAGGACAGGCCCACCGAGAAGATGGTCCGTCGGTCAGATCTCGGGACAGTGCCAACATGTCTCTAGAATACACAGCATTGCAGGCCCACAAGAAGATGCCGTGAATAAACGTCTCGATTTTTCTGCGAGCAGCATTTCGCAACAGGGCTCTATCCCAGCAGTGGCGAGGTGCAATTCTGTAGATGTATTATTTTTCAGCGCTATTATGACCCCACAACTCAGATTTATTGTCCAAAAAAAAAATGTTCTGCTAGCTCTTGCCCAGTTGCCCTGAACAAATAATAGGTTCTGCTGGCCCATAAACGATGTTCTGCATCCACGGCCAACGTGTTCTCTGAAACCTGCACCGTCTCTGAGCTCCAACCAGCCACGCGGCCACGACAACCCCTGCCTTTCGCAATAAAATCAATAGGCAGAGCACTGTATCCCTTTCTCTTTTTCCAGTCTCAGCCTTTCGTGATATCTCTCGTCATCGGCTAGCCTG
The DNA here is from genome assembly GCA_021605205.1 of Aegilops longissima. NCBI lineage: Eukaryota > Viridiplantae > Streptophyta > Magnoliopsida > Poales > Poaceae > Aegilops > Aegilops longissima. Next base: position 173,540,421 of record CM038682.1, read on the forward strand.
CTTCGCTGCAGCTCATAATTGCAAAGGAATCGCGACGCGAGCAAAGCATAGGCACCATCGCCATGGCGGCCTTTTGACCTCTCCGGCTAGCCCGCTTTCACCTATTCAAAAAAGGTTTGCTCCTCTCTGCCCATCGTGTTGTGGTGCCGCAGTGCTGAACTGTAATATTCGATGCCCTGCAGCATGCTGTATGTTTTCTTTTTTGAGGGAAGCATGCTATATATTGACTATGTGAGTCTTCAGAATCAAGCCACGCATGCAAGTACCAGTTGTTGTGCGGCAAGCATCATGCTCATGCAGTCACCTTGCTCCATGCCCGGTGAATTAATCAGTCAGCCGAGGGCCTGAGGCAAGTAGCCGGCGGAGTAGATTAGCCCATGCCCGTGAAGTACATTGATAGACTCACTAGGAGTAGTGGTAATTACGCATTTGTGTTCTACTCTACTCCCGCGCAATTCACTCGAGTACTAGTATACTTGTCGAACTGTCTGGGGGACTACACTACACTACACTGCATTCTGTGCTCGCCGGATCCGAGAGTAGCTAGGACTCCTACTCCTACATCACCAGATCACGGGCGGGCTGGGCTTCTCCCCACGCTAGTTGAAAAGATGCATATCATTGCCGAACGTGAACCTTCGTCAGAAAGTGAGTTAATTGCATGTTAATACCACACTTCAGCACGTACTTACAGATTGGTACCATTAGTCATATTTTTTGCATGTCAGTACCATCTCAGCGCCTAATTATTGTAAAACAGTCTAAATCGTGTATAACAGTGTATTGACGCTGTATCTAACCGGCGGGACCCCTGACAGGAGCTGATGTGGCATATTATTTTGCGAAAAAGACCCTTAGTTTTTATTTAATCACGTATATACCTCTTGTTTGCCAAAAAAAGGTCCGGCTAAAAAAAAACAAATATTCGCGCGCACGCACTAGCCGGGATTCGAACCAACGACCAGAGTCATTCTGTTTTTTATACGCGGCACCCGTTCAGTACCGATGTGCTACATCACCAATCGTGCTAAATATACTACGCGTATAATTCTACAATTGTCATTCTGTTTTTTATAAAATAATAATTCTTTTCAATTCGACCGCGCGAGCCCGCCGGGATTCTAACTCACGCCGATACGGTCGCACCGCGAGCTCGCTGCCGCTGCGCCACTGCATGCTGCACGTCTTTTTAGTCCGAGCCGTTCCATTTTTGTGTGCATATGTTTGTTTTCCGCATTTCGTTTATCTCTTTTCAGATCGTGTTTATTCTTCGAGCCCTATGCTGTGTGTGTGTTGTATATTGAAAAAAATATACATATATATACAACGTATATTAAAAACTGTTTAATATATATAGGATGAACGTTTTTATAATACGAAAAAAGTTCATCGTATTTAAAAAAATGTTTATCTTATATTTAAATAAGATAATTGTATATTGAAAAATGTTCAATATATATAGTAAACAATGTGATGGACATTTTTTTCATACACGATACGCTTTTATACGATGAACTTTTAATATATTGCAATGAATTTCTTTTAATTATACAATGCGATAAACATTTTTTAATATCGTATAAATATTTTTAGTGTCGTATAACATTTAGTACAAAATATTTAATATACACATTTTTTAGTATCGCATAAAAAACGGAATGGCCCAAAGTATAAAAAGTTGCACGTGTGCTATATGAAGCAAATGTTGCAGTACTGCAGCGGCAGGGAGTACGCGGATTCGAATACGGATAGTATTTTTTTTAGTGTCGTACTAAAAACGGAACAGTCGAAAGTATACAAAGTCGCACGCGTGCTATTTGACTCAAATGATGCAGTGGTCCAGCGCTAGCGAGCGCATGTTGCGAACAGATCGGCGAGGGTTCAGTTTGCGGCGGGCGAGCGCGCGTTTAAATTTTTATTTTGTATATTTTGTAAAATACAAAAAACGGCCGACTGTATAAAAGGACGTACGCGTGCCACATCACAAAATTGGTGCTGTAGCGCAGCTGTACCGAGCGCTCTCTACGAAAGCCTGGTCTCCGGATCGAATCCCAGCTGGCGCGCGCGCGTTAATTTTTCTACCGGCAGGACCCTCTTTTGGCTGACCAGGGATATATATAAGTGATTAAAACTAGATGGCAGGGCCCACAAACCTCAACCACATGTGCAGGAAGCATGATCCAGGGTTCCAGGTTTAAGCTGAAGAGCTAGATCCGTTGCAAGCCAAAATCAATCATGCTAGATCATCACATCCCATCACATTTGACATGAAATTAGTGTATGGCCACCGAATCGACTCAGCTGTACTCTGGTCACACGGATCACGAATCCGACTTGGCATAATTAACGTTATCTACCCTGCAGATGCGGCAGATAATAAGTGCGGCGTCCCATCTGCTTCTTCATCGATGCCCCCACGGCGTCACGTGCATCGCTAGCTGCTTGCTACCGGCAGCCTGCTCGACAAGGACGCGCGCAACATATGCTGAACGGAACGCATTGAAATGTCAAACGCAGTCTACGCATGCGATCCGGTTGTAAGTAGCTTTGTAAGCAGTGCGTGGAGCCATGGCTGGCGCACCACGTAGCAAGTAGCGGCGCCACGGATGATAGATCCACTGCAAGATGCCAAATTTGGTGTTTCGATCCTTCGCGCAAAGCATGACCGGATTTACCTAAAACCTCAAAAGTGCACGCGCATTTTTTGATTATCCCGAGCGGCCGCCTCATGGCCATACGATCCCGCAGCCCACGCGCTATCCGACGAGATCCTAGCACACCCCACCGACAGCTTTTCTCTTTCTCTTGACAAGGTCGCAGCACACCCCACCGGCCACACACGACTTCTCTCCCGACCCGCGTCTCTCTATTCTCTCTCCCCCACCGATCTGGATCCGAGGGAGTTATGTGGCCTTTCCCGCGATGCCGGCGACGCCGGCCACCAGAAGCCCCCCATCAGCCGGCCACCAGGAGCCTGAACTAGCCGGCCACCACGCTCCACCGGCACATCGGCGGAGGGTAGTACCGCCCTGTGTGGCTTTGCCCCGAGGTCCTTGTCGCACCACAACTAGCCCAGTCCACCACGGCATCCCTTCAGCGCAGAGGGATGGGCTTTGTTTGATTCGGGGGCAGCGACGGTTAGCTCTGTGTTGTGCCTGTTGTTTTCTTGTTCGATTCAATCTGCATGAGCGCACTCCTTTTTAATGCTGTAACTTTGCTCCTTTTGTTTTACATGAAGGAAGGAGGAGACAAATTCATGACTGAGTAGAAGATTTGTTTGCTTATGTACAGACAGCCGAGTACACTGAACATTTTCCTACGGTGGTGAAAGTCGAACTGAATACGTTGAACTGATGTGACCGAATTCATGCGGTTGCATAAGCAAAGCTGGGATCAATCTCCAGCTCCGGCCGTCGATCAAATCCACAGATTACCTTTGTAGCCATAGCTTTTGCAGGATGATGAATAGACCTAGCTGCAGGGCTGACAGATAAACCGGCTGTTGAAAGAGCAGCCCGTCTCAAAGTAACAAGGCCAGCGAACAGTAAAAAATGTATGAGCAAAGGAAGAGCCATGCTTAACAACGCATATAGGGCATCCCGTCGATGCACACACGGGCATCAGTTTTTGTTGGCATCTATAGTGTTTTAGTTGCACACATAATCATTCTCAGTTGGTTAAGTTGTGCACACGTTGATTATTTTTTGTTGACATCTAGTGGTTCTAATTGCACATATAGTCGTTCTTTGTCGAATACGATCGTTGAAGGAGAATTGGGATTAGGTTGCTCAGAGAATTGGGATCTGGGTGTAAGTTGTTCTATTTGTTTACTATTTTTTGTTAGCATCCACAATAGTTGTAGTTACACACGTAGTAGTCCTAGTCCGCACATGTATGGCCACGGAGTTGCACAATCTGGTCCGCATAGTCGCATATGAATTGTCGTGGGATGTTCTCATGCCCCGCTGCGAAGTTGCACATTTTTGTTGGCGCAGTCGCACATGCATGGCAACAGAGTTGCACAATCTGGTCCGCATAGTCGCACATGAATTATCGTAGGAGGTTCTCACGCCCGGCCGCGGAGTTGCACACTCTCGTCGGCATAGTCACACACGCATGGACACAGAGTTGCACAATCTCGTCCGCATAGTCGCACATGAATTATCGTGGGAGGTGCTCACGCATGGCCGCGGAGTTGCACACTTTTGTCGGCACAGTCGCATATGCATGACCACAGAGTTGCACAATCTCATCCGCATAGTCGCACATGAATTGTTGTGGGAGGTTCTCACGCCCGGCTGCGGAGTTGAACACTCTCGCCGGTATAGCCACACACACATGGACACCGAGTTGCACAATCTTTTCTGCATAGTCGCACATGAATTGTCGTGGGAGATGCTCACGCATGGCCACGGGGTTGCACATTCTCGTCGGCACAGTCACACATGCATAGACACAGAGTTGCACAATCTCGTCCGCATAGTCGCACATGAATTGTCGTTGGAGGTGCTCATACATGGCCGCGGCGTTGCACACTCTCGTCGGCACAGTCGCATATGCATGGCCATAGAGTTGCACAATCTCGTCCGCGTAGTCGCACATGAGTTGTTGTGCGAGGTGCTCATGCCCGGCCGCGGAGTTGCACACTCTCATCGGCATAGTTGCACATGCATGGCCATAGAGTTGCACAATCTCGTCCGAATAGTCGCACATGAATTGCCGGGGGAGGTGCTCACGCCCAGCCGCGGAGTTGCACACTCTCGTTGGTATAGTCGCACATGCATGACCACAGAGTTGCACAATCTCGTTCGCATAGTTGCACATAAATTGTCGTGGGAGGTGCTCACGCATGGTCGTGGAGTTGCACACTTTCGTCGGCGCGGTCGCACATGTATGGACACAGAGTTGCACAATCTCGTCCGTATAGTCACACATGAATTATCGTGGAGGTGCTCATGCATGGCCGCGGAGTTGCACACTCTCGTTGGCACAGTCGCACATACATGGCCATGGAGTTGCACAACCTCGTCCGCCTAGTCACACATGAGTTTTTGTGGGAGGTGCTCATGCCCGGCCACGGAGTTGCACACTCTCATCGGCATAGTCGCGCATGCATGACCACACAGTTGCACAATCTCGTCTGCATAGTCGCACATGAATTGCTGTGGGAGGTGCCCAAGTCCGACCACAGAGTTGCACACTCTTGTGTGCATAATCGCACATGCGTGGCCGTGGAGTTGGGACATTCTAATAAGATAGTCCCTCAAAGGCGGTTGTGGGGGCTGCACACACGCGGGGACTACCAGGCAATTGGCCAGGGCACCGGGGCAGCAGATGAAATTGCACATTTCACTGTTAGAGAGTAGTATGGGGCGGTGCCATTAGTGAAAACTGCATGGCCTGGGCAACAAAGGAAGTTGCACATCTCACTAAAAGGAGGTAGTTTGGGGGTGGAGGTACCATAAAGAAAAATTGCACGTTTACGGTGTACAAGAAAAGTTGCACATCCCTGTCAGGTAGTTGCATATCGCCGGCTAGTCTGTTGCACAAAACAAGGACAAAATTGCACAAATTTTTTTTATCAAAATATACCCATGGGGGATCTAGTTTCGAAGAGCACGCCACGAGGTTCCAACGGTGAAAGCGGATCTAAATTCCGATGCGCGGTTTAAAAGTTATGACTTTTTGAAAATTTGAAAACTTAAATTAAATGCGTTCACACTAGTTTACATGGATGCTTTTGTAATGCTTTTTGTTACATGTACTTTTTCTAATATATGGATTAAAATTATTTTTCTTATTTCAATTAGAGGGGACAAATTATTACCCTTTATAAATTAGGGACAAGAAAAATTCTATTCTAGGCTGGCCGCTCGCGAAGGCCAGCGAGCAGCCGACCGCTACGTAGACTCGTCCCCGGATTTAACCCTGTTTCAATTTTTTCTTTTTTTGAGATATGACCATTTTTCCTACCGTTGGGGTCTTTGACGATAGGGTTGCATAATCTACCGCCTAAAGCCTCAGCCATAGCACACTTATCCAACTCAGCTGTTTCCTGCCATCCACCTTACCGTCGAGGACCATGACGGTAGCCCGTGCAACCTTACTGCTCAAGACCCTGGCGGTAGGTGCTGAGCAGTTATAAACCCGTAGTGGCCGGGTTGCAGGCCCCACCCACGAAGCCATCCCCGTCTTCTCCCCTATGCCATGCCCGAAGTTTGTAAATTGTTCATCCGGGTGCATATGAGGTCGGGATTAGAAGAGCACTTTTGTGCTAAGGGGTTCACACAAACAACACCGGCTAATACCAAGGCCGGTTCATGTAAGGACATCACAACCACACACCTAATAACTTTGTTCTTCTTTTTGAACAAATATCTAGATATACAAATGAATGAAACACCATCATAACATAATTAAAACCAACATACATGAAACCGAAACAAAACTGCCGAATGCAATAATCTCCTAGAAAAAGAAAATAATAATCTCATGAATGAAGAATTGTGCAGCGAAGCACATGTTAGCCTCTAATCAACATGTACAGATACACTGTTAGAAATCAAGAGGCAAGAGTCGACTTTTGATCGTTTGGTCCCGAAGACAAAACTGCAACCACGAGCCCTTACGGTTGGTTTGTGAACGCGGGTGCAGAAATTTGCACGACATAAAAGCATCGTTTGGCACTATAGTCAGTTGGCTACTCGAATTGAATTAGTAAGATTACCTTTAAGAAAAACTAGTAGCAAGAACCATCTAGCTAAATAAACTAGAGGATACCCCGCGCGTTGCTGCGGGAATTGGTTGATGGCACACATCATATCATGCAATCTAGCAAGCTTGAACCAACAGTTTCAAATAAGAATTTATAGGATTACAAAATTCAACAGTACATACATGACGGCAGTAGGTAGACTGTAGCGGCTTGCTGGAACACATGTTACTAAATTCAACAGAACGTGATGGCAGTACGCGGACATAAAACATGGAAATTGAGACCAGACCTGGGAGTTGGGATATAGAGATGCATATGTGCAGCATGTATATCGAACTCGGGTGTTCTCTTCGTCAATGCCTTCCAAGAACGCCGAGATCTCATTCTTGTGGTTATGGCTGCAGTACTGTGATCGAAAGCAAGTGATACTGGCTTGTTCTTGTGCAGCGCCACCCTTGTCAGGGATGGTGCCATCGTTCATGTCATGCAGATGCCCCTGTCCTATCACCATATCTGTGTCACGAGGAGTGAACAAAATACTTAAAGAGATGATGATCAAGCTGCGGTCATGGAGTAAAGAGAACCTTGGTCACGTCATATCAGATTTTGGAAAAGTTACGAGCAGAATTAGCAGACTTACAACTTCATGATGCGGACAGGAATTTAATAAAACAGAAAATACACCAACTTGATGAACTCCTCTATAGGGAGGAGATGCTTTGGCTTCAGAGATCTCCGATCACATGGTTGAAAGAGGGAGAGCGAAATACAGCATATCTTTATCGTCGTGCGGTGTGGCGTGCTCGGCAGAACTATATACAGCGCTTGAAGCGAGAGGATGGTACGTGGTGCTCAGCCCCGACAGATATGCAACGAAGGGCCACATCATACTTCAAGGAGGTTTATACCAAAGATCCAACTCTCACTCCGGAGAGTGTCTTGGAGGGTATCGCATCTAAGGTAACTCAAGGTATGAACGATACCCTATGTGCTCCCTTCTCGGAGGAGGAGGTATCAAATGCCCTCTTTCAAATCGGCCCGCTTAAAGCGCCAGGGACGGACGGCCTCCCGGCTAGGTTCTTTCAACGAAACTGGGCCGTGCTGAAATCTGAAATCATAGCTGCTGTGCTGGAGTTCTTTAAGTCAGGAGATATGCCGGACGGTGTGAACGACACGGCTATCGTTCTTATCCCGAAAATTCCTTTTCCAAAGGTACTCAAGGATTTTAGACCGATAAGCCTGTGTAACGTCATCTACAAGATTGTTTCAAAATGTCTCGTGAACAGACTAAGGCCGTTGCTCGCGGAGCTAATCTCAGAGAATCAGAGTGCCTTTGTTCCAGGGAGGCTTATCACTGACAATTCTATTATTGCCTTTGAATGCCTTCACCACATACAATCGCTGAAACAAAACAGACCGGCGGCGTGTGCTTACAAGCTTGACTTGTCGAAGGCATATGACCGTGTCGACTGGGACTTTTTGGAGAAGGCACTTGGTAAATGGGGCTTCGCCCAACAGTGGATTGCATGGATTATGGTGTGTGTGAAATCAGTGAAATATTCGGTCAAATTCAATGGACAATTGCTTGAGAGTTTCATTCCCTCTAGAGGATTAAGGCAAGGTGATCCTTTATCGCCGTTCTTATTTCTTTTTGTTGCTGATGCCCTTTCTGCTCTGTTCTCGAAATCAGTTGAGGAAGGCTCGCTAAAGGGGGTGGCTATCTGTCGTGGTGCACCGGTTATTTCCCACCTGTTATTTGCAGATGATACTATGTTGCTTTTTGAGGCGTCTGGCAAGCAAGCGAGCATTGTTAAGGGGCTGTTGAACACTTATACTTCTGCGACGGGTCAACTTATTAACCCAGAGAAGTGTTCCGTCCTTTTCTCTGACAATTGCTCTGATGCGGTGGCGGATGAAGTCAAAAGCACCCTCGGCCAAAGTACCTCGGCCTTCTGGTGCCGGAGGTGTCGTGGAATTATCACGGCAGATGTCCTCTTGCAAGGACTTAGTCATGGAGCCATCGCAACTAGGAAGCTTAAAGGGGTTAATCGGGACAAAGGACACGAGAGAGTTATACTAGTTCGGCCCCTTTCGGTGAAGGTAAGGCCTACGTCTAGTTGGGTTGGTATTGCTTGAGGTTCCGATAACCAGGGAGCGAGATACGCTATGCCCGGCTCTCGATGAGTTGTTTCTTGCCCTAAACCGCCAGCGGGTCGTCCCCTTATATACACGGGTGGACGCCCTGCGGTCTAAAGAGTCCCGGCCGGCTCATAAACAGTGTCCGACTCGGTCACTAGTTAATTCTACCTTATGATACAAGTCATGTCATCATGGCGGTTTACCACTATGGGCCTGAAGCCGCTTGCGGGCCTTAGACCCTTTATTGAACCGCCATCTTCATGCTTGGCCTTGGGCTTCTTTCTGATGAGTCTTCTTTGGGCGTAACTCGGCCCCTCTTGGGCGGCTTACACAAATAGTTATATCCCCAACATTAGGCCCCAGATTGATTTGAACCGATTCATGTCAATCTTAAAATACCTTAATAAATAAACCTTCAGCCTTCTGCCTGTGTAAAGGTTTTTAACCCGCCATGACGTCATCTTCTGGATCCGCGTTAACCTGTTGTGACGTCATCTTTACTTAAATTCGTATTTTACTCCGCCATATCCTCCAACGGATCTTTGCTTTTACTGACCGTTCTGAAAACCGAGGCGTCGGGGCCGCTGGATAATGATGTTTAGTCTCCTCGTTTCTCGCGCCGTCTCAGTCGGTCTTCCCTTATAAATAGGCACGACCTAGGTCTTCCATTCTCCCCCCTTTCGGTCATCCTCTTCCTCTCGCTGTCTCTCTGTTACTCGAGCTCCGCCGCCGCCGCCGCGAAGCTCCTCGTCTTCGCCCACTCCGGCCGCTGCATCAACCCGAGCCCGACCAGAAAAAACAACGGCGGACCTCCACAGTCAGTCTGCATCTGTGAGTTCCCTTCCCTGTTTCAGATATGCATTAAGGCTTCTTCGAGTTCGTCGGCGTTCGTCATTGCCTGAGCCAAACCCTTGATAGTTTTTACCTCCAATGCCCCCTTTTGATCTTCAGACAGTGTAGAACTATTGCGGTGGTTGTTTCGCACCCGTTTCCAAATGCAAATAGATCCCTTTCCATTGCATAGAGGCCCCGTTTGAGCCTATGAACTTCATCTGTGCCAGTCCTAGGTCTAAAAAATTTTCTTTTCAGAACAGCCGTTTGATCCAAAATAATAGCCGCAACTTGTGAAACCTGTTTGTTCCACCCTTAAGCAAAAAACTGCCTTTGTCGAATTTGTTTAACCACGACCGTCCACGTGGCCGGTTTAAGTAAATGACACTGATCTGTCAACCTTGCTTGCTTCTCGCGACTTAAGAAAATTTAACTGCCTTTGATACCTGTAGCGGCTTAAATATCACTGCATAGTTACCCATATGTCATTAGGCCCCTTCTTAAGCCGCCATTTTGAATAGACTTAAAATGTTTTCTTCCGGGTTAAATTTGAACCGGAAACTCTTATTTTGTCATAGGCTTCAATTTATACAATGGCACCCAAGGCTCCCAAAGCTCTCGTGACTGCAATCGGGTCAAATCCATTATTCGGAGAGCACTTTGTCTGAATCGTGAAGTCCGGCCATCTGCCTAAGAAGGAGGTCATGTCTTATCGTGCTCCTAATCCGTCAGAGGAGAAACCTCAACCCAAGGAGGGGGAGGTGATCGTGTTTACTGATCATATGAGTCGGGGTTTTGCTCCACCCGGTTCAAAATTCTTCAGGGATGTTTTGCACTTCTTTGATCTCAGACCTCAAGACATTGGACCTAACTCCGTGTCAAATATCTGCAACTTCCAAGTTTTCTGTGAAATGTACCTGGGAGAAGAGCCCAATCTACTTTTGTTCAGAGAGCTATTCTATTTAAACCGGTAGAATGAACGTGCCAACGGGCCCAGTCTAGAACTTGGCGGCATCTCAATTCAGCGATGAAGAGACTGCCTCTTTCCTTATGCCGAACTGCCCAGCCACCCAATGTACTGTAACCAGACGTTGTTTTATTGCCAGGACACTTCTCTGGCTGACGAGAACCCTCTTCCCGGCTTCCGCGCTTTGCGCCTTGAATCAAATCACCCGCTGCCGGATAAACTAACCGATGTTGAACGTCTATCACTTTCCCCTACCATCAAGAAGATCAAAGCCCTCTTAGGCAATGGCTTGAGCGGTATTGATTTGGTGCGAGTCTGGATCTCCTGGCGGGTGATCCCGTTAAGCCGCTGCGCCGGCTTAATGTGCTCTTACACTGGCGAGAAGGATGACCCGCTGCGCCACAGTTCTGATGACTTACTAGATGATATGGTTGAAGTTATGACCCAGACTTTGTTGAAAGAAGTCACGGTGACTAGTAATGCCTTTGGCTTACTTCCCTTCTGCAAGAAGAACCCGGCCCCCGCAGTGAGTCATCAACCTCAATAAATACTCTTTACTATAATCCACCTTGCTTTTACTCATAACCCCTTATCATTTTTCACAGGCCAATGACAACTTCTGGAAGGTTAAATATGACCATGAGGCGGCCAAACAAGCCAGAGCGGCAAAAAGAGCCGAAAGGAATGCCGCCAAGACTGGAACTTCAAAGAAGAGGAAGCCAAGCGCTTCAGATATGTTTAAACTTGACGATACTGATGATGACGAAGAAGAGGTAACTTTTAACTCCCTTGACTCTTTATCATCACCTTACTGACATTAAATCTTTTCAGGAAGACACGGGGAACAGCCAAGCCGTCGCGGAAGAGGTAACTATAATCTCCTCCGACTCCGAGCCCTTGCCGCGTTAGAAAATTCGAAGAGTAACCCGGAAAGTAAAATTTTCACATCCTTTGGCTTACCAAGATCCTCAATTTCTTCTGAAGAAACAACAATTTGAAAGCCGGAGGCAGACCCGGACCAGCAAGGACGTAGAGCTCTCCTCCGGCTTACCTGACGTAACCAGGAAGCGTCGGACTGAGGTTGTCTCCGATTTACGTTATGTTTTACCTTTGGCGGGTTTAATTCATCAACCTCTCAATTCATCTGACTCCAATTATCAGGATACCTCTACTTCCTCCGACGAGTCTATGCAATCTAACATGTCGGCTTTCAAAACTGCCCCTGGGTAATGTAATTTTGTTTACCTTATGCTTTACCTTATTCATGCTTTTGTACTCACCCTTCTGCCTTTGTCCACAGCGTCCAAGTAAAACCTAGTAAGAGGGCAAAAAAGAGTAAGCCGTCCCGAGACCCGGTCGCGACTGAACCGGAGCTTGGCACGACTGCTCCTGACAGTTCTACCCATCAGCCGTCGCCTGAACCAGCCTATGACATTCCAGCACCAACCTCTGATCCACCCGCCGAAGATACTCTCAACAGCTCTGATAACCCGGAAGCTCCTAGCCCGGCCAAGACAATTGATCCGGAAGTTGAGATTCTGAAGACTCAATTTGTTGAGCCGGGGAAGCCCACTGTCCTTGCCAAGTGCTCCGCTGATAACCCACAAGTATAGGGGATCGCAACAGTTTTCGAGGATAGAATATTCAACCCAAATTTATTGATTCGACACAAGGGGAGCCAAAGAATATTCTCAAGTATTAGCAGCTGAGTTGTCAATTCAACCACACCTAGAAACTTAGTATCTACAGCAAAGTGTTTAGTAGCAAAGAAATATGGTAGTGGTGGTAACGGTAACAAAGTAAAGACAACAAAAGTAATGTTTTTGGTATTTTTGTAGTGATTGTAACAGTAGCAACGGAAAAGTAAATAAGCGTAAACCAGTATATGGAAAGCTCGTAGGCACCGGATCAGTGATGGATAATTATGCCGGATGTGGTCCGTCATGTAACAGTCATAACATAGGGTGACACAGAACTACCTCCAGTTCATCAATGTAATGTAGGCATGTATTCCGAATATAGTCATATGTGCTTATGGAAAAGAACTTGCATGACATCTTTTGTCCTACCCTCCTGTGGCAGTGGGGTCCTATTGGAAACTAAGGGATATTAAGGCCTCCTTTTAATAGAGAACCGGAACAAAGCATTAGCACATAGTGAATACATGAACTCCTCAAACTATGGTCATCACCGGAGTGGTCTCGATTATTGTCACTTGAGGGTTGCGGATCATAACACATAGTAGGTGACTATAGACTTGCAAGATAGGATCAAGAACTAACATATATTCATGAAAACATAATAGGTTCAGATCTGAAATCATGGCACTCGGGCCCTAGTGACAAGCATTAAGCATAGCAAAGTCATAGCAACATCAATCTCAGAACATAGTGGATACTAGGGATCAAACCCTAACAAAACTAACTCGATTACATGATAAATCTCATCCAACCCATCACCGTCCAGCAAGCCTACGACGGAATTTCTCACGCACGGCGGTGAGCATCATGAAATTGATGATGGAGGATGGTTGATGATGACGACGGCGATGAATCCCCCTCTCCGGAGCCCTGAACGGACTCCAGATCAGCCCTCCCGAGAGAGATTAGGGCTTGGCGGCGGCTCTGTATCGTAAAACGCGATGAAACTTTCTCTCTGATTTTTTTCTCCGCGAAAGCCAATATATGGAGTTGGAGTTGGCGTTGGAGGGTCTCGGGGCCCACGAGGTAGGGGAGCCCGGGGTGGGCGCGCCCCACCCTCGTGGACAGGGTGTGGGCCCCCTAGTCTTCATCTTTGGCGAGGATTTTTTATTATTTTTTATAAGGCATCCCGTGGAGTTTCAGGTCATTCCGAGAACTTTAGTTTTCGCATATAAACAACATCATGGCAATTCTCTGAAAACAAATCGGTCCGGTTAGTTCCATTCAAATCATACAAGTTAGAGTCCAAAACAAGGGCAAAAGTGTTTGGAAAGTAGATACGATGGAGACTTATCAACTCCCCCAAGCTTAAACCCTTGCTTGTCCTCAAGCAATTCAGTTGACAAACTGAAAGCGAAAAAGAAAAACTTTTACAAACTCTGTTTGCTCTTGTTGTTGTACTTATGTCAAGCCAGCATTCAAGTTTTCAGCAAATATTATAACTAACCACATTTGCAATAATTCTCAGGTCTCATGTTTACTAATATCAATAACATAATCAGCTAGCAAGTCATAATAATAAATCTCGGATGACAACACTTTCTCAAAATAATCATAATATGATATAACAAGATGGTATCTCGCTAGCCCTTTCTGAGACCGCAAAACATAAATGCAGAGCACCTTCAAAGATCAAGGACTGACTCGACATTGTAATTCATGATAAAAGAGATCCAATCATAGTCATACCCGATATAAATTAACAATAATGAATGCAAATGACAGCTGTGCTCTCCAGCTAGTGCTTTTAATAAGAGGGTGATGACTCAACATGAAAGTAAATAGATAGGCCCTTCGCAGAGGGAAGCATGGATTTGTAGAGGTGCCAGAGCTTGATTTTGAAATAGAGATAAATTATATTTGAGCGGCATACTTTCCTTGTCAACATAACAACTAAGAGATGATGATATATTCCATGCTAAACAAATTATAGGCGGTTCCCAAACAGAATGGTAAAGTTTATACTCCCCCTCCTCCACAAGCATCAATCCATGGCTTGCTCGGAACAACGAGTGCCTCCAACATTCAACGGGTCCCAGGAGGAGTTTTGTTTGCAATTATTTTGATTTAGTTTGCATAAAGCATGGGACTGGGCATCCCGGTGACCAGCCATTTTCTCGTGAGTGAGGAGCGGAGTCCACTCCTCTTGAGAATAACCCGCCTAACACGGAAGATAAGGGCAGCACTAGTTGATATATGAGCTATTCGAGCATGCAAAACAGAATGATTATTTGAAGGTTTAGAGTTTGGCACATACAAATTTACTTGGAACGGCACGTAGATACCGCATATAGGAAGGTATAGTGGACTCATATGGCATAACTTTGGGGTTTAAGGGATTGGATGCACAAGCAGTATTCCCGCTTAGTACAAGTGAAGGCTAGCAAAAGACTGGGAAGCGACCAACTAGAGAGCGACAACAGTCATGAACATGCATTAAAATTAATAAACATTGAATACAAGCATGAGTAGGATATAATCCGCCATGAACATAAATATCGTGAAGGCTATGTTGATTTGTTTCAACTACATGCGTGAACATGTGCCAAGTCAAGTCACTTAAATCATTCAAAGGAGGATACCAACCCATCATACCACATCACAACCATTTTAATAGCATGTTGGCACGCAAGGTAGACCATTATAACTCATAGCTAATCAAGCATGGCACAAGCAACTATGATATCTAATTGTCATTGCAAACATGTTTATTCATAATAAGCTGAATCAAGAACGACGGACTCATCATATTTACAAAAACAAAAGAGGTCGAGTTCATACCAGCTTTTCCCATCTCAGTCAGTCCATCATATATCATCATAATTGCCTTTCACTTGCACGACCGAACGGTGTGAATAATAATAAGAGTGCACGTGCATTGGACTAAGCTGGAATCTGCGAGCATTCAATAAACAGGAGAAGACAAGGCAATATGGGCTCTTGGTTAAATCAATAATAATGCATATAAGAGCCACTTCAACAATTTAATTATGGTCTTCTCCTACTGACCCTCAAAGAAAAGAAAAGGAATAAAACTATTTACACGGGAAAGCTCCCAACAAGCAAAAGAAGAACGGGAAATATTTTTGGGTTTTCTTTTTAATTATTACTACTACAACAGGAAAAATAAACTACTGCTAATCTTTTTGGTTTTTCTAAGGTTTATTACACACACAAGAAGAAAGCAGGAAAAAGGAAAATAAACTAGCATGGATATTATAGTGAACGAGTATGAGCAACGACATCTAGCAATGAGTGTGTGTGAACATGAATGTAATGTCGGTGGGAAATACGTACTCCCCCAAGCTTAGGCTTTTCTCCTAAGTTGGTCTATTGCCAGGGATAGCCTGGTGATATCCGTAGGTGTAGCTGGGGTCGTACTGCGATCAAGAATAGTTGGGATCATAATGTGAGGAAGAGGACTCTGACTGCCACTGGCTGGCAACCGCCTCAGGATCCCAAGAATAAACAGACCGTCGTGAAGGCTCATCTTGTGGCTTCGGTTCCGGGGCTGGTGCAGGATTCCGATAGGCTTGAACAGCCGCCCACGGAACAATGTAAGGACTGATGATGTTGGTTGCGGAGGAAGTCGGTGAGGCCGGCGTTCTCAATTAATAGATAGAAATCCTTATAAATCCCGGCTCTCCTCAAGAAGTCATCGGAAGGACATTCACACGACCGGACCTCCGCGGTGCGAGGCAAATTAAATTTGGGCTTCTGCTCTTCTTCCTTTTGTTTTTTCCTCGAGCTTCAGCTCGACGAGCCCCTCAAAAGTCTCTTCATTATTTCTGAAATAATCTGAAATTTTTAGTAGCTTCAAATAAAAGTGAACCAACTTCAATAAAACTGATAGCAACTACTCATACAAGTGCTTTGAGCATATATCAAGCATTAGAACTACTTGGAACTATATAAATTTGACATGCAAGCTCAAGAACATGGTCACCTATGCAGCACAAATTTGCAATGAATAAAGCACTAGAACAAAAACTAATTGGACCAATGGAGGAGTCACATACCAAGGAACAATCTCCCAAGCAAAGAGAGGTGCTTTGAGCAAGGAGATCGAAAATCACAACAAAAGTGGCTGGAACACGAGCTTGAGTTGGTTTTTCGGGTTTGTGTGAGGCAGAGTAAGAAGATGGGTGCAAGAATAAGTGGAGGAGGGCCACCGTGGGCCCACGAGGCGGGGCGCCCGGGGTAGGGCGCCCTCCACCTCGTGGCAGGTGGCAGCTCCCAGCGGTAATTTTTGCACTATAAATCCTCAAATATTCCCGAAAAAATCATATTAAATTGGCATGGCATTCTTTTTATTTTCAGGGTATTTTTATATTGCATAGATAAATAAGGAAACAGACAGAAAAATACTATTTTACTTTATTTCTACTAAATAACAGAGAATATAAAGATGGTACAGAAGGTTGTGCTTCTAGTTTCATCCATCTCATGCTCATAAAAAAGAATCCACTAATAAGGTTGATCAAGTCTTGTTAACAAACTCATTCCGATAATCATGGAACCGGAGAAATTTCGAATAACACTATGTTACCTCAACGGGGATATGGACATCCCCAATAATAAGTATATCATATTTCTTCTTGACAGTAGGGAGAGGAAATTCAAAACCTCCAAATATAATCGATGGAATTTTTCCAGTAGAGTTGATACTATGAACTTGAGGTTGTTTCCTTGGAAAGTGTACCATATGCTCATTACCATTAACATGAAAAGTGACATTGCCTTTGTTGCAATCAACAACAGCCTATGCAGTATTAAGGAAAGGTCTTCCAAGAATAATAGACATACTATCGTCCTCGGGAATATCAAGAATAACAAAGTCCGTTAAAATAGTAACGTTTGCAACCACAACAGGCACATCCTCACAAATACCGACAGGTATAGCAGTTGATTTATCGGCCATTTGCAAAGATATTTCAGTAGGTGTCAACTTATTCAAGTCAAGTCTACGATATAAAGAGAGAGGCATAACACTAACACCGGCTCCAAGATCACATAAAGCAGTTTTAACATAATTTCTCTTAATGGAGCATGGTATAGTAGGTATTCCTGGATCTCCAAGTTTCTTTGGTATTCCACCCTTAAAAGTATAATTAGCAAGCATGGTGGAAATTTCAGCTTCCGGTATCTTTTTTTTTTGTAACAATATCTTCCATATATTTAGCATAAGGATTCATTTTGAGCATATCAGTCAATTGCATACGCAAAAAGATGGGTCTAATCATTTCAGCAAAGCGCTCAAAATCCTCATCATCCTTTTTCTTGGATGGTTTGGGAGGAAAAGGCATGGGTTTCTGAACCCATGGTTCTCTTTCTTTACCATGTTTCCTAGCAATGAAGTCTCTTTTATCATAACGTTGATTCTTTGATTGTGGGTTATCAAGATCAACAGCAGGTTCAACTTCTACATCATTATCATTACTAGGTTGAGCATCATCATGAACATCATCATTAACATTTTCACTAGGTTCATGTTCATTACCAGATTGTGTTTCAGCATCAAACATAGAGATATCATTTGGATTATCAGGTGGTTTAGCAATAGGTTCACTATAAGTTTGCACAGTTCTATCATTTTTATTTTTCTTCCTTTTAGAAGAACTAGGCATATCAATATTATTTCTCTGAGAATCTTGCTCGATTCTCTTTGTCACAGCCCTAGAATTGTTTGACATTAGTTGCATTAAGGCATTCATGGCATCATGTTAATTTTCATGAAATTGAAATGGGGATGACCAAGCCCTAGCATCTAAAACAATTCAAATAGGTTCAACTAAGAAATATTTCCAATGAACCAAATGGACTTCAAAAATGTTCCTCATATCTGGAAAAATGCTTTGAAACATAACCAGGGGTGATGCACATTTTTCCATGACATTTGGACTTTGGAGTTAATTCATATGGTATTTGCATTTGGGCATTTAAAATACTATAAAATAATTTAAATGCTCAAATAATTCTGAAACTAAATGTGGGCTGTTGCATATATTTCAGAAGGTACCCACAATTATTTTCAGGATTTTTAGAAGTGCCCTGGTATTTTTAATAAAGCCCTAAAACTACAGAATAATAGAAAACAGAAAACAACTAAAGGAACAGAACCCACCTGGCCTTACCTGTAGCCAGCCCATTAGGCAGCCCAGCCCACCAGGGGCACCGCTGTCTTCAACCTCGCCTACTGGCAGAGGCGTGTCGACGCCGCACGCCGCCACCTCCTCCCTTCCACCTGCTGCCTCCCGACCTCCTTGCGATGCCACGCGCCTCCCGACCCCCTGACCCCTCACTCTTCCCGTGCCCCTCTCCCTACTCTCTCTCGCTCTGCGCCTCGTGCCCGAGAGCCGCCGTCGCCGCCGCTCGCCACCACCGCGGCCACAGGGCCTCCCTCGCTCCCCCAACTAGGCCACCAGCTCCGCCACTCCATCCTCGCCCTCCCGCCATCACACGCGACCGGAGAAGCCCGAGGCGCCGCCCGCCGTCCTTCCCTCTTGGACCCGCCGATGCCGCCGACGAATTCGTCGGCTCCGGCCATCCCGACCTCGCCGAGCATCCCATCGCCATCGCCAGGAGCCCCCGCACCAACCCCCTCCCCGATGCCGATTCTCTCCTCTAACCACGGGCTCCGCCGAGCCCGAGAGCTTGTCGCCGCCCGCCACGAGGTCGCCATGGGCTAGAGGCCCCTGCGTCGCGTCCCGAAAGCACGCTGTCGTCCTCGTCGCGTTCAGGAACCAGAGCACCTACCCACTCCTCCTCCGTGCCCAAACGCCAGGTCCGAAGCGTGCCCGAGCTCCGGCCGCCACATAGCTTCGCCCAAGGCGTCGATTCCGACCGCCCGAGCTCAAGTCCCTCCACCAAGAGCCTCGGCTCATCCCGACTCCCAGAGGTACCCTCCCGACCCTTTTGGTGGCGGAACAATGAGTGCACTTGCGCCGCCAGCGTCGCTTCGCCGGCGGACTAAACGCCGCGCCATTGACTGACTCACTGACCGGCGTGGGTTGACCCACTGCCCGGTTTGACCTCCCCCTCTCCCCACTGACATGCGGGCCCCGCCCGGCTAACTAATCTAGTTTAGGTTTAAACTAATTTAACTTAACCTAGGTTAGTGCTAATTAACTAGGTTAGTTTAGTTAGTCACTGACGTGTGGCCCCCACACGTCAGGTTTGACCTGGGGCGCCCTGTTGACCCGCTGACGTCACATTGACGTCAGGCTGACGCAATAACTAGGTTTCTAGATTTAATTTAATTCAGTAAATTTCAGAAAATACTCTAAACTTCTAAAAATCATATAAATTCAACCGTAACTCGGATGGAAATAATTTATATATGAAAAATGATCAGAAAAATATGAAGAATCTGTTTATGCCATGATCATGCATGTTTGAACAGGTTAACCTCACTGAATAGGATGAATCATGATTAGGGTAACTTATGAACTAGTTTTTGGAGTTGGAGTTCAACCTTGTTTGAATTCCACTTCAACTAACTTGGATTATTATTGCACTAGGTAAATTCAGTTCCTTAACATGATCATGCATCATATATGTGCATTGCATTGATTGCGTTCTTTCTCAGTTGCCGGTGTTTGTTCCCTCCCGGTAGACGATGTACCGACGATGATTATTCGATGACACCGATGAAGAACTATTATCTTCAGAAGTGCCAGGCAAGCAAAACCCCCTTGTTCATTCCGATACAATCCCACTCTCTCGCTCCTGCTCTATTTTACTGCATTAGGACAACAACGACTCATGTGTTACTTGCTGCGGTAGCTGAACCCTTGATCCTTTGCATGACTGTCATTCCACAAGAATTAGATGAAACCCACTAGCATGAGTAGGAATTGTTTGAGCCATGTTGTGCCTACTCATTTATGCTTGTTGTCATGCCTGCTACTGCTTAGAGTTGAGTCGGGTCTGATTCATCGGGAATGAATTGGAATTGTTATGAACATGTCCGATTGTGTGAGAGCTAAGTGTGTGAACACGATTTGGTAAAGGTAGCGGTGAGAGGCCATGTAGGAGTACATGGTGGGTTGTCTCATTGAAACCGTCCTCGGGAACTGAGTTACGTGTTTGTGATCCATGATCTGATTACTACCACGCATTGGGCCCGAAACCAATGGACCCTCTCGGCTTCTTGACCACCCTTGTCCTCGGTCCGGGAGTTGCAAGTAGTTTCGGTGTTTGTAGCATCTTTGGGGGCATACGCATAGCGCTGACCTTAGGGGTGGGTTGTGTTGCGGTAGGCACCGTGGCCCGTGTACCGAGTGCCCGTTTGGTATCTCGGGAACCCTGCACACATCGTTCGGGCTGTATGGGAAACCTCGGCGGACTCCTGCGGATGGAACCGAATAGGCGATAAACCTGGACTAGGGACTTGAGTGTTTAGGTAGGCCGTGGCCGACACCCACGTTGGGCTTCCGCTTGAAGGTTGCCGAGTACATGTCGTGTAAACGGCGGTAAGTGGTGAGCGTGTGTGAAGAAGTACACCCTGCAGGGTTTAATATGATCTATTGAATAGCCGTGTCCACGGAGAAGGACTTCTGGGTTGCCTATATCGGTTCATAGACAAGTGAAAGTGGATACTCTAAAATGCGCAAGATAAGCGTGAGTGCTATGGATGGCGTTCTCGTGGGAGGCGAGGCGGGTCCATAGTGGTGTATTGATATGGTGAATATGTGGACTCGTGTGCCACCTCAAAAGAGTTACTTGCGATCGTAGTTCAGGATAGCCACCGAGTCGAGCTGGCTTGCTGCGGTCAAACTCCACCACCCCTTTGATAATGATGCATATGTAGTTAGTTCGATGTAAGTCTTGCTGAGTACAATTGTACTCACGTTTGCTTATTTTATGTTTTGCGAGAGACGTCGGTCTCGCTAGTAGTTCCACGTGGACTTGATGTTTAGCTTGTTACCTCAGCTACGATCTTGTGCCTCGGCAGATCTGGTAGATAGTCGGGCTTCTCAGCCTTTTTCATTTATAGTTATGCGTACTCGGACATGTTTAGCTTCCGCTTGTGCTTTGACTTGTATGCTTCGAGTGTTGGGTCATGAGACCCATGTTTGTAATATCTCGCTCCTCGGAGCCTAATGAATAATATTTTGAGTCGTAGAGTTATGTTGTGATGCCATGTTGTATCTCGCATATTGAGCATAATGTGTGTATGTTTGAAATGCTTGGTATGTGTGGATCCGACAAACTAGTTGTTTATCCTTGGCAGCCTCTCATATGGGGAAATGTAGTCTCGTGCTTCGGCGATAGTAGTCCGCTTCTGCCCGGTTCACGAGTCCTGCTAGCCCAGCACTCTGCTTGGACACTTGGCTGGCGGCATGTGTTTCACTTCGTTCCTATGTCTGTCCCTCGGGAAATGTCACGCGGTGTTATTCGAGTCCTGCCTAGCCTGCTACAGCCCGGGATACGGAGTCCTGTTAGCCAGTGCTACAGCCGAATATATTCGTTGATGACCGACATGCTCGATGTGATTCATGTATGCCTGTCCCCATAGGTTAGCGCCGCTTTGGGTTCACGACTAGCCATGTCGGCCGGGTTCTTTGTCATATGGATGCTAGCGACACTATCATATCGTGAGCCAAAAGACGCAAACGGTCCGGGCCATGGTAAGGCGACACCGTGGGAATACCGTGCGTGAGGCCGCAAAGTGATATGATGTGTTACATGCTAGATCGGTGTGACCTAGGATCGGGTCTGACAGCGTTAGTATCGAGCTTTGATGCTGTGGGACTACCAAGCCAAACTGGTCGAGTTGTGTCTAGAAATGCTTTAGTTATGTAAGGGAATTGATTGTGGAAGGAGCGTAAGGCTCTTTTTACTGCTTATACCTCATGGCCTTCTGATCTGAGTCATCCTCTTCTCTTCTACGGGGTTTAAGATCTAGGCTTCTCATCTATCTATTAGGATGACGTGTTACTAATCCATAGACCTTTAAGATTGCTGGTTTTAAGCCTCAGTTCAGTTCCTACTATTTCTGTATGATAATTGTTGATCCCAGAATCTTGTTATGATATTGTTGAGTGGTTATGCCACCATTTCTGCAGGATGTCTCAAATCATTTTGAGCATTTACAGCCGTTATGCTGTCCGAGTCATCCCAGGTCTCTAATTAGTCTGATGCATTTTGCAAGTCCCTTCTTCCGTTCCTGATGTCCTTTTGGGCCAGATAAGCACACTAACCGGTGCGTTGGGGTAATTTATTGCCTTGACATATATGTTGGAACTATTATTATGACCCTAGATGTTTAGGAAGTCACCTAGCAATTTAGCAATGCTTTTGTATCCTCGATGTGATGATTACGCCATCGTTTTGAAAGCATCCGTGATGCCATTTAGTAGTAGGTATTCTACTCTGGGGTTCTTGAACCGAGATTCATCCTACTTCATGTTGTTAGTATTTGCTAGTGCCTTTAGGATATTAGTAACCTTGCGATAGTCCTCGAAGTCCGTGGTATTCTCCTTCTTCCAAATACCATGAACTAATTGTGGCAGAAGTTCTCTTGAACCAAACATCACAATAAGAGTACTCTTGGGGAGTTCTCCATTCATAATTGTGAATCTGCCAATTCTACCTTCCTGCATGGGTTATCCGGAAGAAATGATGAGCTTGCTCGACATACTAATCTGTGCATCCACAACTCAGAAAATTATATGTTCCTTTGAGTTGTTCTCTTAGATGCCTTCTGACCTTCATCTATCAATTGATAGCCAAGGGTATGTGTGCATTGGTGTTCATCGATGCATTTTATCCTTGTGGTCCGTCAAGCCATTCTATTCCGGAATGACTAGGAGAAACAAACTCCAGTACCTCATCCATTTCTAGGATTGGGTCAAAGTAGTTGTACTCCGCAGATCAAAATGCCAATTCAGCTTTTGATTCTGTTCTACCCTGAAGTATTGCCATCTTATGTCCAGAATGTCATGGGGGTTGCACAACCTCTTAGGAATCCTTGACGCAGTGATACTTCTCGCCATCACTATCCATTCCTCGGTTCCGTGTTGTTGTAACCGGAATGCCGGCAAGTGAATTGTGATGTGCGAAGTCAATACTCCGAGCAACTTGTTGCTTGGTAGTGAATGGACAATATTCTCATTCTTAGCGTGTTGGTTATTAAACCATCATCCTAAGATTGATCGTGCTACCTAGTCCTTACTTCTGGTGCACACTTCGATTGATGAGTTAGGATTGTGTCAAGTCCTCACTCATTTGATATTATCGTCTTGCCCTCAAAAGCAAGATTGCTCTCGAGCTTAGTAACATGCCAGTGGTTCGTGACTTTCCAATATCTTCTTGGGAGTGTTACCGGGTTGTTTCCTGACTGTTATGTTGAGCTCGTGATCAAGTTGGTTTCTTGTGAACCACCCCTTCTCCAAGAATCTGTGTTGGATACCCCTGAGCTAGTTGGTTAAGCTAGACAACAACTTGGAGAGTTGGAAGATAAAAGCTTGTCCAATCTAGTTCATTCCAAAGGGATATTCTGGTGTAGTGTGTGTTGAAGAAGGGTGATATCTTCATCGATTGGTCCCTGTGATCAGTTGCTGGACCTATTATCCTATCAATTCGTTGATTTGGGTATGGGCCATTGTCAAGTCAAATCAGTACCAACGATGCTCGTAATGTTGCCTTACTCGTGGTTGATCCCTCGAGCATACACCATTATATCTTTTGGTCTGGCCAATGCTATCACCGTGTTCACATGATGGTGGAAGTCCAGTGATATGGAAATTCCGATGAGTTGCTGTTGAGCCCATCAGTAGCATTTCGTCTCCCCCATGAGTCATGTGGAACACCAACGTAGTATTGGAAACTTGTGTAAGCAATGCCTTCGTGAACCGTTCATGAAGCCTATGCTTGGATGGAAGGAGTGACTTCCTCGAATTCATGTGCTTTAGGTGTACGTCGCCACCATGAATTTGAGAAAGGTTTGTTTTGCCTCCTCTGGAATCATCCCAAGTCCGTCATGCATGTGCAAAGTATTCTATGGTTTGATAGACTGATCATCTTCATTCCGTATGTATCCCTAGTGTTGAGGATATAGCTACGGAGTGTGAACCGCCCCGGAGGGGCCGGTTTACCCTCGTGTGGGATCCAGGCCCATATGGAGGCCTGGAGCCCGGAAGGGAATTAAGATCCATACATGTAAACCGCCCTAATACTGTAACTTGTGTTGTAAGACAAGAAAGGAGAGACCAAACCGGACTCCTATATGAGCCGGATTGGGATTCTGTAAGCCGGCCGGGCGTTAACCCGTGTATATAAGGGGACGACCCGGCGGCGAGTTGGGGACAGAGATTCGAGGCCAAGGCAAAGCTATTGCTCCTTAGTCGCCGAATCATATCAATCAAACCACAATCGGGCGTAGGTCTTTACCTTCATTGAAGGGCCGAACCATATAATTCCGTGTCTTGTGTCCGCATTAACCCCTCTAGGTAACCCGTCGATGGCCTGCGACTAAGTCCTTTCTTGAGGACATCTGCCGTGACAATTCCACGACGGTTGGCGCCCACCGTGGGGCTATCGCCGCGATGGTTTGATGATCTTAGAGGGCAAGTTCGAGGGACTCGAAGGCTATCTGATGGGCGGATGACTAAGAGTCGTCGCGGCAAACTCTACATCGACGATGCGGATCGGGCCCCGAGGCGGCTCGATTGAGTCTGGTACCGGGTCCCCTTTGGCGGCATACACGTGTTCATCGGCAAGATCGGCGAGTCGGGGCTGGGCGGACACCTGCACCGCCCTCGTCGAGACGGCTCAGCGGGCAAAGAAGAGTCCTGCCCGGCCAAACCGGTGGTCAAGCATGTTTTCGTGGGAGTCGTCCCACGGAGGTTCTGAGCGGATCAGCATCTGGTAGATTTAAACCGTCGTTTACTCTGGCGACGAGTCGTCGGCCGAGAAACAGAGTCTTTATACCAGCTGCAGGATGACCAGATCGGGGCTGTTCCGACGGTGAGGCGTTCGGACCCTTCGATCTACCCAACGGGTTGGGATCTTCATGACCGGTACACAGCGGTACTTCACTCTTCGACCAAGGGCGCCCTGATCGCCCGGTTCAACAGCGGCGGCAGCCGGGGAGGAGGCCTGCTACCGCCGGCTCAAGTTTTGTCGAGCTCTTTGTGCGTTAGCTGTGCTCTGGCGGAGGCTAATCCGCCGGATCAGGGCGTTCTAGCGGAGATTGCAAAGGTGAGGGAACAGATCAATAATGCTAAAGCAGACTTAGCAGCCGCGACGAAAGGATGGCAGCGAGCAGGCCGCCTTTGGATGCGCAGAGCTTACGAGCTCGAGCTGGACGAGCGCGGCACACGAAGTCATGAAAAGGAAGTACAGTCCCGTTTGCCTTCCTTTTTGAGGAAGGAGCTTTTCAATACCGGGGCAGGGACGATAACCGCCGCCGTTAGTAAACCGGCTGGAAGCACCTGGGACGGCCGCACCAGTTCAGCCCCGGATGATAGATCTACCTCGCCATCATACCGGCGCACCCCGGACCGTGCAGACACCTCTGGGTCATTACTCCAGCCCGATGGATAACCTCGTAGCAGCTGCGGCACGGTTAGAGGCAATCCCAATTGAAGGCGATTCACCACAGGCAGTGGAGACACGCCGGGTCAAGGAGCTCCTCAGGACGGCCTTGGCTCAGCAAGAAGCGTACTCGTATAGTCGAGAGAGGATCCACTCCACCCCCCGCCCAAGTCGGAGCTGCAGTCAACGCATCGATGAACCGGCCGTGTCGAGCAATGCGCAGCGTGGACCGCCCCGCGGCAACAATCCGGCAGGCGGTTTTGAGGATGCCCAAGTGGTAGTAGACCGCGCTAGGGCACGCCGGGAGGCCGGATTAGCAGCACAAGCGGAGGATCATCCGCCCGCGCCGGTTCGACCAACCATCTTCGAACCGGGGGTCACATCTGGCTCTTTGGGGGTGCCTTGCCTCGTCCCTGCTTTACGCAACGTGCGCTTGCCCAAGGATTTCAAGGGGCCACGCAAGGTGCCCAACTATACAGCCGACTTGGCTCCAGAGGCATGGATAGAAAGCTACGAGATGGCCATGGAAATGCTGGATGTGGATGAAGCAGCATGTGCAAAGTATTTCACAATGATGCTGGAAGGTACTGCCCGGACCTGGTTGAAAAACTTACCGCCCGACTCTATCAGCTCGTGGGCGCAGTTGAGAACCCGGTTCATTCAAAATTTCAAGGACACCTGTAAACAGCCCATGTCGGTGGTGGATCTGGCGACTTGCGTCCAGGCGGACGGAGAGTCTACAACCCATTGGGTGCGCGGGTCTCGGAAGTTTACATTCTTGAGACCGGATCAACCCTGGCTCCGCGATCATGACGTTGGAAGCCAATTGCCGGTTTGAACCGCTGAAGCTGAAGCTGGGTCGCATGAAGCGTTTTTGTCATGATATGGGCACTCTAATGGGTGTTTTGGTAAAGTACGCTGATTCTGATAGTACCAAGGATCCTGAATCGGAGAATGATGAAGCGGGGAAGGGAAAACAGAACAGCAATTCCAGGAGCCAGCAGCATCAGTCGGCAGGCAACGGAGGGCACAAGCGTAAAGCGAACGGCAACATGGGCTTTGTGGCCAACACCAACACGCAGGACAAGGGTCAGCGGCGCCGGGGTAGGCAGTCAAACCGAGGTGGTCACAATCCGGATCGTTTAAACTTCGTACTAAATCAACCTTGTCCAAAGCACGGGACGAAGGAGGCACCGGCGAACCACCTTTGGAAGGACTGTTATATTATGCAGGAGTTTAAGAACTCCAACTCTTTCGGTATGATCCGAGGTCCGCGGCGGTTCGAGGTCCGCTCCGGTTTCTGGCGGAGGAAATCCGGCCCAGGGTTGGCGGTAATCCGGGCGGGCAAGGCAATCGAATAATGAAGGTAATCATAACAGATCGAACCAAGGGGGCTACAATCAACAACAGCAGCAGTCGGGTTATCAGAGCAATCCAAAGCAATTGAATGGCGGGCAGTACCACGTCTTTACCACCAGCCTAGACCGACGAGACCGGAAACTTCAGAGGCGGGCGGTCAGTGTTGTTGAACCGGCTGCGCCGCATTACCTGCGATGGTCCGAACAGCCGATTGTGTGGAGCAGAGAGGACCATCCTCCCCGCGTTTACAATCCGGGTCGATTAGCCTTGGTGGTGGCACCTCGGTGGCGGGTACAAGTTTACCAAGGTTCTTATGGATGGAGGAAGCAGCATTAACATCTTATACTACGAAACTTTCCGGCGAATGGGGTTAACGATAGGCATCTCAGGCCGTCCGATCTGATGTTTCACGGAGTAGTGCCGGGTAAGTCGGCATATCCGGTCGATAAGGTAGCCCACAGGTAACCTTTGGAGCGAGCATGATTCCGAGCGAAGCGATGACATTTGAGGTGGTGAAAATTCAGAGTCCTTACCACGCCCTCTTTGGGCGGCGGCTTATGCTAAGTTCATGGCACGGCCTGTTATGTCTACTTGCAGCTGAAAATGCGGGTCACAAAGGAACAATAACGGTTCATGGAGCCGCCGGATCGCTCTGGAATGCGAGGAAGGTGATGCGGCTTATGCCGAGTCGGTTTGTGCCACGGAGGAGTTAAAGTATTATAAGGATAATGTTGATCCGGCGGATATGACCCCTTTGAAGAAGCCAACTACAGAGCATGATCCGGACTTGAAGTTCAAGTCGGCCGCTGAAACGAAGCTTGTTGATTTTGTGTCTGGCGAATCATCCAAGCAGTTCACCATCAGTGCCAACTTGGATCCTAAATAGGAAAGCGCGCTCATCGAGTTCATCCGTGAGAACCGGGACATCTTTGCATGGAAACCTTCCGACATGCCGGTGTACCGAGGAACTCGCTGAGCACACTCTTAATGTTGATCCAAATACAAACCGGTAAAACAGTTTCTTCGCGGTTTAATGAGGAGAGGCGAAAAGCCATCGGAGAAGAAGTCGCTAGACTTTTGGCGGCGAGGTTTATCGTTGAAGTCTTTCACCCAGAGTGGCTCGCTAATCGGTGTTGGTCCTTAAGAAAAATGGCACTTGGCGCGTATGCGTGGATTACACAGATCTCAACAAAGCTTGTCCGGCGGATCCTTTCGCCCTCCCGCATTGACCAGATCATTGATGCAGCGGCGGGTTGTGGCGTTTGAGCTTTACGGATGCATATTCTGGTTATCATCAGATTAAGATGGCGGTTAAAGACCAGGAGAAGACTGCGTTTATCACCCCTTTTGGAGCTTTACGCTATGTGTCCATGCCTTTTGGGCTCAAGAGTGCCCAAGCAACTTATCGGCGTTATGTCTGTAATTGTTTGCATAAACAGATCGGCCGTAATGTGCGCGCCTATGTGGATGATATCGTGGTGAAATCAAGGCAAAAGGAGACATTGATTGAGGATTTAAGGAAACCTTTGACAACTTGCGGGTGTACAAGATGATGCTCAACCCGCCAAGTCGTCTTTGGTGTTCCGGCAGGCAAGTTGTTGGGTTTTCTCGTGTCAAACCGGGGGATTGAAGCTAATCCGGAGAAGATTACGGCTATTACTTCCTTAGCTAAGCCAAAGTGCATCAATGATGTTCAACGTTTGGCAGGCCGGATTGCTGCGCTAAGTCGGTTTATCAGTCGCCTTGGAGAGAAGGCTATCCTTTGTATCGAGATCTTTGAAGACGGATCAATTAAATGCGAGCTCACCTGCGATGAGGCATTGGAGGATCTAAAGCGGCAGTTGGCCAACCCGCTGTTCTTGCTGCCCCTATGGACGAGGAGCCGCTCTGTTATATGTCGCTGCTAATGCGAGGCGCAGTGAGTGTGGCCATTGTGGTGGAGCGCAAGGAGGCAGGGAAAGAATATCCGGTTCAGCGGCCAGTTTACTACATCAGCGAGGTTCTCATTGAGTCTAAACAAAGGTATCCACATTGGCAGAAGCTGGTATATGGGGTCTTTATGGCAAGCCGGAAGCTGAAGCAATATTTCCAAGGGCACCCCATCACGGTGGTCAGCTCGGCTCCTTTAGGCGATATCATCTTGAACCGGAAGCAATCGGCGGATTGCTAAGTGGGCTATAGAGCTAGGGCCGCACGGTTTAAAATACGTGCCCCGGACGGCCATAAAATCCCAGGCTCTTGTGGATTTTATTAATGATTGGACGGAGTTGCAAGCACCAGAAGAGAAGCCGGATCACACCTATTGGACCATCCATTTTGATGGGTCCAGGCAGTTGGAGGGCTCGGGGGCTGGAGTCGTATTAACTTCCCCACGAGGTGACAAGTTCTGTTATGTTCTCCGCCTAATGTTCCCTTGTACTAACAATGCAGCTGAGTATGAAGCCTTGCTCCATGGTCTCCGGATGGCCAAGGAAATGAATCTCAGCCGGGTTAAATGCTTTGGTGACTCGGACTTGGTGGCCCAGCAAGTATCCGGCACTTGGGACTCCAAAGATCCGCTTATGGCTGCGTATCGTCGGGAAGTGGATGTTGTGGCAGGACATTTTAAAGGGTATCAGGTAGACCATGTGGATCGTCGGAAGAACGAAGCAGCTGATGCTTTAAGCCGGCTGGGTTCCCAGCGTAAACCGGTCCCGCCCAACGTTTTCCTTGATGTGCTGCACAAACCGTCGGTCAAGCTCCTGATGAGATTGATTTGGCTATCCCTGATCCGGAGGCTCAAGCGGTGGCGGCCTTGCATATCATTCCGGATTGGGCGCTCCTTATTTGGCATATATGAACCGGGCGAATTACGGAGGATGAGGCGTTGGCCCGGCAGATAGTTCGGCGGTCTAAGTCTATGATCATTGTTAATGGCGAGTTGCACCGTCGCAGTGTGTCAGGGGCGTTTCAGCGTTGTGTGTCCCCTGAAGAGGGCTGTGAGATATTGCGAGAGATTCATGAAGGGGATTGTGGTCACCACGCCGGTTCAAAATCCACAGTGGCCAAGGCATTCCGCCATGGTTTCTATTGGTTGACTGCCCATGCCGATCACGGAGGATCTAGTCGAGACGATGTGATGGTTGCCAAAAGTTTTCGAGCGTGCTCATGTGCGGCCCAAGAATTGAGGATGATTCCAATTACTTGGCCGTTTGCGACTTGGGGGCTGGACATGGTTGGGCCCTTCAAAAGGTCCAAGGACAAAAAGACCCACCTGTTGGTAGCTGTAGATAAATTTACCAAGTGGGTCGAGGCGAGAGCCTGTTAGCAAGTGTGATGCAGCCACGGCGGTTCAGTTTATCAAGCGGGTGATTTTCCGGTTTGGGTTTCCACACAGATCATCACGGATAATGGCACCAATTTATCCAAGGGAGCTATGAAGGAATTTTGTGAGCGAGCATATCCGCTTGATGTTTCTTCATAGCCCACCCACAATCCAATGGTCAAGCGGGCGAGCTAATCAGGAAATTTTGAAGGGTATCAAGCCCGGCTTATGGTCCCTTTAGAGAGGACGCCGGATGTTGGGTGGAGGAGCTACCGTCGGTGATATGGAGTATAAACACTACTCCCAACCGATCCACTTGGATATCGCCGTTCTTTATGGTCTATGGAGCGGAGGCGGTTCTTCCCAGTGATATCCGTCATGACTCGCCCCGAGTGGCAGCTTATGTTGAGACAGATAGTGAGGCAGCACGGCAAGATGATCTGGATCGGCTGGATGAAGAGCGTGATATGGCAGCAGCTCGCTCGGCGGTTTACCAGCAAGATCTTCGTCGGTATCACAGCCGGCGGTTAAAACCAGAACCTTCGGAAGGAGACTTGGTGCTGCGGCTCATTCAAGATCAGAAAGATATGCACAAGCTATCCCCACCTTGGGAAGGGCCTTTTGTGGTCAGCAAGAATCTATACAACGGTTCCTACTATCGATTGATGTTCGAGGCGAAAGGATTCACGCACGTCGAGGAAGAGACCAACAGCCGTGGAACATTGCTCATCTTGACCTTACTATACGAGCCATTGGCTCCGCTTATGTACATATTAAGACAATGTATATATTTTCAATAAAAGCAATAAACCGGATCCTCGGCTAAAGCGGGGTATCTGTTCTGCATAAACTTCCGGTTTGGGTATACGGAGATGCTGTCGTGAAGCGGCCTCCGGTTCAACCTTTAGCCTTGTTTTCAGAAACTTTTGTCATTTGGGGGCTTGGTCGTATCCGAACCAATGCAATGCCTCTTGGCAGGCGAAAGCCACCAGATCATTTGGGGACATGGTCATATCTGAACCAGTCACGCCTCTTGGTCGGCCTAAGGCCATAGAATCACTTGGGGGCTTTGGTCGAACCCGAACCATTGCAATGCCACTTGATCGGCATCATGCCACGAGTTCAGTTGGGGACCTGGCTGACTTGAACCATCGCTACGCCGTATAGGGGGCTTGGTCCTGTCCGACCATGGTAACACCATCTGATCCGGTTCAGTATAGCCTTTTTTTTTTACAAAACGATTCTTTCGTTGATTTTGCTTTGGTGGTTTTTAATACCAATCATTTGGCTTTTGTTGGCCTTCTTAAACCGACACGTTTTTAAACCGGATTTATGTTGTCGATGCGTTTTTACTGTTGGCGATTTTGTTCGGTTTGATTTTACCGTTAAAACATCCCATTGAGGAGTAAACAGGGGCTTATCATGCCCGGCGCGATTTACACGATAAATCGGTCTTATATGCACAGAGATTACTCTCCTTTAACGGTGATGGTTTATAAAGCCCACTGTGTGCCTGATGCTGGCAGGTATGTTTGTATCACCTAGTTTTGATCCTGTGCCTTGGTATTTTCTCATATAAATATTGATCAGTCTGGCTGGAAGTGTAAACCGCCACGGCGGTTTAAGAACTTGTGATTGCAGGCAAAATATGTTGCAGGATTTATTGCAAAAGCCAGCGGATCCAAAGACCTTGCCATGCAAAAGTTTGAGACTAAGATTGTACCGGCATTGTTCAATAAAAGACACTTGCTATCCTATTACAAAGCCTTTCGAGGCCGGTGTTTCACGCAGAGTTGTGCCTTGAAGCTTTGGATATCACCCGCTTGACGGATTCGCTGCTTCACGGGTTGGCGCGAAGTAGAGGGGACGGTGCTGGCGTCGGTTCAGCTTCTTCCTCTTCCTCACCCAAAGCCCGGAAGTCATTGGTGGACCAGTTAATCCGGGTTAAGGCACGAAGACAGCTTCTTCACTTATCGCCCAGCGGATCAACGTCGAGGCGTAAGTGTGCTTACGGATTGAGGATCAGGCTCGCACTTCCGGGATGACAAACTCCACCCGCTTGTTATTGGCATCATAAAAAGATCGGTGAACCTCCAGATTGGCTTCAGCGGCCGTTGGCTCGCCAGCGGACGAACTTCCTTTGTGATCCGCTTGAGGTGTCGTTATCGAAGGCTTCACCGTTCTCTTGGCGCTGGAAAACCCTTAGCTATGTCGGCCGGATCAAGGTCCGCTATCCACGCCTTGGCACGTGTCGAGCCGATGAGGTGCCAGCCCGGGCTGCGGATCGCTTCATCTCTTCAAGCTGCCCCGGAATCATTGACAGCCGGTCTAGCGTCTCTCTGATCAGGGACGGCGCCGTATTGTCATAGGAAGTGGCGCATATGACCCGCTGGGCGCCGGTATATAGCTGCTCGATCAGAGTGTACGAAGCCTTGAGCTTTTTCCGTACGTCGGAGCCCAGATGAGCAATACGTTTGCCTGCACCAGGTTTAGACAGCTCAAGTTAAACCGGCGGACGCGTTAACACAGGCATAGTCGGATAAATTTGCTTACCAAAGATGGCGAGAGGTCATGGCGTGCACTTGACGTTTAAGTCCGGTCAGCTCTTCCGTCACGGTTTAAGGGCGCTTCAGCTTCCTCCGCCCGCTTTACTAAACCGCCTTCTCGGTATCCCAGATTGACACGTTCGGTTGTACCACTCCTTCAGCTGTTCCATGGTGGTCGTAGGCGGTTTCAGCTCATCCTTGGCTTTGGTGGCTTCATTATTTGGGCTTCCAGTTGGTTGGAGATCTTTAAGTTGCACAACCTGCTTTGGTGTATTTCATTCGATGACAAAGGAAGCAGGTTAGTAGTTTCATTATGCAAGTCCCAAGCTTAATACAAGTATTCAACTTGGCACTTGGGGCTAATGGCTAGTTGATCTCAATTTTGCTATGAAGAAAAACACCTTAAGTCGGTTTAACTTTGCAAGGTTAAACCGACCCTTGGGGCTACTATGCGATTAAGATATGAGAGGTCGATTACCTCATAACGGTCCTTCATGCGGTTTACTAGACCGGCTTCAAAGTCGCGGCTTGTGTAAAGCCGGTTGAAAGCCGGAATGAAGCTCTTAGGCGAGAGAAGTTGTCGTAGCCGACATATCAGTCTTCCCTTGTCTTTGCTCATAATGGTGGAACTGTCTTTGATCTCGTGTTTTGTTAAAGCGATCGTTGGCGGGAGCAGGTAGCCGATACTGTCACAATAACCGTCATTTTCAGCGGTCTTGTTTGGGCTTGCCGTCGTTTTGCTTTGGATCGGCGGTTCAACAATCCACGACTTCGCTTCGGGCGGGTTTGATGGAACAGGTTGAGAAGTTTCCACTTGAACCTCGGTTCAACCTCTGGCGGATCAGCGAGTCGTCTTTGTACAGATTCACGAGCTTTCCTTGGCGGCTTGAGATTTTCGTGTGTTTGTTCGGGGCGTTTTCGGATCAGCATCCGGGTAGGATCAAGAGTTTTGCCTTCTTGCTCAAGCGAGCCTTGGTGCTGCAATAGTCGAGTCGGATCAAAACAAATTTATCGAGTAACGGTGAGTCGAATTGGCAAACAGTAATTACGAACCTGCGGGCGATGTTCAGCGGAGGCGGTTGTGTGGTGGATGAACCGCCCGGACGAGTTGGAAGAGGCCTGATAATTGGGTCGACGGATTGAGAGGACATCGGAAGAAACCTTTTAAGGGATAACGCTTTTCGGAGAGCAAGTCACCTCGGCCGGCGCTTCCGGATAGGTGTGTCCGTAAACCGGCTGAAGTGACTGTTGGCCACTATGCGGGTTGTCTGACGCTTCGTCGACTGTTGTGTCTTCAAGTTAAGATTTGGATTCAAGTAAGCACAGAATGGTATTTTTCACTTTCCGGACGGTATGACGAATTCTCTTAACGGCGCAAGATCGGATTCGGAAGAAAGTAAGATTACCTCAACGAGGTCGGCGTGGCTGGCTTCCGCATCATCCCGGGAAGAAAATTGTCGATAAAAGATTGTAAGAGGATTAAGCATGTGCGGGAAGGAGCACAAAGCGGCAAGCGGTTTACCTCAACATCGATTCTTCGTCCTCCGCGGATTAGAGGACTCGGCAGTCTTCTTCTTGCCCGTTTTCTTAGTAGCCTTTGACTTTACGGCGCCCGAACCGGTTTGGTTCGTTTCGAAGAGCTGTCGGCTGAGAAGGGATAAAGAATTAACGTGCATTGACGGAGTATTAAGAGCGTGAAAGATAGAGAATAGAGCTTACACGGCGGTTTGTTGGTGGCACGAAATGGAGCCAATCCGGTGAGGCTGCGACGGAGATTGGTTCATCAAGCATCTTCTTGACGATTTGGTGACCTCTTGTTCGATTATAGGCAGCTCGTGGCGCCTTTGAGGATCTTTGAGGCTGCGGTGTACTCGTGCATCAATCCGGGCGGCGGCTTAGTGGCAAAACACCCCAAGAGACCCAGCAACGTACAAGATCTCGCCGGTTAAACCATTGGCCATCGAGCCGGAGCTTGATTATTTGCGGTGCGAAGTTTTTTCGTTCTGCGGCGGTTAGGCGGGAAGGTAGCGGATGAGTGTTCTTTGAGCGGTGAAACGGTAGCCCGGCAAGGGTTTTCGTCGGCGAGGCAGTGTTCCGCAGTAGAACCAGGTTTGGTTCCATTCCTTTGGATGGCTGTGGTGCTTGGCGTGTGGAAAATCGACTTCCTTCCTCTTACGGATCGACCGCCGCCCAGCTCGTGTTCGACCATCGGAGAAAAATCCCGGAACAAATCCGGAACAACTCTACAGATGGTTCTTCTTGAAGATAGACTTCACGAAAGACCTGAAAGTTGCATATATTCGACACGAATTTGGGCGATGTCACGAGGATGAAGCTGCGGTAGGCAAGGACATCCGGAAAAATTTTGAACCGGCGGACCAGAACCCCGGTCTAAGTGGTGCATGAACACGATTACTTCTCCGCTTCATGCTCGGGGAAACTTCGCCTTCGGAGCGCGCGATGGAGAACACTTTTGGAGCCAAACCGCCCGGTGGTGACATAGCCGTTGAGCTGCGTCTCGGTGACTCTGGACGGACCCGGTTGCAAGCGAAAATTGAGAGCCATTCCGGAAGATTATATGGGAAAGCTGCGAAAGAAAGGAAGGAAGCGGTTCACTATTAAACAGGTCAGGCGTTACAAATATTGTTAAACCGGCAGTTCGTAAGCCGGCTTCCCGGTCCGGTTTAACTAAGGACTAATGGAGGGTCGGATTAAGTATCAGAAGTTAAACCGACGGAAGAGCTAGTGCTGGAAAATTTGCTAAGTATAGACAGAAACAGGTTTCCCATGCAAAAGTAAATAATCTAGATCTACCGGGTTTGATAAAGAGAATTTTTGCGACCTATGCAGACCTCATACAGCGCAGGAAGGTTCAGGTGTGTTAAAATGGAAGATCTGAACAAGGGGGAAAGGCGCCTAGAATCGGGTAAATGGTGAAAGCATCCGTTGGCATATGAGAAGCGGTACGACCGAGCCGTACGGCCATGGCGGAACGGGCATGCAAGATCGGCAAGAATACTCGTGGATTATGCGACGAACCAAGCTTCCAAATGAGATCTAGGGTTTAAAGATGACCTTACCGGATGAGCAGGAAACACGGAGGAGCGCGGAGACTCTGGTCGATCCGGTTGATGCAGCGGGCGGCGAGAAGCGTTAGTCGAAGGTTGAAGGTGACGGCAAGAGCTTGAGGTCGGCAGGTCGCGAGGAAGAAGAAGAGAAAGGAGAAGAAGAGAATGACCCGGCGGTCTATTTATAAGGGCGGAGTAATCAATGGGCGAGAATTGAGGAGCCAAAAGCGGCGGAAGGTGCGTGGCCGCCTCGATTCCCGGATAGCCTTAATGAAGGAATCTTCTTGTTTAGATTTTTGTCCAAAATGACGTCGGGGCCCACGACACGAAGAGCGAAGGATGATGTCACGGCGGGTCAAGTCAATGGCGGTTTACAAGGAAGATCAAGGGTTGCTGAAGGCGTGGAAGATTAACTGAACGGTTCAAGTCAATGGGGCCTAATGTTGAGGATATAGCTACGGTGTGAACCGCCCGAGGGGCGGTTTACCCTAAATGTGGGATCGAGGCCCATATGGAGCCTGGAGCCCGGAAGAATTAAGATCCATACATGTAAACCGCCCTAATATCAGTAACTTGTGTTGTAAGACAAGAAAGGAGAGACCAAACCGACTCCTATATGAGCGGATTGGGATTAATAAGCGGCCGAGGCGTTAACCCGTGTATATAAGGGGCGACCAGCGGCGAGTTGGGGACAGAGATTCGAGGCCAAGGCAAAGCTATTGCTCCTTAGTCGCGAATCATATCAATCAAACCACAACTGGGCGTAGGTCTTTACCTTCATTGAAGGGGCGAACCAGATAATTCCGTGTCTTGTGTCGCATTAACCCCTCTAGGTAACCCGTACGATGGCCCTGCGACTAAGTCCTTTCTTGAGGACATCTGCCGTGACAATTCCACGACACCTAGCACACCAAGCCACTGATTGATTTGTTCAAGGAAAAGGAATTGTTGTGTAAATCCTAGGTCATGCACAAGACTTCGTTATCCTCGATGATGGTTCCCAACCTGAACTCGGTAGTGTTTTATCGTAAGACTACTATGTGGTCATGTTTGTCTGGGACAACGTGTTCACATGTTTGTAGCAGAACCAGCTCATGCTTTGGAGCTTGCCATCGTAGTTCATATCCCGAGAATCTCGCAACGCCATCTCGTCGAATTGTGTTGCAACCCTTCCTTTTCAGACATGATGAGTCTGAAATATCCTAACACCAACCAGATCTGAATCTCAGGCAGATATGATGGTTGGAACATTCGAACAGTCGCATTTCGTTCCCAACTTGCACCGTCCTTATGCCATTTCACTATGGGCTGCCTTCTTAGTAATTCTTGTCTAGGATCATCCTCAAAAGTGGACCTACCCTGGGTCCCCTCCCCCTTCGATGATAAGCAAAAATCATCCATTGCGTTGTCTTCAACAAGGTAGTCCACATCATTCATTCTAGTCCGGGTGTACCATTCCTTTGCACTCCACCAAATGATCGCTTGTGATTGCCTTTGGCTGGTATAAAGAGTTCCAATGATCTATGGATCAAAAGTAATTCTTTTTGCCACTTAAGGGAATAGTTCTTGCGTCACCTTTCTCGAGGTGTCCTGTTACGGGATCATGATAAATATTCCCTCGCCACCTTGACACCATCCACCATCTCCCTAAGCGTGGAATTGTTGCCACCAATCAAACCCCGTTGTTGTTCTTCCATCCCTCTCGACGTGTTTTGTGTCTCAACTCGAGATATGTCACCATCTCAGTCCGTGAGTCGATCATGTCTACCTGATCTTCATGAAGATAGAATCATGTAGGGTTTCCCCTTTCTTTTGATGCCGTGTCGGGTGAAGATCTCGAGGACGTCAAGACCAAGATGATGGAGTAAATCAACATTTTCGAGAAGGGCAATGGATCATGAAGATTGTGATAGTTCGTGACTCCCCCTTTTCCTCTTACCTCACGTCTTGAATCTCGGGGCGAGATTCTTGTTTAGTGGGGGTGAGTTGTCACAGCCCTAGAATTGTTTGACATTAGTTGCATTAAGGCATTCATGGCATCATGTTAATTTTCATGAAATTGAAATGGGGATGACCAAGCCCTAGCATCTAAAACAATTCAAATAGGTTCAACTAAGAAATATTTCCAATGAACCAAATGGACTTCAAAAATGTTCCTCATATCTGGAAAAATGCTTTGAAACATAACCAGGGGTGATGCACATTTTTCCATGACATTTGGACTTTGGAGTTAATTCATATGGTATTTGCATTTGGGCATTTAAAATACTATAAAATAATTTAAATGCTCAAATAATTCTGAAACTAAATGTGGGCTGTTGCATATATTTCAGAAGGTACCCACAATTATTTTCAGGATTTTTAGAAGTGCCCTGGTATTTTTAATAAAGCCCTAAAACTACGAGAATAATAGAAAACAGAAAACAACTAAAGGCAGAACCCACTGCCTTACTCATAGCCAGCCCATTAGGCAGCCCAGCCCACCAGGGGCACCGCTGTCTTCAACCTCTGCCTACTGGCAGAGGCGTGTCGACGCCGCACGCCGGCCACCTCCTCCCTTCCAGCCTGCCTGGCCTCCCCGACCTCCTTGCGATGCCACGCGCCTCCCCGACCCCCTGACCCCCTCACTCTTCCCGTGCCCCTCTCCCTCCTCTCTCGCTCTGCGCCTCGTGCCCGAGCCGCCGCCGCCGCCGCCACCACCACCACCACCCACAGGCCTCCTCGCTCCCCAACTAGGCCACCAGCTCCGCCCTCCATCCTCGCCCTCCCGCCATCACACGCGACCGGAGAAGCCCCGAGGCGCCGCCCCGCCGTTCTTCCCCTCTTCGGACCCGCCGGTCGCCGTCGACGAATTCGTCGGCTCCGGGCCATCCCCGACCTCGCCGAGCATCCCATCGCCATCGCTGTGAGCCCCCGCACCGAACCCCCCTCCCCCTGATGCCGATTCTCTCCTCTAACCACGGGCTCCGCCGAGCCCGAGAGCTTGTCGCCGCCGGCCACGAGGTCGCCGCGGCTAGAGGCCCCGCATGTCGCGTCCGAGCACGCTGTCGTCCTCGTCGCGTTCCCGGGAACCCAGAGCACCTACCCACTCCTCCTCCCGTGCCCCGAAACGCCGTGTCCGAGCGTGCCCGAGCTCCGGCCGCCGCATAGCTCGCCGCCGGCGTCGATTCCGACCGCCCCGAGCTCAAGTCCCTCCACCAAGAGCCTCAGCTCATCCCCAGCTCCCCGTAGGTACCCTCCCCGACCCTTTTGGTGGCCGGAACAGCAGTGCACTTGCGCCTTGTCGCTTCGCCCGGCGACTAAGCGCCGGCGCCTGACCCACTGACTGACCGGCGTGGGTTGACCCACTACCGGTTTGACCTCCCCTCTCCCCATCGACATGCGGGCCTCGCCTGCTAACTAATCTAGTTTAGGTTTAAACTAATTTAACTTAACCTAGGTTAGTGCTAATTAACTAGGTTAGTTTAGTTAGTCATCGACGTGTGGCCCCCACACGTCAGGTTTGACCTGGGGCGCCCTGTTGACCCGCTGACGTCACATTGACGTCAGGCTGACGCAATAACTAGTTTTCTAGATTTAATTTAATTCAGTAAATTTCAGAAAATACTCTAAACTTCTAAAAATCATATAAATTCAACCGTAACTCGGATGGAAATAATTTATATATGAAAAATGATCAGAAAAATATGAAGAATCTGTTTATGCCATGATCATGCATGTTTGAACAGGTTAACCTCACTGAATAGGATGAATCATGATTAGGGTAACTTATGAACTAGTTTTTGGAGTTGGAGTTCAACCTTGTTTGAATTCCACTTCAACTAACTTGGATTATTATTGCACTAGGTAAATTCAGTTCCTTAACATGATCATGCATCATATATGTGCATTGCATTGATTGTGTTCTTTCTCGATTGCGGTGTTTGTTCCCTCCGGTGAGCGATGTACTGACGATGATTATTCGATGACACCGATGAAGAACTATTATCTTGAAGTGCCGAGCAAGCAAAACCCCTTGTTCATTCGATACAATCCCACTCTCTCGCTCCTGCTCTATTTTACTGCATTAGGACAACAACGACTCATGTGTTACTTGCTGCGGTAGCTGAACCCTTGATCCTTTGCATGACTGTCATTCCACAAGAATTAGATGAAACCCACTAGCATGAGTAGGAATTGTTTGAGCCATGTTGTGCCTACTCATTTATGCTTGTTGTCATGCCTGCTACTGCTTAGAGTTGAGTCGGGTCTGATTCATCGGGAATGAATTGGAATTGTTATGAACATGTCCGATTGTGTGAGAGCTAAGTGTGTGAACACGATTTGGTAAAGGTAGCGGTGAGAGGCCATGTAGGAGTACATGGTGGGTTGTCTCATTGAAACCGTCCTCGGGAACTGAGTTACGTGTTTGTGATCCATGATCTGATTACTACCACGCATTGGGCCCAAACCAATGGACCCTCTCGGCTTCTTGACCACCCTTGTCCTCGGTCCGGGAGTTGCAAGTAGTTTCGGTGTTTGTAGCATCTTGGGGGCGCATATAGCTGACCTTAGGGGTGGGTTGTGTTGCGGTAGGCACCGTGGCCTGTGTACCGAGTGCCCGTTTGGTATCTCGGGAACCCTGCACACATCGTTCGGGCTGTATGGGAAACCTCGGCGGACTCCTGCGGATGGAACCCGAATAGGCGATAAACCTGGACTAGGGACTTGAGTGTTTAGGTAGGCCGTGGCCGACACCCACGTTGGGCTTCCGCTTGAAGGTTGCCGAGTACATGTCGGTAAACGGCGGTAAGTGGTGAGCGTGTGTGAAGAAGTACACCCTGCGGGGTTTAATATGATCTATTGAATAGCCGTGTCCACGGAGAAGGACTTCGGGTTGCCTATATCGGTTCATAGACAAGTGAAAGTGGATACTCTAAAATGCGCAAGATAAGCGTGAGTGCTATGGATGGCGTTCTCGTGGGAGGCGGGCGGGTCCATAGTGGTGTATTGATATGGTGAATATGTGGACTCGTGTGCCACCTCAAAAGAGTTACTTGCGATGTAGTTCAGGATAGCCACCGAGTCGAGCTGGCTTGCTGCAGTCAAACTCCACCACCCCTTTGATAATGATGCATATGTAGTTAGTTCGATGTAAGTCTTGCTGAGTACAATTGTACTCACGTTTGCTTATTTTATGTTTTGCGAGAGACGTCGGTCTCGCTAGTAGTTCCACGTGGACTTGACGTTTAGCTTGTTACCTCAGCTACGATCTTGTGCCTCGGCAGGATCTGGTAGATAGTCGGGCTTCTCAGCCTTTTTCATTTATAGTTATGCGTACTCGCACATGTTTAGCTTCGCTTGTGCTTTGACTTGTATGCTCACGAGTGTTGGGTCATGAGACCCATGTTTGTAATATCTCGCTCCTCGGGCCTAATGAATAATATTTTGAGTCGTAGAGTTATGTTGTGATGCCATGTTGTATCTCGCATATTGAGCATAATGTGTGTATGTTTGAAATGCTTGGTATGTGTGGGATCCGACAAACTAGTTGTTTATCCTTGGCAGCCTCTCATATGGGGAAATGTAGTCTCGTGCTTCGGCGATAGTAGTCCGCTACAGCCCGGTTCACGGAGTCCCGCTAGCCCAGACTACTGCTTGGACACTTGGCTGGCGGCATGTGTTTCACTTCGTTCCTATGTCATCCCTTGGGAAATGTCACGCGGTGTTATTCGAGTCCTGCCTAGCCTGCTACAGCCGGGATACGGAGTCCTGTTAGCCAGTGCTACAGCCGAATATATCCGTTGATGACCGACATGCTCGATGTGATTCATGTATGCTGTCCCCATAGGTTAGCGCCGCTTTGGGTTCACGACTAGCCATGTCGGCCGGGTTCTTTGTCATATGGATGCTAGCGACACTATCATATACGTGAGCCAAAAGACGCAAACGGTCCCGGGCCATGGTAAGGCGACACCGTAGGAATACCGTGCGTGAGGCCGCAAAGTGATATGATGTGTTACATGCTAGATCGGTGTGACCTAGGATCGGGGTCCTGACACTCTTAGGGTGGCCTTCAGGATACAAAGGTTCCTCAGTCATTCTACCAGTCCTAGTAGCCACTCTAACAGCATAATCATTTTTCTTACTATTCATTTCATCAAGCACTTCTTTCTGAGCTTTAAGTACTTGTTCTACTTGAGTGGTAACCATGGAAGCATGTTTGCTAACAAGTTTAAGTTCACCTCTAATATTGGCCATATAATCACTCAAGCGTTTAATCATAAAGGTATTCTGTTTTAATTGTCTACCAAAATAAGCATTAAAGTCATCTTGCTTAAACATAAAGTTATCAAACTCATCCAAGCAATCGACTAGCAATTTTAGTAGGAGGTACTTCAGCTTTTCATATCTATAGAGAGAATTTACCTTTACTACGTGCCGGGATATCGGGATCGGGGAGGTTCTTGATGAATAAAGAATTGAGATCATACACTTCTTCAACAAAGCGGTAAATTAAGACCATGTATTTCTTCAATAGGAGGTAAATTCTTAACATCTTCAGCTTTAATACCTTTTTCTTTCATAGATTTCTTTGCCTCTTTCGTATCTTGGGATGAGAATAGAACACCTCTTTTCTTGAGTTGGTTTAGGAATAGGCTCGATGAATTGGCTCGAGAGCTGGCTCGGGAGTTGGCTCAGAGGTGCCCAATTATTTTCATTTGTCAACATATTATTCAATAGAATTTCAGCTTCATCCGTGTTCTTTCCTGAAAAGAGAACCAGCACAACTATCCGTAATCTCTGGAAGCATCGGTTAGTCCATT
Source organism: Aegilops longissima (assembly GCA_021605205.1). Classification (NCBI taxonomy): domain Eukaryota; kingdom Viridiplantae; phylum Streptophyta; class Magnoliopsida; order Poales; family Poaceae; genus Aegilops; species Aegilops longissima. The sequence goes on from CM038682.1 coordinate 173,583,398, forward strand.
ATAAAAGATATCAAGTATTTCAGGTTTCTTAAGAGGATGATCAGGCAAAGCATTAAGTAACTTGACAAGCCTCCCCCAAGCTTGTGGGAGACTCTCTTCTTCAATTTGCACAAAATTATATATATCCCTCAAAGCAGCTTGTTTCTTATGAGGAGGGAAATATTTAGCAGAGAAGTAATAAATCATATCCTGGGGACTACCACACAACCAAGATCAAGAGAATTAAACCATATCTTAGCATCACCCTGTAATGAGAACAGAAATATTTTGAGTATATAAAAGTAGCGCGATCTCTCATCATTAGTAAACAGGGCAGCGCTATCATTTAACTTAGTAAGATGTGCCACAACAGTTTCAGATTCATAGCCATAAAAAGGATCAGATTCAACCAAAGTAATTATATCTGGATCAACAGAGAACTCATAATAATCCTTATCAGGAACATAGATAGGTGAAGTAGCAAAAGCAGGGTCAGGTCTCATCCTATCTCTAAGAGATTCTTTACTCCATTTAACTAGCATCATCTTAAGTTCATATCTATCCTTACAAGCAAAAATAGCTGCAGAAGATTCAGCATAAAAAAGATAACCCTCAGGAATAGCAGGCATATTTTCATCATCACTTTCATCATTGTATTCAGTTTCAATAATTTCTCTTTCTCTAGACCTAGAAATTTGTTCATCTAGAAATTCACCAAGGGGCACAGTAGTATCAAGCATAGAAGTAGTTTCATCATAAGTATCATGCATAGCAGAAGTGGCATCATCAATAACATGCGACATATCGGAACAAATAGCAGAAGCAGGTTTAGGTATCGCTAGCTTACTCATAACAGAAGGTGAATCGAGTGCAGAGCTAGATGGAAGTTCCTTACCTCCCCTCGTAGTTGAGGGATAAACTGTTGTCTTAGCGTCTTTCAAGTTCTTCATAGTGTCCACCAGATATAAATCCCAAGTGAATCAAAGAATAGAGCTATGCTCCCAGGCAACGGCGCCAGAAAAAGGTCTTGATAACCCACAAGTATAGGGGATCACAACAGTTTTTGGGGATAGAGTATTCAACCCAAATTTATTGATTCGACACAAGGGGAGCCAAAGAATATTCTCAAGTATTAGCAGCTGAGTTGTCAATTCAACCACACCTGGAAACTTAGTATCTGCAGCAAAGTGTTTAGTAGCAAAGTAATATGGTAGTGGTGGTAACGGTAACAAAGTAAAGACAGCAAAAGTAATGTTTTTGGAATTTTTGTAGTGATTGTAACAATAGCAACGGAAAAGTAAATAAGCGTAAACCAGTATATGGAAAGCTCGTAGGCACCGGATCAGTGATGGATAATTATGCCGGATGTGGTTCGTCATGTAAAAGTCATAACATAGGGTGACACAGAACTACCTCCAGTTCATCAATGTAATGTAGGCATGTATTCCGAATATAGTCATACGTGCTTATGGAAAAGAACTTGCATGACATCTTTTGTCCTACCCTCCCGTGGCAGCGGGGTCCTATTGGAAACTAAGGGATATTAAGGCCTCCTTTTAATAGAGAACCGGAACAAAGCATTAGCACATAGTGAATACATGAACTCCTAAAACTATGGTCATCACCGGGAGTGGTCCCGATTATTGTCACTTCGGGGTTGCCGGATCATAACACATAGTAGGTGACTATAGACTTGCAAGATAGGATCAAGAACTGACATATATTCATGAAAACATAATAGGTTCAGATATGAAATCATGGCACTCGGGCCCTAGTGACAAGCATTAAGCATAGCAAAGTCATAGCAACATCAATCTCAGAACATAGTGGATACTAGGGATCAAACCCTAACAAAACTAAATCGATTACATGATAAATCTCATCCAACCCATCACCGTCCAGCAAGCATACGATGGAATTACTCACGCACGGCGGTGAGCATCATGAAATTGGTGATGGAGGATGGTTGATGATGACGACGGCGACAAATCCCCCTCTCCGGAGCCCTGAACGGACTCCAGATCAGCCCTCCCGAGAGAGATTAGGGCTTGGCGGCGGCTCCATATCGTAAAACGCGATGAAACTTTCTCTCTGATTTTTTTCCTCCCGAAAGCCAATATATGGAGTTGGAGTTGGCGTCGGAGGGTCTCCAGGGGGCCCACGAGGTAGGGGGGCGTGCCCCCCACCCTAGTGGACAGGGTGTGGCCCCCCTGGTCTTCATCTTTGGCGAGGATTTTTTTTTTATTTTTATAGGGCATCCCGTGGAATTTTGGGTCATTCCGAGAACTTTAGTTTTCTGCACATAAAACAACATCATGGGAATTCTTCTGAAAACAGCGTCAGTCCGGGTTAGTTCCATTCAAATCATACAAGTTAGAGTCCAAAACAAGGGCAAAAGTGTTTGAAAAAGTAGATACGACGGAGACGTATCATCCGCCAAGGAGGAGCTTCTGGAACGCCGAAAGGCCAAGTTAGACATTGCTGACTATACTCATTTGAGCATTGGAGAGATAGTCTCTGGCTATATCAATCAAGTACATAGCTGCCGTGACCTGGAAGTTAACATGGTGAAGCAAATACAGCAAAAATCTAAGGTATAACTTATGCTACTTTTCTTAATCATACTTACTGTATCAGCCACCAAGTCTATTGCTTATGAATAAATATGATGTAGACTTAGAAAACTGCTTAGCACTACTTTGTCCGGTTTAGAAAGAAGATATTTAACCCGGTTGTAACATGATACCTTGAACTTGCGATACACATTAGCCCCCAAGTGTCAAGTATCTTTGCTTGCAAAGTGCTTGGGACTTAATTTCCATGAACCGGCATTGTAAGTTAAAATTCTTCAGCAAAACGTCGAGAAAGGTGTTAGGCGGCACCGACTTACGCTGAGATCCCAGCCGGCTTAAAGCATCAGCCGCCTCATTCTTCCTTCGATCAATGTGCTCCACTTGATAACCTTTGAAGTGCCCAGCCACAGCATCAACTTCACGACGGTAAGCCGCCATAAGGGGATCCTTGGAGTTCCACTTGCCCGACACTTGTTGAGCCACGAGATCTGAGTCGCCCAAGCACCTTACCCGGCTCAAATTCATCTCTTTGGCCATTCGGAGACCATGGAGTAAAGCCTCATACTCAGCTACATTGTTAGTACAGGGAAACATAAGCCGGAGCACATAACAAAATTTGTCACCTCGGGGGGAAGTTAAAATGACTCCAGCCCCCGAGCCTTCTAACTGCCTGGACCCATCAAAGTGAATAGTCCAATATGTGTTATCTGGCTTCTCCTCAGGTGCATGCAACTCTGTCCAATCATTGATAAAATCCACCAGGGCTTGAGACTTGATAGCAGTCCGAGGCATGTATTTCAAACCATGAGGCCCAAGCTCAATGGCCCACTTGGCGACTCGTCATGTGGCCTCTCTATTCTGTATGATGTCTCCTAAGGGGGCAGAGCTTACCACAGTGATAGGATGACCTTGGAAGTACTGCTTCAACTTCCGGCTTGCCATGAACACTCCGTAAACAAATTTCTGCCAATGTGGATACCTTTGTTTAGACTCAATGAGCACCTCACTGATGTAGTAAACCGGCAGTTGAACTGGATGCTCCTTGCCAGCCTCCTTGCGCTCCACCACGATGGCAACACTGACGGCTCGTGCGTTCGCAGCCACATATAACAGTAATGGCTCCCTATCAATGGGAGCCGCAAGAACCGGCGGCTCAGACAACTGTCTCTTTAAATCTTCAAAGGCAGTATTAGCAGCATCACTCCAGACAAAAGTGTCCGTTTTCTTCATCATCTGATACAGCGGTAGGGCCTTCTCACCTAACCGGCTTACAAACCGGCTTAAAGCAGCAACACGACCCGCCAGTCGCTGAACATCATTGATGCACGCCGGTTTAGCTAAAGAGGTGATTGCCTTGATCTTCTCCGGGTTAGCTTCAATACCTCTATGTGATACCAGAAAACCTAGAAGCTTGCCTGCAGGTACACCAAATACACACTTGGCCGGGTTAAGCATCATCTTATAAACCCGGAGATTATCAAAGGTCTCCTTTAAATCAGATATGAAGGTTTCCTTCTCCCTGGATTTCACCACGATGTCATCCACATAAGCATGAACACTGTGCCCAATTTGATCGTGGAGACAGTTCTGTACACATCGCTGATAAGTCGCCTGGGCACTCTTGAGCCCAAATGGCATAGATACATAGCAGAAGGCTCCAAACGGAGTGATGAAAGCCGTCTTCTCCTGGTTGTTAACTGCCATTTTGATCTGGTGATAGCCAGAATAAGCATCCAAAAAGCTCAATCGCTCGCAACCCGCCGTAGCATCAATGATTTGATCAATACGGGGGAGGGCAAAGGGATCAGCCGGACAAGCCTTATTTAAGTCCGTATAATCCACACACATCCGCCAGGTGCCGTTCTTCTTGAGCACGAGCACCGGGTTAGCTAACCACTCCTGGTGAAAAACTTCAACAATGAACCCAGCCGCTAAGAGCCGGGCGACCTCTTCTCCAATAGCTTTTCGTCTTTCCTCATTGAACCGTCGAAGAAATTGCCTGGCCGGCTTATACTTCAGATCAATATTAAGAGTGTGCTCAGCGAGTTCTCTCGGGATGCCCGGCATGTCAGAAGGTTTCCATGCAAAGATGTCCCGGTTCTCACGGATGAACTCGATGAGCGCGCTTTCCTATTTAGGATCCAAGTTGGCACTGATGCTGAACTTCTTAGAAGAGTCGCCTGGAGTAAATTCAACAAGCTTTGTTTCAGCGGCCGATTTAAACTTCAACGCCTGGTCATGCTCTGTAGTTGGCTTCTTGAGAGAAGTCATATCCGCCGGGTCAACATTATCTTGATAAAACTTTAGCTCTTCTGCTGCACAAACAGACTCAAGATAAGCGCGTCGCCTTCTTCACACTCCAAGGCTACCTTTCGACTCCCATGCACAAAGATGGTGCCCTTGTGACCCGGCATCTTGAGTTGCAGATAAACATAACACGGTCGTGCCATGAACTTGGCATAAGCCGGCCGCCCAAACAGAGCATGATATGGACTCTTGATTTTGACCACCTCAAACGTTAATTTCTCAGCCCTGGAATCATATTCATCTCCAAAGGCCACCTCCAATTCAATCTTACCGACCGGGTATGCCGACTTACCAGGCACCACCCCATGGAAAACGGTGTTGGATGTCCTTAAATTTTTGTCAGTCAAACCCGTGCGTCGAAAGGTCTCGTAATAGAGGATGTTGATACTGCTAACTCCGTCCATGAGTACCTTGGTAAATTTATATCCACCGACCTGAGGTGCCGCCACCAAGGCTAACTGACCCGGATTATCAACCCGGGGCGGGTGATCTTCCCAGCTCCATACAATAGGCTGCTCTGACCACCTCAAGTAACGGGGAACTGCCGGCTCAACAGAGTTCACGGCCCTCTTGTGAATCTTCTGGTCACGCTTGCACAAGCTAGTGGTAAACACATGATACTGCCCACTATTCAGCTGCTTCGGATAGCTTTGATAACCCGACTGCTGCTGCTGTTGTCCCCCTTGACCAGGCTGCTGTTGATTATAGCCGCTTTGATTTCCTTGAAAGCCGGAACTTGAACCGCCGCCCGGGCCATGAAAGCCGCCGGCTCCTGAGCCGTCGCCCGACCCGTGATTGCTATCAAACGTGTCGGAATTCTTGAAAGCCTTCATGATCGCGCAATCTTTCCATAAATGGGTGGCGGGTCGTTCCGGTGCCGTGTCTCGGCAAGGCTCACCGAGTAGCTGCTCAAGAGATGGGCCCGACCCACCGGATCGAGGCGGTTTTCCCTTACGTCTCTGATTGTTACCCTGCGCATTGGCATTGGCCACAAACTCCGGGTTACCCTCAGCCTTACGCTTGTTGCCTCCTTGATTCATCGGGTTATGCTGCTGACCCTTTCCAATGCCGTTCTTCTTTCCCTTCCCTGTCTTTTCCTCATCAGACGCGGGATCCTTGGTACTATCAGATTCGGCGTATTTGACTAAAGCTGCCATCAGCGTACCCATATCATTGCAATCACGCTTAAGGCGCCCCAGTTTTTGTCTTAGCGGCTCAAAGCGGCAATTCTTCTCCAACATGAGGACTGCAGAGCCGGCATCCATCTTATCAGACGAATGTATTATCTCCTTGACCCGGCGCACCCAATGAGTTGTGGATTCACCCTCCTCCTGCTTACAATTTGTCAAATCCACAATCCACATAGATTGCTCGCAAGTGTCTTTGAAGTTCTAGATGAATCGGGCCTTTAGCTCTGCCCATGAACTGGAATTGGGCGACAAACCCTTTAACCAAGACCGGGCCGTTCCATCCAACATCATGGTGAAGTACTTAGCCATTGCTGCGTCGCTGACCTCCAACTGCTCCATGGCCATCTCATAACTTTCGATCCACGCTCCGGGCTGTAAGTCGGCCGTGTAATTCGGCACCTTTCGAGGTCCCTTGAAGTCCTTGGGTAGACGTACATCACGCAGAGCCGGCACCAAACAAGGAACACCGCCGGTTCTAGTAGCCACTCCCACTTCAACGGAAGTCGTTGGATGCCCTGGGAAATCTTGATGAGCCGTCTGTTGAGCCGCTAGCTGAGCCGCCCGCTCGTCCTCCTGACGTATTTGGTCTTGTACCGGGTTATAGCCACCGGGCTGGTTACGGCGCTGGGCGTTGCTTGACAAGGCTTCTGACTCCATGTGCCTGCTGTAACTTGGACTCCGGTTTTGACGAGGCGGTGCTAACCAAGGCGGAGGAGCCGAATTAATCCTAACCCGGCTATAAGAATAAGTCTCTTGCTGAGCCAGGGCCGTCTGGACAAGTTCTCTGATCCTCCGGGTCTCCACCGCTGTCGGATCATCACCGTCCACTGGGAGAGCCGCCAAACGCGCCGATGCTGCGATTAAGTTCTCCATGAGGTTGGAAAACTGACCCGGTGGTATTGGTACATAGCGGGGCGGGGCCATAATCCCATGAGGAGGTGCCATCTCTCGAGGCTGAGTCGGTCCTCCCGCTTCGGCTGTCATGAACTGATTAGCTTCGGGCGGGTTGCTAGGGCCGGCACCGGGTCTAGCGGAAAGGTTCCGAGGGTCGTAAATCGGAGGCAAATGGGATTGAGTTTTCTGGTGCCTCCTTCTCATCACCTCAGTAGATGCGTTCAGGCTCATCGTAAGCTGGAAAGCCTCTGACTGGAGCTGCTGCGCCCGTGCATCCAAAGCCGCCCGTTCTGTAGCTAACCCGGTGTCCTCTGCTGCCAAGGTCACCTTGGCCCGAGCTATCTCCTCATGCACCTGTGCCACCTCTGCGTTATGCTCATCTTGATTTGCAGGAATAACTGTGGCAGTTAACATGGCCGTAAGCTTATCCATGAGATCCATCAGTATCTGAGCCGGCGAGCGCACATGGCCTCCTGCCCCGGCCGCTCCTGACCCAGAAGTTATTACTGCAGCGGTTGTAGAGTTTTGGCCGGGTTGAGTCCCAGCCATGAAGACTCCTGCCCAGCTTGGCGGCTCATAGGGGTCCAGAATACTGGAGCCATCGGAACAGCCCCCAAGTGCGCCATCTTGCACTTGATACAACGAATCTGTTGAACCGGCGGACGAATCTGTAGCGACCAGACCTCAAACGGTCTGATCTCTGTGCTCAAGTGTCATCCCTGGATCAGTAATGCTGACACCACACGATACTTGAAGGATTTATAACAGAGTAGCAATCACACACTTATTACATCGAATATCTCAAGAGAGAACTTAATAAAATAAATATGGCTTAAGGCCATCTAATAACGATAACAGCGGAAGGCTTGGAAGAAATAAGCGAGTCCATCAACTCCAGCGGCATCACTGAGTATAGAACCACGACCTAAAAGCACCTTACTCGTCGTCTGAAAAATCTGCAACATGAAACGTTGCAGCCCGAAAACGGGTCAGCATATGGAATATGCTAGCAATGTAACACATAGAGAATAATAATGGAAATAACTATACTACATGCATATCTGGCTGATGGAAAGCTCAAAGGTTACAGTTTTGCGTAAAGCCAATTTTTCCCTACTGCAAAGGAATAAATTTTATTTAACTATCAGGGTGGTTGTTAAACATTGAGAATGGTTGACAGCATTCTCAATCCCAATTAAAAGTAATCATTAACAACCCAACAATATTAATTAGAGTAACATGACGAGATTCACATGATATCCAAGTACTAGATACTCAAGATGTCCATAATCAGGGACACGGCTAACCATGATTAGTTTGTTACACTCTACAGAGGTTTGTGCACTTTTCCCCACATGACTCGATCTCCTCCGTTTGATTTCTCGCACTACATGGTGTTTGAGAAAAGGATGACCGAGACATAGTTTTTCAGAAGCGCTTGCACCTTACATATGGGTAGACCGTACCAACCTACAACCCCTACATCAGCTAGTCTATCACTGTAAGAGTCCGCACGACTTAGTCAACTATGCTAGAGCCCATAGTAGCATGTGGCTGCACACGGAAGTTTCTAGCATGAATAATCTCATGATCCCTTTGAGCACGGGTGGCGGTCCAAGAAAAACAGGCAAATCACGGAAACCAGTACCTCAATCCACCCGATGTGTGTTCAAGTTGCCACCTTAAGTAAACCATTAATTAACAATCTCACATCTGTCATGGATACACTCACCCAATCCACGTCTACTAGCATAGCATGGCATAATAAGCAAACGTAGAAGTATCTCCCAAAGGTTTGATAATAAACAGGTAATAGGTACTACCTCATCTACTTCCCATCCCACAATTTAATTGGATCCTAATTATACAATGTTTGAGGATTGATCTAATGCAATAAAACTGGGTAGTAGAAAAGGTATGATCAAAGTGTTACTTGCCTTGCTGATGATCCGAAACCTAGAGACTCAAGTAACAAAGTAGCGCACTCCGGTATTCTATCGCAGACAAACAAACAAGCATACAATAAGTACTCATCTAATGCACGGGTAAAACTCAAACGAAAGATCTAACCAGAAAGTTCAACTTAAGAACTCCAGTTTGCAAAAAGAATCAAATCAAACGAAGCAACGGAAGTCAAACGGCGAAAGAAAACAGATCCGTTTTACTAATCTGGATCTTAGTCAAATTTTACAGAGGCAAAAACTTGTTTAAGTTGGTTATTCGGAAAGAGGGTTTCGAGACGAAACTCCAGGCGCTTGAATCGCCTGATTCCAATAAACGAGCGAAAAGTTATACTAAAACAAAAATCGGATCGAAATCGCGGATTAAATCTGAGAAAAAGAAAAACGACGAACAGGTTAACGAACGAACGTTCGTTAACTAGATCTAATCTGACAAACACATTTGTTAAAACGAACGAACGAGCAAACGCTCGCTATTTAACCGAACCGAAAAAAAATAAACCGATCTAATAAAAAATGGAAACTAAAAAAACCGACGAAAACCGACGGAAAACCGAACGGTTTTTCAAAAAAACGGCGGCACCGATTTCGAGGCACCTCGGTAATGGAGTCGGCGGCTCTCGGGCGGCGGCTCAAGGAGGTCGGCGGCTCGTGGCGGCGCGCGGCGGCGGCGGGCGGCGGCATGGCGCTGGCGGCGCAGGCGGCGGGCGCTAGGTTTTGGGGCGCTGCGGCTGGCTGGGCTGGCTTCCCCCGGCTTATAAAGCCTACCGGGCGAGTCCCGGTCGGACACGGCCCATAAGTCGGTTCGTTTTTTTTAAATAATTTCACGCAGAAAAACAAACCAAAGAAATACTAAACGGACTCCAAAAATCCCGAAATAAATTATCCCCGGCTTCTAAAATCAAGCCGGACAAGATGAGCATTTATTTGGGGCCTAAATGCAATTTTGTAAAACACACATTTTTTCCTAAATTCAAATAAAATGGCGAAAAACTCCGAAATAAAATCTTACTTGATTTTATTAGTAAATCCTCATTATTTCTTTATTTTGGGAAAGTCATTTTATTCCCTCTCTCATATTTTTGTAATAGAAATAATTGAAGATAAAATAATTAAAATCAAATGATCCTATTTTCAAAATTTGAGAAAGCTCAAATATGAAAATAACGAAATCCCCAACTCTCTCCGTGGGTCCTTGAGTTGCGTAGAATTTCTAGGATCGAGCCAACAATGCAACAAAAATATGATATGCAATGATGATCTATGTATAACATTCCAATTTGAAAATTTGGGATGTTACAAACATACCCCCCTTAAGATGAATCTCGCCCTCGAGATTCGGGTTGGCTAGAAAATAGGTGGCGGTGGTCCTTTAGCAAATCTTTCTCTCGCTTCCAGGTGGCTTCTTCCTTTGTGTGGTGGCTCCACTGAACTTTGCAAAACTTGATGACCTTGCTGCGGGTAACTCGGCTGGCATACTCCAGAATCTTAACTGGTTTCTCCTCATAGGTCAAATCTTTATTCAACTGAATGGCCTCTAGTGGCACAGTATCTCTCAGTGGTATATCCGCCATCTCTGCGTGACACTTCTTCAACTGAGAAACATGGAACACATCGTGAACACCTGACAAACCCTCGGGTAATTCCAACTTGTACGCAACTTCTCCCATGCGCTCCAAAACTTTGTATGGTCCCACAAAACGTGGCGCTAATTTTCCTTTAACTCCAAAACGCTTAACTCCTCGAAGCGGAGATACTCGAAGATAAACTCTGTCTCCGACTTCATATACTGTCTCCTTGCGTTTTGAATCCGCATAGCTCTTCTGCCTTGACTGGGCTACCTTGATCCTATCGCGAATCAACTTTACTTTCCGTTCAGACAACTGGCAGTCTCCAACCTCATCCCACAATAGCGGGGTTCTGCACCTCCTTCCGTACAAGGCTTCGAAAGGTGCCATCTTCAAACTGGTTTGGTAGCTGTTGTTATAAGAAAACTCCACATATGGCAAGTTGTCATCCCAACTTGATCCATAATCCAAGGCACATGCTCTCAGCATATCCTCCAAAATCTGGTTGACTCTCTCGGTTTGTCCGTCTGTCTGTGGATGAAAAGTTGTACTAAAATCCAGTCCGGTTCCCAAAGTTTCGTGCAACTGCTTCCAGAACTTTGAGGTGAATTGGGTTCCTCTATCTGATACGATACTCCTCGGAACTCCATGCAAGCATACAATCCTAGTCATGTATATCTTAGCCAATTTGGCACTGCTGTAGGTAGTCTTTACTGGAATGAAATGAGCTACCTTCATCAAACGATCGACTACAACCCAAATCGAGTCATAGCCTGAACGGGTCCTGGGCAATCCCGTGATGAAATCCATGCCTAGTTTATCCCACTTCCATTCAGGTATAGGCAATGGCTGTAACAATCCTCCTGGCTTCTGATGTTCTGCCTTCACTCTCTGACACACATCACAAACTGCTACATACTCTGCAATATCCTTCTTCATTCCGGTCCATCAGAAAGTATCCTTCAAATCCAAATACATCTTAGTATTTCCGGGGTGGATCGAATACGGCGAATCATGTGCCTCTTGCAAAATCAACTTCCTGATCTCCGGATCACTTGGCACATAAACGCGGTCCTCAAACCATAAGGTATCGTGCCCATCCTCACGAAATCCCTTTGCTTTTCCCTTGCTCATCTTCTCCTTAATAGAAGCAACTTCCTTATCTGTCCTTTGAGCTTCTCTGATTTTATCCATCAAAGTAGACTGAATCTCCGACGCCGCTACATAGCCTCACGAAACTATTTCCAAACATAGCTCCCGGAATTCCTCGGCTAATTCTTTTGGTAAACCTCCGGTCATTAGGATGTTGACATGACTCTTACGGCTACACGCGTCTGCTACCACGTTAGCCTTTCCGGGGTGATAATGCAATCTCATATCGTAATCTTTAATAAGCTCCAACCATCTCCTTTGCCTGAGATTTAACTCCTTCTGCGTGAAGATGTACTTCAAACTCTTGTGATCCGTATACACCTCACAGTGGTTCCCAATAAGAAAATGTCTCCAAGTCTTTAGTGCGTGCACTACGGCTGCTAACTCCAAATCATGAGTAGCATAATTTAACTCATGAGGCTTAAGCTGTCGTGAAGCATATGAAACAACTCTTCCCTCCTGCATAAGCACTGCTCCAAGTCCTCGACGTGAAGCGTCGCAATAAACTTTGTAATGCTTGCTTTGATCTGGCAGGATTAACACTGGTGAGGTAACCAAACGCTTCTTCACCTCTTGGAAACTAGCCTCACACTCCTCAGTCCATATGAACTTGGTATCCTTGTTCAATAATTCTATCATAGGTTTTGCAATCTTTGAGAAATTCTCAATGAATCTCCGGTAGTATCCTGCGAGTCCAAGGAAACTCCGGATCTCTCCAACTGTTGTTGGCGCTTCCCAGTTTGTCACCGTGGCAACTTTAGTGGGGTCTACTGCTATACCTTCTCCGGATATAACATGTCCGAGAAATCCAACTTCCTTCAACCAAAACTCACACTTGCTGAACTTGGCATACAACTGATGTTCTCTGAGCTTCTCGAGTACCAAACGCAAGTGCTCCTTATGTTCTTCTTCATTCTTTGAGTAGACCAAAATATCGTCAATGAATACCACGACGAACTTATCCAAAAACTCCATAAACACCTTGTTCATCATGTTCATAAAATAGGCTGGGGCGTTAGTCAGACCAAATGGCATAACGGTATACTCGTACACCCCGTACCTGGTGGTAAAAGCCGTCTTAGGTATATCCTGCTCCCGAATCTTCAATTGATGGTATCCTGATAGCAAATCGATCTTGGAAAATACCTTAGCTCCTTGCAATTGGTCAAACAAGTCGTTGATCATCGGCAACGGGTATTTGTTCTTAATGGTCACTTCATTCAATCCTCGATAATCAACAACCATTCTTAATGATCCATCCTTCTTCACCACTAGAAGTACTGGCGATCCCCAAGGCGAAGAACTTGGGCGAATAAAACCTTTGTCCAGCAACTCCTTCATCTGCTTCTTAATTTCCTCCAAATCTTGGGCTGGCATCCTATACGGTCTCTTAGATATCGCCCAGGTTCGGCATAGTTCAATCAGAAACTCAATGTCTCGTCGGGGCATGCACGGCAACTCTTCGAAACACGTCCGGATAATCCCTTACCACTGGTACTTCCTCCTGCACAACTCCTGATAAGGAATTTACATGTGCCCTCCTCGGCTCATGCCATGATACATACTTGATTCTCCTTCCTTCTGGGGTGGTAAGCAAAATTGACTTACTGGCGCAATCAATATTCCCTCCGTACTTCGATAACCAATCCATACCTAATATCACATCCAATCCTTGCGATTCCAGAACTATTAGGTCCGAGGGAAATACATAGTGTCCAATCCTTAATGGTAGTCGATCACACCATATACTAGCCATGTATTCTGCTCCGGGTGAGGTTACTAGCATGGGTGACCTAAGGGCTTGGGTTGGTAATTTATACTTATCCACAAATCCCCTTGATATGTATGAATGCGATGCACCAGTATCAAAAAGAACAACTGCAGTAAATGTCTTAACAAAAAACTTACCTATTACTGCGTCTGGTTGAGCTTCAACCTCCTCCACGGTAACGTGGTTCACCTGTCCCCTGTTGAAAGGGTTCGGCTTCTTTCCTGAGCTTCCATTGCCGTTACCATTTTGGGCTTCTGGACATTCATTTGCATAATGCCCAGTCTTACGGCACTTAAAACAAGTGATATGGGTCAGGTCTACCTTGGATGGTGTTCACGGGTTGGTGCGGTTTTGTCCATTGCTTCCTCCATTCCCGTTTCCATTCTTTGTGCCATTATGATTGTGCAAGCTACCTCCTCTGTGAGTATGCTGAAATTGCCCTCCTGGCTTCGGGGTAAAGCGTAGTTTCTGCTGAGCTCCAGAGTTATACTTCCCCTGTCCATACATTCTCTAGCGATTGTCAATCTGCTGCTGCTTCCCTTCAATCATAAGAGCACGATCTACTAACTCCTGGTAGTTATTGAAGGTGGCTACCATCAACTGCATGCTCAGCTCACCATTCAGTCCTTCTAGAAACTTCTCCTGCATAGTTGCGTCCGTAGCAACGTCATCTGGGGCATAACGTGCTAGCTTACTGAAGTCATCCACATACTGGCCAACTGTCCGTCCTCCTTGGCGCAAGTTGCGAAACTCACGCTTCTTCATTGAGGGAGTTCCAGACTAGGGGGCGTCCGGATAGCCGAACTATCATCATCGGCCGGACTCCAACACTATGAAGATCAAGACTTCGTCCCGTGTCCGAATGGGACTTTCCTTGGCGTGGAAGGCAAGCTTGGCGATACAGATATGTGGATGTCCTACCCTTGTAACCGACTCTGTGTAACCCTAGCCCTCTCCGGTGTCTATATAAACCGGATGGCTTTAGTCCATAGGACGAACAACAATCATACCATAGGCTAGCTTCTAGGGTTTAGCCTCTTTGATCTCGTGGTAGATCCACTCTTGTAACACACATCATCAATATTAATCAAGCAGGGGCGTAGGGTTTTACCTCCATCAAGAGGGCCCGAACCTGGGTAAAACATCGTGTCCCTTGTCTCCTGTTACCATCCGCCTAGACGCACAGTTCGGGACCCCCTACCCGAGATCCGCCGGTTTTGACACCGACATTGGTGCTTTCATTGAGAGTTCCTCTGTGTCGTCACCAACAGGCCTGATGTCTCCTTTGATCATCAACAACGACACGGTCCAGGGTGAGACTTTTCTCCCCGGACTTTTCTCCCTCGCGGCCTTCAAGCATAACATCCGCGACGAGTGGCTTGCCCGGCACCTAGGACAGGAAAATCCGAAATCCATGGCAGCCCTCACATCACTCATGACCCGCTTCTGCGTGGGTGAGGACAGCTGGCTAGCACGCAGCAACAACCTCAGCAAAAATTCTGGCAGTCCGGACTTCAAGGACCGAAATGGCAGGCCGCGTCGTAACAAAAACAAACGCCGCATTAACAGCGACAATATTGAGGATACGACAATCAATGCCGGATTCAGAGGCTCTAAACCCGGTCAGCGGAAAAATCCATTCAAAAGAACTACTCCGGGTCCGTCCAATTTGGACCGAATACTCGACCGCTTGTGCCAGATACACGGCACCCCCGAAAAGCCAGCTAACCACACCAACAGGGACTGTTGGGTATTCAAGCAGGCAGGCAAGTTAATTGCCGAAAACAATGACAAGGGGCTGCATAGTGATGACGAGGACGAGACCCAACTGCCGAACAATAAAGAACAGAAGGGTTTCCCCTCACAGGTGCAGACGGTGAACATGATATACGCAACGCACATACCCAAAAGGGAGCGGAAGCGTGCACTCAGGGATGTCTACGTGATGGAGCCAGTTGCCCCGAAGTTCAACCCATGGTCCTCCCGCGATCACTTTTGACCAAAGGACCACCCACCAAAGATCCGCCACGGCGGATTCGCCAGACCGGTCTTAGACCCAATCATCGATGGATTTCACCTAACCGAGTCCCGATGGATGGCGGCAGCAACCTGAACCTGCTTTACCGTGATACACGGCGCAAAATGGGCATAGACCCTCAAGGATTAAACCTACCAAAACGACCTTTAAAGGCGTCATACCAGGTGTAGAAGCCAATTGTACAGGCTCAATTACACCGAAGTGGTCTTCGATCCCGGATAACTTCCGAAGCGAGGAGTTAATCTTCGACATAGTCCCGTTCGCAGCGGCTATCATGCCTTGCTCGGACGCATCGCGTTGCAAAGTTCAACGCGTGCCGCACCACGCATACCTCAAGCTCAAGATGCCAGGCCCTCGAGGAGTCATCACGGTCAACGGAAACACTGAATGTTCTCTCCGCACGGAGGAACATATAGCGCTCTCGCGCGAAGTGCAATGCAGCCTCTTAAGGCAATTCTCGAGTCCGCCGTTAAGCGGCGGACACAGCTAAGCGCACCGGAGTAACTTACAACAAGACCACAGCACGCTCCAAGCATCGTGCGATGCGGCCCCAACCCCAGCTCCCGCTAAACGCCAAAGCAGGTCCTTCGTGTACACCATTACGCTCAAGATACCATGGGCATGGGGAGAGGGCACGACCACGATAAACCCAGACGGCGGCTCAACCACACCAGGGCTCAAGTGTGTCATTCCTTTTCTTTTCTTTTTACCTTTTACTTTTTACCCACAGACTCCGCTTGTCGAGGCCCCGTCCGCAGAGACCTGCCGAACTCACGATGCAACAGCCAGGGGAAGGATAAAGGCTACAACGAATATCTGGTGGTCTCCATTACGAGCATTTTATAAACCACTCTGCAACCTACCCACGGAGGTGGACATGTTTAACAGTCCCATACCTTGCTTATCGCACTATTTGTATCGCTCGCATTCGTAGCAACACTTATTGAATAAAACAATGCAGCACCTTTTGCTTATAATTGCATTTCTTTTTCATACATATGTTCATTCACGGCATGTTGCATCCGTACACTTTGGTACGGCTAATATACACCAGGGCTTATGTTTCCGCTTTATGGTATGATGAGTCCAACACTTTCACAAGTGCGGCACCCGAACTTATAGCACTATATGCATCGGCTCTGAATCATGTCTTGGGTCAATAGTTGGGTTTGCCCGGCTCCCATGTCTTGGTACCTTACGTTCCGTTATATCGGCTAAGGTAGCTGGGAGAACCATCATGATTCCGCCTCAGCTTGAGCTGGGTTAACGCCTCGGAGGAAAGCTAAACTGACCGTCATGATGAGGCGAGAGCCGGTCGCTGTTCGAGAGGTTTTTGCAGTCCTTAAAGACTTATGCCGCTTAGAGCGAGGAGCCGATCTTGTCCGCCAAGGCGTGGATAGCGCCCCAAATTCGCCTTCCGAAGACTAGGGGCTTCACCAAATTTAAAATTATAGAATTCTATGGATAAGTGAGAGTGTTCAAGCATTATAAGTCCGGTTGCCTTGTTCGCTGTGTTGAGAGCCTCCTAGATGGACCCAAAATGGGAACAAGAGCGCTCAAGTTTATCCCTAACACCCCAAAGACCCGTGGCATGGGGGTGAAGCCGACGACTTGCCATCTCTCGATTTGATAAACAGCCGCATGTAAGGTAATATTTTAAATTAACAAGTGTTGCTTAGCGATATGAACTAAGTTTTCAGCGCAGGATAACAAAATGCGAGTCTACTCAAATATTACATCTTTGGAGCACTCACCCGCAATAGTGCGGGCGCCCTTCAGCACACTCTTATAATACATCTCGGGCGTGCGATGCTCCTTTCCCTCTGGTGGCGGGTCCGTCACGAGCTTCTGGGCATCCATCTTGCCCCAGTGCACCTTTGCGCGGGCAAGGGCCCGACGGGCACCCTCAATACAAGCGGAATGCTTGATGACTTCTACCCACGGGCACGCATCCATCACCGCCGCACCAGGGCAAGTAGCTCCTGTGCATGGCCTCCTTAGGCCACAAACGAACTATGAGGCCCTTCATGGCCTGTTCGGCCGCCTTGTGGAGCTCGACCAGCTGCTTCACTGGTCGCTAAAGGCACTGGATGTCCG
Source organism: Aegilops longissima (assembly GCA_021605205.1). Taxonomy (NCBI): domain Eukaryota; kingdom Viridiplantae; phylum Streptophyta; class Magnoliopsida; order Poales; family Poaceae; genus Aegilops; species Aegilops longissima. The sequence continues at coordinate 173,600,928 of CM038682.1, forward strand.
CCTCAAAGATACCGAGACCGAAGACCTTCTCCGTCGAGCTCCCTCCTCGGCCCGATAGAATGCGGCAGCATCGGATACGCTATGAGGAAGATCTGCGAACGCTCCTGGAGAGCTCCGAATTCGGGTAAGCAACAGGTAATTAACACTCACATGCTTACTTTGCATGAAATATGCCTTACCCGCTGCTATTTTCTTCACCGCCTCAACCTCCTGGAGGGCCTTGTAGGCTTCGGCCTTAGCGGCTTTGGCACTCTCAAGAGCCGTTGCAAGCTCGCACTCGAGTCTTGAGTCACGCCCAAGCTCTCATGTTTTTTCACGAGATCCTGGAGCTCTTGCTGTACCTCCGCCACCCGCGCCTCCTGCTTCTCTCGCTGCAGCGCGCTCCGCCGCATTACGTTCGGCCGCTGCCACCGCCTCCTTCGTGGTCGCCACCTCGTTAGTGGCCCCTACAATACCCACGTTATCCTTGTCATTTTTCTTGCAACCAAATCCTTTTCTCAGAAGGTACAATTTTCATAAGGTATTACTCACCTTCTTTTTCCTCGAGCTGCTTCTTGGCATGGCCGAGCTCGTTCTCGGACCGCCGAGGTTTTCCTTCAAAGTATTGACCTCCATAATCAGTGCGGCGGAGGTCAAGCAGACAACCGCAATCCCATATTGACATATTTTTATGACTCTGCGCTTATCTTTCTAAAGATCCTCATCCGGCTTTTCTTTCCAACACCGAACCGAGCATCGGGGCTACCGCTCTATGCGGTACCATTTTACATATATTGAAATTCTTACCTCAAAGCTTTGTTAGAAGGCTGCTGCAAGCTTCGTCAGCCCGCTCTTGGCGAAGCTGAACCTTCAATCACCGCACTCATAACAAAGGCGGCGTTCCTTTCGATGGAGGCGCCATGAGCGCCTCCAGCAATTATCCGCACCTCCGTTGGACGGAGGCAGCCGGCGCCACGGTCTTGCCCTTCTTACGAAGGTCGCCACGGACTCGAGCCACCGTGGCCTCCGGCTGAGTCCGTGCAAAGTCCGGAGGGTGTCCCGTGACACCTCCGGGCCTTCTCCTCCTGGTGGGTCCTTCCAGGATCCCACCTCGGCGTCGTCCAGCTGCACGGGGTGGAGGAAGTCGGAAGGAATCCATATCCGACGCCTCAAGGACCCGCCGACAAACGGGAAGATCATCCTTGGGCGGACTGCAGGGTTGTATGCGGCATTAGAAAGACATTATGTGGCTAAAAGAAAAACTTTGAAGTTATTCGGAGTCCGGATACTTACGATCTCGCCAGGGCTTGGCCCTTGGAGGCCTGTCCTCGCTGTCATCATTTGGCGTTGGCGGAGCAGTCCGGGAAGAGTTTTTCCTTCTTGATTCCTTCACCTCCCTTGTTGGGGAGGCCTTCCTTTTTCCCTCCCCGCTGGGGTGAGGCTTTCTTCTTCTCCTCCTCGCGTTGGTGGGAGGAGTCGGCTTCGATTCATCATCCGATAGCACCTGAAAACGGAACTCTTCCGAGTCCCGTGGCCGCCTTCTTGGCCTTCTTCTCCGGCATCACGTGGTGCCGGAGCCAGAGCCCTGCAAGTTAGGCGGGCGTCCGCTGGGTCCTTCGGCAATGGGACCGACAGATAGTCCGTTTGGCCTTCGTCAGCCATTCCTGTCAAAGGTAAAGGGAGTTTAGATCCCGTGATAGAGCCAAACTATGGAAAACGAGTGGTGAAATGACTTACCTCGTCACCGGACGCCAGCGAGCGGAATCCGCGATCTTGATAGCGGATGCGGAGCTTCGCGCCTTGAACAAGACCTTCCGACATCTTCGTGCGTAGTGTCAAGAGCCCGCCAGGTCCGGTGCTGCGCCGATCAAACTCCCACATGTTGAAGCCCGTCATCGCACGAGAATCCGCGGATGAGCATGACTCGACTACGCTGACAAGCTTGAGCTTCTTGTCTACCAGCTTTTGGATACGTGCTTGGAGTCCGGTCAGCTCCTTCAATCCCCAAGTCCGCCACTCTCTTTCCGGAGGTGAGCCGTAGGGATGCCAGATCTGAATTGGGGCCGCTGCCCAATCAGGGTCACGCGGCTCGGTGATGTAGAACCACCCTGATTGCCACCCCTTGATGGTTTCCACGAAAGTGCCCTCCAGCCACGTAACGTGGGACATCCTGCCCACCATGGCGCCTCCGCACTCTGCTTGGCTGCCCTTCACAACCTTCGGCTTGACAGTGAAGGTCTTGAGCCACAAGCCGAAGTGGGGCTAGATGTAGAGGAAGGCCTCACACACGATGATAAACGCCGAGATGTTGAGGATGAAATTCGGGGCCAGATCATGGAAATCTAGGCCGTAGTAGAACATGAGCCCCCGGACAAAGGGATGAAGCGGGAAGCCCAGTCCACGGAGGAAATGGGGAAGAAATACTACCCTCTCATGGGGCCTGGGGTTGGGGACGAGCTCTCCCTCGTCGGGGAGCCAATGCTCGATGTTGCTGGACAAATATTCGGCGTCGCGCAGCTTCTGGATCTGCCCCTCCGTGACGGAGGAGGCCATAAACTTGCCTCCCGCTCCGGACATTGTTGGAGAAGGTTGAGGTGAGAAGTGCGGACTTGGGCACTGGAGCTCGAGTTCGCGGAGATGGATAAGCCAAGGAGGAAGAAGGCGCAGGTAAAAGGGTTGGATCTTTATCCCCTTATATGGGCGGACGAAAACATGTGTCCCCACCGCCCGGTAAAACTCGCTTATCTCCCAAGCGTCACAATCAATGGCGCGTTGGGTTACCCACGTCCGTATTGATGGGAATCCGGAATAAGGGGAACACGATCTCTGCTTCAACAAGACGTGCCAAGGAAACCGCCGCTTAAACGCTACCAAGGTGGAACAATAAAACAATTTGAGTAAAGGCTTGGTAGTGGTGCGACGTCACGCCACGTATCGTCCGCCAGATTGATCTTGTGTAATATTATTCTCTCTCACGGTGGTACTTGAATTTATCTTTGCAGAGCGGACACCGCATCGGTGTTCACAATCTTCTATAAATTATTCGAGGAAGAACCCGCCTTGCAATGCGAAGACAATATGCGCGCCGGGCTCGTCGTCATTGAAGCCTGGTTCAGGGCTACCGAGGAGTTCGGACTAGGGGTGTCCGGATAGCGAACTATCATCATCGGCCGGACTCCAAGACTATGAAGATACAAGAGTGAAGACTTCGTCCCGTGTCCGAATGGGACTTTCCTTGGCGTGGAAGGCAAGCTTGGCGATACGGATATGTAGATCTCCTACCCTTGTAACCGACTCTGTGTAACCCTAGCCCTCTCCGGTGTCTATATAAACCAGATGGCTTTAGTCCATAGGACGAACAACAATCATACCATAGGCTAGCTTCTAGGGTTTAGCCTCTTTGATCTCGTGGTAGATCCACTCGTGTAACACACATCATCAATATTAATCAAGAAGGACGTAGGGTTTTACCTCCATCAAGAGGGCCCGAACCTGGGTAAAACATCGTGTCCCTTGTCTCCTGTTACCATCCGCCTAGACGCATAGTTCGGGACCCCCTACCCGAGATCCGCCGGTTTTGACACCGACATTCATGGCCATAGCTCCTGCTGAAACATGGGTAGTATGGAAGGCTTGCTGAAACTGAGCCCATGTGACAGTGTCTACAGGGTAAGTGGCTGTAAAATTCTCCCACCATGCTGCTGCGGGTCCTTCAAGCTGATGTGCGGCAAATTTCACCTTTTCCCCATCTGTACATCCTGCAGTGGTCAACTCCCTCCCTATCTTGCGGAGCCAATCATCTGCTACTATCGGCTCGGTGCTACTGGAAAACTCTGGTGGATTTAGCCTTAAGAAACGGGTCAAATCGTCAACAGGTGGTGGTCGTGGTGGGTTGTTGTTGTTGTTGTTGTTGTTGTTGTTGTTGTTGTTGTTGTTGTTGTTGTTGCCTTGGTTCTGTACCAATGTTTGAATCAAGGCATTCTGCTGCTGAATCAACTGAGTGATCTCCGGCGGGAAAACAAATCCGGGGTCGCGTCTCGGAGGCATCTAAGGGGTTTATAGAAAAGACGAGAATTAAGAATAGAATGAGGTCCAGTGAGAGAACACTACCCATATGCACATGAGACAAAAGCACACAATATCACTTCAATTCAATTCAATCAAGGGCATACAACGGTCTAACTATCGTTACAAAAGTGCTTGGACTAAAACTAATTTTTAATGGGGGAATTTCTACTACTGTTATGGTGGTCAACTAGAAAACTGCTCCGATGAAGATTCCATGATATCTGCTCCAGCTTCATCAACAAAGTCATCGTCACTATCGCCGATCCGAGTCGTGTCGCTGCGATGATAATATAATTATCCGGCAAGTGGATTCGCCATCTTCTCGCTTGGGTGCCGAACCTCCCATGAATACTCCATTCTTCTCCTTTAGGTCGCTGCTCGCCTTACGAGAGCGATTTATCTCTTCCATATAGTCTTCACGTAGCCTTGAGTTCTTCTTCTAGCTCCTTGATCTTGGTCATAGCCTTCGCAGATCCTCCATGTCTCACAAGACATCTGATTCTCCCCGCGCCGGATGTGTTGGTTTAATTCTTGGATATAAGCTGCGATTGATCTGTCCCTCCTGGTGCTGATCATCTCCCATAGCTCATCTCGGCGCCCACAAATCTGGTAGATAGTATTCTTGAGATCATTGTGGTAAACTTCTCCGATTCATCCCATGGCGATGTGGGCTGCGATGCTCTTTCCTAGGCTCCATGTTGGTGCATCAAAGGAAAACTCTATGGGCTCCGTGACTGGTGCAAATGTCCTTCCTGGAATGTGGACTTGAATCATCCAGCGCTCCTCTTCGTGTAAAGTGGCGTTGAAGGTCCCGGTGAAGCTTGGTACTCCTATGATCAGGTATCTAGTGACTTCCTTCAAGTGATATACAAAAGGTGAGTCTTCATCCGGTTGTGTGAACTTGTTCCTTGCATCCGCCATCCTAAAGAATAGAAAAGGTACACTAGTAGAAAAACACCTATTAGTCCCGGTTCGTAAGGGCCTTTAGTCCCGGTTCATGAACCGGGACTAATGGGTCGTTACAAATACCTCCACCCATTAGTCCTGGTTCAAACACAAACCGGGACAGATGTGCTTCCACATGGCCGGTCCGCCGAGCCCAGTCAGGGGGGCCTTTGGTCCCGGTTGGTGGCACCAACCGGGACCAAAAGTCCATGTTTTTTAGAAAAGTGGCTGCTTTAGGGTTTTGGGGTTATTTTAGGTTGTTATTAGCTAGCTAATAGAGAGAAGTGTCCTCTCTTCTATCTTCGTCCTTGGTTTATCAACGCTGCTGCTATGTTCATTTCACCCGCTGATATAACATGCTTATGCGTGCTCACATCATACATCATCATATATAATAACAAGTCCTACTAATCATGCATTCATCATCATACAACTTCTACTCGTTATTAATAATAAGTCATACGATCATCATCCTCATAGTCATCGAACCCAACCCTACATAATTGTTCTTAGCACATGATCATCGATGATCGTAGGACCTAATTAAACACCCTTAAGGTAAAATAGCATAAAACAATATAGACCCCGACTCTCCATTATGAAGAATGGAGATCATCCTGTCTCCAATTCTTGCGCTTCGCTTCCTTTTGCTTCCAAGAAGCTCCTTACGACTGTCCATACATTTTTTCCATTCTTTGATTGTCATGTCTCCACTTCTTTTAGAAATCCGGTATGGACAGTTGAGATTCGTAGGATGACCTGGATATATGTTCAAAACATGAAGGCTGCCATTCTCATACATCAAATGAGGCACACAATCCTCTGGGATTCTCTGTTGAAAAACATAGTAATAACTTCGTAGTTAGCAATGATGTACTAGTTTTAGAAGTATGCAAAAAGATGCACGGATGTCGTAATAGTAAAAAATCTTACCAGGGTATCTCCATGGTAGTTACCATAGTTCAACACGTGCACTAGTGGCACGTATTGACCATAATGTTGAGGAGTTCGATTGTAGACATTGTAATTCTCAAGATCCCTACAAAATGCGATCGATGATTTTTCTCCTTATAAGTTAATTCGAGCCATCGGTGTAGTGGGTTTTGTCTACCATCTTCCGCACATTCTTTGAACAATCAAAATAAGCTGTCAATGGAAATAAGCTGTCAACTATTTTAAAATAAACAATATAAATTACTTAATAACTATGTTAAGCTCACATGGGGAAGAATTGAGGTGTATCCACAAGGACCCAAATCAAGGTGTCTCTTGCTCGATTGTAGGATCACCAAGATCCATGGTGACAAGCATACCCTCATCAAGACCATACATCTTGCAAAGTGCTTCCAAATTTTGCAACCAAAATGGGTTACACTCTCAAATTGTACAGCTTTACTTGAAAATCCACACCATGATGGGTACTTAGGATAATTTTTTGGTTTCAAAACTTTCATGGTCTTCAAAACCCATCCTCTCCAAGACATAGCGCCTTGCAAAGCATGGGATAAGCTAGTCGAATTTGGAAAAGATGAAAATATTGTCATGATTAAAATAGTTGAAGTCATGATTAATTACAAAAAAAACTATTGTCGCTGCTATGCATCAGATGAACATCGAAGCTCTCGTCGAGCTTAATGTGAAGCGCCGATCTTCGCCCAGCTCAATGAACTGTCAGCAGATACCTCGGTCGTCATGGCACCAACGCACTCCCGGCGGTTTTCGTCGTCCGAGTACGACATTTCCGCCTATATTCATAATTCAAATGAAGGAGAACTTATCCAATATGAGCATTCAATAAGCAAAACCAAATCATAAAATAAGCAAAACCAAATCATAAAATAAAGTAGTATTCAAATTAGCATGCATTCAATAATTATAAGCAAAAGTACATCATCTCTTGGTGTTCGTACATCGTCGAATATTATCACTAATATAGCATCACTAATACAACTAGAACCGTAGCGCCCACGGGTATCGACGCGGGCGGTGGACACCCAAAGATAAGGAACCATCACAGATCATAGCTCCAAAGAGATCCTCAAGAACCTGCCGTATTGTCGAACCTGCCTCCAATGCAACCATGTAGCGACGGACGTGCTCGCCCTCCTCGCGACACGGTGACGCACCACCTCCGCGGTGTCCGGAAGCCTCGGCACCACATCGCCCACGCGACCGCCACCAAACAAGGATCGGGTCAACAACGGGCTGCCTCCTCACCAACCCACGCCCCCGGAAGGTAGGACCTCCCAATACCAGCCAGCGGAGCCCGGTCCCTAACATGGCCTCGATCAAGCAAGCCTCCACCGCCGAGTCGATTTATTTACGAGGATGCGGGATAGGCATCGCCGACGTCGATGCAGGAACTACTTCTATATATAGTTAAATAAAGTAGTTTTATTAATTAAATCAACTATGTAGTTCAACTACTATACTAAGCATTTACTATAAAGTAGTACTTACTATAAATAAATAAAGTAGCACTTACTACAAACTACTTGTATATATAGTTAAATAAAGTAGTTTTATTAATTAAATCAACTATCTAGTTCAACTATACTAAGAACTTATTACTATAAATAAATAAAGTAGTACTTACTAAAAACAAAGTAGCACTTACTATATAGTATACTTACTAAAAATAAACTAGTATTTTTCTAACTAACTCATATTTTTATAACTAATTATATTACCAAAAAATCTAAATAAAATAGTAATTATATTTTTCTAACTAGCTAGTTCAATTATAGTACTTACTAATTCAACTAATTAAGCACTTATTAATTTTCTTACTAATTTAACTAAGCACTTACTAATTGCCTAACATTAATATATCTAATTCATCTATAATAAAAAATATAAAAACGGACTCATCTAATTAGCATTAATTAATACCTAGCTAATTCATCTAACATTTGACATTAATATCTATCATTTTTCTATCTAATTTATCTAACAGAAAATGGATCGAAAAATACAAGGGGCCGGCGCCGACGACGGGCCGGGGGCGAACCGGGCGGCGACGTACGGGCGGAGGCGCGAGACGGCGATGACGGGACGCCGACGACGGACGGGTGTCGACGGGCGGCGACGGGCGACAGCGCAGGACGGGCGGCGACGGGACGCGGGCGACGATGGGGACGGCGACGGCGTCGGGTGGCGAAGCGGCGGCGATGGCGGCGTCGGAGATCGAGGAGGAAGGAGAGATCAAAATGGGGACGCGGTTCTGAAATTTTCGTTATATAGAAAAGCCGTTAGTCCCAGCTTGAGGGACCAACGGGACTAATGTTCTTTAGTCCCGTTGGTAGCACCAACCGACCAAAGGCCTCTTTTCAAAGAGCCCAAAGGGCGGAAGCGAGGGCTTTGGTCCCGTTGTTGCCACCAACCGGGACTAAAGGTGGGCATTGGTCCCGCTGGAGCCACGAACCGGGACCAAAGGCTTTGTCTTGGCACGGTCTTGGCACGAAAGTTTAGTCCCACCTCGCTAGCCGAGAGGGCGCGCGGCGGTTTATAAGCCCCACCGCCGCCCCTCTCGAGCTCCTCTTCACCGCAGCTTACGGGCCTACTTACTACTGCTTTGCTCGATGGTCCTAATGGCCACCCGGGGCCTGAATCTGCCCATGGTGGGTTTCTAGTCGTATCCGTGCCGTGGGGGCCCAAGAGGAGGCATTTTTTCTTTACTTATTTATTTTATGCAGCTGTTTTTTAGTCCCACCTCGCAAGCGAGAGGCACTGCACTGTTTATAAGCCCCGAGTGCAGAGACGATGAAGAAGAGGCTCAATGCTCACGTTAGTTCACTTCAAGCCTTGAGGAATAGGGTAGACTGCACGAGCTATGTGCAGTGCAGTTTACACTATTCCAAAAGGCTTGAAGCTTAATTAACTAGCATTATGCGCTCTTTTTTATTTTTAATGACTTATTACCACACGTATATAATAAGAAAAAATAAATATAGCAGAAAAGAAAAAAACTATATAAAAACTACTCGTAAATAGATGCTTATTTTAATGACTTATTACAATTCAGAAATAAATAGAAGAAAAATAGTTGTGACTAACTTTACTAAAAAATGAGCATAGATGCTTATTTTTAATGACTTATTATAATTCATAAATAAATAGAAAAAATAAATATAGCGTAAAAGAAAAACTATTCAGAAATAAATAGAAGAAAAAATAGTTGTGATTAACTTTACTAAAAAATGAGCATAGATGCTTATTTTTAATGACTTATTACAATTCAGAAATAAATAGAAGAAAAATAGTTGTGATTAACTTTACTAAAAAATGAGCATATGTGCTTATTTTTAATGACTTATTACAACTCACAAATAAATAGAAAAAATAAATATAGCAGAAATGAAAAAAAACTATATAAAAACTATTCAGAAATAAATAGAAGAAAAATAGTTGTGATTAACTTTACTAAAAATGAGCATAGATGCTTATTTTAATGACTTATTACAATTCAGAAATAAATAGAAGAAAAAATAGTTGTGATTAACTTTACTAAAAAATGAGCATAGATGCTTATTTTTAATGACTTATTACAACTCACAAATAAATAGAAAAAATAAATATAGCAGAAAAGAAAAAAACTATATAAAAACTACTCGAAATGAGCATAGATGCCCTTATAGAGAAATTCAACCTAAATTCATAATAAATTTCTACTAACTTCAGAGAAATTCAGTATGAATTTAGGTTAAATTCTCAGATAAGGGCATCTCTTCATTTTGAGAGGAGCTCAACATGGTAGAGAGGAGGGCTTATAAACCGTCTCGATTCCCTTCGTTGGCGCGGTGGGACTAAACTCGTCTGCAACGAGGACCAACCCTTTAGTCCCGGTTGGCGGCATGAACCGCACTAAAGGAAGCCTTTGGTCCTGCTCAAGCCATCAACCGACCAATGGTGGTGGGCGGGAGAGCGAGGCCATTGGTCCCTGTTCGTCCCACCAACCGGGACCAAAAGGTCCGAATTTAATCGGGACCAATGGCCCACGTGTCCGGCCGCCCTCGGGCTCACTTAACCGGTCCAATGCCACCATTGGTCCCGTTCTAGATTGAACCGACTAATGAGTCGAACCGCCCGGACCATTGGCCCCTTTTCTACTAGTGGGTGAGGAGTCAGAAATTAGAAGAAAGAGTAGTGATCTAGGGCTTTAGCTTAGTGGTCAGATCTCTCAGCTTAGTGTGTGCTCGATACCATCTTTGTAGCGACTGCACCTCAAACGGTCCGATCTTTGTGCTCAAGTGTCATCCCCGGATCAAGAATGTCGACACCACACAAGATTTGAAGGATTTATAACAGAGTAGCAATCACACACTTATTACATCGAATATCTCAAGAGTGAACTTAATAAAATAAATATGGCTTAAGGCCATCTAATAACGATAACAGCGGAAGGCTTGGAAGAAATAAGCAAGTCCATCAACTCCAATGGCATCACTGAGTATAGAACCACGACCTAAAAGCACCTTACTCGTCGTTTGAAAAATCTGCAACATGAAACGTTGCAGCCCGAAAACGGGTCAGCACATGGAATATGCTGGCAATGTAACACATAGAGAATAATAATGGAAATAACTATACTACATGCATATCTGGCTGGTGGAAAGCTCTATGGTTACAGTTTTGCGTAAAGCCAATTTGTCCCTACTGCAAAGGAATAAATTTTATTTAACTATCATGGTGGTTGTTAAAATTGAGAATGGTTGACAGCATTCTCAATCCCAATTAAAACTAATCATTAACAACCCAGCAATATTAATTAGAGTAACATGACGAGATTCACATGATATCCAAGTACTAGATACTCAAGATGTCCATAACCGGGGACACAGGTAACCATGATTAGTTTGTTACACTCTACAGAGGTTTGTGCACTTTTCCCCACATGACTCGATCTCCTCCGTTTGATTTCTCGCACTACATGGTGTTTGAGAAACGGATGACCGAGACATAGTTTTTCAGAAGCGCTTGCACCTTACGTATGGGTAGACCGTACCAACCTACAACCCCTACATCAGCTAGTCTACCACTGTAAGAGTTCGCACGACTTAGTCAACTATGCTAGAGCCCATAGTAGCATGTGGCTGCACACGGAAGTTTCTAGCATGAATAATCTCATGATCCCTTTGAGCCTGGGTGGCGGTCCGAAGAAAAATAGGCAAATCCTGAAAACCAGGTACATCAATCCACCCAGATGTGTGTTCAAGTTGCCACCTTAAGTAAACCATTAATTAACAATCACATCCAAAGGTTTGATAATAAACAGGTAATAGGTACTACCTCATCTACTTCCCATCCCACAATTTAATTGGATCCTAATCATGCAATGTTTGAGGATTGATCTAATGTAATAAAACTGGGTAGTAGAAAAGGTATGATCAAAGTGTTACTTGCCTTGCTGATGATCCGCAAACCTAGAGACTCAAGTAACAAAGGCGCCTCCGGTATTCTATCGCAGACAAACAAACAAGCATACAATAAGTACTCATCTAATGCACGGGTAAAACTCAAACAAAAGATCTAACCAGAAAGTTCAACTTAAGAACTCCGGTTTGCAAAAAGAATCAAATCAAACGAAGCAACGGAAGTCAAACGGCGAAAGAAAACAGCTCCGTTTTACTAATCTGGATCTAAGTCAAATTTTACAGAGGCAAAAACTTGTTTAAGTTGTTTACTCGGAAAGAGGGTTTCAAGACGAAACTCCAGGCGCTTGAATCGCCTGATTCCGATAAACGAGCGAAAAGTTATACTAAAACGAAAATCAGATTGGAAATCGCGATCAGAAAAATCGCGGATTAAATCCGAGAATAAAAAACGACGAACAGGTTAACGAACGAACGTTCGTTAACTAGATCTAATCTGACGAACACGTTCGTTAAAACGAACGAACGAGCGAACACTCGCTATTTAACCGAACCAAAAAAATAAACTGATCTAATAAAAAAACGGAAACTAAAAAACCGACGAAAAACCGAACGGTTTTTCAAAAAAAAGAACGGCGCCACGGATTTCGAGGCACCTCGGCTGCTTGGTCGGCGGCTGACTCGCGGCGGCGGCTCCGTGAGGTCGGCAATGGCGGCGGCTCTCGCGAGGTCGGCGGCGGCAAGGGCGGCGGCGGCGCGCTAGGGTTTGGGCGCGGGCGGCTCGGCTGGGCTGGCTCCCGGCTTATAAAGCCTCACCGGCCGAGTCCCGGTCGGACACGCCCGTAGGTCGGTTTTTTTAAATAATTTCGCAGAAAAACAAACGAAAGAAATACTAAACAGACTCCAAAATCCCGAATAATTTTCCCCGGCTTCTAAAATAAAGCCGGACAAGATGAACATTTATTTGGGGCCTAAATGCAATTTTGAAAAATGCACAATTTTTCCTAAATTCAAATAAAATGGCGAAAAACTCCAAAATAAAATCTTATTTGATTTTATTATTAAATCCTCATTATTTCTTTATTTTGGGAAAGTCATTTTATTCCCTCTCTCATATTTTTGTAATAGAAATAATTCAAGATAAAATAATTAAAATCAAATGATCCTATTTTCAAAATTTGAGAAAACTCAAATATGAAAATAACGAAATCCCCAACTCTCTCCGTGGGTCCTTCAGTTGTGTAGAATTTCTAGGATCGAGCCAACAATGCAACAAAAATATGATATGCAATGATGATCTATGTATAACATTCCAATTTGAAAATTTGGGATGTTACAGAATCACCATCAGAGAGGACGGCCGTCTCACCACCATCTTCAGATCCTTCAAAAAGTTCCTCTCCGTGGATGCAGCCCACGAAGGCACGCTTCATGACGGGTTGAACTCGGGCGGGTCTCGCACGCTGAGCCCTCTCGACAAGGTCGGTGCAGTTGTCCGGCTCAGCGCCCGGCTCACCAATCCGGCCGATGAAGACGTGGATTCCGCCAAGGGGACCTGTACCAGACTCAATTGAGCTGCGTCGAGGCCCCACCCTTCGCCATCGATGTAGATCTTGCCGCGGGGACTCTTGGTCATCCGCCAATCACAGATCCCTTAAGCCCTTCAAGCGCCCTTCAAGAACTCAAATCCACCGTCATGGCCGCCCCACGGTGGGCTCCAACCGTCGTGGAATTATCACTGCAGATGTCCTCTTGCAAGGACTTAGTCATGGAGCCATCGCAACTAGGAAGCTTAAAGGGGTTAATCGGGACAAAGGACACGAGAGAGTTATACTAGTTCGTCCCCTTCCGGTGAAGGTAAGGCCTACGTCTAGTTGGGTTGGTATTGCTTGAGGTTCCGATAACTAGGGCGAGATACGCTATGCCCGCTCTCGATGAGTTGTTTCTTGCCCTAAACCGCCAAAGGGTCGCCCCCTTATATACACGGGTGGACGCCCATGCAGTCTCTGAGTCCCTACCGGCTCATAAACAAAGGTCCTCCTTGACTAGTTAATTCTACCTTATGATACAAGTCATGTCATCATGGCGGTTTACCACTATGGGCCTTAAGCCGCCTGCGGGCCTTAGACCCTTTATTGAACCGCCATCTTCATGCTTGGCCTTGGGCTTCTTTCTGATGAGTCTTCTTTGCGTAACCCGGCCCCTCCTGGGCGGCTTACACAAATAGTTATATCCCCAACAGGAGGGAAGAGTGCATAGGGGACAATTTGAATCTCTACAGGAGAGGTTGAGGAAGATATTAATTGATTGGAGTGAATAGTTTGTCTCGTCGGGGAACAAAGAAATTTTGATCAAGGCGGTGGCGCAAGCTATACCTACATATTCCATGAGTGTGTTTCGGCTACCGGCCTCTGTTTGCGATGATTTAACGCGTATGATGAGGCAATACTAGTGGGGAGTGGAGAATGGTAAAAGGAAAATGGCATGGCTCAGTTGGGAGAAAATGATCTTGCCCAAGGATATGGGAGGAATGGGTTTTAGAGATATGAGATCCTTTAATCAGGCGCTACTTGTGAAGCAAGCCTGGAGATTGCTTGATAGTCCGGACAGTTTATGCGCCCGTTTACTCTGGGCCAAATATTACCCCACTGGTAACTTGCTTGATACAGTCTTCCCTTCTAGTTCGTCGGCTGTGTGGAAGGGCATCATGCATGGGCTTGATCTGTTGAAAAAGGGGCTTATATGGCGTGTGGGTGATGGTTCGTTAATTAAGACTTGGCGGGATCCCTGGATTCCGAGGAAGCATGATTTCAAACCGATCACCCCAAAAAGAAATTGTAGACACAACTGGGTTGCGGATTTTTTGGATGAATCTGGTGCATGGAATATGCAAATGTTGAGACAATATTTCTGGGATATGGACATCCACGAAATTGTGAAGATCCGGACATCACCGAGACGGGGGCAGGATTTTTTGGCTTGGTTTCCAGAAAAGAGTGGTTTGTTCACTGTTAAGAGCGGTTATCACCTCACAAGAGAATACCAATTGTCACCGGCGATGGGCGCGTCTAGCTCTAACCCAAGCGGACACAGGTCGACCTGGAGACGGGTGTGGGATGCGCGGGTACCACTCAATATGAGAATCATGGCGTGGAAAGTGGTGCAGGAGCGCTCGCAACAAATTCTTGCAAGAAATATAGGCACATATCCACGCGTGATACATGCCCTCTCTGTGGCTCAGAAAAGGAGACCAGCTTCCATGCGTTGGTTACTTGTGATTATGCTCGGGCAGTGTGGACGCAATTGCGTTTAGTTTGGAATCTCCCTGATCATCAACTGCTTCGAGACATAGGAAAGGAGTGGCTTCTGAATATTCTGATGAACTGTAATGATGATATGCAGGATTGCACTATAATGTTAATATGGAGGATATGGACATTGAGGTCAGATATGGCGCATGGTAAAGATGTACCAAGTCCGGCTGCTACGGCGGATTATCTGCAAAGTTATATGCAATCGTTACATTTGGCAGGAGATACTCTACAGAGGATATCATAAAGGGGAAGATGCCAATGCTTGGGGATGAGCCGGTCAGGTCGCCCGGTACGGCAATGCGGTTACCATGGCCTCGTCCTGCGGATGGCCAAGCGGCCTTGTCGGTCGATGGATCGTTCTCACCATCGGATGGATCAGCAGCTGCAGGTATGATACTTAGAAGAGTTGATGGGTCTGTCATATTTGCAGCTTACCGGTGTATCTTCAACTGCAATGATGCTTTGAAGGCGGAACTACATGCAATAATGCAAGGGATGGCACTAGCAATCCAGCATTGCAACTTGCCGATCATTGTTCAATCTGATTCTGCCCAAGCTCTTTTGTCTCTGACCGGTGAAAGTCTATCCCGGTCGGCTTATGGTCATTTAGTTGCTGAGATTCGTCTTCTTATGGGTGAAAGAGAGTTTATTCTTTTGAAACTTAAGCGAGAACAGAATAGTGTAGCAGATCGTTCGGCTATGTATAGTCGTACAAAGAGCAATACTGCTGTATGGCTTGGGCAGGGCCCTCCTTGTATTGAGGAGCTTTTGACATTTGATTGTAACCCTATGAATATGGAATAAAACTCTTCTTACCCTCGAAAATAAAACCAACAGACCACTCATGAAAATGCATTTGCTAGAAACCTCGAGTAGGGAGACATTATATTTTTACACTGATTCGATAGATATGATCCAATCAGCCAACATTAGAATTACCAAGCCTCGGTCTTCGCCTGAAATGAGTAGGTAGGCTGGTCCATACGTGATGCCCTTGGGCCTTGGCGCTGCCATCATCGCCCTATAGGAAACTAGTACAGGATAGACTTGTGTCGCGTGAGCTCTTCGTTGTGTGCTCTTATGGGTCGCTAGATGGAAACCATATATAGAAGCAAGTGTGTATATACTACTGTAAAAGGGAGTAACAGGACTTCGTATTATCATCACTGAATAAAAGAACTGAAATAAATCTAAACTCTCAACCTCTCGTTCTCTCTCTGTAACGCAACGTCGCAACCCCATTTTTTTCTGATTCACAACTTCTTTTTTCGCTGTTGTTCTTGGGGAAATCAGACGACGGGGTTGGGCACGTCTAGGCCGGCACCCTCCCGATTCCCGAAGCATGTGCTGCTCCTCTTGTCGACGAAGCTGAGGCCTTACCCGGCGCCGCACCATCGAGGATGAAAACAAAGCCGTGTCCAGAGTCCAATCTCCCAAGCGGCCGGTCTTTTTTTTTTGAAACGAGGCCCAAGCGGCCGGTCTGATTCCTGTGGAACTGAACTAACTGAAACAAAGAGATAGACTGGAGATGAGTAGCTGGCACCGCGGCCGCCATCTCGAGCGTTGCAGGGCACCACACCGGCAAGGGAACATAGCCCAAGAAAATCTTGAGCGTCCTGACGCTAAGGGCATCTCCAGCCGTTGGCCCTCCAGGGGGCGTCTAAAAGCGCCGCCTGGGGGTGAGCCAGCGCAAAAAATGGCCCTGAGGCGGGTCGGTCCCCAGCCGTCGGCCCCAGGCGCGTATTTAAAAAAAATCATTCGGCGAAGTTATGATAAAAACTAGTTATATTTCGGCCAACCATGGCAAGTTTCGGCGAAATTCGTCCAAACATTACATTAACTTAATCTAAAGTAAAAGAAAGTGGCTGAAGTCGTCGCCGCCATCGTCGGCGGCGGCCTTCTCCTCCTTGACGCGGGTGCCCCTCTGAACACCTACCCGGCGTCACCTTGGCGAACAGCGGCGGCGTCGTCATCGTCGCTGTCATTGTCGCCTGAGACGACGACCCGCCTTCCTCGCGGCGCGTCGGCGCGCCTCGAAGCGGCGTGAGGCGGCGATGGGGCGCTCCTTCTCCTTCTCCGGCGCCGCCTTCTCCAACGCAATGGAGTCTGGCGCGCCCATTCGAGGGCGCGTTGGCGGCGCGCATGTCCGGCGGCGCTGGATGTTCGCCGAACAGAGCAGACTCTGTTCGCGAGCGAACGGCGGCAAGCCGCTGCCGCCGCCTCTCGGGGAAGCATTCTACCATGGCGACGGCGGGGCGGGCTCGGGAGAGGTAGAGGAGGGCTGGCGGCGGCGCTTCGGGAGAGGCAGGAGAGGAGGGGCCGGGCGGCGGCGGCGGGGCTGGTGTGGGCCACAGCGAGTGGAGGCCGCCCGCTTTATAGCCGGGCAGCGCCTGTGTGTACGTCTTGAGGAGGGAAGGCGTCGGCGCGCCGTCCGTGAAGCGGCCCGTGAGGAATCAATGGCAAGGCTGACCGCCGCAGCCTTGCCATTGATTCTCGCGGGAACCGAGGCCGTTGGGGAAAGACGAGGCGCCGAAGTCGCCGACGCTGCTGGCCAGCGTCTTTTCGCTTAAAACAGTTCGCCCAGCGCCCGGCGCCCCAAAGCGTCGGGTTCGGGCTGGGTCCGCCGGCGCTTTTTTCGCCCAAGCCGTAAAATCGGGCTCTTAGAGGCGCGTTGGGCGTTTTTGCCGCCTTGAAAAAATCGCTGGGAGGCCTTCCGGGCGCGCCGAGATGCCCTAAGATCGTGTCAGCCTCCAGCCAGAAATTTGGTGTCCTTCTTTTGGGTGGGGAGGGGCAACAACCGGTCGGTTGAGATTTGACAGGAGGGTGTGAGAGAGACGATATAGGGGAGATGAGGTAATAGCATCCCAGGTACCCTAACTTGCATAGTATGTGATGATTTAGTCTCAAACTTGTAAAACTTGACTCCACCATACCCCAACTTGCACCTCATGTGATGATTTAGTCCCAGGCCAATCACAGCTTGACAATTGGCAGCCAGGTGGCTGGACCGGTCAGCATACGCACTTTTGTACAAAATCCCCTGCCGTTTCCTTTTATCAACCTGCAGTATAGCACACCTAAATTAAATCTGGAGAGCAAGCGCAGATGTTTGACCAACCCACTGAGAGTGCATGATATTGCCATGGTTTGTAACTTACAGCTTAATATCTTTTCCAAGTAGAACGGTCTCTGTTGATTCATTCAGTTAGTTATCTCTCACATGGGACAGAGGAACCCACATACATGGCAACATGTGAGGCGCAAGAGAATCAGCTTGTGAATTCGTGTGAATTACCAACAAATATTGCAATGATGCGCATGCATGCTTTGAGTGGAGACAGACAGGAGACAGTATAACTAACACTATATAATAAAAGAACTGATGAAGCGCCCAGTGAAGCAAACCGTCGAGCACATGGCGGGCACTGACCGCGCAGAGGAGGGACTTGAGGACGGTGGCGCAGGCGGCGTCGGAGACGTTGGCGACTTGGAGCTGATCCCGCAGGGCCTTGTCGTCGGCGGCGTCGCAGCAGCTGGCGCCGGCGTTGCCGCAAAAGGCGAGCGTCCCGTTGAGCGGCAGCGGTGCCCCCGGTTTGAATGGAGCACATCAGCAAAACAAGAAGACATATATAAGTAGCAGAAGCAGAGACTGAGCAGCAAGCGACGGTGTGCTGTGGGTACTGGACACTGACTGTCGTCGGTGCAGAGCGGGAAGGCGCGGCATGCCGGGAAGAAGCGGGAGCAGAGCAAGATCAGGCAGCAGTAGTAGTAGCAGCAGCAGCAACGGAGGAGGACGGCGGCCGGAGGCAGCCGGCGGCACGTCGGCGTCGTCGGCATCTGATCTGCGGAAGGGGGCAGGAAGCTGCTCAGTGGCCGTGGCTGGATCAATCCATGTGCGATGAGACTACTATAGAATTGCAGCTGCGCTTGCTCTCCAGTGATCTTATTGCGAATGCCACTGAGAGTGAGATCGAGCATGGGCGTCGCACATGTTTGACCAACCCACTGAGAGTGATCTTATTGCGAGTGCCACTGAGAGTGAGATCGAGCATGGGCGTCGCACATGTTTTACCAGGTGGCTTTGCTGCTGCTGCAATGCCGGCCTGGCACGACAACAGAGGACCACACATACTAGCAGGAAACCTGATGCTCCGTGATCAGCAACGGCGAGGTGTAGTAATATCGCAACATGCTCTGCATTGCTGGTGTGTCACGCACAATAGATCCTCGTAGCCTCCACTCCCTCCCTGCACTTGGACTCGTGGGGTTCAGTCGGCGGCTTCTTCATGTGCGCGCCCATCTCGCGCAGCATCGACATCACCACCGCGCCATCTTCAGTGCCAAGGCGGGTCTCCGATTCACTTGATCCCCCTACAAGGCTCAGCCCCACGTCCTTCTCAGCGCCGTTCTCCTTCATCGCCTCCCTCACTTTCTCCACGTCGTCCCACCTCCCTTCCGCCGCGTAGATGTTCGAGAGGAGCATGTACGGGCCGACCTCCGCTGGCTTCATCTCGATCAGCTTCTTCCCGACAAACTCCCCGAGCTTGGAGCCATTCTCGCATCTGAGAGGCCGAGACCATGGCGGGACGCCTTGCCTTGTAAATTCGGATGAGGTTCTCCGAGCTCAGGAGCAGCCAGCCAAGACGGCCGAGGAGGTCCATCATGCACCGAAGTGCTCGGCCTTGGGCTCGATGCGTGAGCCAAGCACCACCAGCCCTCGAGCACCGAGCCGCCATGGGCGCAGGAACTTAGGACGCAGACAAAGGTCGTCTCGTTCGGCCTAGGCCCGCTCCTCTCCATCTCTAGGAACAGCTCGAGCGCCTTCTCGCTCTGCCCATGCAGCCCGTAACCGATGATCATCGAGTTCCAAGACGGAATGCTTCTTTCAGTCATCAAGTCGAAAATCTCCCTCGCCGTCTCTATCAGATTCCGACAACTTAATTCAGGTGTGCTATACTGCGGGTTGATAAAAGGAAACGGCAGGGGGTTTTGTGCAAAAGTGTGTCTTGTTGACCGGTCCAGCCACCTGGCTGCCAATTGTCGAAATGTGATTGGCACAGAACTAAATCATCACATGAGGTGCAAGTTGGGGTATGGTGGAGTCAAGTTTTACAAGTTTGGGACTAAATCATCACATACCATGCAAGTTAGGGTACCTGGGGTGCTATTACCTCTAGGGGGATGAGAAGACTTGGTCGGATTTTTTTTTTTTTTTTGAGGAAATCGGTGGAGATTTATTCCTGAGATGAAGGAACCTAATCGTCTGAGTATTAATGAAAGCAGTTTCCTTTTTCATATCCCGTGTACTCCGTGGAGTAAATAGCTAGCTAGATATATTTTGCGATTCTGTATTGATGGCTATCCGTGGAAACGGCTGCATGCACGTATTAATCGTTGTTTGGGCATCCCTAACGATGGACGTTGCATGCAGAGTCTAGCGACAAACGTTTTCTTTTTGCTAATTATTATCTTGCACGCTGGAATCTACCGAAGATCACGCTCGCGGTAGTGCATGTCACACGAAGGCTTGGTTGGCAGAGAACTGAGGACATGGCACGTTGATGTGGACATCTTGCATGTCAAGAAAAATCATGTAGTGGGGTGCTTTTATTTAGATATAGTAGATACTCCACCTGGTCCATAGTTTATGGTTAACGTTTACTGTCTGCGCGCCGGCCGAGCGTTTGGGCCGGAAGCGTGCGCCCCGCTTGATCCATCTGGATCCAACGTCCCATGTACTGCGCCACGCCCCCTGTACTCATCGCCTGACTCCCAACCTTATCTATTCACCCCTGCGCCTCGTCCACTCGTTCATCCCCTGTTTTTCTACCTTTTTTCGCTGCGACCGCCATGAAAGATCTCGTCCAAGCTCGTGCCGCTTCCCCTTCTCTATTCATCTTTCTTCAGACCTCCCCCGGTTGTCGTCGGTTGCCACAAAGTCGGCACACACCGCCGCACACTCTCTGATGTTACATCCAAGGTCACCACAAGCTGGAACTGTTGTCATCGAATGCTACATCCATGGTCACCACGAGCTGGAGTCGTGGTCACCGGATGCTACATCCATGGTCACCACGAGCTGGAGCCATGGTCACCGGATGCTTCATCGACGCCCACCATGAGCTGGAACCGTGGTCACCGGATGATCGACGCCCATCAATCGCTGGAACCAGCAGAGACGAGTGATGGCAATCGGCGAATTTTTTTGCGAGCTCCTGCATGTTTTTTGTTTTTGATTTAGCCGGTTGCAGCTTTTTAATTTGTCGGTTCCAGCTTCTTTTTTGGCTGGTTACAACATTTTTTCATCTAAAGTTCTGATGCTACATCCATGGTCACCACAAGATGAAACCGTTGCACCGAATGCTACATCCATGGTCACCACGAGCTGGAGCCGTGGTCATCGGATGCTATGTTGCAACCGCAAAAAAAATTGGAACCAGCGTTCATGTTTGCTGGAAACGGCAAACACGGTAGCAGCAACCCCCGACGGCCTCCCTGCGCAAGCACCGACACAACAAAAGTTGGATCCGTGAGTTTTTGATGTTGTTTTTGCTGCTTGGCATTAGGGATTTGTTTTGCTACAACTAACATTTGATTTTGTTGGAACAACACCTGTAGATGCGGGTTACGGCAGAGGACATGGGGTGCTGCATATTGTCACCCACAATCGGCAGAGACGAAGCGCGACCTTTCTGGCGCCAATGGACGGCGGCCTTTTTTCTTGCGGCGAGCTGTGGCGGGGATAGCGTCGCGGCGAGGCGGGGGGCAATCCAACGTGGAGGCAGGGCGGAGCGGACGAGGTACGAGAAATCATATGAAAACCTCCACCTGGCGCCCCACAAAGAGTGTTTTGATCATCCTAATAATAATAAGACAAAGATCCCAGGGTTTCTCTAAAATTTAGGGAAGATGTTAGTACTAAGATTTCAAGCAGGAAGCCCTACATAATTAGTGCATTCTTCTCCTTTAGAAGCATCCGGCTCGAGTCGCTGCGTTCTGAAACTGGCCATGCCGGAAAAGTCCCAGAAAGACAGGTCTCGGGCGCACTGAGAAGATAGATGGCACGCGTAGATCTCGGAGTGGTCTGTCTGTCGACCATGCCTATGGCAAACATCGTCGCAGGCCCACAAGAGGATGTAGTGAAAACATGTCTCAAAATTTCTGCAAGCTGCATACCGGTGAAAAGGCTTTGGGGCCGTTTGGATTAGGCCAGTGTTAGGCGCCGGCGGACCGGCCGAAACACTGGGCCGGTCGCGTCCCAGCAACAGGATAAACCTTTTGTCAGCCGTTAGATTAGGCTATTCTTTCATCTACCTCAGACCATGTGGGTTTCTCCACGACAGAAAAAAAAGAAGAAAGAGAGCAGCGCCCCGCTCGTCCTAGGCCGGCCGTGCTTGCCGGCCACCCACAGGCGCCCTCGGCTGGTCGAGGAGGCACACCGCATTAGGTCGCCGCAGTCATAGGCATGCGGCCGTCGTCGACCCCGTGCTCGTTGGCTGCTCGTGCCTTCTGTCGTTCTGCGCTCGCCCTCGACTGGTTGCGGTGGCGCACCACAAGAGGTCGTCGCTGTCGTCGGCACGAGGCCATTGTCATCGGAGCCCTCGATGTGTCTGTTGCAGCACGGGGCCACCGCCGTCCTAGGCTCAGCAACATCCGATTTGGTGGTCGGGCATCGCAGGGCACAGTAGTAGCATCCACGGTGGCCGGTTGCAACCTCCTGTGGTGCATGTCGTAGCATCTTCGATGGGCGTCGGGTGTCCGTTGTAGGGTCGCCATAGACGTGATGGTTCCAGCCAAAATCGCTGGGAATGGAAGTAGCAAATTGCAT
Source organism: Aegilops longissima (assembly GCA_021605205.1). NCBI lineage: Eukaryota > Viridiplantae > Streptophyta > Magnoliopsida > Poales > Poaceae > Aegilops > Aegilops longissima. The sequence continues at coordinate 173,623,433 of CM038682.1, forward strand.
ATTCGGTAGTAGCGAAAAATCAACAGGGATGCAGCAAAAAGGCCGCCATCACCGTCGTCGCCGCCATCGCGGGTTGTACCAATGCCGGGTGGATGTAGCAAATGTTCTGGTTGGTAGTAGCATCTTGCAGTGTCGGCTCCAGCATCGAACAAAGCAGTTGCAGCGTCCGCGTGAGCGTGGTCACCGCGGTCCCAGCATTCCGGCGGTTCTGCCGGTGACCGGTTCCGGCTTTTGAAGAAGCCATTTATAGCTCTGCCGGTGATCGGTTCCAGCTTCTACGGATGCCCGTTGTAGCTTTCTCGACCACAGCCGTAGCAAAACGCTATGCCGGTTGTAGCATCTTGCGGTCAAGGTTCCAGCTTTGCCGCCGGCCAGTTCCATCAAAATGTACGTACATTTGCAGCAACGGCGTCATCACTTCCAGCTCTCTGGCGTAGCACCAAGCCGTCTTCGTTGTAGCTTTTCTATACGCTAATTGCAGCTCTGTCGATGACGGGTTCCAGCTTCTACGGATGCCCGTTGCAGCTTTCTCGACCACAACCGTAGCAAAACGCCATTGTCATGGGGATAGTATTATCGCGCCTAAGATCGCGACCTTATCACAAAAAGGCTGAAGGTCCCACCAAGGATAAGACATCTTGAAGACGCTTTGCAGGTGGATATCATTACATCAACATTACATAATAGTGGCGATACATACATAAGGCATACAATGCCACACGAATACAACATCACATCATATACAAGATCAACATCCGACTACGGATGAAACATAAACGAAACTCAAACAATATCCACCACTGCTAGCCGGGCTGCCGACACGAACCTATCCCCGATCAAGAAGCGGAAGAAGAACTCAACGCAAGCAAGCATCGCTCTCGCGTCATGATCATCGCAAAACCTGTACCTGCAGCTGTTGGTGTAGTAATCTGTGAGCCACGAGGACTCAGCAATCCCATTACCATGGGTATCAAGACTAGCAAAGCTTAAGTAGGAAAGGAAGGGATAAAGTGGTGAGGTTGCAGCAGCGGCTAAGCATATATGGTGGCTAACATACATAAATGAGGCGAGAAGAGAAACAAAGGAACGGCCGTCAACTAGTAATGATCAAGAAGTGATCCCGAACTCCTACTTACGTCGACATAACCCGAAACCGTGTTCTCCTCTCGATCAACCCGAAAAGAGACACTCACGATTACGCACACAGTTGGTGTATTTTAGAAGATTTTACTTCAAGTTTACTACAACGGATATTAACAAATTCCCATCTTCCACATAACAGCGGGCACGGCTTTGAAAGTTTATACCTGCAGGGTGTCCCAACTTAGCCCATGATAAGCTCTCGCGATCAACGAAGGATATTCCTTCTCCCGGAAGACCCGATCAGTCTCTTTAATCCGGCTACAAGACATTTCGACAACAATAAAACAAGACCAGCAAAGCCGCCCGATCTTGGAAACAATCCCGATAGGAGCTGCACATATCTTGTTCTCGTGGCAACACCGATGAGACTAGCTACGAGTAAAACCAATCCTCGGGTTGCCTCAAGGTGGCCCATGATCAGCTCTGTTCGAGCCAAAGACTTAGAGAAGCAACGGCCGGGGGCTAAAATAAAGATGACCCTTGGGTTGGCCGACCCAAGGGAAGGGTATAGGTGGTGGTGAGGCAAATGGTAAAACCAAGGTTGGGCCTTCTTTGGAGGAGTCTTATTCAAAACGAATCTGTCAAGGGGTCCCATAAACCACCCAACCGCGTTAGGGACGCAAAAATCCGGGAACATAATACCGATATGACGGAAACTAGGGCGGCAAGAGTGGAACAAAACACCAGGCATAAGGCCGAGCCTTCCACCCTTTACCAAGTATATAGTGAAGGAAATATGCCCTAGAGGCAATAATAAAGTTATTATTTATTTCCTTATATCATGATAAATGTTTATTATTCATGCTAGAATTGTATTAACCGGAAACATAATACATGTGTGAATACATAGACAAACAGATAGTCACTAGTATGCCTCTACTAGACTAGCTCATTGATCGAAGATGGTTATGTTTCCTAACCATAGACATGTGTTGTCATTTGATTAATGGGATCACATCATTAGGAGAATGATGTGATTGACATGACCCATTTCATTAGCTTAGCACTTGATCGTTTAGTATGTTGCTTATGCTATCTTCATGACTTATACAAAGTTCTGCAACTATGAGATTATGCAACTCCTGTTTACGGAGGAACACTTTGTGTGCTACCAAACATCACAACGTAAATCGGGTGATTATAAAGGTACTCTACAAGTGTGTCCGAAAGTATATGTTGAGTTGGCATGAATCAAGATTAGGATTTGTCACTCCGATTGTCGGAGAGGTATCTCTGGGCCTTCTCGGTAATACACATCACATAAGCCTTGCAAGCATTGCAACTAATGAATTAGTTGTGAGATGATGTATTACGAACGAGTAAAGAGACTTTCCTAAACGAGATTGAACTAGGTATTGGATACCGACGATCGAATCTCGGGTAAGTAACATACCGATGACAAAGGAACAACGTATGTTGTTATGCGGTTTGACCGATAAAGATCTTCGTAGAATATGTAGGAACCAATATGGGCATCCAGGTTCCGCTATTGGTTATTGACCGAGAATGGTTCTAGGTCATGTCTACATAGTTCTCGAACCGTAGGGTCCATGCACGCTTAAGGTTTCGATGACGGTTATATTATGAGTTTATGTATTTTGATGTACGAAGGAGTTCGAGTCCGGATGTGATCACGGATATGACGAGGAGTCTCGAAATGGTCGAGACATAAAGATTGATATATTGGATGGTTATATTCGGACACCGAAAGGTTCGAAAGTTTCGGAGAAAACGGAGTGCCGAGGGGTTACGGAACCCCGGGAAGTAATGGGCCTTATTGGGCCAAGAGGGAGAGAGAGGGCTGCACCAGAGGTGGCGCGCCCCCATGGGGAGTCCGACTGGACTAGGAGGGGGGCGCGCCCCTTCCCTCTCCTCTCCTCTCCCTTCCCCTTCCCTCTTCCTAGTAGGACTAGGAAGGGAGTCCTACTCCTACTAGGAGGAGGACTCCCCCTTAGTCGCCTCCTAGGGCTGGCCGGCCCTCCCCTTGCTCCTTTATATACTGGGGCGGGGGCACCCTAGAACACACAAGTTGATCTTCGTGATCGTTCCTTAGCCGTGTGCGGTGCCCCCTCCACCATATTCCACCTCGGTCATATTGTAGCGGTGCTTAGGCGAAGCCTGCGACGGTAGAACATCAAGATCGTCACCACGCCGTCGTCTTGTGGAACTCCTCCCGACGCTTTCTGGATCGGAGCCGGGGATCGTCATCGAGCTGAGCGTGTGCTAAGAACTTCGGAGGTGCCGAGTAACGGTGCTTGGATCGGTCGGATCGTGAAGACGTCGACTACATCAACCGCGTTGATATAACGCTTCGCTTCGGTCTCACGAGTGCGTGGACGGACACTCTCCCTCTCGTTGCTATGCCATCACCATGGTCTTGCGTGATCGTAGGAAATTTTTGAAATTACTACGTTACCCAACAAAGGTATCGAGCCTGGTTTTATGCGTTGATGTCATATGCACAAGTAGAACACAAGTGAGTTGTGGTCGATACAAGTCATACCGCCTACCAGATGTCATACTTTGGTTCAGCGGTATTGTGAGATGAAGCGGCCGGACCGACATTACAGCGTGACGCTTACGCGAGACTGGTTTCACCGTTACGAGCACTCGTGCTTAAAGGTGGCTGGCGGTGTCTATCTCTCTCACTTTAGTTGAACCGAGTGTGGCTACGCCCGGTCCTTGAGAATGTTAAAACGGACTCTATTTGACGAAGTATCGTTGTGGTTTTGATGCGTAGGTGAGAACGGTTCTTGCTCAGCCCGTAGCAGCCACGTAAAACTTGCAACAACATAGTAGAGGACGTCTAACTTGTTTTTGCAGGGCATGTTGTGATGTGATATGGTCAAGACGTGATGCTATATTTTATTGTATGAGATGATCATGTTTTGTAACCGAGTTATCGACAATGGCGAGGAGCCATATGGTTGTCGCTTTATTGTATGAAATGCAACGCCATGTAATTGCTTTACTTTATCACTAAGCGGTAGCGATAGTCGTAGAAGCAATAGTTGGCGAGGCGACAACGATGCTACGATGGAGATCAAGGTGTCGCGCCCGGTGGCGATGGTGATCATGATTTGCTTGAGATGGAGATCACAAGCACAAGATGATGATGGCCATATCATATCACTTATATTGATTGCATGTGATGTTTATCCTTTATGCATCTTATCTTGCTTTGTTTGACGGTAGCATTATAAGATGATCTCTCACTAAAATTATCAAGAAGTGTTCTCCCTGAGTATGCACCGTTGCTAAAAGTTCAGAGTACCCGCACACCACGTGATGATCGGGTGTGATAAGTTCTACGTCCATCTACAACGGTGCAAGCCAGTTTTGCACACGCAGAATACTCAGGTTAAACTTGACGAGCCTAGCATATGCAGATATGGCCTCGGAACACGGAGACCGAAAGGTCGAACGTGAATCATATAGTAGATATGATCAACATAGTGATGTTCACCATTGAAACTACTCCATCTCACGTGATGATCGGACATGGTTTAGTTAATTTGGATCACGTAAACACTTAGATGACTAGAGAGATGTCTGTCTAAGTGGGAGTTTTTAATATGATTAATTAAAACTTAAATTATCATGAACTTAGTACCTGATAGTATTTTGCTTGTCTATGTTTCTTGTAGATAGATGGCTCGTCTTTGTTGTTCCGTTGAATTTTAATGCGTTCCTTGAGAAAGCAAAGTTGAAAGATGATGGTAGCAATTACACGGACTGGGTCCGTAACTCGAGGATTATCCTCATTGCTGCCCGTAAGAATTACGCCCGGAAGCACCGCTGGTGCCGAGCCCTGCGAGAGCTGCACGAAGTTGTGAACGTCTGGCAAAGCAAAGCTGATGACTACTCTATAGTTCAGTGTGCCATGCTTTACGGCTTAGAACCGGGTCTTCAACGACGTTTTGAGCGTCATGGAGCATATGAGATGTTCCAGAGTTGAAGTTAATATTTCAAGCAAATGCCCGGATTGAGAGATATGAAGTCTCCAATAAGTTCTATAGCTGCAAGATGGAGGAGAATAGTTACGTCGGTGAGCACATACTCAAAATGTCCGGGTATAATAATCACTTAATTCAGCTGGGAGTTAATCTTCGGATGATAGTGTCATTGATGAAATTCTCCAATCACGCCACCAAGCTACAAGAGCTTCGTGATGAACTATAATATGCAAGGATGACTAAGACAATTCTGAGCTCTTACGCAATGCTAAAAGCAGCGGAGGTAGAAATCAAGAAAGAGCATCAAGTGTTGATGATCAACAAGACCACTAGTTTCAAGAAAAGGGCAAAGGAAAGAAGAAGGAAACTTCAAAAGAACAGCAAGAAAGTTCTTGATCAAGAGAAGAAGCCCAAACCAGAGTGTTTTTCTGCCGCAAGCAAACCGGACCTTTGGAGCGGAACTGCCCCAAGTATTTGGCGGATAAGAAGGATGGCAAGGTGAACAAAGGTATATGTGATATACATGTTATTGATATGTACCTTACTAGAGCTCATAGTAGCACACAGGTATTTGATCTTTTTACATTGCTCATGTTTGCAACTCGAAGCAGGGACTACGGAATAGAAGAGCACCGCAAAGGGCGAGGTGACGATGCGCGTGGGAAATGGTTCCAAAGTCAATGTGATCGCGGTCGGCACGCTACCTCTACATCTACCTTGGATTAGTTTTAGACCTAAATAATTGTTATTTGGTGCCGGCGTTGAGCATGAACATTATATATGGATCTTGTTTGATGCGAGACGGTTATTCATTTAAATCAGAGAATAATGGTTGTTCTATTTATATGAGTAATATCTTTTATGGTCATGCACCCTTGAAGAATGGTCTATTCTTGTTGAATCTCGGCAGTAGTGATACACATATTCATAATGTCGAAGCCAAAAGATGCAGAATTGATAATGATAGTGCAACTTATTTGTGGCACTTGCCGTTTAGGTCATATTGGTGTAAAAGCGATGAAGAAACTCCATACAGATGGACTTTTGGAATCACTTGATTATGAATCACTTGGTACTTATGAACCATGCCTCATGGGCAAGATGACTAAAACACCGTTCTCGGTTGTATGGAGAGAGCAATGACTTGTTGGAAATCATACATACAGATGTGTGTGGTCCGATGAATGTTGAAGCTCGTGGCGGATATCGTTATTTTCTCACCTTCACAGATGATTTAAGCAGATATGGGTATATCTACTTAATGAAACATAAATCTGAAACATTTGAAAAGTTCAAAGAATTTCAGAGTGAAGTTGAAAATCATCGTAACAAGAAAATAAAATTTCTACGATCTGATCGTGGAGGAGAATATTTGAGTTCTGAGTTTGGTCTACATTTGAAGCAATGCGGAATAGTTTCGCAACTCACGCCACCGGAACACCACAGCGTAATGGTGTGTCCGAGCGTCGAATCGTACTTTACTAGATATGGTGCGATCTATGATGTCTATTTCCGATTTACCGCTATCGTTTTGGGGTTATGCTTTAGAGACGGCGCATTCACGTTAAATAGGACACCGTCAAAATCCGTTGAGACGACGCCTTATGAACTATGGTTTAGCAAGAAACCAAAGTTGTCGCTTCGAAAGTTTGGGGTTGCAATGCTTATGTGAAGAAACTTCAACCCGATAAGCTTGAACCCAAATCGGAAAAATGTGTCTTCATAGGATACCCAAAGGAGACAATTGGGTATACCTTCTATCACAGATCCGAAGGCAAGACATTTGTTGCTAAAATGGATCCTTTCTAGAGAAGGAGTTTCTCTCGAAAGAAGTGAGTGGGAGGAAAGTGGAACTTGATGAGGTAATAGTACCAGCTCCCTTATTGGAAAGTAGTTAAATCACGAAAATCAGTTTACGTAACACCTACACCAATTAGTGAGGAAGATAATGATGAAGATCATGAAACTTCAGATCAAGTTGTCACCGAACCAGTAGATCAACCAGAATAAAATCCGCACTGAGTGGTACGGTAATCCTATTCGGAAGTCATGCTACTAGATCATGGTGAACCTACGAACTATGAAGAAGCGATGGTGAGCCCAGATTCCATAAAATGGCTTGAAGCCATGAAATCTGAGATGGGATCCATGTATGAGAACAAAGTATGGACTTTGGTAGACTTGCCGATGATCGGCAAGCTATTGAGAATAAATGGATCTTTAAGAAGAAGACCGAGCGCTGATGGTAATGTAATCGTCTACAAAGCTCGACTTGTTGCAAAAGGTTTTCGACAAGTTCAAGGGGTTGACTACGATGAGACTTTCTCACCAGTGGCGATGCTTAAGTCCGTCCGAATCATGTTAGCAATTGCGCATTTTATGATTATGAAATTTGGCAAATGGATGTAAAAACTGCATTCTTGAATGGATTTCTAGAAGAAGAGTTGTATATGATGCAACCAGAAGGTTTTGTTGATCCAAAGGGTACTAACAAAGTGTGCAAGCTCCAACGATCAATTTATGGTCAGTGCAAGCCTCTCGGAGTTGGAATAAACGCTTTGATAGTGTGATCAAAGCATATGGTTTTATCTGCACTTTTGGAGAAGCTTGTATTTACAAGAAAGTGAGTGGGAGCTCAGTAGCATTTCGATATTATATGTGGACGACATATTGTTGATTGGAAATGATATAGAATTTCTGGATAGCATAAAAGGATACTTGAATAAAAGTTTTCAATGAAAGACCTCGGTGAAGCTGCTTACATATTGGGCATCAAGATCTATAGAGATAGATCAAGGCGCTTAATAGGACTTTCACAAAGCACATACCTTGATAAAGTTTTGAAGAAGTTCAAAATGGATCGTGCAAAGAAAGGTTTTTACCTGTAGTACAAGGTGTAAGATTGAGTCGGACTCAATGCCCGACCACAATGCAGAAGATAGAGAAAATGAAAATGTTCCTATGCTTCAGCCATAGGCTCTATCATGTATGCAATGCTGTGTACCAGACACTGACGATGCTTAGCTGTAAGCTTGGCAGAAGGTACCAAAGTAATCGAGAGTGGATCATTTGGACAGCGGTCAAGAACATCTGAAATACCGAAAAGGACTAAGGATATGTTTTTCAGATATGGAGGTGACAAAGAGCTAGTCGTAAATGGTTACGTCGATGCAAGCTTTGACACCGATCCGGACGATTCTAAATCGCAAACCGGATACGTATTTTATTAAACGGTGGAGCTGTCGGTTGGTGCAGTTCTAAACAAAGCGTCGTGGCGAGATCTACATGTGAAGCGGAGTACATAGCTGCTTGAAGCAGCAAATGAAGGAGTCTGGATGAAAGAGTTCATTTCCGATCTAGGTGTCATACCTAGTGCATCGGGACCAATGAAGATCTTCTGTGACAATCTTGGTGCAATTGCCTTGGCAAAGGAATCCAGATTTCACAAGAGGACCAAGCATATCAAGAGACGCTTCAATTCCATTCGGGACCAAGTCCAAGTGGGAGACATAGAGATTTGCAAAATACATACGGATCTGAATGTTGCGGACCGTTGACTAAGCCTCTTCCACGAGCAAAACATGATCAGCACCAAGACTCCATGGGTGTTAGAATCATTCTTGTGTAATCTAGATTATTGACTCTAGTGCAAGTGGGAGGCTCAAGGAAATATGCCCTAGAGGCAATAATAAAGTTATTATTTATTTCCTTATATCATGATAAATGTTTATTATTCATGCTAGAATTGTATTAACCGGAAACATAATACATGTGTGAATACATAGACAAACAGATAGTCACTAGTATGCCTCTACTAGACTAGCTCATTGATCAAGATGGTTATGTTTCCTAACCATAGACATGTGTTGTCATTTGATTAATGGGATCACATCATTAGGAGAATGATGTGATTGACATGACCCATTTCATTAGCTTAGCACTTGATCGTTTAGTATGTTGCTTATGCTATCTTCATGACTTATACAAAGTTCCTGCAACTATGAGATTATGCAACTCCGTTTACGGAGGAACACTTTGTGTGCTACCAAACATCACAACGTAATCGGGTGATTATAAAGGTACTCTACAAGTGTCTCCGAAAGTATATGTTGAGTTGGCATGAATCAAGATTAGGATTTGTCACTCCGATTGTCGGAGAGGTATCTCTGGGCCTTCTCGGTAATACACATCACATAAGCCTTGCAAGCATTGCAACTAATGAGTTAGTTGTGAGATGATGTATTACGGAACGAGTAAAGAGACTTTCCGATAGCGAGATTGAACTAGGTATTGGATACCGACGATCGAATCTCGGGTAAGTAACATACCGATGACAAAGGGAACAACGTTATGTTGTTATGCGGTTTGACCGATAAAGATCTTCGTAGAATATGTAGGAACCAATATGGGCATCCAGGTTCCGCTATTGGTTATTGACCGAGAATGGTTCTAGGTCATGTCTACATAGTTCTCGAACCGTAGGGTCCGCACGCTTAAGGTTTCGATGACGGTTATATTATGAGTTTATGTATTTTGATGTACCAAGGAGTTCGAGTCCGGATGTGATCATGGACATGACGAGGAGTCTCGAAATGGTCGAGACATAAAGATTGATATATTGGATGGTTATATTCGGACACCGAAAGGTTCGGAAGTTTCGGAGAAAACGGAGTGCCGAGAGGGTTACCGGAACCCCGGGAAGTAATGGGCCTTATTGGGCCAAGAGGGAGAGAGGGCTGCACCAGGAGGTGGCGCGCCCCCATGGGGAGTCCGAATGGACTAGGAGGGGGCGCGCCCTTCCCTCTCCTCTCTCTTCCTTCCCCTTCCCTCTTCCTAGTAGGACTAGGAAAGGGAGTCCTACTCCTACTAGGAGGAGGACTCCCCCCCTTAGTCGCCTCCTAGGGCTGGCCGGCCCTCCCCTTGCTCCTTTATATCTGAGGGCGGGGGGCACCCTAGAACACACAAGTTGATCTTCGTGATCGTTCCTTAGCCGTGTCGGTGCCCCCTCCACCATATTCCACCTCGGTCATATTGTGGCGGTGCTTAGGCGAAGCCTGCGACGGTAGAACATCAAGATCGTCACCACGCCGTCGTCTTGTGGAACTCCTCCCGACGCTTTCTGGATCGGGCCCGGGATCGTCATCGAGCTGAGCGTGTGCTAAGAACTTCGGAGGTGCCGAGTGCGGTGCTTGGATCGGTCGGATCGTGAAGACGCGTCGACTACATCAACAGCGTTGATATAACGCTTCGCTTCGGTCTCACGAGGTGCGTGGACGGACACTCTCCCTCTCGTTGCTATGCCATCACCATGGTCTTGCGTGATCGTAGGAAATTTTTGAAATTACTCGTTACCCAACATATAGATGCCTTAATAATATAAGATATATTGTGATATCCCAACAAGTAAACATGTTCCAACAAGGAACAACATCTCCATGTTCAACAAGGAACAAACTTCATCTTCACCGCAACTAACAACGCTATAAGAGGGCTGAGTGAAAGCGGTAACATAGCCAAACAACGGTTTGCTAGGAAGGGTGACAAAGGTTAGAGGTTCATGGCAATTTGGGAGGCTTGAGCAGAAAGTGATAGGTAGCGCAGCATAGCGATAGAACGAAGCAACTAGCATAGCAATGATAGTAATGAGATCCAAGGTGACGGTCATCTTGCACGAAATCCCGCTAGGAAGAAGAACGAGTCCATGAAGAAGACGAGCGGAAGTAGTCGAGCGAATCCTCACAATCGCAACATTACGGAACCGAGAAGCAACACGGAAAGAAACAAACAACATGATAAATGCACAAGCATAAACATGGCACGATGCACAATCAAGTATGATGCATGTCCGGTTTAATGAGGCATGGCGTGGCAAAGTGCAACAAACAATGCTACAAGTTAAGTGGAGCTCAATATGCAACGAGTTGCATATTGACAAAACACCACATTGACATATTTAGTTTAATCTCGGTTATGTACCCAACAATATTAAATGTTGTTAAACATGGCAAGAGGTGAGGCATAATTAAACTAACTATTTAGGCAAGTTTAAATGAGGCCGGAAATAAGAAACAACAATTCCGGAAAATCCCCATGAGCAATATTTTAGATTCGGTACTGTTCTGCCCTAAACATAATTTTAATGTTGTTAAACAGGAAAATAAATTGCACCATGTTAAACTAGGCATTTTTCTACCCCATTTACATATGAAGTTTGTTTAAAACCGAGCTACGGTTATTTAGTTATGAATTAAATCATTTTAACATGGCATTTAAGCAAATTAATGCAAACATCAATTTAAGTATTTTAAACATGGATGGAAATGACATATTATTAATCTACACAATTTTCTGAGCATTTTACATATATAAATTATTTTAATCCGATGCATGGTTAATTAATTATTGATGCATGAACATGAGGGGTTTTCTGTAAAACTGTAATTCCCTGGATAATTAGCAAATTCGCAGAACGGAAAAAAAATACAAAGCAGGCTGAAACTGGCTGGGCTATGGGAGCTGCTCACATCGGGCCTTGCCGGTCGGTGGAAGAGGCAGGCAGCGAGGCTGCCGGGCTAAAGCAGAGGAGCGGTTGGGCCAAATGGCGATGGGGAGGTGGCCCAGTAGCGTTGATCGAGCCTTGATCAGCAGGCGGCGAGGCGAGTGGCGGCGCCTCGTCCTCTGCTCGTCTCGTCGAAGCGAGCAGCGAGGCGTCTTAAGCGCTGGCTGCAGGCGGCGCCTGAGAAGAAGACGACGAGGAGGAGCAGCGGGATGGGGCTCGGTGACGGGATCCGAAGGGAACGCCGGTGAATGGACGGAGGACCTCGGGCCCGGTCGAACCTAAGCGGCGCCGGGCGCTTGAGCTCTGGCGAAGGGATGAGGTACCAAGAAGAGGGACGAGAGAGTTGAGAGCGGGAGAGAGAGAGAGGGAAAGAGAGAGGAAAACAGGGAAGGAGAGGGCGGCGGGATCGAGCTGCAGCGAGCTTGAGGCGGATCGGGTGGCGGCGAAGATCCCTCCGCGAGGCGGGACTCGTCCTCGTCCTCGAGTGCTTTCATGAGAAGGAGGGAAGGCGGACACGGGATGCAGGGGGCGGCGGCGCGAACTTGGCGCGGGACTTGACGGCAAGGTGAGATGGGGCAGAGGAGGCCTTGCGCGGTTCCGACGAGGCGCGGGCTGGCCAACGAGACGGACACGCCGGCTGCGCTTGATCCCGAGCCACTGCTCGCAGGAGGGGAAGCAGAGGCTTGCAGCGAGGGATGCGGGGTCGCGAGGGCTTCAGGTCTGCACGGGGTCGAAGGAGGACGGCGCCACCATGGCTGCTCCAAGGTGCGGCGGCATTGGAGGCAGGGGACTAAGGGTGCTGCTCACGGCGGCTCCTGCGGGCAACACACATCGAGAAAGAGAGAGGGATCAGAGAAGGAAAGGAGAAATGAGTTAGGGAGGAAGGAAAAGAACATGGCGCGCGACGGGGATGGCCTTGCGATGGATCTGGAACTGCTGCTCGCCGGTGGCCCCGAAGAAGGCAGGGAGGAGGCGCGTGAGGGGTTCGGCTGCTGCGATGGTTGGGGATGGATCCCGAAGGAAGCAGGAGGCTGGCGCTCGGTGGTGGTTGGGCGAGGGGATCGAGGGAGACGGTGAGGGGATCCCGATGAAGAAAGTGGTGGCGGCCGAGACGGGATGGATGGGACATCTCCCTAGATTTTAGGGTTGATCTATTAATATAGCAAGTGGGGAAAGGTTTAGGGGCTAGCTCATCCCTACGATCGTAATCGGACGGTCGCGAATAAAATAGTTAGGCAGCCCAATTGACAAAGCAGAGAAATTTTGTAGACGTTAGGGGATGATCCGGACACAACGGTAATGACTGCCCGGGTCGGGTTCGGGGGAGTTTTAGACACGCGCGCAAGAGGGGGTCGGTGGTTGTGCAGAGAGGTTGCGTAGGCAGACAAATAAGAGGGCAACGAAACTCGGTTGGACTGGAACGACCAACGAAGGCAAAGCGGTCCGAGGAGGTCAACGAGGACAAGGGGCCTGACAAAATGACAACGGAGGCAAAGAGAGAAAGGGTAACTACGAACGGCTACGAGTTTTAAGAAAATATGCAAATGCAATGCGCATGATGCTATCAGACGAGATGCCTGACATGAACAACAATACAAAACAAGAGACAAAAACCCAACCACGAAGGAAATAAAATAACACATCTCCGAAAAAGGCAAGAGTTGGAGTTACCGATATAGAAAGTTGTATCCGGGGCGTTACAACACTCCACCACTACGAGAGGATCTCGTCCCGAGATCTAGGATGGCACCGGAGGGAAAAGGAAGAGGAAGATAAGAGGTAAACTAAGTTGCTTCTTGACAAAAGAGTGAAACCACGAACCTTGAGAGGTTAAACAATTTAAAAGAAAGAGTACAACAGAGATGAACGAGATTGCAAACAATCCTTAGAAAAGAGGAACAAGGACCATTTCGAGAACTTGAAAGTTGCAAAGACATGAATCAAGAGTTTAATGGGCAAGATAGAATTCGAAACCACTCCGGTTAAAGCAAGATGAGAGAGGAAGAACGATATAATTTGGGCAGCACTCCGACTGAAAGAAGAAGGAAAACTTGATAAGATGAAAAGAACTTGAAGAGATGACACAACACTCCGGTTAAATGGATAAGCAAGAAAAGAACACGATCCTCACAAAACGACGTGATGGGTGAAGAGCATAACATCACAATGCCTCCGGAAACAAAGCATGATAGTAAGATAGTTGGAATGAATAGAACGAAGAATGAAACCAACATCTCCTACCATAAATGAATTTGAAAGAGCATCCTTACGAAGTAGAATTGAACGGAGTTGTTGGAAAATCAACAACGAAAAGCACAAGCTTGTAGTGGGCTTATGGAAAAGACCTCAAAATTATGAGGCGAGCTTCTGCCACCAACGGAAACAAATAATTGGATTGATATCAACAAGGAGACGAGAAACTTATTTCACCGGGAGGACAAATGAAGAACTTGGGTCATTTATAAGCACCATAAATAGCTACATTCCTTAGGGAAGGCTGTAGGTGAAATATAACCCAATATAACTCCAACAAAAGATTGATTGGTTGAAAAGATCTCTTGAACAAAGAGAAAATAATGGATTTAAAATACCTCATTCTTGACAACATATGAATCATGAAACATGAAGGAAATTGTCAAGAGTGACATAACACCATCTCAAAAGATAAGGTAGAAAGAATTGCACTTCGGAATGCAAGATGAAGAATGCTTGATCTCCTCAAAACAAAGCATGTGTTGAGCACCATGTTTAATTTTTGAGTATAGCTTGGCGGGTCATTACTTCGAGAGAAAACTTGTAGAACAATTGAAGAATGAAAAGAATCCTTGACGAACCACCATGTAGAGCCTCCATGAAGAACTCCGGTAATAAAAAGATGATAAAAATTAGGAGAAGTTGAAAACACAAGGTTAAGCCTTGCGATGATTTAGATGGAGCTTCGCGACGAGATAATGCGGAAAACTTGTAACTCCGGAAAAAGAATAGATGAAACACTAGAACCGAGAATTACTTCATCATGAACAATCTCCGGAAGAAGGAATTAATCACTTGGATGAAATAAGAATAAGAATTATGTTATGTGTATCCTTCACCAATTAAATTGATGACAAGCAATGGATTTTACATACTACTTATTCTTCTTGCAAAAGAATTGAGAAGTGGCATAACGCAAACTTGAGAAGGTCTTCATGAACCACCGGTAGGATTCAAAAGAACGAATGAATTAAAGTGATAATCAAGGAAAAAGAATCTTGAACGAACCACCATAAGAATTGCAAATGAACGTAGCCAAGGCACAATTCCCCGGGAAGAATTGGAAAACGAATGAAGATGCTTGAGAGAATTTAGATACATGAGCGCGAAGAGATCATGAACTGATTAGAGGATATTTGAACGATTCACCGGTAAGAATTGGAGAATGATAGCTACACGCTGAGAATGAAGAATTATGACATGATGGCCTTCGGAGGAAAGAAATGGAAAACAACTCATGAAATGCTCCGGATGGTAAGAAAATAAATCTCACAATCAAAACGATTATGAGGATAGCATGAGGCTAGAACCATGAATCTTCAAGAGAATGGACCAAGATTTAGGAGAAATCCTTCTTCGGTCTTCAAATGTTGAGAATGGCGATGAGAAACATCACCATGAATTATTGAGGCACTCCGGAATGAAAATTAGAAAGGTTGACCCAACGACGAAAGAATTTGGAAGATCTTGGAGAAAAACATTTGACTGATGATAACTCATTCTTACGTCAAACTTTGAAAAGAATTTTAGAATAACTTCGGGATAATTAGAAGAGTCAGGTAAGATCTTGGGAAAAGACCTGTGGGTTAGGGCCCACTCAAAAGAGAACACCGTTGAACAATTTTTAAGAGAGGTTGCACCGGTTGAATTAAATGGCTTGAATGAGATGGCAACCTCAAAATAACTTGAACGATGAACGGATAGAGAATGGAAACACGAATCTTCCAAGATATCTTCAGCACTCCGGAACAAATGAATAGCAAAGGTGAGTAATTGAGAGGTGCATCAGCATGGGAAACATTCGAAAGGAGGAAAAAAGGATATGGTCAACACCGAAAGCTTGAGTTAAATCCACCAGAAAAGATACGAGAATGAAGAATGATGAACTTGAAACTGTTGAGCATCTTCATGGGAAATCACCGGATAAGAACACTGAAAGAAAAGAATGAAGAGACTTCCACAAATAAAAGGATACGTGATTAAGAAATCTGAGTCCTTGAAGAAAAAGGGTGGGAGGGCGGGAAAACAAAGACAACTTGGGACGGATGAAACAAACACCGGTGAGAAAACTTGGAATTGATCTCGCAAATGTTGAAATGATCGGATCCACTTGAAGAGAAGCACGCCGGTTGGCAAAAGAATTAACATGACGACCTCGATGCTCAAGAAGGACCAGTATTCACATAGCAATATGAGAACACTGTTTAGGAAAAGGTATGGACCAACACTTGACTTCGAAGCAACTCGAATACCACAAATAAAACAAAACAAAGGATTTGGCTTGCAGAATAAGCCGGAACAAATACATATGATAGAGATTTACCCAATCTCATATCATGCATCTGTCGAAAAGATATTCTAGGAGCTACTTGAATTTGTTGGGAAACGTAGTAATTTCAAAAATTTTCCTACGATCACGCAAGACCATGGTGATGGCATAGCAACGAGAGGGGAGAGTGTCCGTCCACGTACCCTCGTAGACCGAAAGCGGAAGCGTTATATTAACGCGGTTGATGTAGTCGTACGTCTTCACGATCCGACCGATCCAAGCACCGTTACTCCGGCACCTCCGAGTTCTTGGCACACGTTCAGCTCGATGGCGATCCCCGAGCTCCGATCCAGCAAAGCGTCGGGAAGGAGTTCCACAAGACGACGTGGTGGCGATCTTGATGTTCTACCGTCGCAGGCTTCGCCTAAGCACCGCTACAATATGACCGAGGTGGAATATGGTGGAGGGGCACCGCACACTGCTAAGGAACGATCCGTAGATCAACTTGTGTGTTCTAGGGTGCCCCTGCCCCCGTATATAAAGGAGCAAGGGGAGGGCGGCCAGCCCTTGGGGCGCACCAAGGGAGGGGAGTCCTCCTCCTAGTAGGAGTAGGACTCCCTTTCCTAGTCCTACTAGGAAGAGGGAAGGAAGGAAAGAGAGGAGAGGGAGAGGGAAGGGGGCTGCGCCTCCTAGTCCAGTCGGACTCCCCATGGAGGGGCACCACCTCCCGTGCAGCCCTCTCTCCCCCTCTTGGCCCAATAAGGCCCATAACTTCCCGGGGTTCCGTAACCTCTCCGGCACTCGGTTTTCTCCGAAACTTCCGGAACCTTTCCGTGTCCGAATATAACCATCCAATATATCAATCTTTATGTCTCGACCATTTGAGACTCCTCGTCATGTCCGTGATCACATCCGGACTCAACTCCTTCGGTACATCAAAATACATAAACTCATAATAACCGTCATTGAAACCTTAAGCGTGCGGACCCTACGGTTCGAGAACTATGTAGACATGACCTAGAACTATTCTCGGTCAATAACCAATAGCGGAACCTGGATGCTCATATTGGTTCCTACATATTCTCTGAAGATCTTTATCGGTCAAACCGCATAACAACATACGTTGTTCCCTTTGTCATCGGTATGTTACTTTCCGAGATTCGATCGTCGGTATCCAATACCTAGTTTAATCTCGTTACGGAAAGTCTCTTTACTCGTTCCGTAATACATCATCTCACAACTAACTCTTTAGTTGCAATGCTTGCAAGGCTTTATGTGATGTGTATTACCGAGAAGGCCTAGAGATACCTCTCCGACAATCGGAGTGACAAAACCTAATCTCAAATCGCCAACCCAACAAGTACCTTTGGAGACACCTGTAGTACTCCTTTATAATCACCCATTTACGTTGTGACGTTTGGTAGTACCAAAGTGTTCCTCCGTAAACGGAGTTGCATAATCTCATAGTTACGAGGAACATGTATGGGTCATGAAGAAAGCATTAACATACTAAGCGATCAAGTGTTAAGCTAACGGAATGGGTCATGTCAATCAGATCATTCAACTAATGATGTGACCTTGTTAATCAAACAACAACTCCTTGTTCATGGTTAGGAAACATAACCATCTTTGATTAACAAGCTAGTCAAGTAGAGGCATACTAGTGACATCTTGTTTGTCTATATATTCACACATGTATTATGTTTCCGGTTAATACAATTCTAGCATGAATAATAAACATTTATCATGATATAAGGAAATAAATAATAACTTTATTATTGCCTCTAGGGCATATTTCCTTGATCTCCCACTTGCACTAGAGTCAATAATCTAGATTACAAAGTAATGATCCTTACACCCATGGAGTCTTGGTGCTGATCATGTTTTGCTCGTGGAAGAGGCTTAGTCAACGGTCGCAACATTCAGATCCGTATGTATTTTGCAAATCTCTATGTCTCCCACTTGGACTTGGTCCCAATGGAATTGAAGCGTCTCTTGATGTGCTTGGTCCTCTTGTGAAATCTGGATTCCTTTGCCAAGGCAATTGCACCATATTGTCACGAGAAGATCTTCATCGGTCCCGATGCACTAGGTATGACACCTAGATCGAAATGAACTCTTTCATCCGACTCCTTCATTTGCTGCTTCGAAGCAGCTATGTACTCCGCTTCACATGTAGATCCCGCCACGACGCTTTGTTTAGAACTGCACCAACCGACAGCTCCACCGTTTAATAAAAACACGATCCGGTTTGCGATTTAGAATCGTCCGGATCGGTGTCAAAGCTTGCATCGACGTAACCATTTACGACTAGCTCTTTGTCACCTCCATATCGAGAAACATATCCTTAGTCCTTTTCGGTATTTCAGATGTTCTTGACCGCTGTCCAATGATCCACTCTGGATTACTTTGGTACCTTCCTGCCAAGCTTACAGCTAAGCATCGTCAGTCTGGTACACAGCATTGCATACATGATAGAGCCTATGGCTGAAGCATAGGAACATCTTTCATTTTCTCTATCTTCTGCTGTGGTCGGGCATTGAGTCCGACTCAATCTTACACCTTGTAACACAGGTAAAAACCTTTCTTTGCCGATCCATTTTGAACCTTTTCAAAACTTTATCAAGGTATGTGCTTTGTGAAAGTCCAATCAAGCGCCTTGATCTATCTCTATAGATCTTGATGCCTAATATGTAAGCAGCTTCACCGAGGTCTTTCATTGAAAAACTTTTATTCAAGTATCCTTTTATGCTATCCAGAAATTCTATATCATTTCCAATCAATAATATGTCGTCCACATATAATATTAGAAATGCTCTGAGCTCCCACTCACTTTCTTGTAAATACAGAGCTTCTCCAAAAGTCTGTATAAACCCATATGCTTTGATCACACTATCAAAGCGTTTATTCCAACTCCGAGAGGCTTGCACCGACCATAAATTGATCGTTGGAGCTTGCACACTTTGTTAGCACCTTTTGGATCGACAAAACCTTCTGGTTGCATCATATACAACTCTTCTTCTAGAAATCCATTCAAGAATGCAGTTTTACATCCATTTGCCAAATTTCATAATCATAAAATGCGGCAATTGCTAACATGATTCGGACGGACTTAAGCATCGCTACTGGTGAGAAAGTCTCATCGTAGTCAACCCCTTGAACTTGTCGAAAACCTTTTGCAACAAGTCGAGCTTTGTAGACAGCTACATTACCATCGCCAGTCTTCTTCTTAAAATCCATTTATTCTCAATAGCTTGCCGATCATCGGGCAAGTCTACCAAAGTACATACTTTGTTCTCATACATGGATCCCATCTCAGATTTCATGGCTTCAAGCCATTTTATGAATCTGGGCTCACCATCGCTTCTTCATAGTTCGTAGGTTCATCATGATCTAGTAGCATGACTTCCGAACAGGATTACCGTACCACTGCAGTGCGGATTTTGTTCTAGTTGATCTCGAGTTCAAAGGACAACTTGATCTGAAGTTTCATGATCTTTATCATCATCTTCCTCACTAATCGGTGTAGGTGTAATGTAACTGATTTCGTGATTTAACTACTTTCCAATAAGGGAGCTGGTACTATTACCTCATCAAGTTCCACTTTCCTCCCACTCACTTCTTTCGAGAGAAACTCCTTCTCTAGAAAGGATCCATTTTTAGCAACGAATGTTTTGCCTTCGGATCTGTGATAGAAGGTGTACCCAATTGTCTCCTTTGGGTATCCTATGAAGACACATTTCTCCGATTTGGGTTCAAGCTTATCAGGTTGAAGTTTCTTCACATAAGCATCGCAACCCCAAACTTTCAGAAACGACAACTTTGGTTTCTTGCTAAACCATAGTTCATAAGGCGTCGTCTCAACGGATTTTGACGGTGTCCTATTTAGCGTGAATGCGGCCGTCTCAAGAGCATAACCCCAAAATGATAGCGGTAAATCTGTAAGAGACATCATAGATCGCACCATATCCAAAGAAAGTGCGATTCGACGTTCGGACACACCATTGCGCTGTGGTGTTCCGGGTGGCGTGAGTTGCTAAACTATTCCGCTTTGTTTCAAATGTAGACCAAACTCAGAACTCAAATATTCGCCTCCACGATCAGATCGTAGAAACTTTATTTTCTTATTACGATGATTTTCAACTTCACTCGAAATTCTTTGAACTTTTCAAATGTTTCAGACTTATGTTTCATTAAGTAGATATACCCATATCTGCTCAAATCATCTGTGAAGGTGAGAAAATAACGATATCCGCCACGAGCTTCAACATTCATTGGACCACATACATCCGTATGTATGATTTCCAATAAATCTGTTGCTCTCTCCATAGTACCGAGAACGGTGTTTTAGTCATCTTGCCCATGAGGCACGGTTCGCAAGTGCCAAGTGATTCATAATCAAGTGACTCCAAAAGTCCATCAAGATGGAGTTTCTTCATGCGTTTTACACCGATATGACCTAAACGGCAAGGCCACAAATAAGTTGCACTATCATTATCAACTCTGCATCTTTTGGTTTCAACATTATGAATATGTGTATCACTACTATCGAGATTCATTAAAATAGACCACTCTTCAAGGGTGCATGACCATAAAAGATATTATTCATATAAATAGAACAACCATTATTCTCTCGATTTAAATGAATAACCGTCTCGCATCAAACAAGATCCAGATATAATGTTCATGCTCAACGCCGCACCAAATAACAATTATTCAGGTCTAAAACTAATCCCAAGGTAGATGTAGAGGTAGCGTGCCGATCGCGATCACATCGACTTTGGAACCGCTTCCCACGCGCATCGTCACCTCGTCCTTTGCCGGTGTTCGCAATCCGTAGTTCTGTTTCGAGTTGCAAATATTAGCAATGAACCAGATCAAATACCAGTACTCTGCGAGCTCTAGTAAGGTACACATCAATAACAAGTATATCACATATACCTTTGTTCACTTTGCCATCCTTCTTATCCGCCAAATACTTGGGGCAGTTCCGCTTCGGGACCAGTCGCTTGCGGTAGAAGCACTCGGTTTGTGCTTAGGTCCGGACTTGGGTTTCTTCTCTGATCAAGAACTTGTTTGCTGTTCTTCTTGAAGTTCCTTCTTCTTCCCTTTGCCTTTCTTCTTGAAACTAGTGGTCTTATTGACCATCAACACTTGATGCTCCTTTTGATTTCTACCTCCGCAGCTTTTAGCATTGCGAAGAGCTCGAGCATAGTCTTTACTAACCCTTGCATATTATAGTTCATCACGAAGCCTTTGTAGCTTGGTGGCGTGATTGAAGAATTACATCAATGACACAATCATCCGGAAGATTAACTCCCAGTTGATTCAAGTGATTGTAATACCCGGACATTTTGAGTATGTGCTCACCGACGTAACTATTCTCCTCCATCTTGCAGCTATAGAACTTATTGGAGACTTCATATCTCTCAATCCGGGCATTCTGTTGAAATATCAACTTCAACTCCTGGAACATCTCATATGCTCCATGACGCTCAAAACGTCGTTGAAGACCCGGTTCTAAGCCGTAAAGCATGGCACATGAACTATAGAGTAGTCATCAGCTCGCTTTGCCGACGCTCACAACTTCGCTCAAGATCTCGCAGCAGTTCGCTCACCCAGCGGTGCTTCCAGGGCGTAACTTTTCTGTGCAGCAATGAGGATTATCCTCAAAGTTACGGACCCAGTCCGTGTAATTGCTACCATCATCTTTCAACTTTGCTTTCTCAAGGAACGCATTAAAATTCAACGGAACAACAAAGACGAGCCATCTATCTACAAAGAAACATAGACAAGCAAAATACTATCGGTACTAAGTTCATGATAAATTTAAGTTCAATTAATCATATTATTAAAGAACTCCCACTTAGACAGACATCTCTAGTTATCTAAGTGATCACGTGATCCAAATCAACTAAACCATAACCGATCATCACGTGAGATGGAGTAGTTTTCAATGGTGAACATCTTATGTTGATCATATTCGCTATATGATTCACGTTCGACCTTTCGGTCTCCGTGTTCCGAGGCCATATCTGTATATGCTAGGCTCGCCAAGTATAACCTGAGTATTCTGCGTGTGCAAAACTGGCTTGCACCCGTTGTAGATGGACGAGAGCTTATCACACCCGATCATCACGTGGTGTCTCGACACGATTTAACTTTGGCAACGGTGCATACTCGGGAGAACACTACTTGATAATTTTAGTGAGAGATCATCTTATAATGCTACCGTCAATCAAAGCAAGATAAGATGCATAAAGGATAAACATCACATGCAATCAATATAAGTGATATGATATGGCCATCATCATCTTGTGCTTGTGATCTCCATCTCCAAGCACCGCCATGATCACCATCGCCACCGCGCGACACCTTGATCTCCATCGTAGCATCGTTGTCGCCTCGCCAACTATTGCTTCTACGACTATCGCTACCGCTTAGTGATAAAGTAAAGCAATTACATGGCGTTGCATTTCATACAATAAAGCGACAACCATATGGCTCCTGCCATTGCCGATAACTCGGTTACAAAACATGATCATCTCATACAATAAAATATAGCATCACGCCTTGACCATATCACATCACAACATGCCCCGCAAAAACAAGTTAGACGCCTTCTACTTTGTTGTTGCAAGTTTTACGTGGCTGCTACGGGCTGAGCAAGAACCGTTCTTACCTCGCATCAAAACCACAACGATATTTCGTCAAATAGACTCCGCTTTAACCTTCTCAAGGACCGGCGAGCCACACTCAGTTCAACTAAAGTGAGAGAGACAGACACCCGCCACCACCTTTAAGCAACGAGTGCTCACAGCGGTGAAACCAGTCTCGCGTAAGCGTCGCGTAATGTCGGTCCGGGCCGCTTCATCTCACAATACCGCTGAACCAAAGTATGACATGCTGGTAGGTAGTATGACTTGTATCGCCCACAACTCACTTGTGTTCTACTCGTGCATATGACATCAACGCATAAAACCTGGCTCGGATGCCACTTTGTTGGGAAACGAGTAATTTCAAAATTTTCCTACGATCACGCAAGACCATGGTGATGGCATAGCAACGAGAGGGAGAGTGTCCGCCCACGCACCCTCGTGAGACCGAAAGCGGAAGCGTTATATTAACGCTGTTGATGTAGTCGACGCCTTCACGATCCGACCGATCCAAGCACCGCACTCGGCACCTCCGAGTTCTTGGCACACGCTCAGCTCGATGACGATCCCGAGCTCCGATCCAGCAAAGCGTCGGGAAGGAGTTCCACAAGACGACGGCGTGGTGGCGATCTTGATGTTCTACCGTCGCAGGCTTCGCCTAAGCACCGCTACAATATGACCGAGGTGGAATATGGTGGAGGGGGCACCGACACGGCTAAGGAACGATCCGTAGATCAACTTGTGTGTTCTAGGGTGCCCCTTGCCCCGTGATATAAAGGAGCAAGGGGAGGGCGGCCAGCCCTTGGGCGCACCAAGGGGGGAGTCCTCCTCCTAGTAGGAGTAGGACTCCCTTCCTAGTCCTACTAGGAAGAGGGAAGGGAAGGAAAGAGAGGAGAGGGAGAGGGAAGGGGGCTGCGCCCCCCCTAGTCCAGTCGGACTCCCCATGGAGGGGCACCACCTCCCGGTGCAGCCCTCTCTCCCCTCTTGGCCCAATAAGGCCCATAACTTCCCGGGGTTCCGTAACCCTCCCAAGCACTCCGTTTTCTCCGAAACTTCCTAACCTTTCCGTGTCCGAATATAACCATCCAATATATCAATCTTTATGTCTCGACCATTTCGAGACTCCTCGTCATGTCCGTGATCACATCCGGACTCGAACTCCTTCGTACATCAAAATACATAAACTCATAATAACCGCTATTGAAACCTTAAGCGTGGGACCCTACGGTTCGAGAACTATGTAGACATGACCTAGAACTATTCTCGGTCAATAACCAATAGCGGAACCTGGATGCTCATATTGGTTCCTACATATTCTACTGAAGATCTTTATCGGTCAAACCGCATAACAACATACGTTGTTCCCTTTGTCATCGGTATGTTACTTTCCGAGATTCGATCGTCGGTATCCAATACCTAGTTTAATCTCGCTACGGAAAGTCTCTTTACTCGTTCCGTAATACATCATCTCACAACTAACTCTTTAGTTGCAATGCTTGCAAGGCTTTATGTGATGTGTATTACCGAGAAGGCCTAGAGATACCTCTCCGACAATCGGAGTGACAAAACCTAATCTCAAATACGCCAACCCAACAAGTACCTTTGGAGACACCTGTAGTACTCCTTTATAATCACCCATTTACGTTGTGACGTTTGGTAGTACCCAAAGTGTTCCTCCGGTAAACGGGAGTTGCATAATCTCATAGTTACAGGAACATGTATGGGTCATGAAGAAAGCATTAACATACTAAACGATCAAGTGTTAAGCTAACGGAATGGGTCATGTCAATCAGATCATTCAACTAATGATGTGACCTTGTTAATCAAACAACAACTCCTTGTTCATGGTTAGGAAACATAACCATCTTTGATTAACAAGCTAGTCAAGTAGAGGCATACTAGTGACATACTGTTTGTCTATATATTCACACATGTATTATGTTTCCGGTTAATACAATTCTAGCATGAATAATAAACATTTATCATGATATAAGGAAATAAATAATAACTTTATTATTGCCTCTAGGGCATATTTCCTTCAGAATTCCCACCTATAAACTCCCGAAACTTTCTGGTTATGCAATCTGGTGTTGGGGATACAGGGGACACAAAATATATCACCCAAACTAACAATACCTAGATCCAGCTGTATCCATCCGTCAACACATAACCAAGAAAACTCCGGAAATCTTGTACCTCAACCTTCGAAAAGCATCCGTTATACGAGTCATGGCAATACTCCCGAGCTCGCCCCAGTACTGGGTTATCGGGGTTATCTCACCAACAACTGTACAAAAGAGATTTTTGATGTCGGCAAAGCTCGTATATTCAGAATCGCAACGATAAAATTGTGACGACAACACCTCGGAGCTCAACTCCTGTGACACCGCCACAACCCCTAAATGTCGAGGCACCAAGAACAATGTTCTCATCACAAGACTATCGAACGATTCCAAGATACCCGCGTGATCCTAAAAAAAAATTCGTGAAATTTGCGGAGAGGAAAGACAAAACATCTACGCCGGAGGCCTCACCAGAGCGATTTAAGGGACCGAGGAGTAAAAAGAATCCTACTCTCCGATATATATAATCCTAAGACTCAAAACTAGTTTTCTTCTAGACTCAACAACGGCCAACAAACAAGGGGCTCCTATCGTTTGTCGAGGCTCGATACCAACTTGTCACGCCTAAGATGCGACCCTATCCTAAAGGAACTCAAGGTCCCACCAAGGATAGAAGCGCATCTTGAAGACGCTTTGCAAGGTGGATATCATTACATCAACATTACATAATAGTGGCGATACATACATAAGGCATACAATGCCACACGAATACAACATCACATCATATACAAGATCAACATCCGACTACGGATGAAACATAAACAAAAACTCAAACAATATCCACCTCGCTAGCCCAGGCTGCCGACCGAACCTATCCCCGATCGAAGAAGCGAAGAAGAACTCAACGCAAGCAAGCATCGCTCAAGGCCATGATCATCGCAAAACCTGTACCTGCAATCGTTGGTGTAGTAATCAGTGAGCCACGAGGACTCAAAGAATCCCATTACCATGGGTATCAAGACTAGCAAAGCTTAAGTAGGAAAGGAAGGGATAAAGTGGTGAGGTTGCAGCAGCGCTAAGCATATATGGTGGCTAACATACGCAAATGAGAGCGAGAAGAGAAACAAAGGAACGGCCGTCAACTAGTAATGATCAAGAAGTGATCCTGAACTCCTACTTACGCCGACATAACCACAAACCGTGTTCTCCTCTCGATCAACCCCAAAAGAGACACTCACGGTTACGCATTACGGTTGGTGTATTTTAGAAGAGTTTACTTCAAGTTTACTACAACCGGATATTAACAAATTCCCATCTCGCCACATAACCGCTGGCACGGCTTTCAAAGTTTATACCTGCAGGTGTCCCAACTTAGCCCATGATAAGCTCTCGCGGTCAACGAAGGATATTCCTTCTCCCGGAAGACCCGATCGAGTCTCGAATCCGGCTACAAGACATTTCGACAACAATAAAACAAGACCAGCAAAGCCGCCTGATGCGCCGACAATCCCGGTAGGAGCTGCACATATCTCGCTCGTGGCAACACCGGATGAGACTAGCTACGAGTAAAACCAATCCTCGGGTTGCCTCAAGGTGGCCCAGCAGTAGCTTTGGTTCAGCCAAGACTTAGAGAAGCACCGCCCGGGGGCTAAAATAAAGATGACCCTTGGGTTGGCCGACCCAAGGAAGGGTATAGGTGGTGGTGAGGCAAATGGTAAAACCAAGGTTGGGCCTTGCCGGAGGAGTCTTATTCAAAGCGAATCGTCAAGGGGTCCCATAAACCACCCAACCGCGTTAGGGACGCAAAAATCCGGGAACATAATACCGATATGACGGAAACTAGGGCGGCAAGAGTGGAACAAAACACCAGGCATAAGGCCGAGCCTTCCACCCTTTACCAAGTATATAGATGCCTTAATAATATAAGATATATTGTGATATCCCAACAAGTAAACATGTTCCAACAAGGAACAACATCTCCATGTTCCAACAAGGAACAAACTTCATCTTCACCTGCAACTAACAACGCTATAAGAGGGGCTGAGTGAAAGCGGTAACATAGCCAAACAACGGTTTGCTAGGAAGGGTGACAAAAGGTTAGAGGTTCATGGCAATTTGGGAGGCTTGAGCAGAAAGTGATAGGTAGCGCAGCATAGCGATAGAACGAAGCAACTAGCATAGCAATGATAGTAATGAGATCCAAGGTGACGGTCATCTTGCCTGAAATCCCGCTAGGAAGAAGAACGAGTCCATGAAGAAGACGAACGGAAGTAGTCGAACGAATCCTCACAATCGCAACATTACCGGAACCGAGAAGCAACACCGGAAAGAAACAAACAACATGATAAATGCACAAGCATAAACATGGCACGATGCACAATCAAGTATGATGCATGTCCGGTTTAATGAGGCATGGCGTGGCAAAGTGCAACAAAGAATGCTACAAGTTAAGTGGAGCTCAATATGCAACGAGTTGCATATTGACAAAACACCACATTGACATATTTAGTTTAATCTCGGTTATGTACCCAACAATATTAAATGTTGTTAAACATGGCAAGAGGTGAGGCATAATTAAACTAACTATTTAGGCAAGTTTAAATGAGGCCGGAAATAAGAAACAACAATTCCGGAAAATCCCCATGAGCAATATTTTAGATTCGGTACTGTTCTTCCCTAAACATAATTTTAATGTTGTTAAACAGGAAAATAAACTGCACCATGTTAAACTAGGCATTTTTCTACCCCATTTACATATGAAGTTTGTTTAAAACCGAGCTACGGTTATTTAGTTATGAATTAAATCATTTTAACATGGCATTTAAGCAAATTAATGCAAACATCAATTTAAATATTTTAAACATGGATGGAAATGACATATTATTAATCTACACAATTTTTTGAGCATTTTACATATATAAATTATTTTAATCCGATGCATGGTTAATTAATTATTGATGCATGAACATGAGGGGTTTTCTGTAAAACTGTAATTCCCTGGATAATTAGCAAATTCGCAGAACAGAAAAAAAAATACAAAGCATGCTGAAACTGGCTGGGCTATGGGAGCTGCTCACATCGGGCCTTGCCCGTCGGTGGAAGAGGCAGGCCGCAGGCGCCCGCCGGTCAAGCAGAGGAGCGGTTGGGCCAAATCATGCGATGGGAGGTGGCCCAGCGCGTGCAAGCGGATCGAGGGCGCGGTCAACGGGCGAAGGCGGGCGCCTGTCCTCTGCTTGCCTCGTCAGAAGCAGAGCAGCGAGGCGTCTTAAGCGCTGCTGCAGCGGCGCGCATGTGAAGAAGACGACGAAGAGGAGCAGCGGGGATGGGGCTCTGCGACGGATCCGAAGGGAACGCCGGTGAATGGACGGAGGACCTCGGCCCGGTCGAACCTAGCGGGCGCCGGGCGCTTGAGAGCTCTGGCGAAGGGATGAGGTACCAAGAAGAGGGACAGAGAGTTCAGAGGGAGAGAGAGAGAGAGAGGGGAAAGAGAGAAGGAAAACAGGGAAGGAGAGGGCGACGGGATCGAGCTGCGGCGAGCTTGAGGCGGATCGGGTGGCGGCAAAGATCCTCCGCGAGGCGGGACTCGCCCTCGCCCTCGAGTGCTCGCAGAAGGAGGGAAGGCGGACACGGATGCGGGGAGCGGCGGCGGTGAACTTGGCGCGGGACTTGACGGCCAAGGTGAGATGGGGCGAGAGGAGGCCTTGCGCGGTTCCGACGAGGCGCTGGCTGGCTAACGAGACGGACACGCCGGCTGCGCTTGATCCCGAGCCACTTGCCGCAGGAGGGGAAGCAGAGGCTTGCAGCGAGGGATGCGGGGTCGCGAGGGCTTCAGGTCTGCACGGGGTCGGAGGAGGACGGCGCCACCATGGCTGCTCCAAGGTGCGGCGGCATTGGAGGCAGGGGACTGAGGGTGCTGCTCACACGGCGGCTCTCAAGGGCAACACACATCGAGAAAGAGAGAGGGATCGAGAGAAGGAAAGGAGAAATGAGTTAGGAGGAAGGAAAAGAACATGGCGCGCGACGGGCTGGCCTTGCGATGGATCTCGAATCGCTGCTCGCGGTGGCCCCAAGAAGGCGGAGGAGGCGCGAGGGGTTCGGCTGCTGCGATGGTTGGGGATGGATCCCGGGAAGCGGAGGTCGGCGCCGGTGGTGGTTGGGCGAGGGATCGAGGGAGATCGGTGAGGGGATCCCGATGAAGAAAGTGGCGGCGGCCGAGACGGGATGGATGGGACATCTCCCTAGATTTTAGGGTTGATCTATTAATATAGCAAGTGGGGAAAGGTTTAGGGCTAGCTCATCCCACGATCGTAATCGGACGGTCGCGAATAAAATAGTTAGGGAGCCCAATCGACAAAACGGAGATGTTTTGTAGACGTTAGGGATGATCCGGACACAACGGTAACGATCGCCGGGTCGGGTTCGGGGAGTTTCGCACACGCCGCAAGAGGGGTCGGTGGTTGTGCGAGAGAGGTTGCGAGGCGCACAAATAAGAGGGCAACGAAACTCGGTTGGACCGGAACGACCAACGAAGGCAAAGCGGTCCGAGGAGGTCAACGAGGACGAGGGGCCTGACAAAATGACAACGGAGGCAAAGAGAGAAAGGGTAACTACGAACGGCTACGAGTTTTAAGAAAATATGCAAATGCAATGCGCATGATGCTATGAGATGAGATGCCTGACATGAACACAATACAAAACAAGAGACAAAAACCCAACCACGAAGGAAATAAAATAATACATCTCCGGAAAAGGCAAGAGTTGGAGTTACCGATATAGAAAGTTGTATCCGGGGCGTTACAAGCATCTCGTGGTCTGGGGTCCAGTCTGTCAGCGGCTTGTAGCAACCAGAGTTGTCGGTTGTACCAGCCTGCGCCACCGGTTGTAACCATGTAGCAGCCGCAGCCGAGAGACGTCGCCGGCCACTATCGTCCCAAATAAGCAGTGGTTGCAATGTGAGACATAGCGGTCGCAACACATGATTCGGGGGGAGGAGATGCGCGGCAGGGCAACAGCAACGGGCCGGGGTGCTCTCATGGCCATAAGTGGAGGAGAAGGGAGAGAGGAGAGGACGGATCGAGCTCGGGAGAGAGGGCTTCCATGGCGAGAGATAGAAGAAGCTGTGGATTTGGATGACCCCGCAAAAGGATAAGGGGATGAATCCTAGCCACGAACCGTTTTGCAATTGCATGACCCGCGTGAGACCGGCCAACGTATCGGCCGGCGCACCGTATACAAGTGTTTTCCTTTGGATTATACCTCCGGGTGCCCTGCCAATCAGTGGCACGCCAAAATTTTGGTGGAGGAAACGGCCACCGGCGCCTTGCCAAATAATTGGCTGCACAATAGATGGGAAGCGGAGACAAGGCTAGGGCGAGCCAAATAATCGGATCTGAACCAAACGTGAGCCATCCCTCCGGTCAACGACAAAATATTTGGTCGGGCGCCTCAGGGCTGTGATCCAAACAGGCCATTTATCCAGAACCAGAAGTGGCAGGATGCAATTCGGTAAGTGTGTATATTTTTTTAGGCAATATTGTGATTGTAAAACTCAGGGTTTATGTTCTACCAGCTCTTTTTGGTAAAAAAAAACAAAGCGTTCTGCTCGCTCTTGCTCATTTGCACAGAACAGATAACATACGTTCTGCTGGCCCATAAACGATGTTCTGCCTCCAGCCCTCCACGGCCAACGTGTCCTCTGAAACCTGCACCATCTCTGAACCTGCCACGCGGTCTTTCGCAATAAATCGACTGCCAGAGCACCGTATTCCTTTCTCTTTTTCCAGTCTCGGTCTTTTCTGACATCTCTCCTCATCGGCTAGTCTGCTTCGCCGTAGCTCATAATTGCTATGGAATCGTGACGCAAGCAAATTTGATAAATTTGACCTATAGACGAAATCAAATCATAGAATAAACTATCCGTGAAACTATTTCACATGGCTGACCTTTTTGTGTAACGCCGACACGGCGTCCACACTATACCGTCTAACGCTCACGATAAGCGCCACACGGCCAGCGCCGCACACGTGTGATCGTAAAATTATTAAGTCACATAGCGCCAAGAAATAAGCGCCATACTATACAAGATAACGCCTAGCTCTTAGGCGTTGCACTAGTGCAGCGACTAGCTCCCAGGTGTTGCACTAGTGCAGCGCCTGAGAGGTAGGCGCCACGGGTCAGACGCGCGTGAAATAGTTTCACCGACAGTTCATTCTATGATTTAATTTCGTTTATAGGTCAAATTTGTCAAATTTGCCGCATATGCGCCATTGTCACTCATGGCGACCTTTTGACCTGCAAGCCCGGCTAGCCCGCCTCCGAATGCATATGATATGACACCTACTATTTTTTGCAGCTAAAAAAAACTGTTTGGTGGTTGCCGCCCTGCGGTTGTGCTCCTCGCCACTTCATGTTGTTGCGCTTGGTCGTGAAGGTGCCAAAGTCTTGATCGATACCCGCAGCATGCTGTTTGTTGACTGTATGAGTCTTGATCGATACCCTTTCATTTTTCTTCCAGTCTCACCTTTTTCCTGGGGCCAACTCCAACCGGGCCGAAAACTGCCGCAGATCTGGCCTGCATTTCGTGGGTTTGGATAGGTTGGGCGGACGAACATGTCCGATTTTGTCCGACTTTGCCGTACACAACGCATTCTTAAATTTGGGTATTAAAAATAGGGTCTGTCTAACCATCAGACGTCTGAATTTCAATTTGGTTTAGGTTGCATTTTTGTCCAATGTCCAATTGACACGTGTGTCTGTTGTTTTTGGTTTCATACTGCATCTCGGGGAAAAATCATCTGATTTTACTGGGGTTCAGGTCGGATTCTCTCTTGGACTCTATTTCCACTTCTCCCGCAAAAAAAAAAGACTCTATTTCCACTTTACAGCGTCCCGCCTTCTTGGTTTTCAAACCCCTCAGCGCCGGCGCCATTAGCTGGATAAGCTGAACTTCATTTCAACTGAATTTTGGTACTGCACTTGTTCATTGTTGCACAACTGCTTGAATTTTTGGGATAAGAAAACTGAACGGCCCTAAGGAATAACGTGTGAGGAGCAAAAAATGTCTGAATAGAACTAGTTAGGAGTCAGGACAACACTGATCGTCTCTCTTAGAACAAACCATGTGAAGTGAAGCTTGAGAGCTGAAAAAAAAAACGTGTAGAATGTGCTGCTAAGGTCCCTTGAGAATGAAAAGAACAACACTGTATCTTAAAGATAGAGAAATGTACTAAGAAGAAAACTGAGAAAAATAAAGAGCACTGAACATGACTGAACAAAAAAGCACCTAATTATTGAAAAACAAAGAACTTCATATTCACTACACAAAACGTAGTAATTTTCTTGACTCAGACGCTGGAAGCAACGTGGCGGTTCACCATGCTTGTTGGCGTCGTTGTAAAATTGTATCTCTGCATTTCCAGCATGTATCCGGTCATGGTAGGATTTCGACAGCACTGACACTCACTGGAAGTGGACATGGGCAGAGAGTGTCACTCGACTTCTCCCCTCTGACCATCTCCATCTCTGATGTTGACAGGCTAACTGATGAGCATGCGGCGCGGACTGCCAAAAATAAAGAGGAATGAGAAAGATAGATGAATAAAAATATTGCATACTAACTATAATAAGAAAATTATAATGGAGACTGAAAAGAGGAAGACTGAAACATGAACCGGGAAATGGAGAGTAACATCATAAGAAAAGAGGAAGACTGAAACATGAACCGGGAAATGGAGACTGAAAAGGAAAATTATAATGAAGAAATAAAATGAAGACTAAAGTAAGACTGTGAAACTAAATATTGACTGAAAAATCCATTGTTTCCCCATCCTAGAGGGGCAAATATCCACTGCCCATAGTCGATAATGTACCTACAGAAAAATGGGCTGAAGCACCATCAATACCAAGTTACCAACCCAAAAAGAAATGCTGTCATAGCCATCGATCTGAATAATCGTTGAACTATTACTCATATCCACCACTGATCAAAATCTGCATGCATGATGCATTACAGTTTCTGAAAGTCTAGACCCCTAGAGGCCAAGACCCACATGACATCAGATTTTGGCTAAGAATCAGATAATGATCTACACCACAATATCAGAATACATCATGTACTAAACGACCTAATGCTTGAGCTAAACTTTAAAAAAAAAGACATATGAAAAGGTCGTTGTCCTACCAGAGCCATACAAGCTGATAACCGAGGAACAAATAAAATGCCTTAAAAAGAAAAAAACTGAGTGAATATTCACTATCTCTCAATGTTGGGTGAAGACAGAAGAAGAACGAAACGCTGAAGAATGATGTTGAGATAATGATCAACTAAATGAAACAAGACTGAAACAGTAAACGAACGAAGAATGATACAAGCTTACAAACTGAGGACAAACAACCAGTGACTAAATGAAAGACATGGGAAAAACTGATGAGAAATAACTTAAAATGAGAAGACATAAAAAAGGTTAAATAATTCAAAAGGAGAGAAATAAAACTAACTGAAAATTTAACAAAACTAAATAGAATGATGGACAAAAACATGAGGGACTCAATAACTAAAATTTGAATAGTACGAATGAAATCACCAAAAAATGAAAAAATAAATAAAAAACTTGCTGCTGAATGAATGAACAGATAACTAATGCAACAATAATTACACTAACTAAAAATGAGAGAAAATACTATGTGCACATGACAGAGAAAATACTATGTGCCTAAGACAATGAAGAATCACTTGGTTCTGCACATCACAGAGAAAATACTATGTGCCTAAGACGAAGCAAGAAGAGAGTGAAAATAACAAAAACAAAGCGAATGGAGAGGGACTTACTGAACATAATTTATGCCATTGGGTACTGACTGCAAGATCAAAATAAGAGTCTAGCAAAAGAAGTTGAAGACAGACTGAACAAGACCGAGAAAACTAAAGAGAGACTGGGTATGAACAAATGAAGAAAGATTGAAATTAAGAATCTAAGTGACTAAGAAAGTGAGACCGAATAAAACGATGAGAAAAGGAAGAAATAAGAGCAACCGATGATACTGAGAACCAGAAAAGACAGAAAAATGAATGAGAAACTTGGGGAATTAGAGAAACTAAAAAACTGAAGGAATTAATAATCCAAGAGACTGAATAAAATGATGAACAAAAAGAGAAATAAGAGCAACTGATGAAAGAGATAACTAGAGCAGACAGAAAAATGAATGAGAAACCTGCGGAATTAGAGAAACTGAAAAAACTGAAGGAGTTAAGAACCTAGGAGACTGAGAAAGAAGGACTGAATAAAAGGATGAGAAACGAAGAAATATGAGTAAATGATGAAAATACAAATGACTGAGACTGATCTTAGCACAAAAAATGGCTGATGACTGATCTGAAAACAGATTACATGAAAGACTATTGTTAAAATGATAACAAGGAATGTTATCTGATTTGAATGACTAATTACCTATGACTAATAGTGAGGACTGAGACTGAAATAACTTCAAATATTGAAGATTACTACTGAAAAAGAACAAACAGTGACCAAATAACTGAAGACTTAACAAATAACTGAAGAGAACTCAAGTAAAACACTTAGGGTACTGATCCTTTGGAATATTGATCCTAAAAACTGAAAACTGAATTAACGATTGAAATAAATACATTAAAACTGAGTCAATGATCTACTAACAGAACTAAAAGTGAATCAACTTTAAAGCTGATAAAATGATATACTAAAAGAACTAAAACTGAACCTACTAAAAAGCTGAGACTAATAACTGAAAGACTGAATGAATGAACAGATAACTAATGCAATAATAATTACACTAACTAAAAATAATGATATAATAAACCAATCAAGAACAGAATGGTTTGACTGAAAAATGATAAGACTGAAGAATGAAAGAACATGACCGACTATTACACCCACCATAATACAATTACAAACTGAATTGATAACTCAGATAATGATGAAACAAATAATAAGAAAAAATAAATAGCGAGGAATGATATAACTGATCTAAAAGACTAATAACGGATGACTAATAGTGAGGACAGAGACCGAAATAACTTCAAATACTGAAGATTACTACAGAACATTTAGTGCTACACAGAAAACCTACATGAACAAAAAATTCCTCTACATGAAAAGGGGACCTACCTTCTCATCTTTATCCCTATGCCATACAAATAGGAACTGAGAATGAAACCACAGATCTAAACTCCCCCAATCATTGAGCACCCGCACACAGAACCAACAAACAACAGCAAGCATCCTTGATATGATCATAGAGGAAATCGTGGGCGCAGACTAACCTCCTACGCCGGTGCCGGCAGCTCCTGGCCGCCTCACCCGGCTCCATCTCTACATGACGCATCTCTCTCCACCGCACTAACAGAGGGGGGTGGTCGGCCATGAAGACTAGAACCTCCAGGAACGAGAAGAAGTACCAGCGATGAGTCCGACTTGAGGTGCCCACCCGTACGCCGACGCCCACTCCAAGAACAGGTACAAGTACTGAAGCGCCGCCGCCACGTGCGGCCCGACAGCTCGCTCCGACACCGCGGCGTGGAACGGGTCGTCCGGGAAGAAGGTCCCCCCTATCCCCTGAACGTGTCCATGAACAGCAGGAGCAGCAACTTACGACGCCGGTGTCAGCTGCTTCCCTTCCATGTCTCCCTCTCTCCAACGCTCTTCTCTCCAGACTGCTACTAGAAAGAAATGGAAAAATACCAGAAAAAACGGAAGCGGAATGAAGAACGGGATTGATCAGAAACAAACGCGGCAGAGGACACGGACACCTGAGCCAGCACGAATCATGGTGACTGATCGGACGGCCACAAAATTCGACCTGAAGCCAATTAAAAAACAGATGACTGTTTTTTAGTAAAAGTGTAAAAATATTGCAACCTCCATTTTTAGTGTAAAACTTATGCAAATAAATGTTAAAAATATATAAACTTAATAATGAAACGCAGGCCGAAGTCCACTTACGATAATTAAAACATAAAACAATAGGTCACCCGCAAAAAAAACATAAAAGAATAGGTAAAAACTAAAAAACATCCCGCAGCCCACAGCCCCAGCCGTCGTCGTCCTCATCCTCCTCGGCTAGGTCGACGAACAATGGGGCCTCCGCCTAGGGGGAAGGACGAATGCTCCTCATTCGGGTCCGCCGCCTGCTACCGCGTCGCCTCCTGCTCCACCTTGAGCCGCACGACGTCCGCGTTGCGCTCAACCTGCATGGTGCGTTCCGCCAATTCCTGCTCTGCCGCTAACGCCCGCATCTCGGCATTCTAGAGGTGCTAGCACTTCTCCTCGTCGGTGACGCCCAGCCATATAGGTGTGCAGGACACGTAGATCGACAGGGTGCTCGTCCACACCCATGAGTGGAGTAGTGCGGGCGGCGAGGGAGGTGGTGGTGGCGTGTTCGCCTGCACTTCGGTTGTAGATTCGGCTAGACCGAAAGCGAGGCGAGGCCACCTAGCCATCTCCCCGTTCTCGGACTCTTCGATCGCCTGTCGTGTCGCCTCCTTGAGGGCCACCTGGTACATGGCCTCCTCTTCTTCGTCCTCCTCCTTCACCACTACTGGCGGGGGGTGGAGCGTGGGCATCCATCTAGACGACCCCCTGGCAGTGCACATCGTGCTCCATTGCGAGCAGACGTCCCAGTTCGGGGTGTCCGGCACGTAGGCTGGGTCCCATCATTCCTCCAACAGGAGCTGGGCATGGTGGTTGTGGATCTTGGCGCGCGCGCTTGGACTAAGGCACAACCGGCACCGGAATCCTGTTGGGGTCAACGTGCCAGCCATGAGGGAGGTTGATGTTCGGCCACTGTAATGGGACGCGGTGCTCCCAATGGAAGTGCGCCCGGTGCACGGGGATGTACAGCTGGTCACACTCAACAAGCCGACCTTGTGGTCGTGCTTGCCACGCTTGCTAAAGACGCCCATGGCGCCGTCGTCGCTTAGGATTCATGTCGGACGGCGGGGGAGCAACCTCTAGATGTGAACTGGTGTGGAGAGAAGTGGATGAGGACGCCCCAGCGCACGCTTGCATTTAAAATGGACGTGCGTGGACGGTTTCTGTAGCTGATGTGCGGGCCCGAACGCCCGTGTACCATTTAATAAGATCAACATTGCTGGTTGGGCGGCCATCATGCGGCCCGGAGACGGACACCAAGCAGATGCATGGCGTGTCCATCTTGTGTCCGTGTGGACGCAAACATGGCTCAGTTTAGACCAGGAATGTGTCCAGACAGACATTGAGCGGGCAAAATTTAGGATTCGTCGGCGCGATAGGCCGTTCTTTCTCTCCGATTTAACCTAAACAAAAACGCGCGGACCAAATGGGTTGCAGCTCGTAGTACATAATTACAAAGGAATCGCAACGCAAGCAAAAGCATAGGCACCATCGCCATGGCGACCTTTTTGGCCTCTCCTGCTAGCCCGCTTTCACCTATTATTGCTGACGCGTGATTGTGTTTTATAGCTCCTCTCTACTCCTGTTGTTGTGCTGACCGAGCCTTGAACTGTAATATTCGATCTATGCCCTGCAGCACGCTGTGTTGTTGACTGTGTGAGTCCTCATAATCAAGCTACGCATGCATGTACCAGCTGTTTTTTTTTTTTTTTGCAGGTACCAGCTGTTGTGCGGCAAGCATCGTGAATTCATCAGCCAGTTGTGGCAAGTGGGCGACGGAGTGGATTAGCCCATGCAGTACATTGACTCACTAGGAGTGGTAATGACGCATCTCTGTTCTACTCCCGCGCAATACACTCGAGTGCTTGTCTAGTCTAGATGGCGAACTGTCTGAAGGGACTACACTACACTGCATTCCGTGCTCTCCTACATCACGAGCGAGATCACGGGCTGGGCTTCTCCCCAGACTAGAAAAGATGCATATCATTGCCGAACGTGAACCTTCGCCAGAAAGTACCCCATCCATTCGTAAATAGTGTTTCTAACTACTCCCTCCGTTCCCAAATATTTGTCTTTCTAGCCATCTCAAATGGACTACAACATACGAATGTATGTAGACATGTTTTAAAGTGTAGATTCATTCATTTTGCTCCGTATATAATCACTTGTTGAAATCTCTAGAAAGATAATTATTTAGGAATGGAGGGAGTAGATGGCAGGGCTCACAAACCTCAACCTCATCTGCAGGAAGCATGATCCAGGATTCCAGGTTTAAGCTGAAGAGCCAGATCCGTTGCAAGCCAAAATCAACCATGCTAGTGCTAGATCCGTTGCAAGACAAAATCAACCATGCTAGATCATCACATTTGACCTGAAATTAGTGTATGGCCACCGAATCGATTCAGTTGTACTCTGGTCACACGGATCACGAGTCCGACTTGGCTTAATTAACATTATCTACCTGTTGACGCCTGATTTTGGCAAGATACAGAGTGAAAGGGTTTTCAGCATGAAAAAGTTTCACATCACCGAATGGAACAACTTTAATGTTTGGACCATAATTATTCGGCATCATATCAAAGACCAAAACTACACTCAGATTGTCATGTTTAGGTGTTTTGAGTGCTTTTTGGTCAATTAAGCCTCCAGGACAACCTCGGATGAAGGAATTCTCTACATGAATTGTCTTCGTCTCGTCAAATCGGTCGATTTTTATATAAAAATCATCTCAATCCGAGTTCGTATGCAAAAGTTAGAGCTATCTGAATGCAGCCCTGTCAAGAGGCGAAATATGACGCGGGAGACCAGACATGTCTTGGCAAGTGTCTGACGTAATGCGTGAGTGTTTTGGCCCAGAAGATGGCCTCGAATCGGAAAACGTTCAACACGAAAGTTGTTCGTCTCGTCGAAGCGGTCAAGATTGCTTTTGGGCTCGTTTCCATCCGAGGTTGTTTACCACCACAAAAAAGACCCGCAAAGTGCAGCCAGTTTAAACCGAACGGTTTTGGAAAGTTCGATAAAACCAGTCCGAATTTGACTAGGGTTTTGGACGTGAATTGATGCAATTTTCTTGTAAGGAAAGCCTAGATGAATCCTTTTCTTGTATGGGAAGTCCAGCCGCCTCTTATATATGTTGGGGGTGACGGCCGATTGAAAAACACACAATCGATCAATCAATCTACCACTTTTTATCTTTTATCTCTTCTCCTTAACCCTAATTCTTCTTCTTTCTCGTTCTTCGTTCGTTCTTCGCATTGGAGGGCGGCGATCCACGAGGCTCTAGGGGCGAGCAAATCGACCTAGGGCAGCCCATAGCCGCCGCACTCCCTGACGGGGTCCCTCTCGGGCATGTGAGGTTTCGGTCAGCAAAAGCACCCGCCGATCGCCTTGCGATCGCTACCGTCGGTCGGGTCTCCTTCAACGTGAGCTGCGGTGCATCACCCCGGCGCCGAGGGTACACGTGACGTGTTCGTGTGTCAACACACTTTTGGCGACTCCTGGGGACAAAGCTTTGAACGGTCTCCAGCCCGTTCTTGCTACTTAAGAGATCGTCATCAAGTTGCTGCAATCTACAAAGGTAATATGAATACCCAATTCCCCTTTGTAGATGCAAATAATCCATATGTTGTTGCTGGATCACCTATTGAGCATAATGTATCGGCTAGCCCTAGTTTTATCAATCATGCATCTAGTTATGTGCAAGGGCCGATGCAAAACAATCTTCATGTTTCAAATTCTTATAAATTTAGCAACATGCAACATATGTATCCCAACTCCCATGCATCGGCAACCCCACAAATTCATATGCCGATGAGCAACATGATGAGTTCGATTAATCAATTTGAAACACCCCAAGTTAGAATTTCCAATCCCATACAAGAAAGTGTTTCACCCTTTTATTCATCGGCAGCTAATGTGCAATATAGTAATCCAACCATGCCGATGAATGAGAGAATTGGCCATGCTAATAATGGCTATTTGGCCAGTTACTCTCAACCATCATATGCTACACCTCATGTTAGTAATTCTTCGGCACCATACACAACTGTAGATGCTCATAATTCGGCTTCACACCTTCCTGGTTATAGCCGAATGAATGTAAATTTTACAAGAGCGGTTGTGCCCAACATTGTAGAAGATGAGGTAGTGGTGGATGCATTGAAGAGTTTAGCCCAAAATAAGAGAATTAGTGCTCTTTGCCTTGAACAACATGAAAATGGGTTATTTCCTGATTATGCCGTAATAAAAGCTAGAGTTTTGCAAGAAGATGAATCTTTGCCAATTGATAAAATTGGCGAGCAAAAGTATGGTCTTACAACACTGCATATGCCTTCACCTAGTACTACATCATATTATACACCCCCTACACAATTGCAAAATTTCGGCAACACCCGTGTGTCATTGCCGAAAGAATCTAAAAGCATTGGGGGGCAATCATATCCGGAGTTGGCTGAAATTGAGAAAAAGCTTAAAGCTAATTTTGCCGCTCACCGTCGAAACAAATAGAAAAGAATTGGCTCAGATAAAAGAAGCATTGCCAATTGGTACTTTCAATGAAAAGAAGGATGATTCGAACATGAAAGTGCTTCGTTGAAAAAGCCGAATCAAGTAGTATATATTCTGAATCCATCAAATCCAACGAGGCAAGCATTATTGAGAAAGGACATGGCAAGCATAGGAAAACAACGGTGCTTGATTTTTCTGAAGTTAATGGAGCCTACTTCCTGCCCTATGAGTTCCGTGTCAGAAATTGACAAGCTTCAAGGACAAGAACAAGTAGCGAACAAAGTTCGGCCGACAAAAATCTTCAAAGCAATGATGCACGGATTCAAGAAAAAGATGATGACAAGGTGTTGGGGAGCCATCCAAAGACGGAGCAAGATGTTCTTCAAATGGCACCACTATCATGCTCTTCCAACATATTGGAAGAGGTATGCATAGCGAGTAATTTACCTATTTTCAGATTTGGTCGCAACTTCATTATTGATGCATCTATAAGAAATATTCTCATAAGTAATTTTGAAAGACCAATGAGGAAGGGTAATTTACTTGTTAGCAGTAAAATTGTTATGGAACATATCGGTCAACCCATTGCACCATTTATAAAGACCGATAATGACTTATTGTTACAGCCAAAGCTTTTCCCGTTGCTTTCTCTAAAGTTCATATCTAGTTGGGTAGCTTTGCTTATTTCTTACTTGGCTTACACTTGGTCTCAACTGAGACATGTATGTTCTAAATAT
Organism: Aegilops longissima; assembly: GCA_021605205.1. Lineage (NCBI taxonomy): Eukaryota > Viridiplantae > Streptophyta > Magnoliopsida > Poales > Poaceae > Aegilops > Aegilops longissima. Next base: position 173,664,479 of record CM038682.1, read on the forward strand.
CTTCGTTTCAGAAATTTAAAGCCAAGGTTAAATTCTATTGAGAAAACCGATGCTAATATAATATCATATCCAAAGACATCGGAGATAGAGTGGAAAACACAATGCATAGCCAAATGGGGAGATTCCAAATCTGAACCATTCGTTTGCTTATCTCCAAAGCCGTTCAAACAGCAAGATCGGCTAGAAAACAAGAAGTATACCTTCAATTCAAGCATGTGTGATCAAATATTTGATTTGTTGCTGAAAAATAATTACATTACAATTCTTGGTCACCATGTTAAGCCATCAATCCAAGGACGAATGTATTGTATCGTCCAAGCATAATTTTGAGGATTGCAACATGTTTCGTCAAATAGTTAAATCGGCCATTGCAAAAGGACGATTGAAGTTTGTTGAAACACCAAGAGATGACCAGTCTATTCCGATTGGATCCGATGGCAAAATGTTTTTGCATCGGCTGCTTCAAGCCGATCCATTTAAAGAGAATGTAAAAGCTGCAGGTGATGGGATCAAGCTTTCAAGTAAAGAAGTTGTTGAAGAGCATAACGAGCATAATCTTGAGGGCGAGAGTTCCATCGAAGCTACAATGGAGACGCCAAGAACTGGGGGGCAGCAAGCAAATCTAATGATCGATGAAAGCAAACCAAAAGAAAGCAAAGGCCGGAATAAGCGCAAGTGTAAGAGATCAAAAATCACCTTCGCTGGACTATTGGATAAATATCAAAAGAAGAGTGAAGAGAAGAATGCTTATCGGCCAAATCATGCAAAGAAACCAAGATCACCCCAAGGCGCAAATATGAGGATTGGTATTGGCAAAGTGATAATTTTAATGCAACATATTCATATCCTTATTTTGGTCCACCAATGCCAATGTCGTGGATGCCTCCCTATGCTCATATAGATACATATTCATCGTGGGACAGGTATGATACAAGGCACATTCTCCATCTTATTCTAGACCATCTCACCAATACTATGCAGCTCCAAGGAGATCAACATTTGAACAATCACGCCACAAAGACCGTTTCAATCATAAGGAATCGGTCCAGAGCTCAAGGAAGAAGAAAGAGGTGGTAAAGCAAGTTTACCGCATGAAAAGAGATGGTCGTAAGTGTGCTGCTTCAGATTTGATCTCAAATAACAAAGAGCCAATTAAAGTGTTGACATTGGCTACAAAAGGCAAAGAAGTGAAGCAATCAATTGATAAAAATCAGAGTGCCAAATCTGAAGAAAATAAGTTGAGGGTGCACAAGGCCCAAAAAGAGTTGCCATTGGTTGAAACAAAATCACAGTCGAGGTGCTCACTCGGCTTATCGTATTGGCAAAAGAAGGAGTTACAAAAGCTTAGTGCACAAGAACTTGAAGAAAGGAACATGGCATGGGTTCCCAAAGGAAGTACTCAAAATAAGAATTATGTGCAAGTTTCCATTACAAGGAGTGCGGCAAAGGTGAAGAAGCAAAATCGGTCTACACATTATCCATATTCCTCAACTATGCCATGGGTTCCCAAGAAGATCAATCAACACAAAATGATGTGCATGCTTCATTGCAACAAGTACAATAAAAGTGAAGAAGGAAAATAATGAAAGCAACAAACAATTAAGCCGAAGGTGCGCATCACAACATCAAAATCTTCGGTTAGCACATCATCCATTTTCTTCAACCATGTCATTGATGCCTTTGCCATGGAATTCATCACTAGGTATGATCAATTACCTCCATTGATTTATTTTGATCCATGGATGCAACATAATTTTCTATATCATGAGAGAGTATTACCAAATTACCATACATTTGGTTAGTTACATTGTTGCTAATACAAAGGGGCCGAAATATTTTATTCCTATTTTATTTGTTTATTTCGGCTATACATACTTTGGTGGGTGCTTTCTACATGGACCTCGTGTTAATGGCTGATATTTATCTATTGCCCTAAGAATATGTCAAAGCATGGCTGGTGTAGTATCCTAACATCGTCATTAGTCCAATTGGAGACCAAAACAAGCCTCATGCCGCTTAGAATATTTTGCACAAACAATCAAGCGAATATGAAGCATTGTTATTCGGTTTAGAGATGCTACTTGCTATAGGTGTTACACATATTGAGGCTTACGGTGATTCGTTACTAGTGGTGCAGCAAATATCCAGAGTCTTTCAGTGTTTGGACGAATCACTTAATGCTTATCTTGATAAATGTCTAGATATAATTTCTACTTTGGATTGTTTTAGCATTGCACATATATCTAGACATGACAACTGGAAAGCAAATGAGTTGGCACAGCAAGCATCTAGATATCATGTTGATCGTGGCATGTTTCATATCTCTCAAAAACCGATGTCTTGTCTTGCCAATATGGGAGAGGCCGAACCTGAACCCACTGATTCGGCCATTAACAAAAAATCTAGTGCAGGTGATAATTCCGACTGGAGAAAGCCCATTGTTGATTACTTGTGCAATCCGAGTGAAAGGGTGGACAGGGCTGTTCGTGAAGGAAATATGCCCTAGAGGCAATAATAAAGTTATTATTTATTTCCTTATTTCATGATAAATGTTTATTATTCATGCTAGAATTGTATTAACCGGAAACATAATACATGTGTGAATACATAGACAAACAGAGTGTCACTAGTATGCCTCTACTTGACTAGCTCGTTAATCAAAGATGGTTATGTTTCCTAACCATAGACATGAGTTGTCATTTGATTAACGGGATCACATCATTAGGAGAATGATCTGATTGACTTGACCCATTCCGTTAGCCTAGCACTTGATCGCTTAGTATGTTGCTATTGCTTTCTTCATGACTTATACATGTTCCTGTAACTATGAGATTATGCAACTCCGCCACGGAGGAACACTTTGGGTACTACCAAACGTCACAACGTAATCGGGTGATTATAAAGGAGTACTACAGGTGTCTCCAAAGGTACTTGTTGGGTTGGCGTATTTCGAGATTAGGTTTTGTTCTCGGTAATACACATCACTTAAGCCTTGCAAGCATTACAACTAATGAGTTAGTTGTGAGATGATGTATTACGGAACGAGTAAAGAGACTTACCGGTAACGAGATTGAACTAGGTATTGGATACCGACGATCGAATCGCGGGTAAGTAACATACCGATGACAAAGGGAACAACGTATGTTGTTATGCGGTTTGACCGATAAAGATCTTCGTAGAATATGTAGGAACCAATATGGGCATCCAGGTTCCGCTATTGGTTATTGACCGAGAATGGTTCTAGGTCATGTCTACATAGTTCTCGAACCCGTAGGGTCCGCACGCTTAACGCTTCGATGACAGCTTCATTATGAGTTTATAAGTATTGATGCACCAAGGTTGTTCGAGTCCCGGATGTGATCACGGACATGACGAGGAGTCTCGAAAGGTCGAGACATAAAGATTGATATATTGGAAGCCTATGTTTGGACTTCGAAGGGTTCCGAGTGAAAACAGGAAGTTATTTAACACCGGGGTTACTGGAACCCCGGGGGTATATGGGCCTTCATGGGCCACAAGGGAGAAGAGGAAGGGCCGGCCAGGTGGGCTGCGCCCCTCCCCCTCTAGTCCGAATAGGACAAGGAGAGGGGCGGCGCCTTCCTCTTCCCCTCCCCAATCCTACTCCAACTAGGAGAGGGGGAGTCCTACTCCTGGGAGTAGGACTCCTCCAGCGCGCCTCCTAGGCCGGCCGCACTCCCCTTGTCTCCTTTATATACGGGGCAGGGGCACCCCATGACACACAAGTTGATCTACGGATCTTTCCTTAGCCGTGTGCGGTGCCCCTTCCACCATATTCCACTTCGGTCATATCGTCATGAGCTTAGGCGAAGCCTGCGCCGGAGAAGTCATATCGTCATGAGCTTAGGCGAAGCCCTGCGTCGGTGGAGCATCAACATCGCCACCACGCCGTCGTCTTGACGGAACTCATCCCGACACTTTGCTGGATCGAGTCCGGGATCGCCATCGAGCTGAACGTGCGTAACTCGGAGGTGCCGTACGTTCGGTGCTTGGATCGGTCGGATCGTGAAGACGTACGACTACATCAACCGCGTTGTTATAACGCTTCCGCTTTCGGTCTACTAGGGTACGTGGACGGACACTCTCCCCTCTCGTTGCTATGCCATCACCATGGTCTTGCGTGATCGTAGGAAATTTTTTGAAATTACTACGTTCCCCAACAGTTCGGCGTATGGCTTTTAAGTATACAATGAGAGATGATGGTCTTTATCGCCGAATAGTCGATGATGTTCTTCTAAAGTGTTTGGATGAGGACCAGGCAAGAGTTGCTATGGGGGAAGTACATGAAGGTATTTGTGGCACTCACCATCGGCTCCCAAGATGAAATGGTTATTGCGACGTCTTTGGGTTTTATTGGCCGACTATGATTAATGATTGCTTCAGATATTATAAAGGATGTGAAGCTTGTCAAAAGTTTGGTGATATTCAATTGGCTCCTGCTGCTATGTTACATCCTATTATCAAACCGTGGCCTTTCAGAGGTTGGGGTTTAGATTTCATTGGACAAATCCACCCGCCTTCTTCAAAAGGGCATCGGTTCATATTGGTGGCAACTGATTATTTCACTAAATGGTCTCAAGCAACCTCTCAAGAACATGACACATACGGAGGTAATTCAGTTCATCACCGAGCACATTATTCATAGATTCGGTATTCCTCAAACGTTAACTACGGATCAAGGTTCATCTTTCATGTCACACCAAGTCGAGAGTTTGCGAATCTTATAACATAAAGTTGCTCAATTCCTCTCCGTATATGCCCAAGCTAATGGACAAGCTGAGTCTAGCAATAAAATTTTAATCAAGCTCATCAAGAAGAGGATTGAGGATAATCCGAGGAGATGGCATGAGTTGTTGTCTCAAGCTTTGTGGGCACATAGAATTTCAAGGCATGGTGCTACCAAGGTGACTCCATATGAGCTTGTATATGGCCAAGAGGCTGTTTTACCAAGGAAGTAAATTTGAATGCTTTGAGAATAGCCAAACAAAATGATTTATCGACAGTAGAATTTTATAACTTGATGATGGACAATATTGATGAAGTTGCCGATAAACGTTTGGTTGCTTTGAAGTACATAGAGAGAGACAAGTTGAGGGTTGCAAGAGCTTACAATAAGAAAGTTAAGTTGAAGAATTTTCAAGTTGGTGATCTCGTCTGGAAGGTGATTCTGCCAATTGGTTCAAGAGATAGGAAATTCGGGAAATTGTCTCCGAGTTGGGAAGGTCCTTTTAGAATTACAAGGGTTGTTCCCGGAAATTCATATTTGGTGGAATCAATACAAGGGGCATTGTTACCCCGAGGTCTCAACGGAAAATATTTGAAGAAGTACCACCCGAGTGTGTGGCAGGAAGCCTGAGTAGGCAATGGCCGATATACGACTATCGCCCTTAGCACAAACATAGCCGATACATAATAATCGCCTGAGGAAAATAAATGGCCGATGGAGTGTTGACATCGCCCTTAGAACTAACACTATGCATATTATTTTTCAAGGCAAGCTTTGCCGAAAAACAGGGGGGCATGTGTTGACGCCTGATTTTGGCAAGATACAGAGTGAAAGGGTTTTCAACATGAAAAAGTTTCACATCACCGAATGGAACAACTTTAATGTTTGGACCATAATTATTCGGCATCATATCAAAGACCAAAACTACACTCAGATTGTCATGTTTAGGTGTTCTGAGTGCTTTTTGGTCAATTAAGCCTCCAGGACAACCTCAGATGAAGGAATTATCTACATGAATTGTCTTCGTCTCGTCAAATCGGTCGATTTTTATATAAAAATCATCTCAATCCGAGTTCGTATGCAAAAGTTAGAGCTATCTGAATGCAGCCCTGTCAAGAGGCGAAATATGACGCGGGAGACCAGACATGTCTTGGCAAGTGTCTGACGTAATGCGTGAGTGTTTTGGCCCAGAAGATGGCCTCGAATCGGAAAACGTTCAACACGAAAGTTGTTCGTCTCGTTGAAGCGGTCAAGATTGCTTTTGGGCTCGTTTCCATCCGAGGTTGTTTACCACCACAAAAAAGACCCGCAAAGTGCAGCCAGTTTAAACCGAACGGTTTTGGAAAGTTCGGATAAAACCAGTCCGAATTTGACTAGGGTTTTGGACGTGAATTGATGCAATTTTCTTGTAAGGAAAGCCTAGATGAATCCTTTTCTTGTACGGGAAGTCCAGCCGCCTCTTATATATGTTGGGGGTGATGGCCGATTGAAAAACACACAATCGATCAATCAATCTACCACTTTTTATCTTTTATCTCTTCTCCTTAACCCTAGTTCTTCTTCTTCCTCGTTCTTCGTTCGTTCTTCTTCATTGCAGGGCGGTGAACCTCGAGGCCCTAGGGGCGATCAGGTCGACCTAGGGCAGCCCATAGCTGCCGCGTGCCCAGACGGGGTCCCTCCCGGGCGTGTGGGGTTTCGGGTCCCAAAAGCGCCGGCTTGCTGTCTTGCGTATCGCGCTGGAAGTCGGCCTCCCGCGATGTGAGTTGTGGAGCATCTCCCTCGGCGCCGCGGGTACACATCGATGTGTTCGTGTGACGCGTTCCAGCGTTAACACTACCCTGCAGAGGCAGTAGATACTAAGAGCAACTCCGACGGGCCGACCCAAACGGACGGCGATTTCGTCCGCTTTTTGTCCGTTTGGGTCGGCCAGGCGGATGTGCACGTCCGCATTTTAAAATAGGTTGGCTTGACCGCCCAACGGGGAGACCGATCCAAATGTGCCGGCGTGGAAAAAAAATAAGTTTGCATGAAATAAACATAATTAAACATAAATTGGCCGGTCAAATGCCGGCCAAAGTCCACCTAAATCTAATAAACATTAAATAAAACATTAAAAAAAGTCTGCGCCCGCCTGCTGCCACCCCGCACGCTGCCCCTAGACGTCGTCGGCCTTGCCCTTGCCCTTGCCCTCGACGCCGCCGTCGTCGGTGAGGTCGATGAAGACCGGAGCAGGGCCAGCCCACCCGAACGCCGCCTGGTACGCTGCCAAGGCAGCCTCCTCTGGCGTCTGCTGGGGCGGCGGCATTGCGGCAAGCCGCGCGCGCTCCTCCTCCTCCTCCTCCTCCTCTAGACGGAGCGCCTCCGCGTCGCGTTCGAGCATGGCGTCGTAGCGCATCTGCTCCTCGTCGTCGGCCTGCTCCTGACGGAGCCAGTGCTCCTTCCATCGCTCGAGGTGGGCCGCCTCCTCCTCCGGCGTGGTGGCGAAGTGGACGGGAGGCGCGCTGACCCACTCGCGGTACCGGCCCGTCACGAGTAGGCCTCCTCCAGCCAAGTGGGTGGAGGCGGGGAGCGCTTACGCTCCTGCTCCGGCTCCGGCTTCGGCTGGACGGGCGGCGACGGTGGAGGCTACGGCACGAAGAGCGGGGAGTGGACGGCGTCCCCCGCCGCCGACAGGGCAAGGGCTTGCTCCAGCCCATCCCAGTGCGCATCCTCGTCGATGCAGCTAGCCTCCAGCACGTGCTGCAGGGCCTCCTCGAGGGTGGCTTGGTACTCTGCCTCCGCCTCCATGTCCTCCGGCTCTACCTCCGGGGGCGGCGGTGGGAACGGCGGCGGGACGGCGTCGACACCCGAGCGCCGTTGCTCCTCGTGTTCGAGGACGAACCAAGCCTCCCAGTTGGGAGAGTCGGCGGCGTACTCGGGCAGCTGACGCTGCTCCGGCGTGAGCAGCGCGTGGCACCGGCGCACCTCGTCGTCGTGGGCCCGCTGGGTCCGCGGATCCGCCGGCACCGGGATCCGGTTTGGATCCAAATGCCAATGGTGCGGCAGCGTCACATCGAGGTAGGGGAGGGGTTGCCTGTACTCCCAGTACCACCACGCTTGGTGCACCAGGATGTGCACGCGCCGGCGTTCAGGGCGAAAACGCGTCGGCGGTGGAGGGGGACGGGGAGCACGGGACGACGAGGCGCCGGGGGTGCCCTTGCCCTTACTGCTGCCGAAGAGGCCCATGAGCGCGCTAGGGTTTGCGGTCGCCGGCGAGGAAGTAAAGGAAGTGGTGGGGGCCAGATGTGGACGGGAGAAGTGGATGAGGCCGACCCCGCCGCACGCTGCGGGTTAAAAACGACGCACAGACTGGCTGACGCAGGGCATTGTCGGTGGTCGTCATAAATAAGACGACTGGTGGCGGTTGGGTGGCCGCCAGGTGGGGACGCAGCAAACGGCGAGGAGACGCGCGGCGCGTCCGCTTCGCGTCCGCACCGACTGTTGGGTAACGTAGCATAAATTCAAAATTTTCCTATGTGTCACCAAGATCTATCTATGGAGAAACCAGCAACGAGGGGAAGAAGAGTGCATCTACATACCCTTGTAGATCGCTAAGCGGAAGCGTTCAAGTGAACGGGTTGAAGGAGTCGACTTGCCGTGATCCAAATCACCGGAGATCCTAGTGCCGAACGGACGGCACCTCCGCGTTCAACACACGTGCAGCCCGGTGACGTCTCCCATGCCTTGATCCAGCAAGGAGAGAGGGAGAGGTTGAGGAAGGCTCCGTCCAGCAGCAGCACAACGGCGTGGTGGTGGTGGAGGAGCGTGGCAATCATGCAGGGCTTCGCCAAGCACCGCGGGAGAGGAGGAGGGAGAGAGACAGGGCCGCGCCATGGAGAGGTGAAAACTCATGTGTTGGCATCCCAAAAGTCCTCAAGTATATATAGGGGAGAGGGAGGGGGCGCGCCCCCTCTAGGGTTTCCACCCCAAGGGGTGCGGCAGCCCCAAACCCATCTAGGGTGGCGGCCAAGGGGGAGAGGGAAACTTGCCCCCAAGCCAGGTGGGCGCCTCCCCAAACCCTAGGCGCTTGGGCCCTTGTGGGGCACACCAGCCCACCGGGCTGGTCTCCTCCCACACTTGGCCCATGCAGCCCTCCGGGCTGGTGGCCCCACTTGGTGGACCCCGGGACCTCCCGTGGTCCCAGACATTACCGATAAAACCCAAACTTTTCCGGTGACCAAAACAGGACTTCCCATATATAAATCTTTACCTCCGGACCATTCCGAACTCCTCGTGACATCCGGGATCTCATCCGGACTCAACAACATTCGGTCACCACATACAAACTTCCTTTATAACCCTAGCGCCATCGAACCTTATGTGTAGACCCTACGGTTCGGGAACCATGCGCATATGACCGAGACAACTCTCCGGCCAATAACCAACAGCGGATCTGGATACCCTTGTTGGCTCCTACATGTTCCACGATGATCTCATCGGATGAACCACGATGTTGAGGATTCAATCAATCCCGTATTCAATTCCCTTTGTCTAACGGTATTGTACTTGCCCGAGATTTGATCGCCGGTATACCGATACCTTGTTCAATCTCGCTACGGCAAGTCTCTTTACTCGCCCGTAACACATCATCCCGTGATCAACCTCTTGGTCACATTGTGCACATTATGATGATGTCCTACCGAGTGGGCCCAGAGATACCTCTCCGCTTACACGGAGTGACAAATCCCAGCCTCGATTCGTGCCAACCCAATGACACTTTCGGAGATACCTGTAGTGCACCTTTATAGCCACCCAGCGTTGTGGACGCTTTGGTACACCCAAAGCATTCCTACGGTATCCGGAGTTGCACAATCTCATGGTCTAAGGAAAAGATACTTGACATTAGAAAAGCTTTAGCATACTAACTACACGATCTTTGTGCTAGGCTTAGGATTGTCTTGTCCATCACATCATTCTCCTAATGATGTGATCCTGTTATCAACGACATCCAATGTTCATGGTCAGGAAACCGTAACCATCTGTTGATCAACGAGCTAGTCAACTAGAGGCTTACTAGGGACATGGTGTTGTCTATGTACCCACACATGTATCTGAGTTTCCTACCAATACAATTATAGCATGGGTAATAAACGATTATCATGAACAAGGAAATATAATAATAATAACTAATTTATTATTGCCTCTAGGGCATATTTCCAACAGTCTCCCACTTGAACTAGAGTCAATAATCTAGTTTACATCGCCATGTGATTAACACTCACAGGTCACATCGCCATGCGACCAACATCCAAAGAGTTTACTAGTGTCACTAAACTAGTTCACATCATCATGTGATTAAGACTCAATGAGTTCTGGGGTTTGATCACGTTTTGCTTGTAAGAGAGGTTCTTAGTCAATGGGTCTGAACCTTTCAGATCCGTGTGTGCTTTACAAATATCTATGTCATCTCCTAGATACAGCTACCACGCTCTACTTGGAGCTATTCCAAATGATTGCTCCACTATACATATCCGGTTTGCTACTCAGAGTCATTCGTATAGGTGTTAAAGCTTGCATCGACGTAAACCTTTACGCCGAACTTTTTATCACCTCCATAATCGAGAAACATGTCCTTTATTTACTCCAAGGACAATTTTGATCATTGTCCAATGATCCATTCTGGATCATTCTTGTACCCTTGATGACTCATGGCAAGGCACACTTCCTGCGCGGTACACAAGACATCATACTATAGAGCCTACGCCCGAAGCATAGGGGCGACCTTTGTCCTTTCTCTCTATTCTGCCATGGTCGAGCTTTAAGTCTTAACTTCGTACCTTACATCTCGTGCAAGAACTCCTTCTTTGATCGATCCATCTTGAACACCTTCAAGATCATGTCAAGGTATGTGCTCATTTGAAAGTACCATTTAGCGTTTTTGATCTATCCTCATAGATCTTGATGCTCAATGTTCAAGTAGCTTAATCCAGGTTTTTTTAATTGAAAAACACCTTTCAAATAACCCTATATGCTTTCCAGAAATTCTACATCATTTCTGATCAACAATATGTCAACGACATATACTCATCAGAAATTCTATAGTGCTCCCACTCACTTCTTTGGAAATACAAGTTTCTCATAAACTTTGTATAAACCCAAAATCTTTGATCATCTTATCAAAGTGCATATTCCAACTCCGAGATGCTTACTCCAGTCCATGGAAGGATCGCTGGAGCTAGCATACCTTTTAGCATCCTTAGGATCGACAAAACCTTTCTGATTGTATCACATACAACCTTTCCTTACAAAAGCTGGTAAGGAAACTCATTTTGACATCTATCTGCCAGATTTCATAAATGCAGCTAATGCTAGCATGATTCCGACGGACTTAAGCATCGCTACGGATGAGAAAATCTCATCGTAGTCAACTCCTTGAACTTGTGAAAAACTCTTCGCCACAAGTCGAGCTTCATAGACGGTGACATTACCGTCCACGTTCGTCTTCTTCTTAAAGATCCATTTATCTCAATGGCTTGCCGATCATCGGGCAAGTCCGCCAAAGTCCATGCTATGTTCTGATACATGGATCCTATCTCGGATTTCATGGCTTCTAACCATTTGTCGGAATATGAGCCCACCATCGCTTCCTCATAGCTCGTAGGTTCATTGTTGTCTAGCAACATGACCTTCAAGACAGGATTACTGTACCACTCTGAAGTAGTACGCATCCTTGTCACCCTACGAGGTACGGTAGTGACTTGGTCCAAAACTTCATGATCACTATCATAAGCTTCTACTTCAATTGGTGTAGGTGCCACAGGAACAACTTCCTGTGCCCTGCTACACACTTGTTGAAGTGACGGTTCAATAACCTTATCAAGTCTCCACCATCCTCCCACTCAATTCTTTCGAGAGAAACTTTTCCTCGGAAAGGACCTAATTCTAGAAACAATCCTTTTGCTTCCGAATCGAGATCGGAGGTATACCCAACTGTTTTGGGTGTCCTATGAAGATGCATTTTATCCGCTTTGGGTTCGAGCTTATCAACCTGAAACTTTTTCACATAAGCGTCGCAGCCCCAAACTTTTAAGAAACGATAATTTAGGTTTCTCCAAACCATAGTTCAAACGGTGTCGCCTCAACGAAATTACGTGGTGCCCTATTAAAGTGAGTGCGGTTGTCTCTAATGCCTAACCCTTGAACGATAGTGGTAATTCGATAAGAGACATCATGGTACGCACCATATCCAATAGGGTGCAACTATGATGTTCGGACACACCATCACACTATGGTGTTCCAGCGTATTATTGTGAAACAATTTCCACAATGTCTTAATTATGCCAAAGCTCAGAACTCGATGCTCATCTCTATGATCATATCATAAACATTTTATCCTCTTGTCACGATGATCTTTAACTTCACTCTGAAATTACTTGAACCATTCAATAATTCAGACTTGTGTTTCATCAAGTAAATATACTCAACATCTACTCGAATCATCTCGTGAAGTAAGAACATAACGATATTCATCGATGCCTCAAAGACTCATTGGATTGCACACATCAAAAGTGTTACTTCCAACAAGTTTCTATCTTGTTCCATCTTCTTCAAACCGAGGCTTTTCACTCATTTTGCCCATGTGGTATGATTTGCATATCTCAAGTGATTCAAAATCAAGTGAGTCCAAACGATCCATCTGCATGGAGTTTCTTCATGCGTATACACCAATAGACATGGTTCGCATGTCTCAAACTTTTCAAAAACGAGTGAGTCCAAACGATCCATCAACATGGAGCTTGTTCATGCGTTTTACACCAATATGACTTACATGGCAGTGCCACAAGTAAGTGGTACTATCATTACTATCTTATATCTTTTGGCATGAAAATGTGTATCACTACGATCGAGATTCAATAAACCGTTAATTTTAGGTGTAAGACCATTGAAGGTATTATTCAAATAAACAGAGTAACCATTATTCTCCTTAAATGAATGATCAGACATTGCGATAGACATAATCCAATCATGTCTATGCTCAACGCAAACACCAAATAACAATTATTTAGGTTTAACACCGATCCCGATGGTAGAGGGAGCGTGCGATGTTTGATCACATCAACCTTGGAAATACTTCCAACACCTATCGTCACCTCGCCTTTAGCTAGTCTCCGTTTATTCCGTAGCCTTTTATTTTGAGTTACTAACACTTAGCAACTGAACCGGTATCTAATACCCTGGTGCTACTAGGAGTACTAGTAAAGTACACATTAACATAATGTATATCCAATATACTTCTATCGACCTTGTCAACCTTCTCATCTACCAAGTATCTAGGGTGATTCTGCTCCAGTGGCTGTTCCCCTTATTACAGAAGCACTTAGTCTCGGGTTTGGGTTCAACCTTGGGTTTCTTCATTAGAGCAGCAGTTGATTTGCTGTTTCATGAAGTATCCCTTCTTGCCCTTGCCCTTCTTGAAACTAGTGGTTTCACCAACCATCAACAATTAATGCTCCTTCTTGATTCCTACTTTCGCGGTGTCAAATACCGCGAATATCTCAAGGATCATCATATCTATCCCTGATTTGTTATAGTTCATCACGAAGCTCTAGCAGATTGGTCGCAATGACTTTGGAGAAAGATCACTATCTCTGGAAGATCAACTCCCACTCGATTCAAGTGATTGTTGCACTCAGACAATCTGAGCACAAGCTCAACGATTGAGCTTTTCTCTCTTAGTTTGCAGGCTAAGAAAATCGTCGGAGGTCTTATACCTCTTGACGTGCACGAGAGCCTGAAATCCCAATTTCAGCCCTCAAACATCTCATATGTTCCGCGACGCTTTGAAAAACGTCTTTGGTGCCTCAACTCTAAACCGTTTAACTGAACTATCACGTAGTTATCAAAACGTGTATGTCCGATGTTCGCAACATCCATAGACGACGTTTGGGGTTCAGCACACTGAGCGGTGCATTAAGGACATAAGCTTTCTTCTGTCCGCATAATCGCTACTGTCAACTTTCAACTATATTTTCTCTAGGAACATATCTAAACAAGGAATTAAAACGCGAGCTTACGACATAATTTGCAAAGATCTTTTGACTATGTTCAGGATAATTAAGTTCATCTCATGAGCTCCCACCAGATAGACATCCTCTAGTCATCTAAGTGATTACATGATCCGAGTCAACTAGGCCGTGTCCGATCATCACGTGAGACGGACTAGTCATCATCGGTGAACATCTTCATGTTGATCGTATCCTCCATACGACTCATGCTCGACCTTTCGGTCTCTTGTGTTCCGAGGCCATGTCTGTACATGCTAGGCTCGTCAAGTTAACCTAAGTGTTTCGCGTGTGTAAATCTGGCTTACACCCGTTGTATGTGAACGTAAGAATCTATCACACCCGATCATCACGTGGTGCTTCGAAACGATGAACTTTCGCAATGGTGCACAGTTAGGGGGAACACTTTCTTGAAATTTTAATGAGGGATCATCTTATTTACTACCGTCGTTCTAAGCAAATAAGATGTATAAACATGATAAACATCATATGCAATCAAATAGTGACATGATATGGCCAATATCATTTTACTCCTTTTGATCTCCATCTTCGGGGCTCCATGATCATCATCATCACCGGCATGACACCATGATCTCCATCATCGTGTCTCCATGAAGTTGTCTCGCCAACGTATTACTTCTACTACTATGGCTACCGGTTAGCAATAAAGTAAAGTAATTTACATGGCGTTGTTCAATGACACGCAGGTCATACAATAAATAAAGACAACTCCTATGGCTCCTGCCGGTTGTCATACTTGTCGACATGCAAGTCGTGATTCCTATTACAAGAACATGATAAATCTCATACATCACATATCATTCATCACATTCCTTTTTGGCCATATCACATCACATAGCATACCCTGCAAAAACAAGTTAGACGTCCTCTAATTGTTGTTTGCATGTTTTACGTGGCTGCTATGGGTTTCTAGCAAGAACGTTTCTTACCTACGCAAAAGCCACAACGTGATATGCCAATTGCTATTTACCCTTCATAAGGACCCTTTTCATCAAATCCGATCCGACTAAAGTGGGAGAGACTGGCATCCGCTAGCCACCTTATGCAACAAGTGCATGTTAGTCGGTGGAACTTGTCTCACGTAAGTGTACGTGTAAGGTCGGTCCGGGCCGCTTCATCCCACAATGCCGCCGAATCAAGATTGGACTAGTAACGGTAAGCATATTGAACAATCAACGCCCACAACTACTTTGTGTTCTACTCGTGCAAAGAATCTACGCAATAGACCTAACTCATGATGCCACTGTTGGGTAACGCAGCATAAATTCAAAATTTTCCTACGTGTCACCAAGATCTATCTATGGAGAAACCAGCAACGAGGGGAAGGAGAGTGCATCTACATACCCTTGTAGATCGCTAAGCGGAAGCGTTCAAGTGAACGGGGTTGAAGGAGTCGTACTCGTCGTGATCCAAATCACCGGAGATCCTAGTGCCGAACGGACGGCACCTCCGCGTTCAACACACATGCAGCCCGGTGACGTCTCCCATGCCTTGATCCAGCAAGGAGAGAGGGAGAGGTTGAGGAAGACTCCGTCCAGCAGCAGCACAACGGCGTGGTGGTGGTGGAGGAGCGTGGCAATCATGCAGGCTTCGCCAAGCACCATGGAGAGGAGGAGGAGAGAGAGGGGCTGCGCCATGGAGAGGTGAAAACTCATGTGTTGGCAGCCCAAAAGTCCTCAAGTATATATAGGGGGGAGGGAGGGGTGCACCCCCTCTAGGGTTTCCACCCCAAGGGGTGCGGCAGCCCCAAACCCATCTAGGGTGGCGGCCAAGGGGGGGAGAGGGGGAAACTTGCCCCCCAAGCTAGGTGGGCCCCTCCCCAAACCCTAGGCGCCTTGGGCCCTTGTGGGGCGCACCAGCCCACCGGGCTGGTCCCTCCCACACTTGGCCCATGCAGCCCTCCGGGCTGGTGGCCCCACTTGGTGGACCCCGACCCTCCGGTGGTCCCAGACGTTACCGATAAAACCCGGAACTTTTCCGGTGACCAAAACAGGACTTCCCATATATAAATCTTTACGTCCGGACCATTCCGGAACTCCTCGTGACGTCCGGGATCTCATCCGGGACTCCAACAACATTCGGTCACCACATACAAACTTCCTTTATAACCCTGGCGTCATCGAACCTTAAGTGTGTAGATCCTACGGGTTCGGGAACCATGCAGACATGACCGAGACAACTCTTCGGCCAATAACCAATAGCGGGATCTGGATACCCATGTGGGCTCCCACATGTTCCACGATGATCTCATCGGATGAACCACGATGTCGAGGATTCAATCAATCCCGTATTCAATTCCCTTTGTCTAATGGTATTGTACTTGAGATTTGATCGTCGGTATACCGATACCTTGTTCAATCTCGTTACCGGCAAGTCTCTTTACTCGTTCCGTAACACATCATCCCGTGATCAACCTCTTGGTCACATTGTGCACATTATGATGATGTCCTACCGAGTGGGCCCAGAGATACCTCTCCGTTTACACAGAGTGACAAATCCCAGTCTCGATTCGTGCCAACCCAACAGACACTTTCGGATAGCCACCCAGTTACGTTGTGACGTTTGGTACACCCAAAGCATTCCTACGGTATCCGGGAGTTGCACAATCTCATGGTCTAAGGAAAAGATACTTGACATTAGAAAAGCTTTAGCATACGAACACACGATCTTTGTGCTAGGCTTAGGATTGGGTCTTGTCCATCACATTATTCTCCTAATGATGTGATCCCGTTATCAACGACATCCAATGTCCATGGTCAGGAAACCGTAACCATCTGTTGATCAACGAGCTAGTCAACTAGAGGCTTACTAGGGACATGGTGTTGTCTATGTACCCACACATGTATCTGAGTTTCCTACCAATACAATTATAGCATGGGTAATAAACGATTATCATGAACAAGGAAATATAATAATAATAAATAATTTATTATTGCCTCTAGGGCATATTTCCAACACCGACGCATTCCAGGCACAAATTTGGGCCGCAAATGCGTCGGCACGGACGCGATGCGGACGTGAAATGGGTTTGGGTCGGCGCGTTGGGCCGCCACTTTTGTCCGTGCCGACCCAAATCAAACGCGGGCGGACGAAATGGGTCGCCCCATTGGAGCTGCTCTAAGTGCGGCGTCCCAATCTCATCTGCTTCTTCATCGATGCGCCCAGGGCGTCACGTGCATCGCTAGCCCGCTTGCTAGCAGCAGCCTGCTACGCAAACTCCTTTTTACCGGAGGCGGGATGTATCGGAGCGGCATCCACCCTCCACATGCTCTATGATCTGTGCATAAGTAGGGCCCATCCATATGTATAATCATGTATTGAGACATATGACCTTTTGTATATAGTCAAATCAATGTCAGACTAGTAGGGACCATGTCAGGTAGAGGCATTACTTTTTGCAGTGGATTGTAAGCATGCATGCAGCATTTCTCCTCTCTCTCAAACAAATCCATGCATTTTATTTTTGGTTATATTTTTAGATGACCAATACTTTTTACAGCTTTGTACTATTATTTAAAATTTTCATATATTCAAATTCTTGAACATAAGATCTTTATAACGATACCAATCTTGAATATATCTAAACTAGTTTAATTTTTACTATTTCAATCATATCAAAATATTAATTTCACTCATTTCAAATTACAATTATCGAAATGATTGAAATCAGTTATTGAAATGATTGAAACACTTTTCCTAATATAGTTTTCTTTGTGAGTTTCATATTCTAGCTTGTGAAATTGTTTCTTCAATGGAGTGACTGTGATGTATTTTACTGAAACTAGTGAAATTTATCTTTTGTAATAAGTGTAATCATTTTTTTGAAAGAAGTGAAATATATTATTTCAATTGAGCGACTGTATTGTGTTTTCTGAATGAGTGAAATGGGTTATTTGAAAAAGTGAAATATATCTTTTGGTGTGAAACAACTTTTCATTGTGTGATACTGATATTTCTGCTGAGTGAAATATGTTTCAATATTGTTTTCATAAATACGAAGTGAAATTAGTTTCTCATAAATTTTTGTAATGAGTGAAATCAGTTTTCTGAAACTAGTGAAATGGATGAAATCTATATTTTGTAAATGAGTGCAGCGTGTTTTCTGAAATGAGTGAAATAAGTTATTTGAATAAAAGTGAAATAAAACCAATTTTTGTTGTGAAACTAATTTTTCAGTGTTTGAAACTGATATTTTTATGAGCGGAATAAATTTCAATATGTTTCTTAAATTTGCAGTGAAATTAGTATTGCAAATGAGAGTAATGTGTTTTCTGAAATGTGTGAAATCTATTTTGAAACGAGTGAAATGATTTTTAACTTCTATTAGCTTAAACAGTCAAAAACACTTTTATGAAACAGAGGATCAATCTTATGTTTTATGAAAGCGATATTAAAAGATAATTAAAATATAAAAATAAGAAATTAGTGAAATAGGTTTATTTAAAATATGTGAAATTGAGTATTTCAAACACGCCTAAGTTGCAGTCAAATACGCCTAAATTGAATATATTAAACTTCTATTTTACTACTATATCAAATATATCTATGTCTTTGTGAGTTTCATATTCCAGTTTGTGAAAATGAGCGAACACTAGAAAAACTTTTATGAAATAGTGAAACAATTTAGTGTTTTATGAAAGTGATTTCAGAGATAATTGAAACATATAATATAAAATATATTTCAAAAATATCCAAAATTGATCTTGTTCTGTAGATCTTGTCACCACAAATTTAAATATACAGAAAAATTCAATAATGGACATTTAGTTCAAAAGATATAAGTATTTGAAAATATGAGGATGAAAATAAAATGCATGTCATATGTATCCCGTGAGTGAATGCATGCATGCATTCACCATTGTCTCTACTCTAACTCTCTCTCTCTCTTCTATAAAAGCTGACAATATTTGACACCAGTACATGTATTGCTATGTGTAGTCTGATATCTGAAAAGAGAGTATAAAACCTTCACTGATCTTGATGAAAATGACGGAGGGTGGATCAAGAACCGGTACATCCCGGCTCCGGTAAAAAAAACTTAGTCGAGGCTAATACCTCGGACATGCCGGTACGCTTCGACAAGGACGCTCGCAGCAAGCATATGCCGAACGCGTTGAAATGTCAAACACAGTCCACGCCGATGGTACGTACACATGCGATCCGATTGTAGCTTTGTGAGCAGCACGTGGAGCCACGGATGATAGATCCACTGCAAGATGCTAAATGTGGTGTTTCGATCCTTCGCGCAAAGTATGACCGGATTTAACCCCGTTTCAAAAAAAAAAAAATCGAGATCTAACCATTTTTTCTACCGTGGGGGTCTTTGACAGTTGGGTTGCATAGTCTACTGCCTAAAGCCTCGACTGTAGCACCCTTATCCAAGTCGGTTGTTTCCTACCATCCATCTTATTGTCAAGGACCCTGACGGTAGCTTGTGCAACATTATCGCTAAAGACCCTGGCGATAGGTGTTGAGCAATTATAAACCCGCAGGGGCCGGGTTGTAGGGCCCATCAACGAAGCCAGCCCCTATCGTCTCCCCTGTGCCATGCCCGAAGTTTTATTTTCGAGAGTACGCCAATAACGTATTATATTTTTATAGAAGGAAGCAACGCCCAAAGTTTGTAAATTGTTCATCCGGATGCATGTGAGGTTGGGATTAGAAGAGCACTTTTGCGCTCAAGGGGTTCACACAACCAACACCGGCTAACACCAAGGCCGGTTCATGTAAGGACATCACAACCACACATCTAACAACTTCATTCTTTTCTAATAACAAATATCTAGATATACAAATGAAAGAAACACCGACATAACATAATTAAAACCAACATACATGAAACTAAAACAAAACTGCCAAATACAATAATCTGCTAGAGAAAGAAAATAATAATCCTATGAGTGAAGAACTGTAAAGAGAAGCGCATGTTAGCCTCTAACCGACATGTACAGATACACTGTTAGAAATCAAGAGGCAAGAGGCGACTTTTTATTGTTTGGTCTCAAGTCCCGGAGACAAAATTGCAACCATCAGCCCTTTCGGTTGGTTTGTGAACGTGGGTGCAGAAATTTGCACAACATAAAAACATCGTTTGACACTATAGTCAGTTGGCTACTCAAACTGAATTAGTAAGAGTCCCTTTAAGAAAAACTAGTAGCAAAAACCATCTAGCTAAATAAATACTCCACCTGGTCCATAGTTTATGATTAACGTTTACGGTCGGCGCGCCGGCCGAGCATTTGGGCTGGACGTGTGCGCCCTGCTTGATCCACCTGGATCCAGCGTCCCATGTATTGCGCCATGCCTCCTGTACTCACCACCTGACTCCCATCTTCATCTCTTCACCCCCGCGCCTCGTCCAATCGTTCCTCCCTCTGTTTCTCTACCTCTTTTCGCTGCGACCGCCATGAAAGATCTCGTCCGAGCTCGTGCCGCTTCCCCTTCTCTATTCGTCTTTCTTCAGACCTTCCCCAGTTGTCATCGGTTGCCACAAAGCTGACACACACCGCCATGCACTCTCTGATGTTACATCCAAGGTCACCACGAGCTGGAGTCGTTGTCATCGAATGCAACATCCATGCTCACCACGAGCTGGAGCCATGGTCACCGGATGCTACATCCATGGTCACCACGAGCTGGAGCCGTGGTCACCGGATGCTTCATCGACGCCCACCACAAGCTGGAACTGTGGTCACCGGATGATTGACGCCCACCAATCGCTGGAACCAGCACAGACGAGTGCTGGCAACCGGCAAAAAAAATTGCGAGCTCATGCATGCTTTTTGTTTTTTATTTAGCCGGTTGCAGCTTTTTAATTTGTCGGCCAGGCTTCTTTTTTGGCCGGTTACAACATTTTTTCATCTAAAGCTCTGATGCTACATCCATGGTCACCACAAGATGGAACTGTTGTAACCGAATGCTACATCCATGCTCACCACGAGCTGGAGCCGTGCTCACCGGATTCTATGTTGCGACTGCCAAAAAAAAAGCTGGGACCGGCGTTCATGTTTGCTGGAAACGGCAAACACGGTAGCAGCGACCCCTGGCGGCCTCCCTGCGCAAGCACCGACAACAACAAAAGTTGGATCCGTGAGTTTTTGATGTTATTTTTGCTGCATGGCATTAAGCATTTGTTTTGCTACAACTAACATTTGATTTTGCTGGAACGACACCACTAGATGCGGGTTACGGCAGAGGGCATGGGATGCTGCATATCATCACCCATGATCGCCAGAGACGAGGCGCGGCCTATCCGGCGCCAGCGGACGGCGGCCCTTCTTTCCTACGGCGAGCTATGGCGGGGATGGTACTGTGGCGGGGACGGCGCTGCGGGGGGGGGGGAGCAAATCCAACGTGGAGGCAAGGCGAGCGGACGAGGGAGGAAGAAGACACGGCGGGGGACCAAATCCAACGGTTTGTTCGCTGCTGAATCAGGCGGATGGGGGCATGAAAGTGCAACTATCCCTAGGTGGTTTTGGTAATTCATAACAACATATAGCTCATTGAGCTAATGCTATTCCAAGACAAATATTTCAGGAAAGCTCAATGAATGGCATGGCATGGATGATGAAAGTGGATCCCTCAAAATATCAAGGACAAAGGATTGGCTCAAGCTCAAAAGCTCAAGACTCTACATTTTACATTTTAGTGATCCAAGATCACATTGAGTCTATAGGAAAAGCCAATACTATCAAGGAGGGATGAGGTGTTGCTTAATGAGCCTCTTGCTTCATGTGCTTAGTGATATGCTCCAAAACCCTCCACTACTTTCTCACATCCACATACGACCTAAACCTAAAGTCAAACTCGGCCCTACCGATTTTTTCTATCCAGTGCCACCGAGTTCAAATGTCATAGCCACTGCCACAAACCCTAGGCAAATCGGTCTCACCGATAGGGATCTCGGCCTCACCGAGATGGGATTGTAATCTCTCTGTTTCCCTTCGTAACGCTTTGGTCTAACCAAGTGAGCGATCGGTCCCAAAGAAGATTGCAATGTAAACTCTCTGCTTCCTTTCGTAACTTTTTGGTCTCACCGAAAGAGCGAATCGGTCCCACCGAGTTTACCTGACCAACTCTCTGGTTAGCTAATTACCAAAATCGGTCTCACCGAGTTTGTGTAATCGGTCTCACCGAGATTACGTTATGCCCTAACCCTAACCATATCGGTCCTACCGAGTTGCATGTCAGTCCAACCGAAAACCCTAACGGTCACTAGGTTTACTAAATCGGTCCAACCGAGTTTGATGATTCGGTCCCACCGAGTTTGGTAAATTGTGTGTAACGGTTAGATTTTGTGTGGAGGCTATATATACCCCTCCACCTCCTCTTCATTCGTGGAGAGAGCCATCAGAACAAACCTACACTTCCAACTTACCAGTTCTGAGAGAGAACCACCTACTCATGTGTTGAGGCCAAGATATTCCATTCCAACCATATGAATCTTGATCTCTAGCCTTCCCCAAGTTGCTTTTCACTCAAATCTTCTTTCCACCAAATCCAAATCATGTGAGAGAGAGTTGAGTGTTGGGGAGACTATCATTTGAAGCACAAGAGCAAGGAGTTCATCATCAACACACCATTTGTTACTTCTTGGAGAGTGGTGTCTCCTAGATTGGCTAGGTGTCACTTGGGAGCCTCCGACAAGATTGTGGAGTTGAACCAAGTAGTTTGTAAGGGCAAGGAGATCTCCTACTTCGTGAAGATCTACCGCTAGTGAGGCAAGTCCTTCGTGGGCGACGTACATGGTGGCATAGACAAGGTTGCTTCTTCGTGGACCCTTCGTGGGTGGAGCCCTCCGTGGACTCGCGCAACCATTACCCTTCGTGGGTTGAAGTCTCCATCAACGTGGATGTACGATAGCACCACCTATCGGAAACACGACAAAAACATCTGTGTCTCCAATTGCGTTTGAATCCTCCAAACCATTTCCTTTACATTCTTGCAAGTTGCATGCTTTATTTTCCGCTGCCTATATACTCTTTGCATGCTTGCTTGAATTGCGTGAAGATTGCTTGACTTGCTTAAAAATAGCTAAAATCTGCCAAAGTCTAAAATTGGGAAAAGGTTAAGTTTTTAATTGGTCAAGTAGTCTAATCACCCCCCCCCCCTTTAGACATACGTCAAGGTCCTACAAGTGGTATCAGAGCTTTGGTCTCCATTTGCTTTGATTTCCATAGCTTTTGGTGGTCAAAGCCTTGGTTTCACAACCTAGGAGAGTATGGCGTCTAACGAGGAAAATTATCGCCGTAGAGGTCCTTACTTTGATGGCACTAATTTTGCTAGTTCGAAGCATAAGATGAAAATGCATATTCTCGGACATAACCCCGCCGTTTGGGCTATTGTGTGTATTGGTTTGCAAGGTGAATTCTTTGATGGGAGAGAACCAAACCATGAAGCTAGTGCGGAAGAGTTGAAGATGTTGCAATATAACGCTCAAGCTTGTGATATCCTCTTCAATGGCTTGTGCCCCGAAGAATTCAACAAAATCAGCCGTCTTGAGAATGCAAAGGAAATTTGGGATACTTTGATTGATATGCATGAAGGTACCGACTCCGTCAAGGAATCCAAGTTGGATGTGCTCCAAAGTCAGCTTGACAAGTTCAAAATGAAGGATGGTGAAGGTGTCGCTGAAATGTACTCTAGGCTTGCTCTTATCACAAATGAGATTGCCGGCTTAGGAAGTGAAGAGATGACTGACAGATTCATCATCAAGAAGATCCTAAGAGCATTGGATGGAAAATATGATACCGTGTGCACATTGATCCAAATGATGCCAAATTATAAAGATTTCAAGCCAACGAAAGTCATTGGAAGAATTGTTGCTCATGAGATGTCACTCAAGGAAAAGGAGGAACTTCACAACAAGTCAAGTGGTGCTTACAAAGCCTCATGTGAAGCCCCCACATCATCAAGTGAGAAACAAACCTTCAATGAAGAATTGAGCTTAATGGTGAAGAACTTCAACAAATTCTACAAGAGTAGAAGCAAAGAAAGAAGCTCCAAGTCAAGGTCCTACAAGGACAAAAGATCTTCTAGTCGAGAGCGAAATTGCTACAATTGTGGGAGACCCGGACACTACTCCAATGAGTGTACGGCACCCTACAAAAGAAGAGAAGATTCTCCTAAGAGAAGAAGTAGAAGAGAAGAATCACCACCAAGAGAGAGAAGGAGTAGAGATGATCGTTATGAACGAAGACCCTCACGGAGAAGCAAGGATTCGGAAAGGAAGAACAAGTCATCAAAGAGCTACACAAAACGAAGACATCAAGCTCATGTTGGTGAATGGGTATTCGGTTCCGACTCCGACAATCACTCCGAGAGAAGCTATCACTCCGACTCCGGATACACTCAAGATGAAGGTGTTGCCGATTTAGCACTTGTGTCAACCAACTCCTACGACATATTTGATTCACCAAATGAAGGAATTGGAAGATGCTTCATGGCCAAAGGTCCTAAGGTAACACACCCCGAGTATGTTGATTTTAATAGTGATGAAGATGACTTGCTAGGTGATGATGATTTACTTATTGACAACTCTAGTGATGAATACTATGATGGAACGTCAACTAATCATGCTAAACAAGATGAAACGAATGACAATGATAAGGAGAAAATTGAGCGTCTAACTAAAGACCTAAACACTCTTAAGTTAGCTCATGAAACTATCTTCGAAGATCATCGAGAAATTTAAGGGCTCATGAGAAGTTACGCTTTGAAAAGCTCAATCTTGAGCAAGAGCATGAGTTCCTAAAGGCGATCAATGATGATCTCCGTAAGAAAAGTTCTTCTTATATTGCCAAGCGTTTACTCTTATCTACTTACATGCCTCAAGTCAAGTCTAGTAACAAGAAAAAGAAAGATTCTTCTTCTAGTAGTAACAATAACAATGCTAAATCCAATATTGTTGCTTCTAGTAGCTCTCTTGATTCCACTAATGATTCTCTTAGCCAAGTTACACTTGAGCAAGAAAACAGCTTATTGAAGGGAATTATAGAGAAAGGTGTGTACAAGAGCCTTGCCGGGAGTAAGCAATTTGAGGAAATTTTACGCAAGCAAGGAAGGCACCGGAAGAATCAAGGTGTTGGTTTTGAACGAAAGTTCAATGCCAATGGAGTTGAGTGGGAAGAAGATCAATACCCCAAGACGAAGTTTGTTCCTCAACAAGAGAAGTATGATCCTACTTCCTTCAAGGGAACACA
The DNA here is from genome assembly GCA_021605205.1 of Aegilops longissima. NCBI lineage: Eukaryota > Viridiplantae > Streptophyta > Magnoliopsida > Poales > Poaceae > Aegilops > Aegilops longissima. Next base: position 173,689,486 of record CM038682.1, read on the forward strand.
AGCACAAGATGATCTTCCACCACAAGACCACAAGAACAAAGGCAAGGACAAGCTTCAAGAGGAGATTGATGCATTTGAAGAAGCACCTAAGGCCTTGGTCAAGTGGGTTCCCAAGACTACGTCAAGTTCTACTTCATCAAGCACAACTACTACACCAAGGATTCACATCAAGATGATGTGGATCCAGAAGAAGAAGAACTAGAGAGTTCTTGAGGGTGACTCCGCCAACATTTTTCACTTATATCATTATGGCAAGGACAAGTGCAATCAACTTCCTCTTGCACTAGTTCAAGGAGTCAGAAAACCCTCATGTTGGTAAGGCAAGGGGCAAGGTAACCTAAAGTTTTCATGGACATCATTTTGTGTGTGCATCACTCTATGTCTATGGATATTCTTGTTTGTTCCTTGTGGGACTAACCCGTGTAGGTATTGGAAGTGCAACTCACTCCAAAGGATTGCTCCAAAAGATCTACATCAACATTGAGCATCCACATCTTCAACACCTATATGAAGTCATCATCGACAAAACCCAAGGTTAGTTTATCCCTCTAAGGGGGGGATCTCACATCTAGGGGGAGCTTAACTCTAAGTATTGAGTCAAAGCAACTCTAATGATGTGAACACATAAATGCTTTATGTAAAAGTGGTAACCCCACTTGAGCTTAAACGATGAGTATGACCTATGATCAAATGTTCTCATTTGACTCCTAAGTCAATATACTCATATATAGATGACCTAGTCATCGCCGATTGTTTGATAGATGCTAGAATTGGTTGTGCATGCTTTGTCACGTATTTCATTTGTCATTTTATTGTGTGAGCATGTTGGTTGCATATTTTACTCATTCGAGGACATCCACTTATTGTTTTGATTGATTGGCTTCTCTTTCTTTGGCCAAGTGGATGGACAAGAATGCCTAAGAACCTTCTCTAGCTATCTATGCTTTTCTCGTCTCAAACTCTATTCATGCTACATCACAAAATTTGATCAAGTCAGATTCGAACCACTCTGTGTGAGGAGCACTCAGAGTCCCCGATTCGTCATAGACTTAAACTTCCAAAACTTCTTTATGATTTTCGGTCTGACCGATTCCTCCATTTCGGTCATACCGAGATCACTAAGTCGATCTAGGTTTTCAATCTCGGTGCAACCAATTTGAACTTTTCGGTCACACCGAGTTGTTGTAACTGTTAACAGTTATGCATCTCAGTGCCACCGAGTTGTTCAATTCGGTCACACCGACAAAGGTCGGGCTATATATTCACACGGCAAATTTTGGAAAACTTTCTCCAAACTCCTCGCCACAAGATAGCTCGCTCTGCCTACTAGGTCTCACGGATCGTCGACTTAAATCGTCGGCCGCCTCCGATCGCTGGTCTCCGCCATTGTCACGAATTTTTCTCCTCATTGTTGCCAGAGTGTAGTTCGCCGCCAAACTAGGGTATGAACTCGATCACAATGCTATCCTCGTCGATTCTCAAAGACATTGTGTTCATAATGCATCTTGCCACGATTGAAACACCTCTATCCAGTCAAAACAATCCTTAGAATAGTTGTGATTCGAAAATTTAGGGTTAGGTTTCCGCCAAAACCATCTCGGACCCACCGAGTTGAAAAACTCGGTCCCACCGATTTGGCTAACGCCATTGCACTAGTAGTCTCGGTCTGACCGAGAATTACAAATCGGTGTGACCGATTTTAGAACTTTGTGAAACCCTAGCAGTCTCGGTGCCACCGAACTGTGACTCGATCAGACCGAGTTCACTAGTTTAGGTTCCAAAACTGCTTTGGTATCACCGAGTTTGAAAATCGGTAGATCCGAAATGCTTTCTGTGGAAAACTAAAACTAAGTTTTTGAATCATTCTTTGCAAAAATCTCTGCATTTTGTGATGCTCATCCACTCTACCTCATCTATAACTATTCACAAGGTCAAGAATCGGTGTGTGCAGCATGTCGCACCAAAGTGACAGCCGAACAGTCAAGAGCAGATTCACATGAGTGAGGGCACTAGTCCCTCTAGCAACTCAGATGAGGGGAGCAGAAGCACTCCCAGTAATTTGCCCAAGGCTGCCACAAGGACAAGAAAGAAGAAGACCTCGGAGTCTGAGGATGAGGATTATGTGGCGCTTGAGGATGAGGCCAGTTCAAAGAAGAAAGTGCTCAAGAAGGAGTACAGCTCAACAGAAGCTAAGCTGGAATGAAGATCAAAAGGCCAGCAGGTAGACAACCAATGTCCAAAGCCGAATCTCCACTCAAGCTTCTTTGGAATCTCAACCCAAAGAACCTGCTGTCTTGAAGGAAAGAAAAGAAAGGAAAGGGTCAAGAAGACCATGGCCAGAGTGATTGGGAAGCCTTCTATGATGGAGGAAGAGGAAGAAGAAGAGGTTGTTGAACCAGCACCCAAGGCACAAAAGCGATGGGTGATGCCATAAAATCAGGGGCTGCAACTTCAAAGCCCAAAGCTGCCCCAAGCCCAAGAGTGCACCAAAGAGGAATACCAGGAGTATACCAAAGAATGAGAAGAACAAGGCCCCAATGCCCGATGTTGATGCCGAGGAAGATGAAGAAGGGCAGGTCCTAAGGAAGCTCAAGCCCAAGATTCCAGACCACAATGATGCTCATCCTGTGGTGAGAACATGAAGATCGGAGAGATCAAGGGTTGAGGCTATGGAGAGAGACAGATCCATATGCCACCGGGAGAAGGACTGTCAGAGATAACAGTGTTCCACACCAAGGAGCAGCAGGACTTCTATGAGACCATCTTATTGGATAAGAAGCCCATAGTTTGTGATATGAGGTGGGTCGACTGGACCTACATTCAGGAGAATGCAAAACACTATCCTGGAGTATATGACAACTTCAGTGCTTGTGGAGTTGCATATTTTGTTGGGCAGAAGCTCACAAATTGGAATGACGAGCTCATTATGCAATTCTACTCCACAACACATTTCTATCCAGATGGCAGGATAGTTTGGATGTCATAAGGAACGAGATACCAGTCAACCATAGAGGAATGGGCAAGTCTGATCAATGCCCCCAAGAAAAGTGAAGATGACTTGGACATTTATGCCAAAAAGAAGATGGGTCACAACTCAATGTCACAGATGAACAAGGAGATCCCAGATGATGCACTTGAGACTTTAAAGTTTGGATCAGTTCATTTTCTTCTGTCAGGGCTGCCTACGATCTACTGGATCCTAAGGCACACTCTGTTGCCCAAATTAGGTGACCACAACATGATCAGAGGGCATGCAATCAATTTGCTTCACATATTTGATGTGCCTCAGAAATTCAAGGTCATGAGCCTCATAGTTGAGACTATCAAGAGGACAACAGAAGACCGGAAGAGGAGCTGTGGATATGCCCCATAGATTCAGGAGTTGATTAACTCAAAGATGGGCACAGGAAAGTATCTGTTGGATAAGGAACACATGGTTCTCTATCCTAAATTTGAGGACAATCAAGTTGTCATGACTGAGAATGAATCATCATCAGTACAAGCCCAAGAGAAGAGGGAGAAGGCAAGGAAAGAGAAGGCTGCCAAGATGCCAACTCAAGCAGAGGCATCTGATTACTTTCTGAAGAACAAGCAGTGCAGCTTGGTTACTTGATAGCATCAACTCTGCCGATTGAGAAGGGTTGGCCACCTAACTTAAAACCAGAGAGCCTCGGAAAGAATCATGGAATAAAAATTCTATGATCTTGATGTCAAAGTAATCGAGATTCACCACCGTGGAGCAGCTACAGGATGATATGCAGAGAGAGGAAGGCAGGACAACAAGCGATGCATATGCCTGAGTCCCTCGAGCTCGGAGATCAGTGCAGAGCCAAGACAAGACACCAGAGTCACTTCATCGGCTCCAGCTACAGCTCCAAATACCACCAGCTCCAAAGACCAACTCCTTCAGCTCCTTCCACATCTACTCGATGCCTTCGTCCTTGGAGTTCTATCTACACCACCACCGTAAGACCAAGCACGAGAGACGATATAGTCCTATGCATTTTCTAGGAACTTTTTGGTAACTTGTTGCCAAAGGGGGAGAAAAATGTATTGATCATAGGCTTCGAGAGAGAGAGAGATTTGCTTTTGTTCTCTCTTGTCTTCATGGTTGAACTTTGTTTGCCTTTGATTGCTTGAGATACTATGCTATTACCTGTGAGACATTGATGATCATGTGTTTGATCATAAGCTACACTTATGCTTGTTATGATATTATCTTACTTATCCTTATATGATCATCCACTGTGCTTGGTGATGAGTGCATGTATTCAATCTTTATTATTTTGAGCGCTCCACCAAGATGTATGTGACATGGAAGAGTAACCCATGAGCCTAATTCCTTGTGCATTTGCAGTCCAAAGCAAATCTTAATATGCACAAATTTAGGGGGAGCTCTTGCTTATCACATACTTCTCAAAGCGACGATGTTTTTTCAAAAAAAAATTATCATTTGTCGAAGCTTTGATCTATATGTTGTCATCAATTACCAAAAAGGGGGAGATTGAAAGTGCAACTATCCCTAGGTGGTTTTTGGTAATTCATAACGATATATAGCTCATTGAGCTAATGCTATTCCAAGACAAATATTTCAGGAAAGATCAATGAATGGCATGGCATGGATGATGAAAGTGGATCCCTCAAAATATCAAGGACAAAGGATTGGCTCAAGCTCAAAAGCTCAAGACTCTACATTTTACATTTTAGTGATCCAAGATCACATTGAGTCTATAGGAAAAGCCAATACTATCAAGGAGGGATGAGGTGTTGCTTAATGAGCCTCTTGCTTCATGTGCTTAGTGATATGCTCCAAAACCCTCCACTACTTTCTCACATCCACATATGACCTAAACCTAAAGTCAAACTCGGCCCTACCAATTTTTTCTATCCGGCGCCACCGAGTTCAAATGTCATAGCCACTGCCACAAACCCTAGGCAAATCGGTCTCACCGATAGGGATCTCGGCCTCACCAAGGTGGGATTGTAATCTCTCTGTTTCCCTTCATAATGTTTCGGTCTAACCGAAGTGAGCGATCGGTCCCACCAATATTGCAATGTAAACTCTCTGTTTCCCTTTCGTAACTTTTCGGTCTCACCGAAAGAGCGAATCGGTCCCACCGAGTTTACCTTACCAACTCTCTGGTTAGCTAATTACCAAAATCGGTCTCACCGAGTTTGTGTAATCGGTCTCACCGAGATTACGTTATGCCCTAACCCTAACCATATCGGTCCAACCGAGTTGCATGTCAGTCCCACCGAAAACCCTAATGGTCACTAGGTTTACTAAATCGGTCCAACCGAGTTTGATGATTCGGTCCCACCGAGTTTGGTAAATTGTGTGTAACGGTTAGATTTTGTGTGGAGGCTATGTATACCCCTCCACCTCCTCTTCATTCGTGGAGAGATCCATCAGAACAAACCTACACTTCCAACTTACCAGTTCTGAGAGAGAACCACCTACTCATGTGTTGAGGCCAAGATATTCCATTCCAACCATATGAATCTTGATCTCTAGCCTTCCCCAAGTTGCTTTCTACTCAAATCTTCTTTCCACCAAATCCAAATCCTGTGAGAGAGAGTTGAGTGTTGGGAAGACTATCATTTGAAGCACAAGAGCAAGGAGTTCATCATCAACACACCATTTGTTACTTCTTGGAGAGTGGTGTCTCCTAGATTGGCTAGGTGTCACTTGGGAGCCTCCGACAAGATTGTGAAGTTGAACCAAGGAGTTTGTAAGGGCAAGGAGATCGCCTACTTCGTGAAGATCTACCGCTAGTGAGGCAAGTCCTTTGTGGGCGGCGGCCATGGTGGGATAGACAAGGTTGCTTCTTCGTGGACCCTTCGTGGGTGGAGCCCTCCGTGGACTCACAAGAACTCATACCCTTCGTGGGTTGAAGTCTCCATCAACGTGGATGTACGATAGCACCACCTATCGGAAACACGACAAAAACATCTGTGTCTCCAATTGCGTTTGAATCCTCCAAACCCTTTCCTTTACATTCTTGCAAGTTGCATGCTTTATTTTCCGCTGCCTATATACTCTTTGCATGCTTGCTTGAATTGCGTGAAGATTGCTTGACTTGCTTAAAGATAACTAAAATCTGCCAAAGTCTAAAATTGGGAAAAAGTTAAGTTTTTAATTGGTCAAGTAGTCTAATCACCCCCCCTCTAGACATACTTCAAGGTCCTACAGGGCAGACCGGGCAAAAGTTTCGACCGGCGCACCGACGCCTAGTAACTATAGCGTAGTAACAACAAAACTGGTGTGAGCATACGAGAAATCATATGAAAACCTCCACCTGGCACCCCACAAAGAGTGTTTCGATCATCCTAATAATAAGACAAAGATCCCAGGGTTTCTCTAAAATTTAGGGAAGATGTTAGTACTACGATTTCAAGCAGGAGGCCCTACATAATTAATGCATTCTTCTCCTTTAGAAGCATCCGCCTCGAGTCGCTGCGTTTTTAAACTCGCCAGGCCGGAAAAGTCCCAGAAGGACAGGTCTCCGGCCCACTGAGAGGATAGATGATGGTCAGCGTAGATCTCCGAATGGTCTGTCGACCATGCCTCTGGAAAACATTGTCGCAGGCCCACAAGAGGATGGAGTGAAAAAATGTCTCAATATTTCTGCAAGCTGCACATTGGGGAAATGGCTTTATCCCAGAACCAGAAGTGGCAGGACGCAATTTGGTAGATGCCTGTTTTTTTAGGCAATATTATGATTGTAAAACTCGGGGTTTATGCTACCAGCTCTTTTTATCAAAAAAAAAAAAGAGTTCTGCTGGCTCTTGCTCATTTGCACTGAACACATAATATAGCTTCTGCTGGCCAATAAACGATGTTCTGCCTCCATGGCCAACGTGTTCTCTGAAACCTGCACCGTCTCTGAGCTCCAACCAGCCACGCGGCCACGACAACCCCTGCCTTTCGTAATAAATCGATCGCCAGAGCACCGTATCCCTTTCTCTTTTTCCAGTCTCAGCCTTTTCTATTAGTATCTCTCATCATCGGCTAGTCTGCTTCGCCACAGCTCATAATTGCAATGGAATCGCGACGCGAGCAAAGCATAGGCGCCATTGTCACTCATGGCGACCTTTTGACCTTGAGGCCCGGCTAGCCCGCCTCCGAACGCATACGACACCTACTATTGCAGCTAAAAAAAGTTGTTTGGTGGTTGCCGCACCTGCGGTTGTGCTCCTCTCCACTTCATGGTGTTGCGCTTGGGCGTGAAGCTGCCAAAGTCTTGATTGACACCCTGAAGGCTGCAGCATGCTGTTTGTTGACTGTATGAGTCTTGATCGATACCCTTTCACTTTTTTCCAAGGGTGAAGCTAGATGGACGACAGAAAATGCACGATCCTTGGACAAAGTTTCACATAGCTGTTGATTTCCTTCTTGTTATCAGTCTGCAGGGGCCATGTTAGTGTTGTGCAAGCCTCGTACTGGTAAGGTAAAATCAGTGACTTATAAGTCACGTCTATTTAGTTGTCACCTGACTTATAAGTCATCTGACCATATCTTCTCATCTTATTTTTTATGTAAAGATGGTGGGACCCACGCAAAAGGAGGTGATTTATAAGTTTTAAGTTGGGGTGGAGCAACTTATGACTTATAAGTTAGGGTGACTTATAAGTTGGGTCTGTTTAGCAAAATAAATCATTTTTTCACTTTTCGACTTATAAATTGGTGACTTATTTGGAACCAAACAGGCGCTAAGTATCGTCTGCACATCACTTTCATTTTTGAAATCTTACTTTTTTTTTCTGAGGCCAACTCCAACCGGGCCGACGCAAACAGAAACATGTCTCGTCCGTATTTTGTGCGTTTGGTCAATCAGATGCACGAACATTGTCCGACTCAGGCATCTCAAATTTAGGTATTAAAAAAACTAATGCAATTTAAAGTTAAAAAATATATAAACTTAATACTCCCTCCTTTTTATTTAGTTGCATATTAGATTTAACTAAAGTCAAACTTTATAAATTTTGACCAAGTTTAGAGAAAATAATATAAATATTTACTATAATAAATTTATTTGATGTGAAAGTGCATTCAATAATGAATCTAATGGTTTTGTTATTGTATATGTTAATATTTTTGTCTCCAAACTCTGTCAAAAGGTTACAAAGTTTGACTTTGACCAAAACTAATACGCAGAGTAAATAAAAACAGAGGGAGTAAGACAAAAAAGCGGCCGAAGTCCACTTATACAATATTTAAAACGCAAAATAATAAATAAAACTAAAATAACATCCCGCCACCCGCAGCCCCATGCGTTGTTGTCCTCGTCCTCCTCGGTCAGGTCGACGAACAACAAAGGTTTCCACCTGTGGGGAGGACTGCGCGCCTCATTCGGTCCATCGCCACCCGCGCGTCGCCTGCTCCGCCGAGCCGCCGCTCGGCGTTCGCATCGCGCTCCACCTACATGGTGTGTTCCGCCAACTCATGCTCGGCCGCCAACGCCCGCGTCTCGGCATTGTAGAGGTGCTAGCACTACTCCTCGTCGGTGGCGCCCAGCCACACGGGCGTGCAGGACACATAGATCGGCAGGGTGCTCGTCCATGACCACGAATGGAGTGGGACGGGCGGCGAGGAAGGTGGTGGTGGCGTGTTCGCCTGCACCTTGGCCCTAGATTCGGCCAAAGCGAAAAGCAAGGCCAGGCCACTTGGCCATCTCCTTGTGCTCGGACTCTTCGATCGCCTCATGTCGCCTCCTCGAGGGCCACCTGGTACACTGCCTCCTCTTCTTCGTCCTCCTCCTTCACCACTACTAGCGGGGGTGGAGCGCGGACATCCATCTGGACGACCCCCCGGCGGTGCACATCATGCTCCGTCGCGAACCAGACCTCCAAATTCAGGAGTCCGCTTCGTAGGCTGGGTCGCATCGTTCCTCTGACAAGAGTGGGCACGACGGTTGTGGATCTCGGTCGCACACGCCTGGACTACGGCACAACTAGCACCGGAATCCTGTTGTGGGTCGAGGTGCCAGCCATGAAGGAGGTTGATGTCTGGCCACGGTAGTGGGATGCGATACTCCCAGTGGAAGTGCGCCCGGTGCACGGGGATGTACAACTGAACGCGCTCGACAAGCCGACCTCGTGGTCGTGCTTGACGCATGCTAACGAAGCCCATGGCCCCGCCATTGTCTAGGGTTCATGCCAGATGGTGGGGGAGCAAGCTTTAGATGTGGACTGGTGTGGAGAGAAGTGGATGAGAGCGCCCCTAGCGCACGCTTGCATTAAAATGAACGGGCGTGGACGGTTCTTGTAGCTGACGTGCGGGCCTGAACACCCGTGTACCATTTAATAGGACCAGCGTTGCTGGTTGGGCGGCCAACATGCGGGTCCGAGGCAGACACCGAGTAGACGCACGGTGTGTTCGTTTCGTGTTCGTGTGGATGCAAACATGGCTCAAATTTAGACCAGAAATGCGTCTAGGCAGACATCAAGCGAAGTAAATTCGGGATGTGTTGGCACGATGAGCCGTCCTTTCTGTCCGATTTAACCAAACAGACACGGGTGAACCAAATGGGTTGCGGCAGCTCGTAGTACATAATTACAAAGGAATCGCAGCGCAAGCAAAAGCATTGGCACCATCGCCACGGCGACCTTTTTGGCCTCTCCTGCTAGCCCGCTTTCACCTATTATTGCTGCTCAAAAAAAGTTGCTTGCTGCCCCGTGATTGCGTTTTACAGCTCCTCTCTATTCTTCGGGTTCTTGTGCGGACCGAGCCTTGAACTGTGATATTATTCGATCTATGCCCTGCAGCACGCTGTTTGTTGACTGTGTGAGTCTTCACAATCAAGCTACGCACACAGCAGGTACCAACTGTTTGTTTTTTGTTTTTTTGCAGGTACCAGCTGTTGTGCGGCAAGCATCATGCAGTCACCTTGCTCCATGGCCGGCGAATTAATCAGTCAGCCGAGGCAAGTGGCCGGCGGAGTGGATTAGTCCATGCCCATGCAGTACATTGACTCACTAGACACTAGGAGTGGTAATTACGCATCTGTGTTCTACTCGAGGAGGCTACTTGTCTGGATGGAGAGCTGTCTGGGGGGGCTACACTACACTGCATTCTGTGCTGGATCCGAGAGCTCCTACTCCTACTTCACCAGAGAGATCACGGGCTGGGCTCCTCCCTCCCCACACTAGAAAAGACGCATATCGAAAATAAAATAAAAGACGCATATCATTGCCGAACCGAACGTGAACCTTCGCCAGAGAAGTACCCCTGCCCCATCCATCGGTAAATAACTGGATGGTAGGGCCCACAAACCTCAACCTCATGTGCAGCAAGCATGGTCTAGGTTTAACCTATCGATTGTCTAGGCGAAGAGCCAGACCCGTTGCAAGCGAGAATTAAGGCCAACTCCACCGCACGACCCTATCATGTTCGCCTCCGTCCGTTTGGGGTAAAAAGAACAAATAAGACGACCCAGCGTGCGACGGTCCGGACTCATCTTGTCCGTTTTGTGTCTGGACTGACCTATTTCGAGTGCAAACTTGCGCCGGTTTTGGGTCGAGGCGGACACCAAACGGACGCGCGCCTCGTCCGCGTCGGGGTCGCGTGGCAGGCGGCCACCTACCTCCCACCCCGCCCACATCAATGCGCACGGGCGGGCGGCCCCACCTGTCATCCACACATCGAAGGGTCGCCGTCCTTCTTTAAATGGAAATTATGAACCGGTCATCGTCCACACTGCCCCACGCCACCCCGCGGCCTCCTCGAAACCCGACAGCCCCAGGCCCCAAACCCTAGCCAAGAACTCGTCGGCCGCCCGCCCGCACCATGGGGCTCGAACTACTGCCGCAAAAGGCAAGCACGACCACAGGTCGGCTCTCGTCGGGGCGCCGTCGTGGTTCGGTGAAGAAGGAGGAGCTCGCCGCCATCGCCACCACGCGGGCCCTCTCGCTTGCCGCGTTCTCCATCGCCCGCGTCCGCGGCGGCGAAGCGCGACCGCACTACATCCGCACGTCGGTGTCTGCCGTTATTGGGAGACGAGGACGCCGATCCTCGAGCAACGCCCACCTCCCCAACAATCGCACTGTCGGCCGATCGCGTGTCGATCCGCTCGGTCCCGCGATCGGCCGTCTTGCGCCGCCAGAGATCGAAGCGCCGCCGTCTCCTCCCGGACGACTTACTACGACCCTGTGTACGCCGACTTCGCCATTGTGGGACACCGGTTCCGCCATGAGCACGAGACGCGGCGGTGTCCTATCACGCAAGACGCCGACGGGCCACGGCGGCCACGCCAGAGCGCCGAGCGGTTGCTCCCGTGAGCGCGGGCGTAGGCTGGTGCGCGCCTCATGCCCACGCTGTCGCCGCCGCCATCTCCATCGCCACCACCACCTCGCATGGCGGCGAGGAGAGGCCTGTCTCGTCGGCGGTCATGGAGGACTTCATGAGCACGCACGACGAGCGGCAATGGGACGGCTTGGAGGAGGCCATGGCACTGCTCGCCGGCGACGTAGCCTTCCGGAGCTGCAGATGGCGGCCTTGACGGAGGAGAGGAGGAGGACGCCATGGAGGAGGAGCCGTCGGCCGCCTTCCGGCAAAGCTTTGGGATCGGGTGGGCTCGGTCTGCATCGCTCCGGAGATGGCCGCCGGCGTGGCGTGAATCGGCGCGCCACTCCGCCGCAATCACCGGAGCGGGAGGCGTCGCCACGGGAGGAGGTGGTGCAGGCACCTTCCGCCGTCCAGCCCGCCCCCGTCTACCACGCACCGCCGCCCCATCTGTGGACGCCGCCGGACTATGTCGACCTCGTCAGCGACAACGACGACACCAAATGCCATCAAGAGGCTATGGCGACGCAACAACGACGGCACGGCAGAGCACCCGGCGGCGACCGTTTTTCTTTTACTTTTTTATGTTTAATATTATTAATGTGACGAAACTGGTCCGTTTTATGGCCATGAAACCCCCTAACTAAGTTTTATCTTTATTAAACTATGTTTATTTACTTTTTAAATCATTTTTTATGTTTTTTTTATTGCTTTCCTGACACGGACGTGATTTGGGATGCGGCCGCGCGATGGGTGCATGCACGACCCGCCGGACACAACCGAACACGGTTGAACCTATCCGCATCCTAAAGGGACAAAATCCGGTCAATCCAAACGTCCGTTTGAGGTTGTGCGGTGGAGTTGGCCTAACAGGCCAGACTGCCACATCTCTCCTCACATTTGACCTGAAATTGAGCGTGTGGTGGTAGTGTGTGCATGGCCGTCGCATCGATTCAGCTGGAGTACTAGTACAATATTGCGATGCGGATCGCAAATCCGACTTGCCTTAATTAACATTATATGGCCTGCAGATCCAGCGGATAACTGCGGCGTCCCATCCGCCTCTTCATCGACGCGCCCACGGCGTCACGTGCATCGCTAGCAGCAGCCTGCTCATACCTCGGACATGCCAGTACGCCGGCCTCGACAAGGTCGCGCGCAGCATATGCTGAACGGAACGCGTTGAAATGTCAAACACAGTCCACACCGATGGTACGTAGCGTACACATGCGATCTCAGGCTGCAAGTGGACACGGGCTACCCGCGGTGCCCACATAAAAGCCCACATAATCTGTGTTCGTAGACACTCACGGATAGAGCGACTGGATATGTGGGATACGTGGGTTTGTCCTGCGGCGCCCGCGAGCCCACTTCCTTTTCACTTTCTCGAATCAGGGCCCGCAGCCGTGTAGCTTCGCCATGACCACAACGCCATCTTCCAACTCCGTCATGGCCGCCACGGGCGCCGCCACAGCATCGTCGTTGTCCGATTTTATCATGGTCGTCCCAGTCCGTCATGGATGCCGCCACAACGTCACAGCCCAGCTCCGCCATGGACGACGCATCTTTGCTATCATCACGATCTTGAAAAAAGCCTCGCGTTTGTATGGTGCCATCCACAAGCAACGGCACACATCCAGGGGCGGAGCCAGCATGTTAGCGTTGGGTTCAGATGAACCCAACGACTTTTCTTGGTCTAGTATACGTACACAGATACGTACTCCTCTGACCCCCAACGAAAAACAAGGGATGAATCCATCAAGTTCCAACGCCAAGTGAGCAGCCTAATAAAAAAGCCCAAAAGCCCAGTAGTAAATTGCCTCTCCAGTCCATGCCGCCTATTTCTACCCTAGTTCTATTCTTCACGCCCTCGATCATCCGTCATTCACGAGACACCACGGCAGGTCGACGGTAGCAAGCCGACGATCGTTGTTCAAACTTCCAAATTCGAGGTACTGACATCGCATACCACATTGCCTCTTTGTTGTTCATACTTCAATTTTATATTTGCTTACTTCACCTACTTCGACCGATCTAGGGCATGGAATGATATTTCTCAAAGACAAAATCGATTACCAGATCCGAATAATATCATTCAAGGTCAGCGCGTAGAAGCCGGCAAAGTGCATCATATTTCTGAAAAGGCAAGTCATCAATTTCTACAAATTGTGTGCCTCTGTTTCATCGAATTTTTGCTTTCTAAATTGTATGGTTAGGGTTTTTACTTTTGAGATCGTGATTAGTCGGTAGTTGGAATATTGCGACTTGTCAATCTCTAGGGGTGATTCATATTTGGGTTATCTTTTACGGCCGGACACACCGCAATAATCACACAATTCGATCCATATACTTTAATAGTTAGTAATAATTAAATACCGGTGCTTTGTTACGGAGTAACAAATGATAATATTTTGGCTTTGCACTCGGAAACAACATGAGTGATATTATGTTTCTCTCTGTAATGTATTTTTAGTGCTATATATTTTGTTCTTCCTTGAAGTGGACTACTATATATTTGATGTAAGGTGGTGTGAAATTTGACTTTACACCAAATTAATTAGACCAATCCTTACAATAAGATAATGAATGAACCCATCGACTAAATTTTCTAGCTCCGCCCCTGCACACATCCATCTCTCTCGTTGATCAGTCATTTACTCATTCTCTGCCTGTCCATCCGTCTTCCACAGCCGTGTGGGCAGCCAGCCAGCGACAGCTTGTACACCAGATCCATGTTTTGACGGTGCACGATGTCCAGCTTCAGGTAACTTACCCTTGCTTGCCGGCACCAGAAGTCCTCGTGTTCTACAATCACTATTCAATATGCATGAACATGAACAGTTGAGTATTTGTATATGCTGCCTGACGTGCTTGTACTCCGCTGTTATTTGAGTGCAGGAATATTCACTTTCAGTCATGTTGTTGGATTTGGGTTGCACGCTAAACCCACTTATCCTGTGTAAAAATGTGCGGGCAGATGCGGGCTTTCCACTTATACTATGCGGCGGATGCGGGTTTCCCGCGAACAGTCCCACTTGCAGCCTGAGAAGTGGAGCATTGCATCCGACTGTGAGCAGCACGTGGAGCCGCGGCTGGCGCACCACGTAGCAAGTAGCGACGCCACGGTGATAGATCTACTACAAGAGGGTACAGGTGGCTTTGCGGGCCTGTCCCCCGCTCCTCGGCCCTGGCTGAGCCAGCTCGGGATGAGCGGAGAGAGAGGGGCGCCGCGATGGGCACGGCACGGCACCGCACCGCCACGCGCGTCGATGCGCGCGCGCACATCGGGTGCGGGATCGTTTGGAGATGGATGCGTTCGGATCATATTTTTTGCGTGGAAACGGGTGGGAGGTGGGCCTGTCTGTCCCTGCTGCTGGTTGCGCGAAGCAAGCCAAGCCACCACGCGGTCCCGTTTTTGATCGAGCACGCACAGCCGCTGTGTCTGCACCATCGCACGCAGCGAAGAGAAAACAGAACAAGAGCCAGAGTCACTGTAGGGCAGTACTACTCGCTTCTACCGGCATTCGCTTCACGGGGAAGTGAAATGGAGAAAAGGACGACCCCGACGCGCATATGATTGCGTCCCTGTAGGCCGTACCATGGGCCTTTCCACGGCGGTTCCCGGCGATGATGGCGAGGCTCTCCCCAAACCATTCGTGGCTCGCACCGGCGCCAGCTGCATGGAACCCATCTGTAGGCTCTAGGGCTCTAGGCCGCGAGAGCGGGACACGTCGAGCCGACCGGAGGACCCGGGCGGCGCTTATCGTGTCGCGCCCGCGCGCGCGGTCTCGGTCGTGGGCGATGCGGGCAGCCCGGGTCCACGGACGGATGGTGTCGCGCCACATGCACGCACCCAGCATCAGGCAACGAGGACGCCTGTTGGAACGGGGAGAAGCAAGGTAATTTGCACACTGTGTTAGCGCAGAAACTACGTGCTACGGCGCCTGCAATCTAACTGTTCAAACTGGGCGGGACATGATCTGGCACGGGCGGCCACAGCGCTCTGTGATCTGTCCTCCTCCTTGGGCTCTCGTCTCGGGCTCCAAAAGCGTTGCCGGACCCGGAATCGAATCGGCATCTCCGTGACCTGCCCCGCACCGCGGCGTCGCCCGATCATGTGTTCGCCATCTGTTGCGGCTCCTTTTCCCGTGCGTACATGTTCGGCTGCAGGCGGGTGCATGGCGGTAAATTTGACAAATTTGACCTATAGATGAAATTAAATCACAGAATGAACTGTTCGTGAAACTATTTCACGCGGTGACCGTGGCGCTTAGGCTCTCGGCTGCTGCACTAGTCTGCAACGCCTTAGCTAGCGCGTCAGACTACAGTAAGGCTTAGAGCTAGCGCGCCACATCAGATATAGTGTGGCGCCTAGCTCTCGTGCACTTACACGACTTAGTAATTTTCGATCACACGTATGACGCCGGCCGTGTAGCGCTTATCGTGGGCGTTAGACGGTGTAGTGTGGCGCCCGTGTCGGGCGTCACACAAAAGGTCACCGCGTGAAATAGTTTCACGGATAGTTCATTCTATGATTTGATTCCGTCTATAGGTCAAATTTGTCAAATTTGCCGTGCATGGCATGGCATCGGCCTGTGCCTGGGCGGCCCTACACCGGCCTCTTTCGGCTCGGGTCGCGCCGCGGCGGTACCGAAGACGGGCAACGGCTACATTTCGAAGGCGCCGGCCGTTTTGACTCTAAAAAAAAGAAGGCGTCGGCCGTGGCACGGCGCTGTTGCGTGCGTGGGAACTGGTGCACGAGGAGTTTGCGCGGAAGAACGCCGAAATACGAGGAATTTTATCCAGTCGCGACGTGATTTGTGAGGAACGGAAGAGCGGGTGTGTGGGAATGTAGGATAAGGTCAACTCCAATCCTCGATACCAAACCGACGTCTATTTTATCCAAATTTTGTCCATTTGCATGGAGCAATGAGCGAGACCGTTTTCTTCAATGCGATGCACGACCGCATCTCGTCCTTCCACCTTGAAAATGTCTGCAAATAAAATTTTGCCATCGCGGCCGTAGTGCTGGCAACAAAGCCAACGGCCGGCAAACATATTTTAGCCTATAAAATGATTAACCACCAAGGTTTCACGATGGCAACAAATACAGCGCCCAACACACTCGTCAGCCTTCAAAATGAACACCCCCCCCCCTCCCCAGTTCTCTTATCGGCAACAAAGACAACGGCCGATACACTAGCCAGCCTTTAAAATGAACAATCCCTCAAATTCTCTCGCCGGAAACAAAGCCAGCGGCCGGTACACTTGCCAACCTTCAAAAAGGTCATAGTCCATGGCCGAGGCCTCCCCTAATTCATGTCGTATTGGTTAAACATCTCCTTTTGTCGGTTCACGAACCAACTTCTTCTCTTCGCGGACATGTTGGTTAAGTCCACGCTCATGATTGCTAGCCCCACCTCTTTTGCTTTGGTGTCGGCATTGGTGGCCTCGCTCGCGAGCTTCTTCAATTGGGCGGCCTTCTCCATGTTAAGCTTCTTCCTCTTGGCGGCCTCCTCCATGTCAAATTTCTTTGTTTGGAGCTCCAAATATATCTTCATTTGCTCCTCCTTTCCTTGGCGCTTCCTCTCATCCCTTACTTCCTTCCAATGGCAACACCCGGTTATTGGCATCACTTGCTACTGCAACCAACAAGGTGCCCTTGTATTGTCCAGTCAAGAACGTGCCATCAATGGCGATGACCGGCCTACAGTGTTCGAAAGCCCTCACGCATTGCTCGAACGCCCAAAATGCACGGCCAAATACTCAGACTTTCCTTACTTCATGAACCGTTGTTTTCCCCCATGAGGCTCGACCACATGAACCATGCCCGGGGTTGTGACGGCCATGGCTCACAAAAACCCAGGGATTCGATTGTATGCTTCCTCCCAACTACCATACAACATCTTAAATGCGGCTTGCTTCGCCTTCCATGCGTTGCCGTACTTCACCTTGTAATGAAAGATGGCTTTCACAAGGTCAATGACATGTTGGATGCTCATTGTTGGAAGTGTGGATATTGAGTTGGAGGGCCTGTAAGCGATGAACTCGGACGTGAGTTGTCTGTGGTCCACAATCTTACCATCCACCCTTTTGCCTCGGCATACGTGAGTTGGCACAAAACTCACTACGTGCCAAGTGGAACCTTCTTTCCATGGTCTTGCACGCACAATCCACGGACATATTTTATCTTCACATGCACATGCAACCGTGTAGCGCACATTGACGTCCGAGTTCACCATCTTGTGTGGACGATAATGCGTAACCGAGTAGTTGTCGAGCCACATCTTCAATTCCAAGAAGGTTTCGAACTTAGACCCTTTAGCAATCCTGTTCTTGCCGTTATTTATGGGCTATGGATGCCCATCAATAATATCAATGTGAGTAAGTAGGGATTGCCATGCAACGAATGCACTAGAGCTGTAAGTTTATGAAAGCTCAAAAAGAAACTAAGTGGGTGTGCATCCAACTCGCTTGCTCACGAAGACCTAGGGCAATTTTGAGGAAGCCCATCATTGAAATATACAAGCCAAGTTCTATAATGAAAATTCCAACTAGTACATGAAAGTGACAACATAGAAGACTCTCTGTCATGAAGATCGTGGTGCTACTTTGAAGCACAAGTGCGGAAAAAGGATAGTAACACTGCCCCCTCTCTCTTTCTCTCTCATTTTTTTGGCCTTCCTCTTTTTTTGCCTCTTTTTTCTCGACCAGAGCCTCATCCCAACTTGTCGGGGAATCATAGTCTCCATCATCCTTTCCTCACATGGGACAATACTCTAACAATGAAGATCATCACACTTTTATTTACTTACAACTCAAGAACTACAACTCGGTACTTAGAACAAAATATGACTCTACATGAATGCCTCCGGCAGTATACTGGGATGTGCAATGACTCAAGAGTGACATGTATGAAAGGATTATGAAAGGTGGCTTTGCCACAAATACGATGTCAACTACATGATCATGCAAAACAATATGAAAATAATCAAGCGTATCAGAATAAACGGAACAGTGGAAAGTTGCATGGCAATATATCTCGTAATGGTTATGGAAATGCCATAATAGATAGTATGGTGGCTGTTTTGAGGGAGGTATATGGTGCGTATATGGTACCGGCAAAAGTTGCACGACACTAGAGAGGCTAGCAATGGTGGAAGGATGAGAGTGCGAATAATCCATGGACTCAACATTAGTCATAAAGAGCTCACATACGTATTGCAAAAATCTATTAGTTATCAAAACAAAGTACTACGCGCATGCTCCTAGGGGGATAGATTGGTAGGAAAATACTATCACTCGTCCCCGACCGCCAGTCATAAGGAAGACAATCAATAAATAAAGCATGCTCCGACTTCATCACATAACGGTTCATCATACGTGCATGCTACGGGAATCACAAACTTTAACACAACTATTTCTACAATCCACAATTACTCACTAGTGACTCTAATATTGCTACCTCTTGAGCATGCATTGGTTTTTCCCTTGAAGAGGAAAGGGTGATGCAGCAAAGTAGCGTAAGTATTTCCTTCAGTTTTTTAGAACAAGGTATCAATCCAGTAGGAGGCCACATGCAAGTCCCTCGTACCTACACAAACAAATAAGAACCTTGCAACCAACGCAATAAAGGGGTTGTCAATCCCTTCAGGGCCACTTGCAAAAGTGAGATCTGATAGAGATGATAAGATAATATTTTTGGTATTTTTATGATAAAGATTAAAAGTAAGATTGCAAAATAAACGGCGACATAAATAGCTTGTTGACGGGAGATTAATATGATGGAAAATAGACCCGGGGGCCATAGGTTTCACTAGTGGCTTCTCTCAAGATAGCATAAGTTTTACGGTGGGTGAACAAATTACTGTCGAGCAATTCATAGAAAAGTGCATAATTATGAGAATATCTAGGCATGATCATGTATATAGGCATCACGTCCGCAACAAGTAGACCGACTCCTGCCTACATCTACTACTATTACTCCACACATCGACCGCTATCCAGCTTGCATCTAGAGTATTAAGTTCATAAGAATAGAGTAACGCATTAGGCAAGATGGCATGATGTAGAGGGATAAACTCAAGCAATATGATATAAGCCCCATCTTTTTATCCTCGATGGCAACAATACAATACGTGTCGTTTCCCCTTCTGTCACTGGGATCGAGCAACGCAAGATTGAACCCAATGCTAAGCACTTCTCCCATTGCAAGAAAAATCAATCTATTAGGCCAAACCAAACTGATAATTCAAATAGACTTGCAAAGATAACCAATCGTACATAAAAGAATTCAGAGATGATTCAAATATTGTTCATAGATAATCTTGATCATAAACCCACAATTCATCGGATCTCGACAAACACACCGCAAAAAGAGTTACATTGAATAGATCTCCAAGAAGATCAAGGAGAACTTCGTATTGAGATCCAAAGAGAGAGAAGAAGCCATCTAGCTAATAACTATGGACCCGAAGGTCTGCGGTAAACTACTCACACATCATTGGAGAGGCTATGGTGTTGATTTAGAAGCCCTCCGTGATCGATGCCCCTCCGGCAGAGCGCCGGAAAAGGCCCCAAGATGGGATCTCACGGGTACAGAAGGTTGCGGCGGTGGAAATAGGGTTTCGTGGTGCTCCTGGATTGTTTCGGGCTACGTAGGTATATATAGGAGGAAGAAGTAGGTCGGTGGAGCCACGAGGGGCCCATGAGGGTGGGGGCGTGCCAAGGGGGGCAGGAGCACCTCCCTGCCTCGTGGCCTCCTCGTTCGTTTCTTGACGTCCACTCCAAGTCCTCTGAATCACGTTTGTTCCAAAAATCACGCTGCCAAAGGTTTCATTCCAATTGGACTCCGTTTGATATTCCTTTTCTGCGAAACACTGAAATAGGCAAAAAAAATAGCAATTTGCACTGGGCCTTGGGTTAGTAGGTTGGTCCCAAAAATAATATAAAAGTGTATAATAAAGCCCATTAAACATCCAAACCAGAATATATAATAGCATGGAGCAATAAAAAATTATAGATACGTTGGAGACGTATCAAACATCCCCAAGCTTAATTCCTGCTCGTCCTTGAGTAGGTAAATGATAAAAACAGAATTTTTGATGTGGAATGCTACTTAGCATATTACAATGTAATTTTCTTTATTGTGGCATGAATGTTCAGATCCGAAAGATTCAAGATAAAAGTTTAATGTTGACATAAAAATAATAATACTTCAAGCATACTAACCAAGCAATTATGTCTTCTCAAAATAACATAGCCAAAGAAAGCTCATCCCTACAAAACCATATAGTTTGGCCATGCCTCATTTTCGTCACACAAGATGCTCTCATCTTGCACAACCCCGATGACAAGCCAAGCAATTGTTTCATGCTTTAGTAATCTCAAACTTTTTCAACTTTCACGCAATACATGAGCGTGAGCCATGGATATAGCACTATGGGTGGAATAGAATATGATGATGGGGGTTGTGCGGAGAAGACAAAAAAGGATAAAGTCTCACATTGACGCGGCTAATCAACGGGCTAGGAAGATGCCCATCAATTGATGTCAATGCAAGGAGTAGGGATTGCCATGCAACGGATGCACTAGAGCTATAAATGTATGAAATCTCAACAAAAGAAACTAAGTGGTTGTGCATCCAACTTGCTTTCTCATGAAGACCTAGGGCATTTGAGGAAGCCCATCGTTGGAATATACAAGCCAAGTTTTATAATAAAAAATTCCCACTAGTATATGAAAGTGACAAAACAAGAGACTCTCTATCATAAAGATCATGGTGCTACTTTGAAGCACAAGTGTGGAAAAAGGATAGTAGCATTGTCCCTTTTATTTCTCCTCCTCTTTTTTGGGCCTTTTTTATTATTTGGCCTTCCCCTTTTTTTATTTGGGACAATGCTCTGTTAATGATGATCATCACACTTCTATTTATTTTAGAAATCGATGATTACAACTCGATACTAGAACAAAGTATGACTCTATATGAATGCCTCCGACGGTGTACCGGGAAGGGCAATGAATCAAGAGTGACATTTATGAAATAATATGCATTATGGCTTTGCCACAAATACGATGTCAACTACATGATCATACAAGGCAATATGACAATGATGAAGCGTGTCATAATAAACGGAACGGTGGAAAGTTACATGGCAATATATCTCAGAATGGCTATGAAAATGCCATCATAGGTAGGTATGGTGGCTGTTTTGAGGAAGATATAAGGAGGTTTATGTGTGATGGAGCGTATCGTATCACGGGGTTTGGATGCACCGGTGAAGTTTGCACCAACTCTCAAGGTGAGAAAGGGCAATGCATGGTACCGAAGAGCTAGCAATGATGGAAGGTTGAGAGTGCATATAATCCATGGACTCAACATTAGTCATAAAGAAATCACATACTTACTGCGAAAATCTACAAGTCATCAAAAACCAAGCACTGCACGTATGCTCCTAGGGGGATAGATTTGTAGAAAAAGACCATCGCTCGTCCCCGACCGCCACTCATAAGGATGACAATCAAAGAACACCTCATGTTTCAAATTTGTCACACAATGTTTACCATACATGCATGCTATGGGACTTGCAAACTTCAACACAAGTATTTCTTAAATTAACAACTACTCAACTAGCACAACTTTAATATCACTATCTCCATATCTCAAAACAACTATCAAGTATCAAACTTATCTTAGTATTCAATGCACTTTAAAGTTTTTATCTTGGATGCCTATCATACTAGGACTAATTTTATAACCAAAGCAAATTACCATGCTGTTCTAAAGGAATCTCAAAATAATATAAGTGAAGCATGAGAGATCAATAATTTCTATAAAATAAAACCACCACCATGCTCTAAAAGATATAAGTGAAGCACTAGAGCAAAATTGTTTAGCTCAAAAGATATAAGTGAAGCACATAGAGTATTCTAATAAATTCCGAATAATCTGTGTCTCTCTCAAAAGGTGTGTACATCAAGGATGATTGTGGTGAACTAAAAAGCAAAGACTCAAATCATACAAGACGCTCCAAGCAAAACACATATCATGTGGTGAATAAAAATATAGCTCCAAGTAAAGTTACCGATGGACGAAGACAAAAGAGGGGATGCCTTCCGGGGCATCCCCAAGCTTAAGCTTTTGGGTTGTCCTTAGATTTTACCTTGGGGTGCCTTGGGCATCCCCAAGCTTAGGCTCTTGCCACTCCTTGTTTCATAATCCATCAAATCTTTACCCAAAACTTGAAAACTTCACAACACAAAACTTAATAGAAAATCTCGTGAGCTCCGTTAGCGAAAGAAAACAAAATACCACTTCAAGGTACTGTAATGAACTCATTCTTTATTTATATTGGTGTTAAACCTACTGTATTCCAACTTCTCTATGGTTCATAACCTCCGATATTAGCCATAGATTCATCAAAATAAGCAAACAACACGCGAAAAACAGAATCTGTCAAAAACACAACAGTCTGTAGTAATCTGTACCTAACGCAAACTTCTGGGACTCCAAAAATTCTAATAATCATCTGCAAAAAGAATCAACTAAATAGCACTCTCCGGTAAAAAGTTGTAATTAATCTCGTGAGCGCTAAAGTTTCTGTTTTTTACAGCAAGATCAAAAAGACTTCACCCAAGTCTTCCCAAAGGTTCTACTTGGCACAAACACTAAATAAAACACAGAAACACATCTAACTAGAAGCTAGATGGATTATTTATTCCTAAACAGAAACAAAAAGCAAGAAACAAAAATAAAATTGGGTTGCCTCCCAACAAGCGCTATCGTTTAACGCCCCTAGCTAGGCATAAAGGCAAGGATAGATCTAGGTATTGCCATCTTTGGGAGGCAATCCATAAGTGGCTCTCATGATAGATTCATAAGGTAATTTAATTTTCTTTCTAGGAAAGTGTTCCATGCCTTTCCTTAACGGAAATTGGAATCTAATATTCCCTTCTTTCATATCAATAATTGCACCAATCGTTCTAAGGAAAGGTCTACCAAGAATAATAGGACATGAAGGATTGCAATCTATATCAAGGACAATGAAATCTACGGGCACATAATTCCTATTTGCAACAATAAGAACATCATTAATTCTTCCCATAGGTTTCTTAATGGTGGAATACGCAAGGTGCAAGTTTAAAGAACAATCATCTAATTCACGGAAACCCAACAAATCACACAAAGTTTTTGGAATCATGGAAACACTAGCACCCAAATCACACAAAGCATATCATTCATGATCTTTATTTTAATTTTAATAGTAGGTTCCCACTCATCATAAAGTTTTTTAGGGATAGAAACTTCCAATTCAAGCTTTTCTTCATAAGATTGCATTAAAGGATCAACGATATGTTTAGTAAAAGCCTTATTTTGACTATAAGCATGCGGAGAATTTAGCACGGATTGCAATAAGGAAATACAATCTATTAAAGACCAATTATCATAATTAAATTCCTTGAAATCCAAGATAGTGGGTTCATTGCTATCTAAATTTTTGACCTCTTCCATCCCACTTTTATCAACTTTTGCATCAAGATCTAAAAACTCTGAATCATTGGGGCGCCTTTTAACTAAAGTCGACTCATCTCCAGTCCCATCATTATCAAGATTCGTATTGCAAAACAAAGATTTAATAGAGGACACATCAATTACTTTTAGATCTTCATCCTTATTACCTTCTAGATCTTCTGGTTTAGCGGCCATCTTATTGACTAAGGTGGCCTGCTTATCCAAAATTTGGGCTATTAATTTTTCAAGATGAGCAAACTGAGATCTCAAGCCATAAAATTCCTTAGACATATCATCAAGCTCTTTATTCATGTACTCCATAAAGCCTTTTTGTTCTTTAAGCTCGTTTCTAAAGAAAATATTATGCTCAAATTGCAAAGTCATAAAGCTTCTGACGTTGTTTTCAATATATTCCAACCTTTTAAGGTAAGGATCAACGTTTTTAGGCAGGGCCATTAGGGCAAATAGGCAACAAGAAGCAAGCAAAGCGAGACGAACGGAAAAAAGAGGGCGAATAAAATGACAAAGGTGAAGTGGGGGAGAGGAAAACGAGAGGCAAATGACAAATAATGTAATGCGAGGGATAAGAGTTTGTGATGGGTACTTGGTATGTCTTGACCTGTGCGTAGACTCCCCGGCAACGACGCCAGAAATGGCTCGTTGTCGGGAGATTAAATCTTGACTTGACTTGGTGCACACCTCCCCGGCAACGGCGCCAGAAATCCTTCTTGCTACCTCTTGAGCATGCGTTGGTTTTTCCCTTGAAGAGGAAAGGGTGATGCAGCAAAGTAGCGTAAGTATTTCCTTCAATTTTTGAGAACAAGGTATCAATCCAGTAGGAGGCCACACGCAAGTCCCTCGTACCTACACAAACAAATAAGAACCTTGCAACCAACGCAATAAAGGGGTTGTCAATCCCTTCAGGGCCACTTGCAAAAGTGAGATCTGATAGAGATGATAAGATAATATTTTTGGTATTTTTATGATAAAGATTAAAAGTAAGATTGCAAAATAAACGGCGACATAAATAGCTTGTTGACGGGAGATTAATATGATGGAAAATAGACCCGGGGGCCATAGGTTTCACTAGTGGCTTCTCTCAAGATAGCATAAGTATTACGACGGGTGAACAAATTACTGTTGAGCAATTGATAGAAAAGTGCATAATTATGAGAATATCTAGTCATGATCATGTATATAGGCATCACGTCCGCAACAAGTAGACCGACTCCTGCCTGCATCTACTACTATTACTCCACACATCGACCGCTATCCAGCATGCATCTAGAGTATTAAGTTCATAAGAACAGAGTAACGCATTAGGCAAGATGCCATAATGTAGAGGGATAAACTCAAGCAATATGATATAAGCCCCATCTTTTTATCCTCGATGGCAACAATACAATACGTGTCGTTTCCCCTTCTGTCACTAGGATCGAGCAACGCAAGATTGAACCCAAAGCTAAGCACTTCTCCCATTGCAAGAAAGATCAATCTAGTAGGCCAAACCAAACTGATAATTCGAAGAGACTTGCAAAGATAACCAATCATACATAAAAGAATTCAGAGAAGATTCAAATATAGTTCATAGATAATCTTGATCATAAACCCACAATTCATCGGATCTCGACAAACACACCGCAAAAAGAGTTACATCGAATAGATCTCCAAGAAGATCGAGGAGAACTTCGTATTGAGATCCAAAGAGAGAGAAGAAGCCATCTAGCTAATAACTATGGACCCGAAGATCTGTGGTAAACTACTCACACATCATCGGAGAGGCTATGGTGTTGATGTAGAAGCCCTCCGTGATCGATGCCCCCTCCGGCAGAGCGCTAGAAAAGGCCCCAAGATGGGATCTCACGGGTACAGAAGGTTGCGGCGGTGGAAATAGGGTTTCATGGTGCTCCTGGATGGTTCTGGGGTACATAGGTATATATAGGAGGAAGAAGTAGGTCGGTGGAGCCACGAGGGGCCCACGAGGGTGGGGGGCGCACCCAAGGGGGCAGGCGCGCCTCCCTGCCTCGTGGCCTCCTTGTTGGTTTCTTGACGTCCACTCCAAGTCCTCTGGATCACGTTTGTTCCAAAAATCACGCTCCCGAAGGTTTCATTCCGTTTGGACTCCGTTTGATATTCCTTTTCTGTGAAACACTGAAATAGGCCAAAAAAAACAGCAATTTGCACTGGGCCTTGGTGTTGGGGAACGTAGTAATTTCAAAAAATTTCCTACGATCACGCAAGACCATGGTGATGGCATAGCAACGAGAGGGGAGAGTGTCCGTCCACGTACCCTCGTAGACCGAAAGCGAAGCGTTATAACAACGCTGTTGATGTAGTCGACGTCTCCACGATCCGACCGATCCAAGCACCGAACGTCACGGCACCTCCGAGTTCTCGCACACGCTCAGCTCGATGACGATCCCGGACTCGATCCAACAAAGTGTCGGGATGAGTTCCACAAGACGACGGCGTGGTGACGATGTTGATGCTCCACCGACGCAGGGCTTCGCCTAAGCTCCGCGACGATATGACTTCTCCGTGCAGGCTTCTCCTAAGCTCATGACGATATGACCAAGTGGAATATGGTGGAAGGGGCACCGCACACGGCTAAGGCAAGATCCGTAGATCAACTTGTGTGTATTGGGGTGCCCCTGCCTCAGATATAAAGGAGACAAGGGGAGGTGGCCGCCCTAGAGGAGGCGCACTAAGGAGGAGTCCTACTCCCACCGGAGTAGGACTCCCCTCTCCCTAGTTGGAGTAGGATTGGGAGGGGAAAGGGGAAGGCGCCGCCTCTCTTGTCCTATTCGGACTGGAAGGGGAGGGGGCGCAGCCCACCTGGCCGGCCCTTCTCCTTCTCCCTCAAGGCCCATGAGGGCCCATATACCCCGGGGGTTCCGTAACCCCGGTGTTCGGTAACATCCTGTTTTCACTGGAACCATTCCAAGTCCAAACATAGGCTTCCAATATATCAATCTTTATGTCTCGACCATTTCGAGACTCCTCGTCATGTCCGTGATCACATCCGGACTCGAACAACCTTCGTGCATCAATACTTATAAACTCATTATGAACTGTCATCGAAGCGTTAAGCGTGCGGACCCTACGGGTTCGAGAACTATGTAGACATGACCTAGAACCATTCTCGGTCAATAACCAATAGCGGAACCTGGATGCCCATATTGGTTCCTACATATTCTACGAAGATCTTTATCGGTCAAACCGCATAACGACATCGTTGTTCCTTTGTCATCGGTATGTTACTTACCCGAGATTCGATCGTCGGTATCCAATACCTAGTTCAATCTCGTTACGGTAAGTCTCTTTACTCGTTCCGTAATACATCATCTCACAACTAACTCATTAGTTGTAATGCTTGCAAGGCTTAAGTGATGTGCATTACCGAGAAGGCTCGAGATACCTCTCCGACAATCGGAGTGACAAAACCTAATCTCAAATACGCCAACCCAACAAGTACCTTTGGAGACACCTGTAGTACTCCTTTATAATCACCCGATTCGCCAGACGCTTGGTAGTACCAAAGTGTTCCTCCGTAAACGGAGTTGCATAGTCTCATAGTTATAGGAACATGTATGGGTCATGAAGAAAGCATTAACATACTAAACGATCAACTGTTAAGCTAACGGAATGGGTCATGTCAATCAGATCATTCAACTAATGATGTGACCTTGTTAATCAAATAACAACTCCTTGTTCATGGTTAGGAAACACAACCATCTTTGATTAACAAGCTAGTCAAGTAGAGGCATACTAGTGACATACTGTTTGTCTATATATTCACACATGTATTATGTTTCCGGTTAATACAATTCTAGCATGAATAATAAACATTTATCATGATATAAGGAAATAAATAATAACTTTTATTATTGCCTCTAGGGCATATTTCCTTCAGCCTCCCACTTGCACTAGAGTCAATAATCTAGATTACAATGTAATGATCCTAACACCCATGGAGTCTTGGTGCTGATCATGTTTTGCTCGTGGAAGAGGCTTAGTCAACGGTCTGCAACATTCAGATCCGTATGTATTTTGCAAATCTCTATGTCTCCCACTTGGACTTGGTCCCGAATGGAATTGAAGCGCCTCTTGATGTGCTTGGTCCTCTTGTGAAACCTGGATTCCTTTGCCAAGGCAATTGCACCAAGATTGTCACGTAAGATCTTCATCGGTCCCGATGCACTAGGTATTACACCTAGATCGGAAATGAACTCTTTCATCCGACTCCTTCATTCGCTGCTTCCAAGCAGCTATGTACTCCGCTTCGCATGTAGATCCCGCCACGACGCTTTGTTTAGAACTGCACCAACCGACAGCTCCACCGCTTAATAAAAACACGATCCGGTTTGCGATTTAGAATCGTCCGGATCGAGTGTCAAAGCTTGCATCGACGTAACCATTTACGACTAGCTCTTTGTCACCTCCATATACGAGAAACATATCCTTAGTCCTTTTCGTATTTCAGATGTTCTTGACCGCTGTCCAAAGATCCACTCTGGATTACTTTGGTACCTTCCTGCCAAGCTTACAGCTAAGCATACGTCAGTGTCTGGTACACAGATTGCATACATGATAGAGCCTATGGCTGAAGCATAGGAACATCTTTCATTTTCTCTCTATCTTCTGCTTGTGGTCGGGCATTGAGTCCGACTCAATCTTACACCTTGTAATACAGTAAAAACCTTTCTTTGCACGATCCATTTTGAACTTCTTCAAAACTTTATCAAGGTATGTGCTTTGTGAAAGTCCAATTAAGCGCCTTGATCTATCTCTATAGATCTTGATGCCCAATATGTAAGCAGCTTCACCGAGGTCTTTCATTGAAAAACTTTTATTCAAGTATCCTTTATGCTATCCAGAAATTCTATATCATTTCCAATCAATAATATGTCGTCCACATATAATTTTAGAAATGCTACAGAGCTCCCACTCACTTTCTTGTAAATACAGCTTCTCCAAAAGTCTGTACAAACCCATATGCTTTGATCACACTATCAAAGCGCTTATTCCAACTCCGAGAGGCTTGCACCGCACCATAAATTGATCGTTGAGCTTGCACACTTTGTTAGCACCCTTTGGATCGACAAAACCTTCTGGTTGCATCATATACAACTCTTCTTCTAGAAATCCATTCAAGAATGCGGTTTTACATCCATTTGCCAAATTTCATAATCATAAAATGCGGCAATTGCTAACATGATTCGGACAGACTTAAGCATCGCTTCGGGTGAGAAAGTCTCATCGTAGTCAACCCCTTGAACTTGTCGAAAACCTTTTGCAACAAGTCGAGCTTTGTAGACGCTTATATTACCATCGGCGTCAGTCTTCTTCTTAAAAATCCATTTATTTTCAATGGCTTGCCGATCATCGGGCAAGTCAACCAAAGTCCATACTTTGTTCTCATACATGGATCCCATCTCAGATTTCATGGCTTCCAGCCATTTTGCGAATCTGGGCTCACCATCGCTTCTTCATAGTTCGTAGGTTCGCCATGGTCAAGTAACATGACTTCCGAATAGGATTACCGTACCACTCGTGCGATTTTACTCTGGTTGACCTCGAGGTTCAGAAGAAACTTGATCTGAAACTACATGATCATCATCATTAGTTTCTTCACTAATTGGTGTAGTTGTCACAGAACCATTTCTTGTGATGAACTACTTTCCAATAAGGGAGCAGATACAGCTTATCTCATCAAGTTCTACTTTCCTCCCACTCACTTCTTTCGAGAGAAACTCCTTCTCTAGAAAGGACCCGAATTTAGCAACGAAAATCTTGCCTTCAGATCTGTGATAGAAGGTGTACCCAACAGTCTCCTTTGGGTATCCTATGAAGACACATTTTCCGATTTGGGTTCGAGCTTATCTGGTTGAAGTTTCTTTACATAAGCATCGCAGCCCCAAACTTTAAGAAACGACAACTTTGGTTTCTTGCCAAACCACAGTTCATAAGGCGTCGTCTCAACGGATTTTGACGGTGTCCTATTCAACGTGAATGCGGCCGCCTCTAAAGCATAACCCCAAAACGATAGCGGTAAATCGGAAATAGACATCATAGATCGCACCATATCTAGTAAAGTACGATTCGACGCTCGACACACCATTTCTTTGTGGTGTTCCGGTGGCGGAGTTGTGAAACTATTCCACATTGTTTCAAATGTAAACCAAACTCAGAACTCAAATATTCTCCTCCACGATCAGATCGTAGAAACTTTATTTTCTTGTTACGATGATTTTCCACTTCACTCTGAAATTCTTTGAACTTTTCAAATGTTTCAGATTTGTGTTTCATTAAGTAGATATACCCATATCTGCTCAAATCATCTGTGAAGGTGAGAAAATAACGATACCTGCCACGGCTTCAACATTCATTGGACCACAAACATCGATGTATGATTTCCAATAAATCAGTTGCACGCCCATAGTTCCGAGAACGGCGTTTTGTCATCTTGCCCATGAGGCACGGTTCGCAAGTACCAAGTGATTCATAATCAAGTGATTCCGAAGTCCATCAAGATGGAGTTTCTTCATGCGTTTTACCGATATGACCTAAACGGCAAGTGCCACAAATAAGTTGCACTATCATTATCAACTCTACATCTTTTGGCTTCAACATTATGAATATGTGTATCACTACCGTCGAGATTCAACAAGAATAGACCATTCTTCACGGGTGCATGACCATAAAAGATATTACTCATATAAATAGAACAACCATTATTCTCTGATTTAAATGAATAACCGCCTCGCAATAAACAAGATCCAGATATAATGTTCATGCTCAACGCCGCACCAAATAACAATTATTTAGGTCTAAAACTAATCCCAAGGTAGATGTAGAGGTAGCGTGCCGATCGCGATCACATCGACTTTGGAACCATTTCCAACGCGATCGTCACCTCGCCCTTAGCCAATCTTCGCTAATCCGTAGTTCTGTTTCGAGTTGCAAATATTAGCAATGTAACCAGATCAAATACCTGTACTCTGCGAGTATTAGTAAGGTACACATCAATAACATGTATATCATATATACCTTTGTTCACCTTGCCATCCTTTTATCCGCCAAATACTTAGGGCAGTTCCGCTTCAAAGGTCGATCGCTTGCGGTAAAACACTCGATTTCGTGCTTAGGTCCAGACTTGGGTTTCTTCTCTTGATCAGCAACTTTCTTGCTGTTCTTTTGAAGTTTCCTTCTTCTTCCCTTTGCCCTTTTCTTGAAACTAGTGGTCTTGCTGACCATCAACACTTGATGCTCTTTCTTGATTTCTACCTCCATGCTTTCAAAGATCGCGAAGAGCTCAGAATTGTCTTAGTCATCCCTTGCATATTATAGTTCATCACGAAGCTCTTGTAGCTTGGTGGCGTGATTGGAGAATTCATCAATGACACTATCATCCGGAAGATTAACTCCCAGCTGAATTAAGTGATTGTTATACCCGGACATTTTGAGTATGTGCTCACCGATGTAACTATTCTCCTCCATCTTGCAGCTATAGAACTTATTGGAGACTTCATATCTCTCAATCCGGGCATTTGCTTGAAATATTAACTTCAACTCCTGGAACATCTCATATGCTCCATGACGCTCAAAACGCCGTTGAAGACCCGTTCTAAGCCGTAAAGCATGGCACATCGAACTATAGAGTAGTCATCACTCGCTTTGCGACGCTCACAACTTCGCTCAAGATCTCACAAAGAGGCCTCGTCACCTAGCGGTGCTTCCAGACGTAATTTTTCGTGCAGCAATGAGGATAATCCTCAAATTACGGACCCAGTCCGTAATTGCTACCATCATCTTTCAACTTTGCTTTCTCAAGGAACGCATTAAAATTCAACGGAACAACAAAGACGAGCCATCTATCTACATCAAACATAGACAAGCAAAATACTATCGGTACTAAGTTCATGATAAATTTAAGTTTGATTAATCATATTAAAAACCTCCCACTTAGATGACATCTCTCTAGTCATCTAAGTGATCACGTGATCCAAATCAACTAAACCATGTCCGATCATCACGTGAGATGGAGTAGTTTCAATGGTGAACATCACTATGTTGATCATATCTACTATATGATTCACGCCGACCTTTCGGTCTCGTGTTCCGAGGCCATATCTGTTATATGCTAGGCTCGTCAAGTTTAACTTTGAGTATTCGCGTGCAAACTGTTTTGCACCCGTTGTATTTGAACGTAGAGCCTATCACACCCGATCATCACGTGGTGTCTCAAAGACGAAGAACTTTCGCAACGGTGCATACTCGGGAGAACACTTCTTGATAATTTTAGTGAGAGATCATCTTATAATGTTACCGCAATCAAAGCAAGATAAGATGCATAAAGGATAAACATCACATGCAATCAATATAAGTGATATGATATGGTCATCATCATCTTGTGCTTGTGATCTCCATCGCCAAGCACCGCATGATCACCATCGCCACCGGCGCGACACCTTGATCTCCATCGTAGCATCGTTGTCGTCTCGCCAACTATTGCTTCTACGACTATCGCTACTCCTTAGTGATAAAGTAAAGCAATTACATGGCGCTTGCATTTCATACAATAAAGCGACAACCATATGGCTCTCGCCAGCTGCCGATAACTCGTTACAAAACATGATCATCTCATACAATATAGCATCACGCCTTGACCATATCACATCACAACATGCCCTGCAAAAACAAGTTAGACGCCCTCTACTTTGTTGTTGCAAGTTTTACGTGGCTGCTACGGGCTGAGCAAGAACCGTTCTTACCTACGCATCAAAACCACAACGATATTTCGTCAAATAGACTCCGCTTAACCTTCTCAAGGACCGGCGAGCCACACTCGATTCAACTAAAGTGAGAGAGACAGACACCCGCCGGTCACCTTTAAGCAACGAGTGCTCGGGCGGTGAAACCAGTCTCGCGTAAGCGTCGCGTAATGTCGGTCCGGCCGCTTCATCTCACAATACCGCTGAACCAAAGTATGACATGCTGGTAGGCGGTATGACTTGTATCGTCCACAACTCACTTGTGTTCTACTCGTGCACATGACATCAACGCATAAAACCAGGCTCGATACCATTTGTTGGGGAACGAGTAATTTCAAAAATTTTCCTACGATCACGCAAGACCATGGTGATGGCATAGCAACGAGAGGGAGAGGTCCGTCCACGCACTCGTGAGACCGAAAGCGAAGCGCTATAACAACGCTGTTGATGTAGTCGACGCGTCTCCACGATCCGACCGATCCAAGCACCGAACGACGGCACCTCCGAGTTACGCACACGCTCAGCTCGATGACGATCCCCGACTCGATCCAGCAAAGTGTCGGGATGAGTTCCACAAGACGACGGCGTGGTGACGATGTTGATGCTCCACCGACGCAGGGCTTCGCCTAAGCTCCGCGACGATATGACTTCTCCGGCGCAGGCTTCTCCTAAGCTCCGCGACGATATGACCAAGTGGAATATGGTGGAAGGGGCACCGCACACGGCTAAGGCAAGATCCGTAGATCAACTTGTGTGTATTGGGGTGCCCCCGCCTCAGATATAAAGGAGACAAGGGGAGGTGGCGGCCCTAGAGGAGGCGCACCAAGGAGGAGTCCTACTCCCACCGAGTAGGACTCCCCCTCTCCTAGTTGGAGTAGGATTGGGGAGGGGAAGGGGAAGGCGCCGCCCTCTCTTGTCCTATTCGGACTGGAAGGGGAGGGGGCGCAGCCCACCCGGCCGCCCTTCTCCTTCTCCCTCAAGGCCCATGAGGGCCCATATACCCCGGGGTTCCGTAACCCCGGTGTTCCGTAACATCCTGTTTTCACTCGAACCATTCAAAGTCCAAACATAGGCTTCCAATATATCAATCTTTATGTCTCGACCATTTCGAGACTCCTCGTCATGTCCGTGATCACATCCGGACTCAACAACCTTCGTGCATCAATACTTATAAACTCATTATGAACTGTCATCGAACGTTAAGCGTGCGGACCCTACGGGTTCGAGAACTATGTAGACATGACCTAGAACCATTCTCGGTCAATAACCAATAGCGGAACCTGGATGCCCATATTGGTTCCTACATATTCTACGAAGATCTTTATCGGTCAAACCGCATAACGACATAACGTTGTTCCCTTTGTCATCGGTATGTTACTTACCCGAGATTCGATCGTCGGTATCCAATACCTAGTTCAATCTCGCTATCGTAAGTCTCTTTACTCGCTCCGTAATACATCATCTCACAACTAACTCATTAGTTGTAATGCTTGCAAGGCTTAAGTGATGTGCATTACCGAGAAGGCTCGAGATACCTCTCCGACAATCGGAGTGACAAAACCTAATCTCAAATACGCCAACCCAACAAGTACCTTTGGAGACACCTGTAGTACTCCTTTATAATCACCCGATTACGCTGTGACGTTTGGTAGTACCAAAGTGTTCCTCCGTAAACGGAGTTGCATAGTCTCATAGTTATAGGAACATGTATGGGTCATGAAGAAAGCATTAACATACTAAACGATCAACTGTTAAGCTAACGGAATGGGTCATGTCAATCAGATCATTCAACTAATGATGTGACCTTGTTAATCAAATAACAACTCCTTGTTCATGGTTAGGAAACACAACCATCTTTGATTAACAAGCTAGTCAAGTAGAGGCATACTAGTGACATACTGTTTGTCTATATATTCACACATGTATTATGTTTCCGTTAATACAATTCTAGCATGAATAATAAACATTTATCATGATATAAGGAAATAAATAATAACTTTTATTATTGCCTCTAGGGCATATTTCCTTCACTTGGGTTAGTAGGTTAGTCCCAAAAATAATATAAAAGTGTATAATAAAGCCCATTAAACATCCAAAATAGAATATATAATAGCATGGAAAAATCAAAAATTATAGATGCGTTGGAGACGTATCAAATATCACCATCTTTATATCTCAAAACAATCATAAGGAATCAAACTTCTCATAGTATTCAATGCACTTTATATGAAAGTTTTTATTATACCCCTCTTGGATGTCTATCATATTAGGACTGAATTTATAACCAAAGCAAATTACCATGCTGTTTAGAGACTCTCAAAATAATATAAGTGAAGCATTAGAGTTCAATAATTTCTATAAAATAAAGCCACCGTCGTGCTCTAAAAAGATATAACGGATGCACTAGAGCAAAATTGACTAGCTCAAAAGATATAAGTGACGCACATATAGTATTCTAATAAATCACGATTCATGCGTGTCCCTCTCAAAAGGTGTGTACAACAAGGATGATTGTGGCAAACTAAAACGCAAAGACTCATATCATACAAGACGCTCCAAGCAAAACACATATCATGTGGTGAATAAAAATATAACATCAAGTAAAGTTACCGATAGACGAAGACGAAAGAGGGGGTGCCTTCCGGGGCATCCCCAAGCTTAGGCTCTTGGTTGTCTTTGAATATTACCTTGGGGTGCCTTTGGCATCCCCAAGATTAGGCTCTTGCCACTCCTTATTCCATAGTCCATCAAATCCTTACCCAAAATTTGAAAACTTCACAACACAAAACTCAACAGAAAATCTCATAAGCTCCGTTAGTATAAGAAAACAAATCACCACTTTTGGTACTGTTATGAACTCATTATTTATTTATATTGGTGTAATATCTGCAGTATTTCAAGTTTTCCATGGTTCATACCCCCCGATACTACCCACAGATTCATCAAAATAAGCAAACAACACAAAGAAAACAGAATCTGTCAAAAACAGAATAGTCTGTAGTAATCTGTAAACTTGGAATACTTCTGTAACTCCAAAAATTCTGAAAAATTAGGACAACAGAGGCAATTTGTATATCAGTCTTGTGCAAAAAGAATTATTATTTTATCGCGCTTATGTGATTTTTAACAATTCTGGGACTGAGCACAAAAGTTACTATTTTTCAGCAAGATCAAATCAACTATCACCGTAAGCTATCCCAAAGGTCTTACTTGGCACAAACACTAATTGAAACACCAAAACACAATTACTACACAGGTAATAATGTGTAATTTATTCAAGAACAGTAGCAAAACAAAAAACACAAAAATAAAATTGGGTTGCCTCCCAACAAGCGCTATTGTTTAACGCCCCTAGCTAGGCATAAAACACAAATAGATCTAGGTATTGTTATCTTCTCCCTTTTGGTATTAAAGAGAAAATTTCTTGTCGAGAGCGCTTATCTTTGTATTTTGTGCAAGTACGTGGCCATTAATAGTGGAATAAATATTAAGCGCACTTCGAAAATTTGCATCTAAGCTAGCTTTCATCTCTTCGATTATTTCATTTTGATAAAAGCACATAAGAGTAGTTGATTCAACATTTTCACCTTTGGAGTGCCCAAATATGGTTTTCATCTTCTCATAAGTATCGATGGCATCCCATCCAAGAAAACCATTTTCAAATATAGAATCCAAAACTTGCTTAAAAGAAGGAGGTAAACAAACATAAAAGCTTTTCAAGTATATCCCAATATGATATTGGAGCACATAGCTAGCTCGAATCCTCAACAGCCTATCCTAAGCATCTTTCAAAGATTCATCAAGCAAATAATGAAAAATTCTGGGATCATCTTCATCAAAATTGTTAAAGTTTTCCTTAACAATCCCCGTAGGTCTTTCCGTAGCATCATTATTTATGAGCTTAGAAAGGACAGAGGAGCTATCCAAAGCATTAAAACTCGGGAGAAGACCCTTAGCCCTTTTAGAGTCGGCCATAGAGGTATGATGTCGCTTGAAGCTACGTTGGTATTTCCCCAAAGAGGAAGGGATGATGCAGCACAGCGGCGGTAGGTATTTCCCTCATATATGAAACCAAGGTTATCGAACTAGTAGGAGAACCAAGCAACACAACGTAAACAGCCCCTGCACACAAATAATAACACCTCGCAACCCGACGTGTTAAAGGGGTTGTCAATCCCTTTCGGGTAACGACGCCTAAAGATGGTGTGTGGACGGGAGAAAGTTGTAATAGATTGAATAAATAGATCACAAATAAAATAAAGTGCAGTAAAGTATTTTTGTATTTTTGGTTTAATAGATCTAAAAATAAATGCAAAGGAAAAGTAGATCGCAAAGGTATATGAGAAAGAGACCCGGGGCCGTAGGTTTCACTAGTGGCTTCTCTCGAGCAAAATAGAAAACAGTGGGTAAACAAATTACTGTTGGGCAATTGATAGAAATTCAATAATCATTACGATATCCAGGCAATGATCATTATATAGGCATCACGTCCAAGATTAGTAGACCGACTCCTGCCTGCATCTACTACTATTACTCCACACATCAACCGCTATCCAGCATGCATCTAGTGTATTAAGTTCATGGAAAAAAGGAGAAATGCAATAAGAACGATGACACCTATGTAGAGATAGACCCCATCGTTTTATCCTCAATAGCAATGATACATACGTGTCGGTTCCCCTTCTGTCATTGGGATCAAGCACCGTAAGATCGAACCAACTACAAAGCACATCTTCCCATTGCAAGATAAATAGATCAAGTTGGCCAAACAAAACCCAAATATCGGAGAACAAATACAAGGCTATAAGAGATCATGCATAAAAGAGATCAAAGAAACTCAAATACTTTCATGAATATAAAAATATATAACTGATCATAAACTCAAAGTTCATCAGATCCCAATAAACTGTGACGCCCCCGATTCAATCGTACACTAATCATACACGCAAACGTGTACGATCAAGATCAGGGACTCACGGGAAGATATCACAACACAACTCTAAAAATAAAATAAGTCATACAAGCATCATAATACAAGCCGGGGGCCTCGAGGGCTCGAATACAAGTGCTCGATCATAGACGAGTCAGTGAAGCAACAATATCTGAGTACGACATAAGTTAAACAAGGTGCCATAAGATGGCTAGCACAAACCGGGATCTGACGAAGAGGCGCAGGCCTCCCGCTCGATCCTCCTAAACTACTCTGTGTCGTCGGCCGGGCTGCACGTAGCAATAGGCACCTCCGGGTAGTAGTCGCCATCGACGGTGGCGTCGACTCCTGGCTCCATCGTCTGTCGCACCAACCGGGTAAGGAAAGGGGGAAAAGGGGGAACAAGGCAACCGTGAGTACTCATCCAAAGTACTGCAAGCAAGGAGCTACACTACATATGCATGGATATATGTGTAAAGGGCCATATCGGTGGACCGAACTGCAGAATGCCGTAATAAGAGGGGGTATCTAATCCCGTCAAGACTACGCTCGCAGCCTCCGTCTTGCAACATGTAGAAGAGAGCAGATCGAAATCCTCCAAGTAGCATCACATAGCAATAATCCTACCCGCGATCCCTCCTCGTAACCACGAGAGAGAGCGACCACCGGGTTGTATCCGCACTTGGAAGGGTGTGTTTTATTAAGTATCCGGTTCTAGTTGTCATAAGGTCAAGGTACAACTCCAAGTCGTCCTGTTATCAAGATCACGGCTATTCAATAGATTAAACTTCCTGCAGGGTGCACCACATAACCCAACACGCTTGATCCCATTTGGCGGACACACTTTCTGGGTCATGCCCACCGCTGAAGATCAACACGCCGCAGCCCCACCTAGGCACAACAGAGAGGCCAAGACGCCGGTCTAAACCTAAGCGCCACAGGGTCCGGGCCCATCGCCCATAGCACACCAAGACGTTGCATACGCAAATTAAAGCGGAACTAGCCCCTTAATACAAGAGCAGGCTTACGTTCCAATCCGGTAGCGCGCCACTCGATCAAGGCGTCACGAAGTGCCGGTGATACCACGACGTCGGGATACCCATAACTACTCCCACGTAGATGGTTAGTGCGTATAGACCAAATGGCCGACTCGGATCAAATACCAAGATCTCGTTAAGCGTGTTAAGTATCCGCGAACGCCGACCAGGCCAGCCCACCTCTCTCCTAGGTGGTCTCAACCTGCCTGCCGCTCCGCCATAAAGTAACAATCGGGGCCGTCGGGAACCCAGCCCACCTCTACGGGATGGAGCCACCGTCCTTTCAAATTTCACTCGAACAATATCACGGGTAATGTAACAATGTAAAGTATATAGTATATGCCCGTGATCACCTCCCAAGTGATCACAGCCCGATAGTATAGCATGGCGAGACGGACAAGAGTGTAGGGCCACCGATGGAACACTAGCATCCTATACTAAGCAAGAGGATAGCGAGATAAAGGTAACAACAAGAGTAGCAAGGACAAAGCTATGCAAAGAAATAGGATTAATCGAAAGCGAATATGCTACACTACTCTAATGCAAGCAGTATAGAGAAGAGTAGGCGATATCCGGTGATCAAAGGGGGCTTGCCTGGTTGCTCGCAAGAGAAGGGTTCGTTGTCGATGTAGTCGCATTCGGTGGCATCGGCGCGGTCTCGGGTCTCCGGGAGAAGAAGAGGGGGAAGAAACAGATAAATCTGGAGCCAACAAAGTATCACAAACATAACGAGGCAATACGCGGTGCTAGGTGTGCCCTAACGCGGTAGTAGGTGATACCGACGAAGGGGGGAAACATCCGGGAAAGTATCCCCGGTGTTCGCGTTTTCGGACAAACGGACCGGAGGGGGAAAGTTCCATGTTCGATATGCTAGGGATGTGTGGCGGACGAACGGGCTGCGTATCCGGATTCGTCTCGTCGTTCTGAGCAACTTTCATGTTGAAAATATTTTCATCCGAGTTACGGATTATTTTATATGATTTTCTAAAGGTTTAAACATTTTCTGGAATTTAATTAATTATTTAAATCCAACATTATCCGGAATAGTAAATGCTGACGTCAGCATGACATCATGTTGACGTCGTGATCAATCGTGCAGTTGACTGGGTCAACTAAGTGTGGGGCCCACATGCCATTGGTTGTTTGATTAGCAGGCTAATTAAACAGGGTCAATTAGTTTAATTAGTGGTTAGGTTAATCTAATATGGTTTAATTAGTTTAATTAATTAATTAATTATCATTTTAGTTAATTTTAATTATTATTTATTAATTTATTTTTCATTTTTTATTATTTTTTAATTCTTTTTTAATTAAAACGTTACAGGCGTGGGCCCCAACTGTCGTGGGCGAGGGGCCTTAGCGGTACCGGCGCTAGCGGCAGCTGGTGTGGTGCCGTGTTCGAGGTCGTAGCTTGCCGAGGCGACGGGGGGAAGCCGGCACGAGCTCCGGCGCCGGGGGCATGCGATGGCGCTGGCCGAACAGGCGGACGGAAGTGGCCGTCCGTGAGCGCGCATAGGGAACGACGGCGCGGGTTGCGTGATAACAATGTGAGGGTAGGCTGCGGGTGCGGCGTGGCAGTCTGCACCGAGGCGCGCGAAGTTGGTCGAGGATGAGAGGAACACGGGAGAGAGCGAGGCGGGGCGGCGTGCAAGGCGACGCTCGACACGGAGGAGGAGAGTACGAGGAGAGGGAGGTGCTCACGGCGGGGCCGTAGGGTACTGGCAGTGGGCTCGGGGAGGTCCGGCGAGGCGGCATCGGCGACGGGGTCGACGTCGGAGTGGTCGACGACGAAGAGGACGGGGGCGATGGCGTCCGGCGAGGTGGTCCTCCAGGCGATGGTGACGGTGAGGCTCGCGGAGCTCCAGGCGGCGGTGGACGGCGACGGCAGCGCCGGGGCGGGGCAACGGAGATGGTGGCGGCGTCGTTAGAAGCGCTGGGATGGTGATGCAGATGGCGTCGGCGGCGCTGGCGGCGTCCAGATCGATCGGGGGCGGCGGCATAGTCGGGGCCAGCGTCGGGGGTGCGGGATCGGCGTTCGCCAGATCCGCTCGAGGGGAGGCTGGGAACGTGGGGAGAGGGGTTCGGTCCGATCCAGGTTGGATCGGGAGGGGAGAGGAGTGGGGAGTGGGGGGGGATCGTGCGGGGCTAGGGTTTCAGGGGGGTTAAGGAGAGGGAGTGGGCCGGCCGGTTGGTTGGGCCGGGTGGGTTGGCCCTTGGGCTCAGGTCTCTTGGGCCGAGCCCGATGGGGGGGGGGTTTGCTTTCTCCTTTTTTAGCTTTGTTTTCTGTTTTCTTTTCCATACCTATTTTCTTTTCTATTTTATTCTTTTAATTTCTATTTTATATAATATAAATACTACTCCTAAATTAATGTTATAATTTATTCTACTGCCCCAAAAGTTTGACACCTAATTAAAATAGTTTGCATTTTTTAAAAAAGGTATTTAATTAATTGTCATAGCTGCTGTTTTAATTACTTTAGAGCCTTTAAACATTTTATAAAAGTGTCATTTCTCCACAATAATTACCTATGCATTATTTGGCAGCACCCCAACATTTTGGTTTTAATATTTGAAAATCTTTACCGTTTGACTTTATTTTAAGTTTGAATTTCGAATTGATTTTGAACTAACACGAGATTAACAACAATAACCGTGGTGACATGGCATCATTAACATGGGATTACTGTAGCCTAATTACCCGGGCGTTGACACCTATGTAGAGATAGACCCCATCGTTTTATCCTCAATAGCAATGATACATACGTGTCGGTTCCCCTTCTGTCATTGGGATCAAGCACCGTGAGATCGAACCCACTACAAAGCACATCTTCCCATTGCAAGATAAATAGATCAAGTTGGCCAAACAAAACCCAAATATCGGAGAAGAAATACAAGGCTATAAGAGATCATGCATAAAAGAGATCAAAGAATCTCAAATACTTTCATGAATATAAAATATATAACTGATTATAAACTCAAAGTTCATCAGATCCCAATAAACACACCGCAAAAAGAGTTACATCATATGGATCTCCAAGAGACCATTGTATTGAGAATTCAGCGAGAGAGAGGAAGCCATCTAGCTACTAACTACGGACCTGTAGCTCTACAAAGAACTACTCACGCATCATCGGAGAGGCACCAATGGAGGTTGTGAACCCCATCCGTGATGGTATCTAGATTGGACCTGGTGGTTTTGGACTCTGCGACGGCTGGATCAATATTTCGTTGACTCCCCTAGGGTTTTGGGAATATTGGGGTATTTATAGAGCAAAGAGGCGGTCCGGGGGGCACCCAAGGTGGGCACAACCCACCAGGGCGCGCCTGGGCCTCCTGGCGCGCTCTGGTGGGTTGTGCCCTCCTCGGGGCACCCCCGAGGCGCAGCCAGGGCCCATTATGTTGCTTCTGGTCCAAAGAAATCTCCGTAAAGTTCCGTTGCATTTGGACTCCATCTGATATTGATTTCCTGTGATGTAAAAAACATGCAGAAAACAACAACTGGCACTTGGCACTATGTCAATAGGTTAGTACCAAAAAATGATATAAAATGACTATAAAATGATTATAAAACATCCAAGATTGATAATATAACAGCATGGAACAAACAAAAATTATAGATACGTTGGAGACGTATCACGGTAGAAAGGCGAACTTAAGCGAACACGAGAACAGCGAGAGAAAAGGCAAATCTTTTCAAAAATCATTTTAGAAGTGGAGGAGAGGAAAACGAGAGGCAAATGGCGAATAATGTAATGCAAGAGATGATAGTTTATGATGGGTACTTGGTATGTCTTGACTTGGCGTAGATCTCCCCCGCAACGGTGCCAGAAATTCTTCCTGTTACTTCTTGAGCTTGCGTTGGTTTTTCCCTTGAAGAAGAAAGGGTGATGCAGCAAAGTAGAGATAAGTATTTCCCTCAGTTAGAGAACCAACGTATCAATCAAGTAAGAGACAATGCACAAATCACCAATACCTCCACAAACAATCAAACAACTTGCACCCAACACGATAAAGGGGTTGTCAATCCCTTCACGGTTACTTGCAAAAGTGAGATCTGTTAGAGATAGATGAAACTAAACAAACGATAAAGTAAATATTTTTGGGTTTTTTGGTTTATGGAACGGAAAGTAAAAGATTGCAAAATAGTAGATCAGAAACTTATATGATGGAAAATAGACCAGGGGGCCATGGTTTCTCTAGACGCTTCTCTCAAGATAGCAAATAATACGGTGGGTGAACAAATTACCATCGAGCAATTGATAGAAAAGCGCAAAGTTATGACAATATCTAAGGCAATGATTATGAAATATAGGCATCACGTCCGTTGATATGTTTCCAACATATCTATAATTTATGAAGTATTCATGCTGATATATTATCATTCTTGGATGTTTTACAATCATTTTATAGCAACTTTATATCATTTTTTGGGACTATCCTATTGACATAGTGCCTAGTGCCAGTTGCTGTTTTTTGCTTATTTTTTTACATCACAGGAAATCAATACCAAACAGAGTCCAAACGCAGCGAAACTTTTTGGAGATATTTTTGGACCAGAAGACATCCAGTGGGCCAAAGAAGTGCTAGAGATGTCACGATCTTGATGTATCATGGGCTTTGTTAATATCATCAGATCATATGGTGTTTCCCCCCTCTCTATCTTGTTGTGATGAATTGAGTTTTCCCTTTGAGATTTCATTTTATCAGATTGAATACTTTTATGGATTTGAGAGCACTCGGTGTATGTCTTCCTATGAATACCTGTGGTGACAATGGGGTATCATATTGATTCACTTGATATATGTTTTGGCACTCAACTCGCGGATTTCCGTGGTGACATTGGGGTAATCTATGCATAGGGGTTGATGCACGTTTTTGTCCTTGTTTCTCCGGTAGACATCTTGGGGCACTCTTTGAGGTTCTTTGTGTTGGATTGAGTATTATGAATCTGAAATTGTTTGGTGCGTATCGTATAATTAACTCATGGATACTTGTGGTGACATTGGAGTATCTAGGTGACATTAGACTTGGTTGATGCGTAGCATATGGTGTTATTTTAGTATGATCTCTTGGATTGATCGAGCAGAAAGAATAACTTTGTGTTATTTTAGTACAAACTCTTGAATAGATCAAACGAAAAGAATAACTTTAAAGTGGTTTCGTACTGTAACGCCCCAAGACCGGAGCTT
Organism: Aegilops longissima; assembly: GCA_021605205.1. Classification (NCBI taxonomy): domain Eukaryota; kingdom Viridiplantae; phylum Streptophyta; class Magnoliopsida; order Poales; family Poaceae; genus Aegilops; species Aegilops longissima. The sequence goes on from CM038682.1 coordinate 173,733,211, forward strand.
CAGTTGCCTTCCAGGGTTTCCGAGTTTTGTCGTGTGATTTGTTTTGTTTGAGCATTCATCATGTCATCTCTTGCATTGCATCATGTCATCATGCCATCATCTCATTAATTTTTAAAACTCTTCTAAATAAATTGCATGGATTTCTCGATCCATTTAAACCGAGGGATTCACATGGTGACTTCTCTTTATAACATATCCTCCCAATATTAGGGAGCTATATTAAAATTATTCCATTTATTTGGAATTGATCATAACACACTTGCAAATAAATCCCATGCCTTTTCTGCTCCGAGTTGTTCTCAAAACCTCGCCATTATTATTCTATCATTTTTCCGGAGTTCCACCAAAAATCCTTGGGCCATTTTTGTTAAATTCCTCATATTTTTATGAGTCCGGGAAAATTGTCCTCGTTCCCAAATTCTTTCCCTATCCCTCTCTTTCTTTTGTCTCTCTATTTTTCTTTTCGCTATATATAGAAGAGAGAGGAGAATAGAGCCCAACAGCCCAGCCAGGGCCTCCAGACAGGCCTCTGCCACTTCCTTCTCATCCAGGCGGCTTCCAAGGCCCAGTGCGGCCTGACCTAGTCGGCCCAAGAGGCCTGCCCGCCTCCCGATCCACTTCTCTCCTCGATCCCTCCCTCCAGCCGCCGCACGAACCTCCTCTCGATCCCTTCTCTCCCCATCTCTCCGATCCTCCTCATCTCCCTAGATCCCCGCCGCCGCCACCGCCCTTCTTCTCCCCTCGGCCACCCGTCGCCCTCGTCGGCCCAGGCCGGAGACCCGTCGCCGCTTCTGCCGCTTGGCGCCCGAGGAGCCACGCCGAGCCCAGCGCCATGTCCGCCAGATCCACCCGGACCTCTCAACCTCGCGATTGAGCGCTGCGACCCGCGTCCCGCTGGTACCATCGACCCAGCGTCCCGCCGGGTACCATCGCCCCATGCCATGGCGCGCCTCCTGCGCCAAGACCGGCCGCCGCCAGCCGCCGCTTGTTCAAGCCCGCCGCCGACCTTCCCGTGGCTGAGATGCTCTCCGCCGTCCGCCACGACCGGCCGACCTCTGCTTCTCGCAACCCCAACCTCGCCGTGCCTCCTTGGTCCTCCCGGACTCTGCTCTGCTCCTCCCCTCAGTCCGCGTCGTCGCCTCCCCATGGCGCCGCCCCGCCTCCTGGTCCTCGCCTCGGCGACCCTCGCCGCTCCTGCGCGGTCCCCTCGCCTTGCCGCCTCCTCCGGTGGTGGCGACCACCAGAACTCCACAAGGGCGGAGTCCCTGCCTCCACAACCTCCCAACCAGGACGCCAGGGCCAGCTTCGGGATTTTCGCCAAGTACCAGGTCAACGAGGCCGTCAAGTTCGACTACAGGTGGATGCGACAAGTACCACGACTACCCTCGAGGACGTTCGGTTCCGTCAAGTTCGACTTCACAAACTGCCAGTACCCCTTCGGATACGCAAGACCGTCTCGGATATCGACAAGTACCCCTACGGAAACCTGAATCGCCAAGACCGGATCCGACAAGTACCCCGATGACGTGTACCACTACCGTCGACCCTCGAAGACCCCGTGGACCTCGAACATCCACGGGACGTGTACAACTACTTCCGATGACGAGATGTACCACAACCATCGAACGAGAACGTCTACTTCCCCTACGCCGTGTACGACTACCATCGCGAGACCGCAAGTACCACGACAACCCCGAAGGGTTTCGGACCCGTCAAGTACCTCTTCGAAAACGAACGTGAAACACTACTTCCTCTACCGTCGCCGTGTACCACTACTTCCCTCGGCGATCATCGCGAGAACGACTACTTCCTCTACTTCCCTCGACGACCCGTGAACGTCTACTTCCCTCTACGAAACTCGACCCGGCCCGTTTTGAACGCTCTGAAGGTATAACCCGTGACGACCGCCGTGATCGAATCATCCTTGCGATGCCCCTCTTTTGCCATGCCACCGTTCCGTGGGAACCCGGTAATCGGGAGCACCCCACCATCCTCGCATGACGCGCTCACGCTTTCTTTTGCACCGGTATCTCCCTGAGTTATCGGAACCGATATGTTGCCGTGGCACCATTTTCGGATTCGTTGCCGTGGCACCCCTTTCTTCCACCACGGTGACATAATGCTTCATAACATGCTCATGTTAACAATTTCAAAAAAATTGCTTACGACTTGCACATGTCATCCGCATCATGATAACAACATTTAAATGTTTAAAATTGTTGTTTGCATTAATTTGCTTAAATGCCATGCTAAAATGATTTATTTCATAACTAAATAACCGTAGCTCCATTTTAAATAAATTATATATGTAAATGGGGTAGAAAAATGCCTAGTTTAACATGGTAGCCTTACTTTGCATGTTTAACAACTCTAAAATATGCTTTAGGTCAGATCTTTACCGAATCCATAAGTTGCATATGGGGATTTTCCGGAATTGTTGTTTGTTGTTTCCGGCCTCATTTAAACTTGCCTAGATAGGTAGTTTCATCATGCTTCACCTCTTGCCATGTTTAACAACATTTAATATTGTTGAGTACCTAATCGGGAGAGAACTTAATAAGTGTTGTGGTGTTCCGTCAATATGCAACTCGTTGCATATTGGGCTCCATTTAACTTGTAGTGTTGTTTGTGCATATTGCCATGCCTCTTTAAACCGGACATGCATCATACTTGTTTGCGCATCATGTCATGTTTATGTGATGGTTGTTTACTATGTGGTTTGCTTCTTTCCGGTTTGCTTTTCTCGTTAGCTTCGGTTCCGTTCCGGAGTTGTGAGGATTCATTCGACTTCGTCCGTTTGTCTTCTTCATGGACTCGTTCTTCTTCCTTGCGGGATTTCAGGCAAGATGACCATACCCTCGAAATCACTACTATCTTTGCTTGCTAGATGCTCGCTCTTTTGCTATGCCTATGCTACGATGCCTATCACTTGCTTATCATGCCTCCCATGTTGCCATGTCAGCCTCTAACCTTTTTTCACCCTTCCTAGCAAACCCTTGTTTGGCTATGTTACCGCTTTGCTCAGCCCCTCTTATAGCGTTGTTAGTTGCAGGTGAAGATGAAGTTTGTTCCTTGTTGGAACATGGAGATGTTGTTCCTTGTTGGAACATGTTTACTTGTTGGGATATCACAATATACCTTATTTAATTAATGCATCTATATATTTGGTAAAGGGTGGAAGGCTCGGCCTTATGCCTGGTGTTTTGTTCCACTCTTGCCGCCCTAGTTTCCGTCATATCGGTATTATGTTCCCGGATTTTTGCGTCCCTAACGCGGTCGGGTGATTTATGGGACCCCTTGACAGTTCGCTTTGAATAAGACTTTTCCAGAAGGCCCAACATTGGTTTTACCATTTGCCTCACCTAGCCCTTTTTCCCTTGGGTTTCGGAGCCCAAGGGTCATCTTATTTTACCCCGGGCGTTGCTCGTCGTGAGTGCTGGTCCAAACTATCGACCGCCGGTGGCTACCGGGGCAACTCTGGGTTGGCCTACCGGAAGTTTGGACAATCCGGTGTGCCACGAGACCGAGATATGTGCAGCTCCTATCAGATTTGTCGGCACATCCGGGCGGCTTTGCTGGACTTGTTTTATTCTTGTCGAGATGTCTTGTAGCCGGATTCCGAGACTGATCGGGTCTTCCGGGAGAAGGAATATCCTTCGTTGATCGCGAGAGCTTATCATGGGCTAAGTTGGGACACCCTGCAGGTTTGAACTTTCAAAGCCGTGCCGCGGTTATGTGGCGATGGGAATTTGTTAATGTCGGTTGTAGAAAACCCAAGTTGATCTTAATTAAAATACACCAACGCGTGTAACTGTGATGGTCTCTTCTCGTGAGTCCGGAAGTGAACACGTGTTGGAGTTATGTTTGGCGTAAGTAGTTTCAGGATCACTTCTTGATCATAGTTGTTCGACCGTGCTTTTGCCTTCTCTTCTCGCTCTCATTTGCGTATGTAGCCACCACATATGCTAGTCGCTTCTGCAGCTCCACCTCACTACCCTGTCCTACCTTTAAGCTTAAATAGTCTTGATCTCGCGGGTGTGAGATTGCTGAGTCCCGTGACTCACAGATACTTCAAAACCAGTTTGCGGTGCCGATGAAACCGTGCAGGTGATGCACTGAGCTCAAGGAGGAGCTTGATGAAGATCTTGTTCATTGTGTTGTTTTGTTTCAGTTGATCGAGAGTGGAGCCAGTTGGGACGATCGGGGATCTGTGTAGCATTTGGGGTAGTCTTCTTTTATTTTGGTTCCGTAGTCGGACCTTGATTGTACCTGTATGATGTAATGTTTTACTCATGTATTGTGTGAAGTGGCGATTGTAAGCCATCTATGTATCTCTTTTCCCTTATGTATTACATGGGTTGTGTGAAGATTACCTCACTTGCGACATTGCTTTCAATGCGGTTATGCCTCTAAGTCGTGCTTCGACACGTGGGAGATATAGCCGCATCGAGGGCGTTTCACGTACCCTACAAACAATTTCTTCTTATGTTCTCCGCTAGATAAGAACTTTGGAGTGATTCTTCATCGCACGTTGAGGGATGGTTATATGATCCAATTAGATTAGCATTGTTGAGAGATTGCACTAGCGAAAGTACGGACCCTAGGCCTCATTTTTGAGCATTCAATACCGTTTGTGCTCACTTTTGCTACTCGTTACCTTGCTGTTTTTTATTGTTACTATTACAAAAATCAATATCTACTATTCATATTACACTTGTATCACCATCTCTTTGCCGAACTAGTGCACCTATACAATTTACTATTGTATTTGGTATGCTGGGGACACAAGAGACTTTTTATTATTTAGTTGCAGGGTTGTTTGAGAGACCATCTTCATCCTACGCCTCCCACGGATTGATAAACCTTAGGTCATCCACTCGAGGGAAAATTGCTACTGTCCTACAAAACTCTGCGCTTGGAGGCCCAAAACGAGTCTACAAGAATAAAGTTGCATAGTAGACATCATCCGCGTCAGGTAAACCGAAACGATTTTGCATCTACTACTATTACTCCACACATCGACCGACTCCTGCCTGAATCTAGAGTATTAAGCTCATGAAGAACAGAGTAACGCATTAAGTAAAATGACATGATGTAGAGGAATAAACTCAAACAATATGATGTAAACCCCTGATACGCCTCCAACGTATCTAGAATTTTTTATTGTTCCATGCTATTATATTATCCATCTAGGATGTTTTATATGCATTTATATGCTATTTTATATGATTTTTGGGACTAACATATTAACCTAGAGCCCAGTGCCAGTTTCTGTTTTTTTCCTTGCTTTTGAGTTTATAGAAAAGGAAAATCAAACGAAGTCCAATTGACCTGAAATTTCACGGAGCTTATTTCTGGACCAGAAGAAGGCCATGGAGTAAAAGAGTTCGGCCAGAAGAGTCTCGGGCTGCCCACGAGGGTGGGGGGCGCGCCCACCCCCCTGGGCGCGCCTCCCTACCTCGTGGACAGCCCGGAGACCCCCCCTGACTTGTTCCCGACGCCAAAACCTCTTATATATACAGAAACCCCCAGAACATAACCTAAATCAGGAGTTCCGCCACCGCAAGCCTCTGTAGCCACCAAAAACCAATCTAGACCCATTTCGGCACCCTGCCGGAGGGGGGAATCCCTCTCCGGTGGCCATCTTCATCATCCCGGCGCTCTCCATGACGAGGAGAGAGTAGTTCACCCTCCGGGATGAGGGTATGTACCAGTAGCTATGTGTTTGATCTCTCTCTCTCTCGTGTTCTTGAGGTGGTACGATCTTGATGTATCGCGAGCTTTGCTATTATAGTTGGATCTTATGATGTTTCTCCCCCTACTCTCTTGTAATGGATTGAGTTTTCCCTTCAAAGTTATCTTATCGGATTGAGTCTTTAAGGATTTGAGAACACTTGATGTATGTCTTGCATGTGCTTATCTGTGGTGACAATGGGATATCACGTGATCTACTTGATGTATGTTTTGGTGATCAACTTGCGGGTTCCGTAACATTGTGAACTTATGCATAGGGGTTGGCACACGTTTTCGTCTTGACTCTCCGGTAGAAACTTTGGGGCACTGTTTGAAGTTCTTTGTGTTGGTTGAATAGATGAATCTGAGATTGTGTGATGCATATCGTATAATCATACACACGGATACTTGAGGTGACATTGGAGTATCTAGGTGACATTAGGGTTTTGGTTGATTTGTGTCTTAAGGTGTTATTCTAGTATGAAATCTTGAATAGATCGATCAGAAAGAATAACTTTGAGGTGGTTTCGTACCCTAGCATAATCTGTTCGTTTGTTCTCCTCTACTAGTGACTTTGTAGTGACTCTTTGTTGCATGTTGAGGGATTGTTATATGATCTAATTATGTTATTATTGTTGAGAGAACTTGCACTAGTGAAAGTATGAACCCTAGGCCTTGTTTCCTAGCATTGCAGTACCGTTTACGCTCACTTTTATTACTTGTTACCTTGTTGTTTTTATATTTTTAGATTACAAAAACCTATATCTACCATCCATATTGCACTTGTATCACCATCTCTTCGCCGAACTAGTGCACCTATACAATTTACCATTGTATTGGGTGTGTTGGGGACACAAGAGACTCTTGGTTATTTGGTTGCAGGGTTGTTTGAGAGAGACCATCTTCATCCTACGCCTCCCACGGATTGATAAACCTTAGGTCATCCACTTGAGGGAAATTTGCTACTGTCCTACAAACCTCTGCACTTGGAGGCCCAACAACGTCTACAAGAAGAAGGTTGTGTAGTAGACATCAAGCAGTTTCTGGCGCCGTTGCCGGGGAGGCGAGTGCTTGAAGGTATACCTTTAGATCTTGCAATCGAATCTTTTAGTTTCTTGTTTTATCACTAGTTTATTTTATAAAATAAAACTACAAAAAAATGGAATTGAGGGTACCTCATATGCTTCATCTTTTTAATATCTTTCATGAAAATAAGGATTCCGATAATTGTGCCAAAATGTTAGAAAAAGAATGCATTAGAATGTTTGGCACTAAATCTTTGAATGATGAGCATGATTTCAATGTTGTTAGTATGAACTCTTTGAATATCCATAGTACTAATGCTGATTGCATTAGTCATGATGAAAATGTCTCTTATAAGCATGTCAACTTTTGTGGAATACATAGAGCTTGCAAGTACACACCAAATAGGGAAGATAGATTTTGCAAGAGGCATAAGTATTTGGAAACTACATGATTGCAATAAAGGCTAGATGATTGTGCTAAAAGATTCAATATTTATCGCCATCCTTGTGAACTTTGCAATGAACATGGTCATTTAAAGCTCCAATGCTATTTGTTTCATGATCAAATCGTGTCCAAAATTGTGATAACTTGATTACCCTTGAGCATCATAAAGAGCTTAGTCTTCTTTTTGGGTATGAAGAAATGAAACGTATAACTGAGGGTATACCAAAATTTAATCTTGATAGATTTCTTGATTTTGATCTAGAAGAAATTTTTATGTATTGCGCGGTGAATTGCATTGAAAATCCTTATATTGCCAGTTACATAAAGAAAAGAAAACAAATAGAAGATGAAGAGAATACTAATGAAAGGGAAGAGACTTCCCAATATTCTCCTATTATTTCTTATGATGAATCAGGTAACGAGGAGGAGCTTTCTATTCAACCAATCTCATTAATAAGGAGCTAAAAAAGAGGGTTAAACCCACACATGATGTGAAGAAGAAAAAGAAAAGACGGAGAAGCAAAGGTAGAAAGGTATCCCTCCCAAATGATGTTGCTCTTATTACTCATTGTGATGATGATAATTGCTATACTATCGGTGCTACCCATAATATTAATGATGAGAGTGATTATGCTTATGACATGAAAAGGCCCAAGCTTGGGGATGCTATGTTTGATGAGAATGACATGTTCGAGAATTTATTTGCTGCAATTAATGTTTGTCCCAAGCTTGGGGATGCCATGTTTAATGAAGAGGATATTTTTAGTCCCCCAACTTTTGATATGCAAATTTATTATGATGATAACATGCCTCCTACTTATGATGATTATATTGATGAAAGTGGGTTTGGAAGAGTGTCAACTTTAGGAAGTAATGATCCCACTATTTTGGATGGTGTTGAATCTTATTGTGATAATTATAAAAGTGGATTTGGAGAGGTCATGACTTTATTTAGCAATGATTCCACTATTTCGGAAGAGGTTTCAATTGATTATCATGAGAACAAAGTTGCTACTTATGATGATTATTGTGATGATACTTATACTATAAAAAGTAGTGATGATTATATTTATAAAACTTGTCATGATTATGATTACCTTTTTTCTGAACTTTATTCTGTTAATGTGCAAATAATTTATAGTATTCGAGTTTCTTATGATACTCTCACTATTCGAATGAGAAGAAAATTGCTTATGTGGAGAGTAATAAAAATTCTATGCTTGTAGATCATGAAAAGAATGCTTTATGTGATATTTATATTGTTGAATTCGTTCATGATGATACTAAAAATTATTATGAGGGAGGAATATATGCTTGTAGGAATTGCAATAATATCAAGTTTCCTCTCTATGTGTTGAAAATCTTGAAGTTATGCTTGTTTTGCCTTCCTATGCTAGTCGATTATTGTTCCCATAAGTTGTTTGCTCACAAAATCCCTATGCATAGGAAGTGGTTTAGACTTAAATGTGCTAGCCATATTCCTCATGATGCTCTCTTTATGTTTCAGTTCTTATCTTTTATGTGAGCATCATTGAAATCATCATGCCTAGCTAGGGGCGTTAAACGATTGCACTTGTTGGGAGGCAACCCAATTTTTATTTTTGTTATTTGCTTTTTTATTCTGTTTAGAAATAAATAATTCATCTAGACTCTGGTTAGATGTGGTTTTATGTTTTAGTTCGTATTTGTGCCAAGTAGAACCTTTGGGAAGACTTGGGTGAAGTCTTTACGATCTTGCTGTAAAAAACTGAAACTTTTGCGCTCATTAGATTAGCTGCCATTTTTTACTGGAGAGTGCTTTTAGGTTGATTATTTTTTAAGAAGATTAATAGACAAATTCCTCAGGTCCACCAATTTATTTCAGAATTTTTGGAGTTATAGAAGTATTCGAATGATACAGATTACTACAGACTGTTCTGTTTTTGACAGATTCTGTTTTCTATGTGTTGTTTGCTTATTTTGATGAATCTATGAGTAGTATCGGAGGGTATGAACCATAGAGAAGTTGGAACACATTAGATATTACACCAATATGAATTTAGAATGAGTTCAAAACAGTACCTAAGTGGTGATTTATTTTCTTATACTAACAGAGCTTACGAGTTTTCTGTTGAGTTTTGTGTTGTGAAGTTTTCAAGTTTTGGGTAAAGATTCAATGGACTATGGAATAAGGAGTGGCAAGAGCCTAAGCTTGGGGATGCCCAAGGCACCCCAAGGTAATATTCAAGGACAACCAAGAGCCTAAGCTTGGGGATGCCCCAGATGGCATCCTCTTTTTCGTCTTCGTTCATCGGTAACTTTACTTAAAGCTATATTTTTATTCACCACATGATATGTGTTTTGCTTGGAGCGTCATTTTATTTTCTTTTGTTTTGCTTTCTGTTTGAATAAAATACCAAAATCTGAAATTCTTAAATGTTAGAGAGTCTTCACATAGTTACATAATTATCCAACTACTCATTGATCTTCACTTATATCTTTTGGAGTAGTTTGTCATTTGCTCTAGTGCTTCACTTATATCCTTTTAGAGCACGACGGTGGTTTTATTTCGAAGAAATAGATGAACTCTCATGCTTCACTTATGTTATTTTTGGAGTCTTTTAAAACATCATGGTAATTTGCTTTGGTTATGAATTTAGTCCTAATATTATGGGCATCCAAAATGGGTATAATAAAAACTTTCATATAGAGTGCATTGAATACTATGAGAAGTTTGATACTTGATGATTGTTTTGAGATATGAAGATGGTAATCTTAGAGTTGTGCTAGTTGAGTGATTGTGAATTTAAGAAATACTTGTGTTGAAGTTTGCAAGTCCCGTAGCATGCACGTATGGTAAATGTTGTGTGACAAATTTGAAGCATGAGGTGTTCTTTGATTGCTTTCCTTATGAGTGGCGGTCGGGGACGAGCGATGGTCTTTTCCTACCAATCTATCCCCCTAGGAGCATGCACGTAGTCCCAAAAAATAGAGCATTGTCCCAAAAAAAAGAAAAAAAAAGAAAGGCCAAATAAAAAAAGAAAGGCCAAAATAAAAAATAAAAAAGGGAAAGGCCAAATAAAAAAAGGAAGGCCTAAAAAAAGAAAAGAAAAGAAGGGACAATGCTACTATATTTTTTCCACACTTGTGCTTCAAAGTAGCATCATGATCTTCATGATAGAGAGTCTCTTATATTGTCACTTTCATATACTAGTGGGAATTTTTCATTATAGAACTTGGCTTGTATATTCCAACGATGGGCTTCCTCAAATGCCCTAGGTCTTCATGAGCAAGCAAGTTGGATGCACACTCACTTAGTTTCTTTTGTTGAGCTTTCATACACTTATAGCTCTAGTGCATCCATTGCATGGCAATCCCTACTCCTTGCATTGACATCAATTGATGGGCATCTCCCTAGCCCGTTGATTAGCCGCGTCAATGTGAGACTTTCTCCTTTTTTGTCTTCTCCACATAGCCCCCATCATTATATTCTATTCCACCCATAGTGCTATATCCATGGCTCATGCTCATGTATTGCGTGAAGATTGAAAAAGTTTGAGATTACTAAAGTATGAAACAATTGCTTGGCTTGTCATCAGAGTTGTGCATGATGAGAGCATTTTGTGTGACGAAAACTAAGCATGGCCAAACTATATGATTTTGTAGGGATGAGCTTTCTTTGGCTATGTTATTTTGATAAGACATAATTGCTTGGTTAGTATGCTTGAAGTATTATTATTTTTATGTCAATATTAAACTTTTGTCTTGAATCTTATGGATCTGAATATTCTTGCCACAATAAAGAAGATTACATTGATAAATATGTTAGGTAGCATTCCACATCAAAAATTCTGTTTTTATCATTTACTTACTCGAGGACGAGCAGGAATTAAGCTTGGGGATGCTTGATACGTCTCCAACGTATCTGTAAATTTTGATTGTTCCATGCTATTATATTATCCATCTAGAATGTTTTGTATGCATTTAGATGCTATTTTATATGATTTTTGGGACTAACCTATTAACCTAGAGCCCAGTGCCAGTTTCTGTTTTTTCCTTGTTTTTGAGTTTTACAGAAAAGGAAAATCAAACGGAGTCCAATTGACTTGAAATTTTACGGAGCTTATTTTTGGACCAGAAGAAGGCCATGGAGTAAAAGAGTTGGGCCAGAAGAGTCCCGGCTGCCCACGAGGGTGGGGGGCGCGCCCACCCCCTGGGCGCGCCTCCCTGCCTCGTGGACAGCCCGGAGACCCCCCTGACTTGTTCCCGACGCCAAAACCTTTTATATATACAGAAACCCCCAGAACATAACCGCCCACCCCCTGGGCGCGCCTCCCTACCTCATGGACAGCCCGGAGACCCCCCTGACTTGTTCTCGACGCCAAAACCTCTTATATATACGAAACCCCAGAACATAACCTAGATCGGGAGTTCCGCCACAAACCTGTGTAGCCACAAAACCAATCTAGACCTGTTCGGCACCTGCGGAGGGGGGATCCTCTCCGGTGGCCATCTTCATCATCCCGGCGCTCTCCATGACGAGGAGGAGTAGTTCACCCTCGGGCTGAGGGTATGTACCAGATAGTTATGTGTTTGATCTCTCTCTCTCGTGTTCTTGAGGTGGTACGATCTTGATGTATCGCGAGCTTTGCTATTATAGTTGGATCTTATGATTTTTCTCCCCCTCTGCTCTCTTGTAATGGATTGAGTTTTCCCTTTGAAGTTATCTTATCGGATTGAGTCTTTAAGGATTTGAGAACACTTGATGTATGTCTTGCATGTGCTTATCTGTGGTGACAATGGGATATCACGTGATCTACTTGATGTATGTTTTGGTGATCAACTTGCGGGTTCTGTAACATTGTGAACTTATGCATAGGGGTTGGCAGACGTTTTCGTCTTGACTCCCCGGTAGAAACTTTGGGGCACTCTTTGAAGTTCTTTGTGTTGGTTGAATAGATGAATCTGAGATTGTGTGATGCATATCGTATAATCATACACACGGATACTTGAGGTGACATTGGAGTATCTAGGTGACATTAGGGTTTTGGTTGATTTGTGTATTAAGGTGTTATTCTAGTATGAAGTCTTGAATAGATCGATAAAAAAGAATAACTTTGAGGTGGTTTCGTACCCTACCATAATCTTTTCGTTTGTTCTCCTCTATTAGTGACTTTGGAGTGACTCTTTGTTGCATGTTGAGGGATTGTTATATGATCTAATTATGTTATTATTGTTGAGAGAACTTGCACTAGTGAAAGTATGAACCCTAGGCCTTGTTTCCTAGCATTGCAGTACCGTTTACGCTCACTTTTATTACTTGTTACCTTGTTGTTTTTATATTTTCAGATTACAAAAACCTATATCTACCATCCATATTGCACTTGTATCACCATCTCTTCGCCGAACTAGTGCACCTATATAATTTACCATTGTATTGGGTGTGTTGGGGACACAAGAGACTCTTGGTTATTTGGTTGCAGGGTTGTTTGAGAGAGACCATCTTCATCCTACACCTCCCACGGATTGATAAACCTTAGGTCATCCACTTGAGGAAATTTGCTACTGTCCTACAAACCTCTGCACTTGGAGGCCCAACAACGTCTACAAGAAGAAGGTTGTGTAGTAGACATCAACCCCATCTTTTTATCCTCGATGGCAACAATACAATAATTGCCTTGCTGCCCTACTGTCACTGGGAAATGACACCACAAGATTAAACCCAAAGCTAAGCACTTCTCCCATTGCAAGAAAAACCAATCTAGTTGGCCAAACCAAACCGATAGTTCGAAGAGAATTACAAAGATATCAAAGCATGCATATAAGCATTCAGAGAGGATTAAAATAATATTCATAGATAAGCTGATCATAAATCGACAATTAATCAGATCTCGACAAACACACCGCCAAAGAAGATTACATCAGATAGATCTCCAAGAACATCGAGGAAAACATGGTATTGAGAATTAAAGAGAGAGAAGAAGCCATCTAGCTACTAGCTGTGGACCCGTAGGTCTGAGGTAAACTACTCACGCTTCGGAAGGGCAATAGAGTTGATGTAGACGCCCTCCATGATCGAATCCCCCTCCGGCAGGATGCCGGAAAAGGCCCCAAGATGGGATCTCACGGGAACAGAAGGTTGTGGTGGTGGAAAGGTGTTTTCGCGGCTGCTTCTGAGGGTTTTGAAATATTTGTGAATTTATAGGACGAAGATCTAGGCCAGGGGGTCTTGGAGTAGACCACAAGGCAGGGGGCGCGTCCCTGTGGCTTCTCGTCTACTCCAAGGTCTTCTGACTTGGAGTCCAAGTCCCACAAGTGTCTTTTGGTCCAAGAAAAATCATCACAAAGGTTTTATTTCGTTTGGCGTCCGTTTGGTATTCCTTTCTGCAAAGCTTAAAAATAAGAAAAAAAACAGAAACTGGCACTGGACCCTAGGTTAATAGGTTAGTCCCAAAAATAATATAAAATAACATATTAATGCATATAAAACATCCAAAACAGATAATATAAAACATGTAACAATCAAAAATTATAGATACGTTGGAGACGTATCAGAAGCCTCTAGTGAAAGCTATGGCCCCCGGGTCTATCTTTTATCATCTATTAAAAGTAAAAATACCTTGCTGCAATTTTTCTTTATTTATTTTATTTTGTATTTTTGTTCGATCTATCTATGAAAAACTATCTAATTTAATCTTGCTCGTGATCGTGACAACGCCTCCACCTGCATCACTGCAGCTTCATCTCCGGCGGCGGCAGCCTCCTTGGCCTCGAACCACGCCTTCCCTGCCTCCCGGCGACGCTTGAGCGCGAGGGAGAATATGCGGTCGAGGCGATTGAAGTTCCTCCACGCCCGTGCTCCGGCATTGCGTGATCGGGTGCCGCGTGTGCGCGCCTGCTCCTTGCGCCATTCCTCCATCAACGGGTGGAGGGAGGAACTCCCGTCCTCCGTGTCGTTGCCGCGCTTGCGAGACGGCTCTTCGCTGAGCCCCACCCGGCCGCCCATCCCGCCGCCAGCACACGACATCTCCTCTCGCCTCCCGGTGGCTCAACTCGCCGGAAAACAATGCCTGAGCTCGCTTGATTTGTCGCCGGAGTAAAAGAAACACGACGAAGGATGGGAGAAAAGAAGGATGAAAACCATAAAATGTACTGGGGACAACATATATAGTGGAATCGCGGCGGATTACGGCCCTCCCGTAAAGATTTTACGGACCGTTTTTACCAGACCTGGTTAGGCCTTTTTCTAACATCCCATAAATCTGATGGAAGAAAGCGTCCTGACGAGGTTTTACGTACGGACGAGGTTTTACGGGACGTGCTAGAGTTGCTCTAACCATCTAAAAAGACCAGTCCAAGAAAACCCGACATAAACATTTGCACCTCCAAACGAAGACAATTTGGAGATACGATCACTTTACCATCAATTTTAGCATCACATCTACTACGCCGAAACTAATTCTTTTTTTTTTTGCGAATTACGCCGAAATTAATTCAAGCCTCCATGAAACCACGCCGAAAAGCACCAATAACGAACCGGTTTAATCGCCGCAAAACCACCGCGACCCGTCCGTACACACGCCCCGCCCGCCCCGCCCGCCCCGTCCCCCTCCCACTCCCCTGGGCACGAACCACGCTGCGGTTTAAGACGGGCAGGGCAGGTGGCGAGTGCCATTGCCATCCGCCGCTCTCCGTCCCGTCCCGTCTCCAACAAAACCCCCGCCCCTCCGCCTCGCGCTCCCCCTTTCCCTCCGCCCGGCGCCCGTTTTACCGCAGCCGCGGCCGGCATCGTCGGCTCCACACACGCAAGCGCCTCCCAGGGAGCGACCAAAAAGCCAGGGCGCCACGGTCTGGCCTGACGGTCCACCTCAGTCCATCAGGGGCGGGCAGCGCGGAACACAGAACCGCGCGCGCCTACCTCGCTGCGGCGCCAAGCAAAGCGCGACGAGACGGGGCGGGGCTTTCTGGGAGGTCGGCGGATGAGATGGCGCTGCGGCGCAAGGGGAGGTCGGCGGGGCGGCGGGCGGCGCTGAGGTGGTGGCTGCTCTCCCTCCTCGGGGCCGGCGCCGCCGTCACCGCCGCGGCCGCGCTGCTCGCCGTCGCGCTCCACGTCTCCGCGTCCGCCTCCGCCGGCTCGCCCTACCGCCTGGCCAAGGTACGCGCGACTTCCGGGCCTATCTGCGGCCCTTCCTCTCAGATTGAACTCTCTGGGGCGTGCTAAGTGCTAACGGATCGCCGTCTCGATGCCGCAGCAGCCGCGGGAGGCCGAGGAGCTGCGCTGGGAGCAGGAGTTCGCGCCGCCGCAGCTCGCCTCGCCGCACTCGCGGAAGGTGATTCCCCGCCCCTGCCGCCGCCGATGGCGCGTCTCTTACCGTTGTGCCAGTATATTTTATCCTGTTACATGGGAGCCCGTGACATTGGGGATTAATCTCTAGATTTGACAGCTGGACGGCGCGGCTGAGGACGCGCCGGAGAAGAGGCTGTGGCTGCCGGCCCCGTCGCGCCGGTTCGTGCCCTGCGTCTCGCCGTCGCTCGAGTACAGACGTACGCGCACTGGCATTTCAATCTTGCAGCAGAATCTCGCCCGCCCGGCGCACATTCTCTTAGGCCGTTCTGATTTTGGTCGGCCTGTTTTTTCAGGTCCGGAGGCATCCAGGGGGTACCTGCTCGTACACACCAATGGCGGGCTCAACCAGATGCGCGCCGGGGTGAGTCATTGGTTCGTCCTGGTAAAAAATTCCCTAGTTGCCGTGGCATAGGAATAATGGTCCAGTTTGCATTAGATATCTTTGACTTACGTGGTGGGAAGCTGGAACCTAGCGTGCGTGCATGTGGGGTGTTTGATCAGAGTTGACGGTTTTGTAGCATTTCATCATCAGTTTTTGTGGGCAGTGTTTCGGTGCTGTATTCAATGCGTACTGGTGGTTCTGGTGCTAGTGTAGACACCCGACTTCAGTGGGCAGTGTTTTGGTGCTTCATCCCCATCTAGCGATATGCCTGCATAAGCTTGAAAAATGGTGGCTGTGAAACTAAACCGGCTGGTGCGCGCAGTTCTCCAGTTATTGCCCAACCGAGTTAACGGTGGAATAGACATGAATGGCTCAACTGCACTCAGGATAAAGTCCTGAGTATGATTGGGGGGTGTATGCTGTCTCTGCACTCTTCTGAATTTCTTGTCCTAGTGTGTCATTGAGTGTCGCAGTCATTTTCTTTTCCATGATAAATGTTGATTATTTGAATGTGCCATTGTCATATTTGTGCCATCACTTCAGTCACTATCTTGTACGTTTCATTTATAGCATCCAAGACAGCTGTATATGCTTGTGACAAGGAAGGTGCCTGATTTGTTAGGTGATACCAAAAGTGAATACGTTCTCTTTGAGCATACATCCTTGAGAGAACCAACATCAACTCCTGCAAGTCCTTTTGAGTTTGATCAGTTAACAGAATTTGCTAGTTTTGTTTAGGCGTGCTTGAACGTATCCTTTTGCATGTTAGATGTTTTTCCTATTCTTAGGAATATCTTAACAAAAGCGTGATGTGATTTGACAAAGATAGGAAAGATGAAGCATATGTTCATTGTTTTGTCTTCTATCTTGTGTATACATGTCCCTGCTTACCAATCAATCATAATCATGGGAAGCTTCACTTTAAATGCAAGCTCCCACACACTTCCAATTTTTCACTGATTTGTTCTTATTTTTATGGCAGATCAGTGATATGGTAGCAGTTGCGCGAATACTCAAGGCTACACTTATAATCCCAGAACTTGATAAGAAATCCTTTTGGCTCGACAAAAGGTGAACACTGCATGGTTGTTTTTGATCTGAGCCCCTCCCTTAACTGATCAAACTGACAACCATTTTTCATTTCTCAACACAGCAACTTTTCAGATGTCTTCGACGAAGTACACTTTATACGTTATTTGGCAAACGATGTGATAATTGAGAAAAAGTTGCCAAAGGAATTGGTGAAAGCACCAAAATCTGTTAGGTACTTCAAGAGTTGGTCTGGAGTAGATTATTATCAGAATGAGATTTCTCCACTATGGGAGCACCGTCAGGTTTGGATTCCACAACTACTGCCCTTTTGTGGCTGCGTACTAATCAATCGTAAGCAGTAGTTGCTGGATGCAAGTATTTGGAACTGTTATTCTGATCAAAGATTTGTATCAGGTTATTCGAGCTGCTAAATCAGATTCTCGCCTTGCAAACAACTTCCTTCCGCCTGATATTCAAAAGCTTCGCTGCCGGACCTTTTTCCAGGCACTTAGATTTGCTCCCCCAATCGAAGCTTTAGGCAATGTAAATCCTTCTCTAAAGTCCATCACGGGAAAAATATAACATTATAGTTCGTTCTAACGTATAAATGTATTGACAAATAATATCAACCAATTTGCAGCTATTGGTGGAGAGGATGAAATCATTTGGACCATATATTGCTTTGCATTTACGCTATGAGAAGGATATGCTTGCTTTTAGTGGGTGTACGTATGGTCTGTCAGAGACCGAATCAGAGGAGCTTGCAATGATCAGGCAAGGCCTTTAAAATAGATGTGTTAGTCATTGCACTGTCTTTACCTTCTTGGTTTTAGAATTCTATAGAGTATTATGTGACTTCTTCACCTATTTTTACAGAGGAAACACAACCTACTGGAAGGTGAAAGACATTGATCCATTAGAACAAAGATCACATGGTCATTGTCCCCTGACGCCAAAGGAAGTTGGAATGTTTCTTTCTGCCCTAGGATATCCATCAAGCACCCCAGTTTACATAGCTGCAGGGGAGATATATGGAGGTGAATCTCATATGGTCGATTTGCAATCCCGATTCCCAATTCTGATGAACAAGGTATGAACACTGCCATTTTGTTTTTTCTAGTGTTTGACAACATGACTTTTGTTTGTTCAGCATATTGTGTCTTCTCCATTTACAGGAGAAACTGGCCTCTGCTGAAGAACTGCGACCGTTCAGCCAATACGCTTCTCAAATGGCAGCTTTGGATTACATCGTTTCAGTGGAAAGTGATGTATTTATTCCATCATATTCCGGGAACATGGCGCGGGCTGTTGCTGGTCATCGGCGTTTCCATGGCCACAGGAAAACAATCAGTCCTGACAGGTGAAACCACAACTAGCACTTGTCTATAAAGCTGCTGCGTCACCCTTCCCTTCTCGGTCTCATATTTTTTTTCTGTACTCAGGAAAGCATTAGTTCATTTGTTTGACAAAGTTGACAGTGGATTACTCGATGAAGGCAAAAAGCTATCACAAAGGATAATAGAAATGCACCAGAAGAGGTACTGAACTGGGCATGAGAGCCAAAGGACCCTTTGCTGTATTTTTAACTGTTTGTGTTTCTTATGCTGTTCTTCATCTGTCTTCAGACAAGGTTCTCCTCGGAAACGGAAAGGTCCCGTGTCAGGCACAAGGGGCAGCGATAGGTTTCGCTCAGAGGAGGCATTTTATGAGAACCCTCTTCCTGATTGCCTGTGTCAATCGAATGACGACTCTATTGTCGGCATATAACCATGATCATGGAGTTAACCGGTCTTCGCCACCCCTGCCCCCTGGCCAGCATTCCCAGGTACATAGAGCAAAGGGAGGCGCATACTGATAAAGTTCCACAGCATTAGAGCTTCTGCTTAGGTGACATTACGGTCCAACGATTCGTTGGCACACACGGCCCGGCTCTCATTCCGCAGAACAAGTTGCCAATGTATCAAAGAATCGAGGATGTTCAGAGCAGCTGTACAGCGGTTTAGATGTAACTGCAGTTTGTAAGCTTGGGTATAATTATTACTCCTTCTGTAAAGAAATATAAGAGTGTGTTTAGATCACTAAAATAGTGATCTAAATGATCTTATATTTCTTCACGGAGGGAGTACCTCTTGTAAGTATAGGACTAATAAAGAGCAGAGGTTAGTGTCTGTTGAAATATCTCGACGCTAGTAGTATCTCATTGGAGATAGATAGTTTCTGTTGAACTGACATCATACGATGGCAGCATGAGGATGAGTATGTTCAGAACACGGCTGTGCAGGGCTTTAGATGTAGCTGCATTTGTAAGCCTCTTGTGTAGGTAAAACCAATACAAATAGAATAAGAGGAATAGGTGAAACATGCTGAATTGCATTAACATTGCGTTTCTGATTTCTTTGTTATAAGTGCACTCGAGAATGTGCTAAATTTCTTGTGTGTTGTCAGTTACAATCATGTTCTGTTTGTCACCATGAAAATCACGAAGGAGCTGATAAACAAACGCCCAATCTCATATGGCTGTTTACACAAGAAGAGTACAACTACCTAGAAAAAGTAACACAGAGGGTAGACACAGAAATTTCATTAGTTAGTACTCCCGTTCACCACTAACTCAGTCCATCATGTCAGACTTGAGGGAATCAACCAAGTTCAGGGCCAATTTTACCATCAAATAAGTAAATCAAGCCAAGCTGGAGTAAATCAGAAGTTCCATGACCAATTTCACCAAAGTAGTTCAGCTCATCACGTGCAAGCTTGAGGAAATCAACAAAGTTCATGACTACTTTCACCACCAAATCAGTTCATCATGTGCAAGCTTGAGGTATATTTCGGCCACATTTTTTGGGTTGTTATTGTTGCACGCCTATTTCATTGCTTACACATGTGACAATAGAGCAATCCTAAAAAAAAAAAGTTAGAGCATCAACTCAAGACCACGGTTTGGTTTGCTGAACTTATGCCTGTTCAACACAAGGCTCCTAAATAACCCATACGGAAAATAAATAAGTAATTATACTACTCCCTCCAATTCATATTAATTGTCTCTGATTTATTTGAGTATAAAACCATGTAAGTTTACAGAATTCAAAATGTCAAAAGAAATGTGTACCCCTTCCTCCCCCCAAAAGGATATGTATACACAATTCACTTCGGTGGAGAGGTCAAGATATTCCATTCCAACCATATGAATCTTGATCTCTAGCCTTTTTCAAGTTGCTTTCCACTCAAATCATCTTTCCACCAAATCCAAATCTGTGAGAGAGAGTTGAGTGTTGGGGAGACTATCATCTTGAAGGACAAGAGCAAGGAGTTCATCATGAACACACCATCTATTACCTTTTGGAGAGTGGTGTCTCCTAGATTGGTTAGGTGTTGTCGTGGTTCTAAGACCCACAGAGAATGGGGGGTAGGTATGAGGAGGCAAGATCCTAGCTATGGCGAAGTTGTACACACGAGTTTTACGAGTTTAGGCCCTTCGCGGAGGAAGTAATAGCCCTACGTCCCGGAGCCCTGAGGCGGTCGATTGGATTATGCGTGTGTATGTTACAGGGGGTGCGAACCTTTGTGCCGGTGGAGGGGGGTGGCTTATATAGAGTGCGCCCAGACCCCAGCCGGCCCACGTTACAAGGGGTTTAAGGTACATCAAGAGAGGGCGTTACTGGTAACGCTAGTAATAAAGCGACATAAATGATCATTAAGTCTATGAAGTAAACGTCCGACCGTTGCTGTGTAGAGTGACTTTAGATCTTCTGTCTGTCGAGTGATAGTTGTCGTGGTCGAGTGACTTCGAGTCTTTCGAGTGGAATGCTTCTGGTCGAGTGGATGATGCTATCCTTCGAATGCTTCTGGTTTTAGGGTGATGTCCTAGGGGAGGGTGTCTAGGTCAGGCCTATGACCCTACCCTAGGTACATAGCTTCATCATTAGCCCCCGAATGGTTCAGGGTTCGAGTGGAGAAGGAGTTGAGAATACCTCCGATTCGATTTTTGCGCTTCGGAAGCGTCTTACTGGGATCAAATGAACAATCATGATGACTTCAACTTCTTTTTCAGTCGCCTTGATCCATTCTTGGTTTTGTCGAGTGAACTTTTATTGCTAAGGTTCGAGTGTTGATATGGAAAAAATCTTCAGTCTGACAGCCTGCTCTGCTGCTCGCGGATCTCGTGGGATTCGAATTTTGGGAAGCGCGCGTGGCGGAGGAGGCCGCAGTAATCGGGATGGATTAGGCAGGGTCGCCTCGATCTCTATGCCACCTATTTCGCCACGTGTCGCGCGCGCGACTGTTGCGGGATTTGATAGGATCGCATGGGCCCACGGGTCAGCCACTCGAAAAGGACCTCATATAAGGTGCCGGACTGGGGTTTTTTGCACAGTGCGTTCCCATTCCTCTTCATTCTCCTCCGTTTTCTCCACCACATCCACCTCTGCTCTCGGCGCCGCCGCTCTGTTCGAGCTCCGCCCGCTGCAATGGGGAAGGAGAAGACGGTGGCCTTGGAGCGCGCGAAGAAGGCGACGGCGAAGGCGAAGGGGAAGAAGTCCAGCCGAGGCAGATCTTCTCGAGGTCCGGCCTGCCGTGCGGCTGGATCCAGGGCGATTGGATTCGGTCGACGATCCGTCAGGACGACATCGACGATCTGGCCGAGGAGGGACTGATCCCCCACGAATCAGGGCGGCTCCCGGAGGGTGAGACCGAGCCGCGGCCGCAGGAGGGTGAGTGCGTTCTCCTCGCTACTCACGTCGACCGCGGGTTTTCTTTGCCTCATCATCCTTTCTTCCAAGGTTTCTTGAACTTCTTTGGAGCACAACTTCATCACTTTTCCCCCAACACCATCGTGTATCTCGCTGCTTTCGTGTCTATGTGCAAGAATTTCCTGGGTTATCGACCACATTGGGGCCTCTTCAAGCACATTTTCACGTGTCGTTCTTAGTCGGTCAAGAAGGCCAATCCGAGTGACGAGAGAACGCAAGTGATCCAGATGTGTGTGGGTCTTGGGATTGAAATGAGAGGTAAAAGCACTTTCCCAGCCATGATCCTTCCCGAGTCAGTCCGAGGGTGGCAGTGAACCTGGTTCTACTGCAAAGACCAGCAGACTCCAGGTCAGTCGACTGGGCTTCCCCCCTTTTCCATGGCTCGAGTCGAGAAGCCCTCTGCCTTGAAAGTGACCCCGGAGGAGAAAGCGGAAGTGAAGGTGCTGGTCGAGCGAGTAGCCCAGCTCGTCCGTGATGGCGTGACCGGCATGGATCTGTTGGAGGTCTTCCTCAGATGACGCATTCAACCGCTTCAAGCTCGTGACCATCCGATGTGGATCTATTCAGGTATTGATGACACCACACGGATCCACCCAGAGGAAGTCGACGAGGATACAGTGGAGAAGTGGCTGAGGGGTATCACTGGCAACAAGGATAACCCCAGGGTGTAACACCCCAAAAATTTAACCATGATTTTTTTATTAAAATTTTGCCAGGAAATTAAATTTTTATTTTCTGGATTTATCTTTTGATTTCAGAATCTCTCTTTTCTTTGATATTGTGGAGTTTTTACCCCCAAGTGAAAACTTTCCAAAAATATTATTGGACTTGTATACCCTCTCAAGAAACATTTCTTTTGTCAGTGGAATTATTTATATGATTATTTTCCCTGAGCCTTATTTCTTTTAAAAATGATTTTCATAAGCTTTAGAGCCTCTTTTGCACTACAACCCTTTGATAAATTTATTTAAAAATCCCACCAAAATTTGGGGATGACATGTGATGTTCCTAAATCACTTTTATGCAAAAATATCTTTTGGTCATTTGGATATTTTGAGCTCTACACCAAGTTTTCAAATCTGGTCTAGTTTGCACTTTTGCACTACAACCTATTTAAATATTCTTTTAAAACTTCCACCAAAATTAGGGGAGGTCAGTAGGAGTATATAATTCAACTTTGTGCAAAAACCCACTGGTGTTCTTTGAAAAATTTGAGCAAAACATCCTCTTTTACTCTCTGGTCCAGTTTGGCATTTTCTACCGCAACCCTATTTTATTTTGCTCTAGTGCCCATGAGCTTTTTCCTGCTTATAGTCCTCCCTACCAAACCCTTAAGTCCAGGAGAATGGACCCATTGGAGTATTTTTGGTCCATGAAAATATGCCCTTTACTTTCTGTCCAGAATTGGTTTTCTCAAAAACTTGCACTAACAAGTTTCTGTTTTTGCCAAACTAATCTGGCCAACCTCTTCATTATCTAAAGAGACTAGGATCTGGAGTTTTTGGCCACCCCAAGAGTTGCCTAGATGCCCTTGGCATTCTGTCAAGCACCTTGTGTGCATGGTCAGTTTTGGCATAGTTTTTAGTTTGCTCATTGGATCTGCTTGTTTTGCCTAACCAGCATGTCTCATGGCTCTAACTTAGTCTATAGCCCCACCCTGCTAAACCTCATGTGCATTGGAGCCCCCTGGCATGCCTTGGCATTTTGCCGAACGCTTGGCGTGCGTGCTCTGGGCGCGCCCAGAGCGCATGTTTTGCACGCCACAGAGAAGCCGCCAGCGTCGTGCCACAGCCTTTGCTTTCGCCCAGGTCGCAGCGCGCCCGCCTCGCCCGCTCACCAGAACCCTCCAGGCCGCCCCTTAAGCCCCACAACACCGCCGTCAGGTCGGCCATGGCGGCTAGCGGCCGCCTAACAGCTCTGCCATGGGCGGCGCCGCCGAGCCACTCTCGCTCGCCATTTCGCCCACAGGCGATGCCGCTCGTCGGCTAACCGCCGCCATCCCGGCCTCGACACGTCGCGCTGCAAGCTACAGAACGGCGGCTCGCCGTTCCTATCCACTGCCGTCGCCGATCTTATCCCCGGCCGCCGCTGAACTGACCTAGTCGCTCTATAAAAGGAGCCCCGAGCCCATCCAGACACTCAGGCAACCCTGTACCATCCCCCTAGTGCCCCCACACCCAGCTATCGGCGGCGGGAGGCCGTCTTCCTCGTCTCCGACCGGTTCGGCCGCCGCCACGCACCGGTGCCGTGCATCGTAAACAGAGCCTCCCCAGCCCATCCAGTGCTACCGTCCAACTCCTCTCGACCTTGCGTTGCCGCCCAACCCCTCAGCTTTGACGGGGAGCCACCGTAGCCCAAACCCCCAAATCCTCCCGAAGCCACCCCCGCTGTGGAGCTCGCCGCCGGTGACTCCCTTTGTCCCCGCCAGCCGTTCGACCACCGGGAGGACCGCACGGGACTGGCGGATCCATCCCTGCCCTCGAACCCCGTGGGAAACCGCCGTTCACGGCGTTGATCGCCGAGCCCCGCCTGTTCGCCGGAGGAGAAAGGAGGCGGCGATCGGTCAAACTGACCAAGGGCCCAAAGGACCCACTGTCAGTGACCCCCGAGCCGATCCACGCTGGCGTAAGTGGAGGCGTAAATCCAGAGTACGTCTCCTACGTGAAACGTTTTTCTTTTTTCTGTTTTATTTAAAAAGATAATTTTTACTAAACTTTGACTGGCCATAACTTTTTAAATATAACCCCAAATGAGTTGATTCTTTTTCCTACCTCTCTCAAATTTCACCTAGTTTATTTTAAGATTTATTTCAAAAATAATTAGGAAAATTTTTTGTACTATTTTTAAAGTTTGTGTTAATTTGAATATTTTCAAAAATAGGATTTTGAAGAGGAAGGCAACTTTCAAAAGTGCACGCCCACTTGCATACTCTTGAAGGCAAGCATTCTGAACCCTGGCATAATATTTTTGTGGGTTGTTTGATACGGTTACAACACCACCTTGACATGGAGCATTCGTCATTTTATGTGATGATACGATCATACGCATGAGTGCATAATGAATATTCTTTGCTTTTGGAAATGGATATGCTTGTGATAGTAATCATCCTCGTATGCCTTTCGTGCCTACCGGAAGGAAGCCGGGAAAGTCTCTGTCTTGGGTAGACATGAGCTTGTCTCTAGTTCCTCGTCGAGACGGTTGGGTCCGGTATGGCATGATGAGGTATGATGAGTGGTGATTCTGTCTGTTGGTTGAAAAATATTTGTTATGCTAATCATGCAGGGAATACTTAAACCTCCTGAGTCGACCATAGATCGAGTCTTGTTCCAATAACCCCCATACTTGTTTCGTACTACCACTTGTCCCTGCTGCAGGTAGGGTACAGTTTAGTAAATTGTCAACCCTTTCCTTTGCACACACCGCATGAGAGAGGCCATGGTGGAAGATACTGGCTGCATCCGGTAGGCATGCCACTTGGTCCGGGGCATGGGTGTTTCGGTTGGGACCGAGAGGGGCACCCCTTAGTAGCGGTATAAATTTTGATCCCATGCTAATCGAGGTTGTAGCCTCCCACTTAGAGTTTTGCTTGACAGTGTCGTGGGTGATTCGGACACGGTAAGTTAAACTGGTGTGTCTTGGTCGGTGTGTTTTCAATTAAAAGACCGTAAATGGAATTAGTCCCGATGGACTAAAGGAATCCGTTACTCGTGGGTAAAGAGTACACCCTCTGCAGAGGTTATATCTATTCAAATAGCCGTGTCCATGGTTAAGGACTACAGTCTGATGGGTCAAGCGTCGTTCTTAGTGTCGGTCTTCGGAGGAGAAACTGCTAAACCAGAACATGGATAATGACTTGTAACTTATGATGATTATGATTATTATTATTATGGACTAACCCTCAATATTATTTGAATTATTGAGTATCCCTGGGACGGTTCTACCTCCTGAATATTCACTGTGATTATTTTCTTATAAGCCCTTTATGTGGTGTCATACAGACTTCATTATGGCATGCTTGTTATTTTATAAGCCCTTTATGTGGTGTCGTTGAGGCCTGAATTATGGCATGCTTTTTATTTTTTTACTTTATAAGCCCTTTATGCGGTGTCGCAAAGACGCCCGACTGTGGCATGTTTGTTACTTATTTCACTTGTAAGCCCTTTATGTGGTGTCGCTCAGACGCCCGACTGAGGCATGCTTTATGTTATTGTCCTTTCGAGGCGTCGCTTCAGATACCTGATCGGTGCATTCTATTTCTACTCTCTAATTGCATATTCATGTTTTATATGAATAACCTGCTTGCGTGCAACATGGATTTTTATTTTGTGACTGACGAAGTGATCATGGCATATTTTAGAGCATAAATATCATCTGTTATATTATACCCGTGTTCATAATGTTTGCGAGTACATTCAAAGTACTCACTGGCTTGTCCCTGGCTATTGTCTTGGCCAAATTTCTTGCTTGGAGAGGAGCGTTGCGATGACAGCCCCGGAACCTAAGCAACGGTGATAGCAGCCTCGCGAAGATAGGAGTTATCCTGGTCAACTGTTCCTGTGGGAAATGGAGTCCCATAGACACTGATGAACCTGGCCGCTTCCGCCATCAACCACTAGAAACCATTTGTTGTACTCATAGGCGAGAATGGTCTTGTACTACATATTTTGTATTTTGCTTGGAATTTCACGTATCAAGTTGGTGCCTCATCATTAACTTGGAATCACAGGGCTGGTGAGCACAAGGACCATTTTCTGGGAAATTGATATCCCAAAAATCCGGCCCTGACACAGGGGGTCTAGGAGAGTCCCTCTGAGGGAGTCCTAGATTAGGGGGTGTCCGGATAGCTGAACTATCACCGTTGGCCGGACTCCTGGACTATGAAGATACAAGATTGAAGACTTCGTCCCGTGTCCAGATGGGACTTTCCTTGGCGTGGAAGGCAAGCTTGGCGATACGGATATGTAGATCTCCTACCATTATAACCGACTCTGTGTAACCCTAACCCTATCTGGTGTCTATATAAACCGGAGGGTTTTAGTCCGTAGGACGAACAACAATCATACCATAGGCTAGCTTCTAGGGTTTAGCCTCTCTGATCTCGTGGTAGATCTACTCTTGTACTACCCATATCATCAATATTAATCAAGAAGGAGTAGGGTATTACCTCCATCAAGAGGGTCCGAACCTGGGTAAAAACATCGTGTCCCTTGTCTGCTGTTACCATCCGCCTAGACACATAGTTCGGGACCCCCTACCCGAGATCCGCCGGTTTTGATACCGACATTGGTGCTTTCATTGAGAGTTCCTCTGTGCTGTCGCCGTCAGGAAGGATGCCTCATCCCGTCTTTAAAGACGATACTATCTCCAAGGGAGCCTTGGCCACTGGTCAGACTCTTCGGTTAGGTGGTTTTCTTATGACCGCCAGTTCGGCCACCGCGCCGACGATGACTTCTTGGGTCATCGAAACCAATCTTCACGTTAACTCGGAACTTGCCGAGCAGTTAGATCCGATCGAGCTCTCCTCCGTAAACGAGCTCTTGGATCGCATCGCCGCCACAGGAGTCGCCACGGACTACGACCGATCGGGCCTAAAACCGATCCGAGAGAGATAAACTCTCCCGTGCTACCCATCATGTTGCTGTGGTAGAGGAGCAATCGGCGATTCTTCTTCTATCTTAAGGACTAGCTACGTCCGGTTCCCGATCCCTCCATGCGGATTCCCGCAGAGGGACGGATGTCGATCAAGCCACGAACTTAAAGTCGGTGGCGGGTTGGATTCATTGGATAGCATTCAAAAATCCAAACTTCCAAGTTCCGAAACTTCTCGGCCCCCGAGTCTTAAATTGGACGGGGTTCCGGATCTAGTTCCACCCGCCCACCCAAACATTAGCGATCTATCCCGAATTCGGCAAGAGCCCATTGAAACAAGATTACATCATTCTTGGGCGATTCCTCCCGGTTATGGACGGGATAAAGGACTGCCGAGAGGAGGAAGCAATCTCACTTTTCTGCAATAATTGCACGGACAAGGAATCCTAAACGCCATAAGCCGTCGCGAAATTACACACTTTGCTGACTTGGTGACCATAGTACAAAAGTCTTGTGCGATGGAAGTGCTTGGAAAACCGAAAGTAAATTTTGGGATAATCCGCCCCAATACAGCCCTAGTCCGAAATAAAAGGGTGCATCATCACCAAGCACCTGGTTAAACATCAAAAGCAAAACCCCTAAAGGGCACGGAACGTCTTGGAGGGTTGGCTAAGCGGACCTGCAAAATTCATAGCGCAGAGGGCGCCACTCCAACTCATAGCCTTCGAGCATGTTGGATACTACGGCAGTGGCCAAAAGTGGTGAAGAGCTTCTAGCCTCGAATCCCAGCCCAGCAACACCAAGACGGTGTTAATAGCAGATCTTGAGACTTTCGCATCAAATAACATGCGAAACGAACACTCCATAACCTTGCGAAGTCTACCAAGTAGCAACAATAAATGGATGGAGTGACACGGCTATTACCTTTAATGCCAGTGACGAACCCAAATTCCGAACAGCCCGAGCACCAGCCGCATTGGTTCTCAGTCCAATAGTGGAAGGCTTTCGCCTTACTAAGGTACTCATGGATGGCGGCAGCGACTAAACCTCATCTACGAGGAAACCCTCCAAAAATGGAAATAGATGGAACCGCATTGAGCGAAGCATCACAACCTTTAGAGGAATAATCCCTAGCCGGAAGCATGCTGCACAGAAAAATCACACTGGGCGTAGTGTTCGCTCACGGACAATTACAGGTCCGAGGAGGTCACATTTCAAGTGGCCCTGCTCAGCAGCGGATATCACGCTTTATTAGGGCGAGAGGCATTCACAATTTTTCAAGCTATACCCCATTATGGGTACATGAAGCTTAAAATGCCCGGACCTAACGGAATCATCACTCTCGCTAGTGATCTGAACATAGCACTCCGCGCCAAAAACAAAACAGCCGCACTAGCCCTCGAGGCACTATCCAAGCCCTAGCGGCGAGGAACTCATCTGCGATGCGCTCCATGGTGAACGAGGACGA
Organism: Aegilops longissima; assembly: GCA_021605205.1. Classification (NCBI taxonomy): domain Eukaryota; kingdom Viridiplantae; phylum Streptophyta; class Magnoliopsida; order Poales; family Poaceae; genus Aegilops; species Aegilops longissima. The sequence goes on from CM038682.1 coordinate 173,761,959, forward strand.
TGTGATACTTGATAAAAGATCCAAGTCCACCTCTTTTAAACCAGCGGATGAAATAGTCAAATTCCAAGTCCACCCAACGGACCACAAAAGACGGCCTCAATTGGGGCACAATTAAACCCTGATGTAGACGCCAGACTACGAGAATTTCTCTGAGAAAACGGGACATTTTGCTCGGCACCCTTCGACATGCCAGAATCCCACGTCGGCTGGCCGAGCACAGCCTAAATACCTAAAAGGATTCAAGTCACCAAACAGGCTCTTGGCGCTTTTCCAACCCAAGAGACAGGCCATGGGAGAGGAGCTAGCCAAACTTCGAAGCCGGATTCATCGAGATATAAAACATCCGGACTGGCTAGCAAATCTGGTGATGGTACCAAAGAAGGATAAATCCTGGCGCCTATGTGTTGATTTCAAAGACCTTAATAAGGCTTGCCCAAAGGATCCCTTCCTCCTCGCATTGATCAAATTATCGATGCTACAGCAGGACACGACTCATTGTGCTTCCTCGACGCGTACTCCGGCTACCACCAAATCAAGATGGCGGAGCCAGACCAAGCCGCAACAGCATTCATCACTCCATACGGCCCATTCTGCTTCAACACAATGCCCTTCGGGCTCAAAAACGCCGGCGCAACATATCAGCGCATGATTCAGACATGTCTGGCAAACCAGATCGGCAAAACAGTGGAAGCATATGTAGATGACGTGGTCGTCAAATCCAAGCATGTCGAAACTCTAGTAGATGACTTGAGGCTCACATTCGACAATCTCCGAATATGATATTAAGCTCAATCCGGAAAAATGCGTCTTCGGCGTTCCAGCCGGAAAGCTCTTGGGCTTCATTGTGTCCGGTAGAGGAATTGAAGCAAACCCAGCCAAGATTCGAGCTCTGTCACAATTGGATATTCCAAAAGACCTCAATCAAATACAAAAATTGACTGGATGCGTAGCGGCTCTAAGCCGCTTTATTTCTCGTTTGGGAGAAAAGCGTTACCCTTTACCGCCTCCTCCGTGCCGAACACTTCGAGTGGACGGATGCTGCCACGGCCGGACTCGAAGAAATAAAAGCCATATTGGCAACAAATCCGGTCCTGGGCGCGCCCAACATGGGCGAACCAATGCTATTATATATCGCCGCAACACATCAAGTTGTCAGCGCGGTGCTCATCGTTGAACGAGAAACGGACGGACACCGGTTCCCTCTTCAAAAACCGATTTACTATGTGTCCACTGTCCTAACTCCATGGAAGTCCCGGTACCCACATTATCAAAAGATAGCATACGCGGTGTTCATGGCATCCCGGAAGCTGCAACACTACTTTCAAGAGTGTTCGATAACGGTAGCCTTTGAAGTACCTCTTAACGACATTATAAACAACCACGACGCGACGGGCCATATTGCTAAATGGGCCATAGAGCTCCTTCCATTCGACATAACCTATAAGCCACGACGAGCTATTAAGTCGCAGGTTTTGGCCGATTTCATGGCCGAATGGACCGAAGACGAACTCCCTAAAGAGTACGGCGCATACTCCAATTGGATCATGCACTTTGACGACTCCAAAATGTTGGCCGGTCTGGGGGCTGGCGTCGTCCTGACGTCCCCAACCGGGGACAAAGTCCAATACATCCTTCGGATAATGTATATGGACTCCAACAACGCAGCCGAATACGAGGCCCTTCTGCACGGCCTCCGGATGGCAGTCTCCATGGGCATTAAACGCCTAGAGGTGCGCGGGGATTCGAACCTCGCGATATCTCAAATAAACGGAGACTTTGATGCCAAAGATCCGAAAATGGCAGTGTACCGCAATGCGGTCCTAAAAATGTCAGCACGGTTCGAAGGGCTCGAATTTCATCATATAGCCCGGGATAACAACCAGGCGGCGGACGTATTGGCACGCATCGGTAGCGAAAACGCGATGCCGTCCCGCCCAACATCTTCTGGAACGGCTGTTCAAGCCATCCGTACTATGGGAAGGGGAGTCCGGAAATAACAATCCGGACCCAACCGCACTGCCTGACACTGAACACTCTGACACAATCGGAGGCTCTGCCACCGAGATAACACCCTCCGCCCACGAAATAATGGCGGTTATCGCCCGTGGGCGGAACCATTCCTAGCCTACCTAACTAGGCAGGAACTCCCGAAGACCAAAATGAGGCTCGCTGCATAGTACGGCGATCCAAAGCCTATAAAGTCCATGAGGAGAGCTCTATAAGAAAAGCACAACAGAGTCCTTCAAAGGTATATCTCCGAAGAGGAAGGGCGAAACCTCTGGCTGAAATTCATGCGGACTGGGTGGGCACCACGCAGCAGCCCGGCCCTTGTAGGCAAGGCCTTCCGTCAGGATTTTATTGGCCGACGGCCGGGCAGATCTGGATTTAGTCCAACAATGCGTCGGTTGCCAGCTTTTTGCTAACCAAAGCCACATGCCACCCACCGCCTCAAAACTATACCCATCACCTGGCCGTCATGTGCAGGGGCTTGACATGGTTGGACCCCTTAAGGGAGGAACCCACAAACAAAAATACCTATTGGTCATGGTGGATAAATTCACCAAATGGATAGAGGCCAAGCTCGTTAAAACGGCCGAATCGGGCCGGTGATAGACTTCATATCGGGGTAGTGCACCGTTCTGGCGTCCCCACAAGATCATCATCGATAACGGCACCAACTTCACGGCCGATGAGGTCAAATTATGGTGCAAAAACATGGGCATCAAGCTCGATTACGCCTCGCCTATCACCTCAAACCAACGGTCAAGTCGAGCGAGCAAACGGTCTAATCATGAGCGGCATTAAACCCAGACAAGTGCGGTCCCTCAAGGAATCTAACACGCACTAGGTTGAGGAGCTCGACTCCGTACTCTGGGGGCTGCGGACCATGCCGAATCGTACTACCGGATTCACACCATTTTTTATGGTGTACGGCGCAGAGGCAGTCTTGCCCTGCGACATAATGCATGACTCACCTCGCGTGCGCATGTATGAAGAAAGAGAAGCCGAGCTCGATCGGCAGGACAGTTTGGACGCATTGGAGGAGGAGCGCGACGTGGCAAAAGCTCGTTCCGCATTTTATCAACAACAGGCTCAAGATATCAAAGCAGGAAGTACGGGCCAAAGCTTACAACGTTGGCGAACTAGTTCTCGCTTTGCCGGACAAGAAAAGGACAAACTCAAGCCCAAATGGGAAGGTCCTTCATCATCGACCAGGTCCTGACCGGCGGAGCATACCGTCTGGGAAACGATCGGATAACCGACTCGAGCCGAACCCATGGAACGCAGCCCGTCTCACGAAGATTCTATGCCTAAGCGCCGGACTCCAAGTTCGCCTCCTTCCTCCGCCCACATTTTCTATTTTTGCTGTCTTTTATTTCTCTCCTTCCTCCTCCTTCTTCTTGAAGCCTTTAGAGGCTCGCTTTGCGCTTTGTTCATACATACTTGACGCGCTGTCCGCTCCATTATACTCTGGGGCTTCTTTAATGAAGCTTATTTATACGGGCTTCATGCCCAACACATGTGTCAAACTTCCGCATGTACCTTTTACTCACCATTATATGCATCGATATGACTTAAGTTTTGGCCAAGCTGGGTTGCCTGGCTCCTATGCTTACCCCTACGTTCCCGATTGTTTGGCTGGGTGGTAAAGGGAGCACCTCTGTGATTGTTACTGCCGGGTCAGCCGGATGTGTACCTCAGACTGGGTGAAGTCGAAAGCTAGCGTTCTTAAGGGAATATTCGGTTGGTGAACTGAAAGATGATTTTTAACTATTTATCCATCTGCCCCCAGATGATTTTCTGCTTTCTTAGCAGTTTGGACATGCACTTTAGGGCATGCCTCCCAGGGAAAGGAACCCTTAACGGAACTATTCTCCCTGGAAGATGTTTCTTACTATCCATGTAATATAACATAACTAGTTGGGCACTTGTCTGATACAGCAATAATGACTCCCTCGCCTTGTCTTCATGCATGCCCCGGTTCTTACATAACCGCTGGCGTATTCGGACACACTCCGGACTATTGGGTCCCGAGGTCGAGCGAAAAGGTCCGCTATGACAAACGATCTACAATCCGCTAGAAGACATTTTTCATGTCATATTCAATTACATAGTCAACTCGACTAATTGTATTCCTCCTCAATGCCATCTAATAGGCTATCTAATTTACAATCTTGCTTTGGGAATACTTGGCGGCCAATTCTACTTGGCGTTACACTAAGCTTACAGGATCTCCTTCCCATCAGGCCCCACAGTCCGACCTCGCCATGTGGTTTGGGTCAGCCCGTGTACCGCGTCTTTACCATGGCCCGAGCCTCCTGGCGCCTTGACGGCAGCCGATATCTTCCATAGTCGGAAGCGCCACCGTGCTCCTTGAAGCCGCTCTGCCAGCTCCCCAATGCCTTCGGCAGAGATAGATGGCCACAAGGCACAGGCGATGCCTTTCATCACTGCCGAACTCGTTCGTGCAGTAGCCGACGCAGTTCGGGAAGAAGAACACCAAGATCTGGGCATCTCCTCCTCGGGGCGACACTGTGAGCAAACCTACATACATGTTTATGTTAGTCGCCTTCCTCGCCGAACTCTTTCAAAGTTCGTTTAAGCACTTATTGAAAATGCCGCGACGAAGCCGTTGATTCTCCTTCTGAGTCGGACAACCGGGCACGAACATCCTTTAGTTCCTCACCCGGTTGGGTGTTGGCATCTTGAGGTTATTTTCTCCGCCGCACCCTCGTAAGCACGCTCTCGCCGCCTTTAGCTGGCGCAGAGCTGTTGCTTGTCCGGATCCATCCCGCGCTTCTCTGCAATGTTAATATCATATTTATGCACACGCCGCACTTTGCGAAACTACTTCACTTTGAAGGGCATATATTACCGAGGGAGTCTTCATGGCTTCCCGGTCATGCTTGATCTTGACCTCAAGTTGGGCCTTGCACTCTTCAAGCTCCGGGACAAACGGGTATTATTTTCGGTAAGAACCTGATTCCAAATGATCCTTAAATCATTTATCCTAACTATTTTAAGTCTCGGGGCTCTTGGCATATATAATCATCAAAATTCCTTACCCGTATGTCTTTCACATACTGCTCGTGGCTCGCTAGGCCATCTTGAGCGGCACGGAGGTGCGCTTCTCCCGAACTAAAGGCGTCCAACGCCTCTTGGGAGAAACATGCGTCATGTAGAATAGTCCGGCGACGCCTATGATTCATGGCGCTCTCCACCTCCGATTTGGTGGCGGACAGTCTGTCGGCATCCTCCGTTGAAGGAGCATCCGACGCACGCCTTGTGTTTGTACCCCCTTCCGGACTCGGCTTTTGAGCCTGGTTGGCGGGGGTCCGATTGGCAACTTCTCCGGACTCAGTCCGGCGTGCGCTCTTTTTCCTGAAAAAACCACGAGCGTCAGTGTGCCTCCCAGGAACCTCTCCTTAAAACACGATGGCAAATCATACCGTTGCGGCGACGTCTCGAGTCGTACCGCACTTCTTTTCCGCCTATTGGGCTGAGCTGCCCCTTGTTGGACGGCCGCGGCAGGCTCGACTTCCCGTTCTGAAGGCACCCCCTGCGAAACACCATCAAATACGTGGTGATTAGAAGTAAAGCACGGGTGGGTCATGGTATCCGGACTTCGGTCACGGTTACCTGGGAGGCCGGAAATAATCCGGGGTAGTCGGCCGTAATGGCAACGAAAGCTTTGTCGATGCTAAGTTGGTGGAACACCCCGTCGATCAGCTCCACCTTTATGTCCCGGTCCTCTTCGGAGGCCGGATCGAGGGACCGTTCCGGATCCTCGGTGAGGGAGTCCTGGATTAGGGGGTGTCCGGATGGCCGGACTACCATCATCAGCCGAACTATCATTTGCCGGACTATCATCATCGACCGGACTCCAAGACTATGAAGATACAAGATTGAAGACTTCCCCCCGTGTCCGGATGGGACTTTCCTTGGCGTGGAAGGCAAGCTTGGCGATACGGATATGTAGATCTCCTACCATTGTAACCGACTCTATGTAACCCTAGCCCTCTCCGGTGTCTATATAAACCGGATGGCTTTAGTCCGTAGGACAACAATCACAACAACCCTTACAATCATACCATAGGCTAGCTTCTAGGGTTTAGCCTCCTTGATCTCGTGGTAGATCCACTCTTGTAAACATCCACAATATCAATATCAATCAAGCGGGGCGTAGGGTTTACCTCCATCAAGAGGGCCCGAACACAGGTAAACATCGTGTCCCTTGTCTCCTGTTACCATCCGCCTAGACGCACGCCGGGACCCCCTACCGAGATCCGCCGGTTTTGACACCGACATTGGTGCTTTCATTGAGAGTTCCTCCGTGTCGTCACCGATAGGCTTGATGGCCTCTTCAATCAACAACGACGCAGTCCAGGTGAGACTTTTCTCCCGGACAGATCTTCGATTCGGCGGCTTAGATCGCGGGCCAACTCGCTGGCCATCTGGAGCAGATCGAAGCTACGCCCGCCGTCAGTCAGGTTTGAAGCCTAAACTTCATGGCCGATATCCGCGGGACTTGATCTCGACGGATCTGAAAGCAACAACCGAAAGCGTGCAGCGCTGTCAAGAGGGGCATGACCTAACTCGCCGCGGACAGCACCTTGAGGCCGCACCGGATCCGCTCGACTCTTAGTCCGGAGCCGATCGCTCAATCGAGGACGGATGGCTGGACACCGCCTCGGGGCCGCAATTCTACGGGCGATGGAGCCGAACACTTACCTCGTCCCGCATAAAGCCCATGACTCCGAGGTGCCGGACTCCCTGCCGAACTCCGCACCTCCTGCGCTCCTACCAGTCGAATCCGATTGGGCGCCGATCATGGAATTCACCGCCGTGGACATCTTTCAGCACTCGCCCTTCGGCAATATCATAAATTCATTGAAGCATCTTCGCTATTCGAGAGCCTGGCGAACTACGGCGGAGACGGTTGGGACGCGGACGACGAAGAAATTCAGATCCCACCCACCACCCACTTCGTAGCCACCGTCGACGATTTAACCGACGTACTCGACTACGACTCCGAAGACATCGATGGTATGGATGATGATGCCGGAGACTACCAAGAACCAGTGCCTACAGGACACTGGAAGACCACCTCGTCATACGACATATACATGGTGGACACCCGAAGGAAGCGATAACGAGGAACAACGGACGCGGCAGAGGATAATCTCGCCGATAAAGAACCAAAACGGCGACGCAAACGCCGCCCTAAGTCCCGCCTCAATCAAAGCAGCCTTCCTAACGACCCAGCGATAGAGCAGGGCAAGCCACGGACGGCGAACATGACGAGCGGATAGTCAACCCCTTCACGGAGCAATCAACAGTCCGCCACAACACCAGAAAGGAAAGAACATACGCAAAAACTAGTCGCCATTGCAAGAAGTTTGAAGAAGGCGAAGCGGAAGCTCAAAACAGCGTAAGACACGCTTTCGTAATGAAGTGGAGCAAAGTATTCAAGACCGAAGACAAATATGGCAATGGCCATCAAACCAAGAGCCACCCGAAGCGCAAGTTGCTGCCAGAATTTGACGAGGAAGCCATTGAGCCTTCACAATCAAAAAATAAAGAGGCCACCGGCGGATAGACGCCGATGACAGCCCAAAGCGACAAACGGGCCGCACACAAGCGAATTATAATCCTCGGTAAACGGACGGCCCAACTAGATCCATCTATGGGCCAAAAAAGAGGACCCCAGAAGTAACACACCACGACAAGTGTTCAAGACAACGGCACACCCAATATGGGGCGCCGCACACCGCTTATGTTTCACCGATGAGGTGCTGGATCATGAATTTCAGCAGGTTTAAACCCATAAACATAGAGGCATACGACGCACAATGAGACCCGAGTGCGGATAGAAGACTACATACTACACATACACATGGCTAGAGGAGATGATCTCCACGCCATAAAATACCTACCCTCAAGCTCAAAGGGCCAGCTCGGCATTGGCTCAAAGGCCTCCCGAAAATACTGTTGGAAGTTGGGAAGAGCTTGAGGACGCGTTTAGAGCAAATTTTCAAGGGACTTATGTCCGCCCTCGGATGCTGATTTATTTGAGTCATATAACCCAACAGCCCGAGAATCAGCAGCAAAATTCTAGAACAGGTTCCTTACCAAAAGAACCAAATAGTCGATCGTCTGGGGCGCAGAAGCCCTAGCAGCTTTTAAACACAACGTCCGTGACGAATGGCTTGCCGACACCTCGGCAAGAGAAGCCAAGAACAATGGCCGCTAACAAGCCTCATGACGCTTTTGCGCGAGAGAAGACAGCTGGCTAGCAAGATGCAGACCAATGACCGAGTACATCCGAGATCGAGATGGAACGGAAAATCACGGCGCAGAAAGATCAGCGCGGAATAAAGAAAAAGCCCGCAGGCACGGCGGTCAACGCCGGATTCAAAAGCTCGCGCCGAACAATACAACACGGCCTCTTAAGGAGAACAGAGACGAGCTATCAAATTTAAACAAAATTTTAGATCGGATATGTCAAATCCACGATACCTCTAAGGCTCGCAAACCATACCAACCGAAATTGTTGGGTTTTAAACAGTCCGCAGACTCAACGCCGGACACAAAGGGCTCGATCGCCAAACGAGGACGATGATGAGCCCCACCAGCAGAGCACCGAAGTCAAAAGACTTTCCCACAAGAAGTCAAAACAGTAAAAAACCAATCACTTTCGACCACCTGGATTAGTCCAGAAGTATCCGAACGCAGGATAGATCGCCTGATATCGGATCCCACAATAGGCGGACTGCACTTAACGCAGTGTTGATGGACGGCGGCGGTGGACTTAAACCTGCTATATCCGGACACAATCCGCAATGGGATAGACCCTATTACAACTCGGCATAGCCGCACTTCCTTCAAAGGAGTGGCGCCAGGGCCCTTAAGCCAGCTATCAAGCACCACGGATGGGAAGCTCTAAATGCGCATCAAATGCAATACCACATTACGCGTCTCTTACGCTTGAAATGCCCGGTCCACGTGGCATCATTTCATTAAAAGGTCGCTTGAGACCCCGGACATGGCTTGACGAGTCCGGAATAAATAAGCTAGGGGCTACCCAGCCGCACATTCCTTCACAAGGGTTTGCACATATAAGCCACAATGAGCTAGCATAGGCTCAGCTTCCTTAATCCCTATTTTCAATTTTTTATGCACTTTCTCGCACGATTTCTTTTCCAACCAAGTTCTTCTCTTTTTACAGATGAACAACGTGCACACCCGTCCAGGATACGACACTACGGAGACATAGGCGCAGACGCAAGAGGGACCCGCTGCAAGGACTCTTTTAGACTAAGACCCTCGTAAACCTTTCTTATCGTCTCTTGTTGATATAATCCCATGGTTTTTCAATAACCAGAGTGGAGATCATGCGTTTTGGCATCGGCGCGCCAAAGAACCTGCCCGCACTGGACACAAGGGGCTTAGGGCTTTGTTTTGCCGCCATTATAAATACCGAACACCTTGGGAGTGTTCGACGCCTCGAGTTAGGCCTTATATGCATCAGCTCCGAATCATGTCTTTGGTCAAATGTTGGGTTTGCCCGGCTCCTGTGTTTTGCTGCCTTACGTTCCGTATCATCGGCTAACGGCTCGGAGAACTATCGCGATTGTGCCCCAGTTAATTTGGCGAGCACCTCGATGAAAGCCGAAAACTGATCGCTATGATACTGACGAGACCTGTCAACCACTCGATCGACCTTGGGAATGTTTAGGATTCCTCGCTTTGATGAAGGGCCGTTTCCGCCAGTACATCTGGCCCGAATTCGTGAGCACGGTGCCCCGGGGGCTATGTCGTAGCCCCACCCTCGAACTCCATGGCTAAGTGAAAGTGATAAAGCATTATAGTCCGGTTGCCTCGTTTGGTATGCTACCACCTCCTTTACAGGACCGAGACGTCGGATTAAGTGTGAAAACGCGCTATTTTTGCGAACACCCCGCACCTTGTGCGTGGGGAAGCCAACGATCGCCATCTTCGGGTTATACATATTATACATGAACGGCCGCAAAGAGATATTCTATTACTTGAACGCACAAGTATAAAAGGCGCTTACATCATAAAAATCGCTTTTTACATCATATAAACGCTCATTCAACGTTACATTTTCGAGCATCGTGACTCTATTACACGGGCACCAGGCAGCACTTCGCCAAAATAGTGCTTGGTGGGTAGCCGGTTATTATCCGAACCCGGGGTCGCAACAGCGGTGGCATCCATCTCTGTCCAATGTGTCTTCACACGGGCGAGCGCCATCCGCGCACCCTCTATGCAAGCCGACCGCTTCATCGCCTTGATATGCGGCACCGCCCCAAGAAATTGCTGCAATAAGCCAAAGTAACTCTTCGGTTGGGGCCTATCCGGCCGGATATGGGTCACTATATCCGCCATAGCAAGCCCGGACAACCTATTTAGCTCAGCCCACTCAGCCAAACGATCGGTCGGAAGTGAACGCCCGACTATGGAATTGAGACCAAAATAACTCTTCCGTTCGGTGATCCTTCCGCCGAACATGCACAACGGCATCCGCCGCACTCGCTGCTAAGTCCATATAAGGTCCTCCGGACACCACAGTTGGCCCACCTGAGCATATTTTGAATCCGTGAACCTTCGGCAAGCAGCGAAAAGGCCTGCCACTACAATCTCCCGGCCCGGCGCAGCTCTTCCTTCATGGCCCGCATTGCAGAGCGGGCATTCTTAACTTCAGCGGTGGCCTTCCGCAGGTCTTCTTGCCCCGCTAGGCGCTCCTTCTCAAGAGCCTCGTTGCGTCGGTAGCCTCTTTTAACTTCACAGCCATTTCGCTATCTCTTCCTCTCCCGGCGCAGTCGTCCCTTCGGCCGCCTTCGAGGCTGCCGCATCACTCCTTCCGCCTGCTCCTTGGCTTGAGCAAGTTCGGCCCAAGACTCTCCACGGCAGCGGCACTATCTGCATTTCACGCAAATTTTGTAAGGAGTTGGCTTGGCTCCCTTACCATGTGTCCGCCAAGAGCACTTACCTTGCGACTCATCAAGTCGCTTTGTTGATCAGCGATGTCTTCATCCGCCACATCGAGTTGCCGCTTTAGTTCAGCAACTCCATAAGTCCGGCTGGCCCCCGGACGACCCGCCACCTGCATAGGCACGACGGGAATTTAAAACCTGCGATTTTGATCCTCGGCACGCTGTCGATATCAACAACCTACCGAGTCTCAGGGGCTACTATCTATACAGGGCGCATTCTATATGCAAAACTGTTAAAAGGTGTGTCATTCTTACGTACCTCGAATCCCGCCAGTAAACTCCTGACGGCATCATGCAATCCGCCTTCAGCGGACGCAATCCTTTCAATCACCATGCTCATCAATGCATGCTGATCTTCTGAGATAGACGCCTTCTCAAGCAGATCCTTCAGCCGTACACCAGTTGGCGCCGAACTATCCGGCTTTGCCACACCCGGGGGCTCCCTCCGTGACGACACTTCAGGCTCGTCCGCCCTATCCGACGGCGCCCCGGACGGAGGCGTCTCGATCTCCATCATCTCCGGAAGAAGGTCCCCCGAAGACGAGCTCATTTGCAAAGGACGGAGATCCGAACTACAAGGTAAACACTTTTGTTATCCTCAGAAGCACAAATAGGGATGTCCCTTATTATAAAACTCCTTTCTTTCTACTTACGGCTCGTTGGAGGGCTGGCTCATCAAGGGAGATTGTGCGCCCGGGGCTTCCCCGGACGCAGGACCCTCTGGCGAAGATTTCTTCCCCCGTTTAGGGGCTTTTTTCCCCGGGTCCTCGGAGGCAGTCCTCTTCTCCCTTGGTAGGAGGGATTCTCGATCCCCTCGCTCAAAAGCCTCCTTAGGCGAGGCAGTAGCTTTCCGCTTTCCCTTCGCTTTCCTCCGGCGCAACCTCCAAAGATCCGGACCAGCACGGATCCGGCGCGGTCTCGGGGGGGCCGACATCAGACAATTTGCTTCCGCTATCCACTCCTGTGTAGAAGGAGATCGGTCATTAGGCGGATCATTGAAAGGCAAACAAATGGTATGTCCGGACTTGGAACTACTTACTTGAGTATCCGGCGATTGCAGCTTAGTCCAAGATCCTCGGTCAATTCGGACGCACCTCTTGCGATCCGAAGAATAAGTTGTACATCTCCAGGGGTGTCATACCCATGAAGTGTTGAAGAATCCGTGGGCCCTCCGGATTGAACTCCCATATCCGGAGAGGGCGGCGTTTGCAGGGCAGGAGACGCCTAATTAGCATAACCTGCATCACCACCACCATATCGATCTCCTCGTTAGGAGATCTCGAATCCGCCCTGCAGAGGGGCACGCCCTTTGACGGCCCCAGTTGAGCCCTTGTTGACCCACGACATCAATCGTCGTGGAGGTCCCGGGCGGAATAGGGGCGGCGGCTTTTGTCTGCGGCCCCTCGGAACAGTAATATAGAACCACTCTTGCTGCCACAGGCCGAGCTCCTCTTGGAAGGAGCTAGCGGGCCACGGGGCATCGGCTCTCCTACTTATGGCCTCCCCGCCACACTCCTCTTGACGCCCCCCGATCATCTTCGGCGCCACATTGAAAGTCTTCAGCCACAGGCCGAAGTGTGGGGTGACGCGGAGGAAGGCTTCGCAGATAACGATGAATGCGGATATATGGAGGATGGACTCCGGAGCCAAGTCGTGGAATTCCAACCCATAGTAAAACATGAGCCCTCTCACAAAAGGATCCATCGGGAAGCCTAAACCCCGACGGAGGTGGGATACGAAGACGACATACTCGCCGGGCTCAGGGGTAGGGATGGCCTGCCCTTCGGCAGGCAACCTGTGCGAAATCTCGTAAGACAGGTACTTGGCCTCCCGCAGCTTTAGCACGTCCTCCTCCGTGACGGAGGAGGGCATCCACCGGCCCTGGAGGTCGGAACCGGACATCGTTGAAGGTCCAAAGCGCTCGAATCTGGGGCTCTAGGTGTTGGAACTTGGAGCGTGGAGAGGATTCGATGGAGGATTGAAGAAAAAGAAACGAGCCTTGGTCCCGTTATAAAGAGGGAGAATACCAAGAGCCGTCTCCGTGACCGCTTGGGACTCGCCGATAGAGGGCGTGGCGAACGGCGCGTTGGGTTACCCACGCCCGTATTGATGAGAATTCGGATTAAGGGAAACACGATCTCTGCTTCGACAAGACATGCCAAGGAAACCGCTTCGCTAAATGCTGCCGAGGTGGTAAAGTGAAAAACAATTGAGTAATGGCTTGGTAGTGGGGTGACGTCATGCCACGGAAAACGCCAAGAGATTGAACTTGTGTATATATTATTATTCTCTCTACGGTGGAATGTGGAATTCATTTTGCGAGCGGACACTATCCCGGTGTTCCCAATCTTCTATCATTTGGAGGAGGAACCCGCCTTGCAATGCCAAGCAATATACACGCCGGACTTATCGTCATTGAAGCCTGGTTCGAGGGCTCTTGAGGAGTCCTGGATTAGGGGTGTCCGATGGCGGACTACCATCATCACCGAACTATCATTTGCCGGACTATCATCATCGACCGGACTCCAAGACTATGAAGATACAAGATTGAAGACTTCCCCCCGTGTCCGGATGGGACTTTCCTTGGCGTGGAAGGCAAGCTTGGCGATACGGATATGTAGATCTCCTACCATTGTAACCGACTCTATGTAACCCTAGCCCTCTCCGGTGTCTATATAAACCGGATGGCTTTAGTCTGTAGGACAACAATCACAACAACCCTTACAATCATACCATAGGCTAGCTTCTAGGGTTTAGCCTCCTTGATCTCGTGGTAGATCCACTCTTGTAAACATCCACAATATCAATATCAATCAAGCAGGATGTAGGGTTTTACCTCCATCAAGAGGGCCCGAACCTGGGTAAACATCGTGTCCCTTGTCTCCTGTTACGATCCGCCTAGACGCACAGTTCGGGACCCCCTACCCGAGATCCGCCGGTTTTGACACCGACACTCGGGTTGTGGGGGCGGGCTGTGTATCTTCTCCACGGCCCGGCGTAGTTCCTCCGTAGAAACCATGAAATGAGATATTTAACCACGGGAACATGGATCGGACAGGCCACAAAGATGTTTGCTTACCCAACTTCTAGGATTATTCGAAGAAAACCCGCTCAGTGGACTGACGCGGAGAAAATCCTCCTCCTCCCCTTTATACATGGCGGACAAGGTCTTCACCAGTTCGGTGACCGATCCCGCCCTTTGCGCCATGGCGGGTGGCATTGTCCTCCCGTTGAAGTCCCACATGGGTGGCCCCTATATTGGGCGGCTGCACTCCCTCATAATGCAGATTTCCATGACTCCAATCATGGTCAATTCGGCATGAGCCGAATCTTATTCGCTCATCAAGTAAAGGACGCCCCGTCATTTTCCCTCTGGGGCTCCGTGGGCGCCAGCTTAGGCGCTTCTTCAGAGGCGTTGCTAAACTCCGGAAGGCCGATCCGAACAGGATCCGCAGCGGACGCCCTCCATGTAAAACCATTCCGAAGGCCAGTCTTGGACGCCTTCTTCGGGTTCCGATAGATATCCGGTCCCGGCGATGCGCCATAGTTCGCTCCGCCCACTTGATATATTGACCCCTCATGAGAACGGGTACAAGGCAGAATAAACTCTTCCACAGCGCAAAATGAGCCTCGGCGCCCAAGAACAGTTCGCAAAGGGCCACGGGCCCGTGATGTGCAAAATGGAGGCAGGCGTGGGTGGTGCAACTGGAGGCCGAGAACTCCAAGAGCCCCGGAGAAACGGATGAATTGGAAATCCGAGTCCTCTTACTAGATAAGAGATAAAGCATACCGGCTCTCCTTTAGAGGGATCGGGGACACTCTCCGCTTGCTTTCCGCCTTGTAGGTGGCAAGTCCGCTCGAACCGAACCATGAAGGCCGAGGAAGAAATCCCTTGGTTTGGAGTGTCACTAGCTCGCTATGCGGACTGAGCATCTCTCCCAATTTCAGGCTGAGGGCTGGGAGCACGAGAGGAGGAGCCGTCGACCGTCCATGATGGAATGGATTTTTGTCGAAGGCGCCCAATGAAAGCTCATGGAGGGGTTGGTGTGACTCAGATCTAGATCCTCGTCCCTTTTATAGGCGGCTCATTTGTGCAGCTAGGGGATAAGTGTAAAATACCACGGCTTTTCGCATTCATTCAAACACGCAAGATGGCCATTCTCGGGCGTGGAAGCCAAGGAGCGCAGCATTTATCGAAGCGGACACTATTCGACAAGTATATGGAATTTGGAGAAGAACCTGCCTCGCAATGCGAAGACAATCTACGCGCGGACTCATCGCCATTGGAGCCTGGTTCGGGGCTACCGAGGAGTCTGGATTAGGGGTGTCCGGATAGCGAACTATCACCGCTGGCGGACTCTGGACTATGAAGATACAAGATTGAAGACTTTGTCCCGTGTCCGGATGGGACTTTCCTTGGCGTGGAAGGCAAGCTTGGCGATACAGATATGTAGATCTCCTACCATTATAACCGACTCGTGTAACCCTAACCTTATCCGTGTCTATATAAACCGGAGGGTTTTAGTCCGTGGGGCTAACAACAATCATACCATAGGCTAGCTTCTAGGGTTTAGCCTCTCGATCTCGTGGTAGATCTACTCTTGTACTACCCATATCATCAATATTAATCAAGCAAGAGTAGGGTATTACCTCCATCGAGAGGGCCCGAACCTGGGTAAAAACATCGTGTCCCTTGTCTCCTTTTACCATCCGCCTAGACGCACAGTTCGGGACCCCCTACCCGAGATCCGCCGGTTTTTACACCGACACCCTCCACTCGACAACTCGTATGAACCAGACAAGGTCCAACTCTAAATTGCCGAGTGTTTTCTTAATTTATCATGTAACTGCTTGTTGTCAACCGACTGATTTTTGTTTCGCTTGTTGTCTTTCAGGCCCTTACTGATATGTACTCGATGCCCAATGGGGAGCAGGAGCAGAATCCAGAGGGGGAGGCGAGCGGAGGCGAGAGCGGCGAGTGGCACTCTGATGGAGAAGAGGACGAGGAGAGCGACGACCCAAGTGATGAAGAAGAGGTCGACTCACCTCCTCGTAGGGAAAGGCGATCCAAGCACACTCACGACCCGTCAAGCATCCATGGCAAAGCGACTGCGCAGACCGGGCAGTCGTCAAAGCGCCCTCGGACGTCTTCTCCAGCGCCGACTGAGAAGGCACCGAAGCAACTGAAAGCTGCACCATCAAAACCGCAGAAGTCCTTGCCCAAGATCATAGTGGCCATTCCCACTATTTCCGGGTAATAGTTGGACTTGATTTCTTGGTTTAGTACGAATCGAGTTTTGGTCGACTCACTGTGATAGACATGACCGACTGAATCTTCAAATTTGTAGTGCTGCTACCTCCGAGACTTCCGCTTATAGGAATGAAGATGAAGAAATGGAAGATGCAGTCACCTCCAACCCGAGTACAACCCTCGTAATTCTGTCTTCATTTACTCAGCCGTTTTATTGGTCGATTGAATTTCTGGCGATTGATTCTTTTTGCAGCCCCTCCCAATGTCATTGATCTTGCAGATGACGACGAGGATGTGCCGCTGAGGCCTCAGGGGGAAAGAAATAGGAAGGGGTCAGCTGGTAAAACGCCTCAGTCTACGTCGGCGACGGAAATGACAATCCAGGAGGGCGGCAATGCCAATCAGACTTCTGCGACTTTCTCCGTACCTTCGACGAGTGCTCAGCCTTCAGCGTCGACTGCGCAGACTCCAAACGATCCATCTTCACTCTTTACTGCACATCACGTCCCAGAGGACCAAGTGGGCACTGCTAAGGAAGCTATACGCCAGGCGGGCATCATGATGGAGCAGATGAAGATGGTCCGGGAAGCCAGTCAAGCTGCTTATGACGCCAGCTCAGCTCTTCAGAGCAACGTCCAGGTTGGTTGATCACCGACTGACTCTTTGGCTTGTCGCTTGTTCTGTTAGGATATGCTACCTGAAAACTTTCCTTGAAGAATCTTTTCACCCGTCTGCATTTCGCATTTGTACACCCACTGGGTGTTTTGACTTGGCACTGAGCAAATTTGTATCTTGAGTCGACTAGGTTGTGTCGATTGAATCTTTGAACTAGTGGGGGCACGCTGAGTGCACCCACTGGGTGTAGTTCCCGAGGCCATAATTGACTGCGGGCAGTCGATTGTGGTCTGAGAATCTGAATTTTCCACTCAGCCTGGACGGACCGTGTCGAGTGGAACCTAAACCAGTGGGGGCACGCTAAGTGCACTCACTGGGTGTAGTCCCCGAGACCGTGGTCGACTGCGGGCAGTCGACTATGGTCTGAGAACAACTCCCTTTTTCTTACACTCGGCCTGGACAGACCACATCGAGTGGAAACTGGACCAGTGGGGGCACGCTAAGTACACCCACTGGGTGTAGTCCCCGAGACTACTGTTGGATGTTTGATTTGGCAGTAGTCTTAGAACTTGTTGAATTTATCACACTATTGCTCTGAAGTAACCAATCTTTCCATCTGTCGATTGACTGTCTTTTGATTACAGAAATCTTGTGAACTTGGAGCTCGTTTTGCTGACCTGGAGAAGAAGCAGATTCAGCTCAACCTCGACCTGGAGCTGGCCAAGACAAACTTGCAGAAGGCCAAGGATGAAGCCACTGGTATGAAAAACCTTATCGACGGATTTGCTTTTGAACCGGATGTTATTTGCTTTTTCTGAACCGAGCGTTATTTCTTTCAGGAATCCTGAACCAGGCTCTGGCGAAGAAGGATCAAGACCTTGCAGCTGCACAGAAAATAGCTGATGAGAAAACTGCACTCGCTGAACAGAAGCTGGCTTCAGTCGGCAAACTGGAGGAAGAGAGCGCCAAACTGAAAACTGCCCTTGATGAAGCCAATAAGGAGATTACTCGTCTGAAGAAGGGCAAGAAGGATCTGACTGAAAAGATAGAAGGCATTGCTCGCAAGAGGGACGATCTGGAGAGCTATCTGGGAGGGCTTGCCAAGAAGCTGTTCGTCATGCTTGAAGGTATTTTCCTTTGTCCGACTGACTTGTTAATGTCGACTCGATATATAACCACTGATGTATTGTGTGGAGCAGAATTTTGCTGGAACTTTGAGGAAGAGACCGGGCAAATTGAGACAAACTTGGACCCCATCCTGTCCCCTGTTAAAGACGAAGCTGCCATGAATGTGCTCGAATTGGAGTCCCGTGTTGCTGGCGTTGTTGACTACCTTGCTCGACTGAAGGTTGCGGTGTCGAGGATCTATACAGTACTCTGGCCAAGGGCGACGCTTCCGAATGACCTCGAGTCTTTGATGACTCGACTTAATGAGATCCCCAGTCGAGTGCAGGAATGGAAGTAATCTTCTGCTCGATGCGGTGCTGATGTGGCCCTGTCCCTGGTTCGTGTCCATTGCAAGGAAGCGCGAGAAGAGAAGCTGGCGGCAATCAAGGTGGCCAATACAAAAAGGCATGACTTCCAATCCTTGATGGAAACCTTCATTGCTTCTGCCACTCGGATCGCTGACGGAATTGACCTGGACGAGTTCGTCGAGCCTGCTAGCCCTCCTCCTGCGGAGTGAACAAACTTTATGCCTCACTTTAAATTTGCCTCGGAATGCCGAGTGATTTTGTAACCGTTAAACTCCTTCGGGCTTGATGCCCGAGTACTTTAATCCGTGGTCCGGAACCTTAGGATTTATCTGAACTTGGTTTATCTCTGAATATGCTTGTGTTTGCCTTTGAGTGGAACTTGTTCTTCACTCAGAATAGTCTTTGAACTTGTGCTGCAGCTCTGAGGGGGAATGTAACAGCCGACCTGCACCTCGTCGTCCTTGCGGATCAGGATGGAGCGCACGTTGTACTTGTGGCGCAGCTCTGAGGAGAAGGTCGCAGTCGACCTGCACCTCATCGTCCTTGCGGATCACGATGGAGCGCACGTTGTACTTGTGGCGCAGCTCTGAGGAGAAGGTCGCAGTCGACCTGCACCTTGTCGTCCTTGCGGATCAGGATGGAGTGCACATTGTACTTGTGGTGCAGCTCCGAGGAGAAGGTCGCAGTCGACCTGCACCTTGTCGTCCTTGCGGACCAGGATTGAGCGCACGTTGTACTTGTGGCGCAGCTCTGAGGAGAAGGTCGCAGTCGACCTGTACCTCGTCGTCCTTGTGGATAGGTATGTGTTTTAAACTTAGGCGAGTACTGGACTGCAGCTAAGCTTCCGAGTGAGAGGGTTGCTCACCACTCGGTAGGATTTTTAAAGTTTGGCGAGTACTGGACTGTAGCTAAGCCCCTGAGTGAGAGGGTTGCTCACCACTCGGTAGGATTTTTTAAACTTAGGCGAGCCCCCGAGTGAGAGGGTTGCTCACCACTCGGTAGGATTTTTTAAACTTAGGCGAGTACTGGACTGCAGCTAAGCACCCGAGTGAGAGGGTTGCTCACCACTCGGTAGGATTTTTCAAACTTAGGCGAGCTTGGACTGCAGCTAAGCCCCAGTGAGAGGCTTGCTCACCACTCGGTGGGATTTTTCAAACTTAGGCGAGTCTTGGACTGCAGCTAAGCCCCGAGTGAGAGGGTTGCTCACCACTCGGTGGGATTTTTAAACTTAGGCGAGTCTTGGACTGCAGCTAAGCCCCAGTGAGAGGGTTGCTCACCGCTCGGTGGGATTTTTAAACTTAGGCGTAGCTTGGACTACAACTAAGCCCCAGTGAGAGGGTTGCTCACCACTCGGTGGGATTTTTAAACTTAGGCTAGTCTTGGATCAGAAGCTAAGCCCCCGAGTGAGAGGGTTTCTCACCACTCGGTAGGATTTTTTAAACTTAGGCAAGTACTGGACTGCAGCTAAGCCCCTGAGTGAGAGGCTTGCTCACCACTCGGTAGGATTTTTCAAACTTAGGCAAGTACCGGACTGCAGCTAAGCCCCCGAGTGAGAGGCTTGCTCGCCACTCGGTAGGAATTTTCACACTTAGGCGAGTACTGGACTGCAGCTAAGCCCCCGAGTGAGAGGCTTGCTCACCACTCGGTAGGACTTTTCAAACTTAGGCGAGTACTGGACTGCAGCTAAGCTCCCGAGTGTGAGGCTTGCTCATCACTCGGTAGAATTTTTCAAACTTAGGCGAAACGGATTCGCAGCTAAGGCTCCGAGTGAAAGGCTTGCTCATCACTCGGTATGATTTTTCAAACTTAGGCGAAACGGGTTCACAGCTGAGCCACCCACTGGGGGATTTAGAGCATATAAAAAAGGAACAACAATCATTTATGTGACTGTAAAAACTGTGTCTTTGATAATCAAACTAGAAAGTATTTCTTATTACACCTCAACATTCTGAATGCTTAAGTGTAAAAGGGGCGTTGTAGCTCCGCATTCCAAGCGCGTGGCTCGTCTTTCTTGTGCTCAGTGTTGTAAAGGCGGTATGCTCCGTTGTGGAGCACTCTGGTGACAATGAAGGGGCCTTCCCAAGCAGGAGCAAGCTTGTGTGGTTTCTGCTGATCCACTTGAAGAACCAAGTCTCCCTCTTGAAATGCTCGACCCCTCACGTTTATGGCATGGAATCGACGCAGGTCTTGCTGATAAATGGTCGACCAGATCAGGGCCATCTCTCTTTCCTCTTCCAGGAGATCAACTGCATCTTGCCGTGCCTGTTCTGCTTTATCTTCTAAGAAAAGCTCGACTCGGGGTGCATTGTGAAGCAAGTCACTCGGAAGTAAAGCCTCAGCTCCATAGACCAAGAAGAATGGAGTTCGGCCAGTCGACCGATTAGGAGTTGTCCTTAATCCCCAAAGCACAGATGGAAGTTCATCGACCCAGGCGCCTGCTGCATGCTTGAGATCGCGCATCAATCGGGGTTTCAGTCCTTTGAGAATCAATCTGTTTGCTCTTTCAGCTTGTCCATTCGACCGGGGATGGGCGACTGAGCATAGTCGACTCGAGTGCCTTGGGAAGCGCAGAAGGCTCTGAACTCATCAGAATCGAAGTTCGAACCATTGTCAGTGATGATGCTATGCGGAACACCATATCTGAATGTTAACTCTCTGATTAAGCTGACAGCAGTACTGGCTTCAAGATTTTTGATAGGCTTGGCTTCGATCCATTTAGTAAACTTGTCGACTGCCACAAGCACATGAGTGAAGCCGCTCCTACCTGTCCTCAGAGGCCCAACCATATCCAATCCCCAAGCAGCAAAGGGCCAGACGAGTGGAATGGTCTTTAGGGCTGATGCAGGCTTGTGAGACATGTTGGAGTAAAATTGGCAACCTTCACATTAGATCTTCTATCTGCCGAGTGATAGTTGTCGCGGTCGAATGACTTCGAGTCTTCCGAGTGGAATGCTTCTGGTCGAGTGGATGATGCTATCCTTTGAATGCTTCTGGTTTTAGGGTGATGTCTGCTACATCTTGAGCTTGCGTTGGTTTTCCCCGAAGAGGAGAGGATGATGTAGCACAGTAGCGTAAGTATTTCCCTCAGTTTTTGAGAACCAAGGTATCAATCCAGTAAGAGGCCATGCGCAAGTCCCTCGTACCTGCACAAAACGATAGCTACTCGCAACCAACGCGATTAGGGGTTGTCAATCCCTTCACGGTCACTTACGAGAGTGAGATCTGATAGAGATAATATTTTTGGTATTTTTGGTATAAAGATGCAAAGTAAAAAGTAAAAGGCAAAGTAAAACAAAGCAAGTATAAAAGTGATGGAGATTGATATGATGAGAATAGACCCGGGGGCCATAGGTTTCACTAGTGGCTTCCCTCAAGAGCATAAATATTCTATGGTGGGTGAACAAATTACTGTTGAGCAATTGACAGAATTGAGAATAATTATGAGGTTATCTAGGTATGATCATGTATATAGGCATCACGTCTGAGACAAGTAGATCGAAACGATTTTGCATATACTACTATTACTCCACTCATCGACCGCTATCCAGCATGCATCTAGAGTATTAAGTTAAAAACAGAGTAACGCCTTAAGCAAGATGACATGATGTAGAGGAATAAATTCATGCAATATGATAAATACCCCATCTTGTTATCCTCGATGGCAACAATACAATACGTGCCTTGCAACCCTTTCTGTCACTGGGTAAGGACACCGCAAGATTGAACCCAAAGCCATGCACTTCTCCCATTGCAAGAACTACCAATCTAGTTGGACAAACCAAACGGATAATTTGAAGAGACTTGCAAAGATAACTCAATCATACATAAAAGTATTCAGAGAAGATTCAAATATTATTCATAGATAAGCTGGATCATAAACCCACAATTCATCGATCTCAACAAACACACCGCAAAAAGAAGATTACATCGAATAGATCTCCACGAGAGAGGGGAGAACATTGTATTGAGATCCAAAAAGAGAGAAGAAGCCATCTAGCTACTAGCTATGGACCCGAAGGTATGAAGTAAACTACTCACACTTCATCGGAGGGGCTATGGTGTTGATGTAGAAGCCCTCCGTGGTGGATGCCCCCTCCGGCGGAGCTCCGGAACAGGCCCCAAGATGGGATCTCATGGATACAGGAAGGTACGGTGGTGGAATTTGGTTTTTGCCTCCTGTTCTAATCGTTTGGGGGTACGTAGGTATATATAGGAGGAAGGAGTATGTCGGTTGAGCTTCGAGGGGCCCACGAGGCAGGAGGGCGTGCCCTAGGGGGGGGGGGGCTTCCTCCACCCTCGTGACTGCCTCGTGGCTTTCTTGACGGAGTGTCCAAGTCTCCTGGGTCTTATCTGATGAGAAAATCACGTTTCCGAAGATTTCATTCCGTTTGGACTCCGTTTGATATTATGTTTCTTCGAAATACTGAAAATGGCAAAAAACAACAATTCTGGGCTGGGCCTCCGGTTAATAGGTTAGTCCCAAAAATAATATAAAAGTGGAAAATAAAGCCCATTATAGTCCAAAGCAATAGATAAAGTAGCATGGAGTAATAAAAAATTATAGATACGTTGGAGACGTATCAGGCATCCCCAAGCTTAATTCCTGGTCGTCCTCGAGTAGGTAAATGATAAAAAGAGAATTTTTGATGCGGAGTGATACTTTGGCATAATTTCAATGTAAATCTTCTTAATCATGGTATGAATATTCAGATCCGAAAGATTCAAGACAAAAGTTCATATTGATATAAAAATAATAATACTTCAAGCATACTAATCAAAGTAATCATGTCTTCTCAAAATAGCATGGCAAAAGAAAGTTCATCCCTACAAAATCATATAGTTAGGCTATGCTTCGTTTTCGTCACACAAAGATGTTCCCAACTTCTATACCCCCGATGACAAGCCAAGCAATTGTTTCATACTTGAATAATCTCAAACTTTTTCAACCTTCACGCAATACATGAGCGTGAGCCATGGATATAGCACTATGGGTGGAATAGAATATGATGATGGGGATTGTGTGGAGAAGACAAAAAAGAAAGTCTCACATTGACGAGGATAATCAACGGGCTATGGAGATGCCCATCAATTGATGTCAACATGAGGAGTAGGGATTGCCATGCAACGGATGCACTAGAGCTATGAATGCTCAACAAAATAAAACTAGTGGGTGTGCATCCAACTTGCTTGCTCATGAAGACCTAGGGCATTTTGAGGAAGCCCATCGTAGGAATATACAAGCCAAGTTCTATAATAAAAAATTCCCACTAGTATAAAAAGACAACTTATGAGACTCACTATATGAAAAACATGGTGCTACTTTGGAGCACTATATATGAGACTCACTACATGAAGAACAAGTTGCTACTTTGAAACACAATATACGAGACTCACTACATGAAGAACAAGGTGCTACTTTGAAGCACAAGTGTGGAAAAAGAGATAGTAGCATTGCCCTTTTTATTTTCTTTTTTTGGCCTTTCTCTTTTTTTGGGCAATGCTCTAATAATGATGATCATCACACTTCTATTGATTACAACATAAGGATTACAACTCGAAACTAGAACAAGGTATGACTCTATATGAATGCCTTCGGCGGTGTACCGACATGGTGCAATGAATCAAGAGTGACATGTATGAAAAATAATGCATGGTGGCTTTGCCACAAATACGATGTCAACTACATGATCATGCAATGGCAATATGACAAAAGTAATGTATGTCATGATGATGATGAACGAACGGTGGAAAGTTGCATGGCAATATATCTCGAATGGCTATGGAAATGCCATAATAGGTAGGTATGGTGGCTGTTTTGAGGAAGATATAAGGAGGTTTATGTGTGATAGAGCGTATCATATCACGGGTTTGGATGCACCGCCAAGTTTGCACCAACTCTCAAGGTGAGAATGGGCAATGCACAAAATCAAGAGGCTAGAAAAGGAGGAAAGGTAAAAGTGCGATAATCCATGGACTCAACATTAGTCAAAAGAACTCATATACTTATTGCAAAAATTAGAAGTCATCAAAATCAAGTACTACGACATGCTCCTAGGGGATAGATTGGTAGGAAAAGACCATCGCTCATTCCCCGACCGCCATTCATAAGGATGCACAAGCCAGTACACTTCATGTTTCAAATTTTTACACAACTTTAAACATACGTGCATGCTACGGATTTGCTAACTTCAACACAAGCATTTCTCAAATTCACAACTACTCAACTAGCACGACTTTGATATTATCACCTCCATATCTCAAAACAATTATCAAGCATCAAACTTATCTTAGTATTCAACGACTTAAAAGAAAGTTTCACATATCTTGAATACCAAGTATATTAACATTAAGCAAATTACCATGCTATTAACGACTCTCAAAATAATCTAAGTGAAGCATGAGAGATCAAGTTTCTTTAAAACAAATCCACCACCGTGCTCTAAAATATCTAAGTGAAGCACTAGAGCAAAAATTGTTACGCTCAAAAGATATAAGTGAAGCACAATGAGCAAACTATCAAGCTAAAAAAATATAAGTGAAGCACATAGAGTATTCTATCAAATTTCAATTCATGTATGGCTCTCTCAAAAGGTGTGTACAGCAAGGATGATTGTGGTAAACTAACAAGCAAAGACGCAAATAATACAAGACGCTCCAAGCAAAACACTTATCATGTGGTGAATAAAATATAGCTCCAAGTAAATTACCGATGGAAGTGGATTTAAAGAGGGATGCCTTCCGGGGCATCCCCAAGCTTGACTTTTTGGTGTCCTTGGATTATCTTGGGGGTGCCATGGGCATCCCCAAGCTTAGGCTCTTGCCACTCCTTGTTCCATAATCCATCAAAGAATTCACCCAAAACTTGAAAACTTCACAACACAAAACTCAATAGAAATCTCGTGAGCTCCGTTAGAGAAAGAAAACAAAAGACTACTTTAAGGTACTGTAATGAACTCATTCTTTATTTACATTGGTGTTTAAACCTACTGTATTCCAACTTCTCTATGGATTATAAACTATTTTACTAGCCATAGATTCATCAAAATAAGCAAACAACACACGCAAAACAGAATCTGTCAAAAACAGAACAGTCTGTAGTAATCTGTAACTAACGCAAACTTCTGGAACTCAAAAAAATTATAACAAAATTAGACGACCTGGACAATTTTTTTATTGATCAGCATAAATTGGAATCAGTATTTTATCAAGTTCTGGTGATTTTTAACAATTCGGGCACTGAGCACAAAGTTTCTGGAAATTACAGCAAGATCAAATAACTATCATCCAAGAAGATCCAATAGGTTTAACTTTGGAACAAACACTAATTAAAACATAAAACCACATATAAACAGAGGCTAGATGGATTAATTATTCCTAAACAGAAGCAAAAACAAAAACTAAAAATAAAATTGGGTTGCCTCCCAACAAGCGCTATCGTTTAACGCCCCTAGCTAGGCATAAAAGCAAAGATAGATCTAGGTATTGCCATCTTTGGTAGTCAATCCATAAGTGGCTCTCATAATAGATTCATATGGTAATTTTATTTTCTTTCTAGGAAAGTGTTCCATGCCTTTCTTTAATGGAAATCGGAATATAATATTCCCTTCCTTCATATCAATAATTGCACCAATCGTTCTAAGGAAAGGTCTACCAAGAATAATAGGACATGAAGGATTGCAATCTATATCAAGAACGATAAAATCTGTGGGCACATAATTCCTATTTGCAACAATAAGAACATCATTAATTCTTCCCATAGGCTTTTTAATAGTGGAATCCGCAAGATGCAAGTTTAGGGAGCAATCATCAAAGTCACGGAAATCTAGCAAATCACACAAAGTTTTGGGAATAGTGGAGACACTAGCACCCAAATCACACAAAGCATTAAACTCATAATCTTTAATTTTAATTTTGATAGTAGGTTCCCATTCATCATAGAGTTTCCTAGGTATAGAAACTTTCAACTCAAGTTTTTCTTCATAAGATTGCATCAAGGCATCAACAATGTGTTCGGTAAAGGCCTTATTTTGACTATAGGCATGAGGAGAATTTAGCACGGTTTGTAACAAGGAAATACAATCAATTAAAGAGCATTTTTCATAATTAAATTCCTTGAGATCCAATATAGTGGGTTTATCAACATATTGATTTTTATTTCTTTCAATCCCACTTTTATCAATTTCATGATCAAGATCTAAAAACTCCGAATTCTTAGAACACCTTCTAGGTAAAGGAAGATCATATTCAGTTTCATCAAGATTCATATTGCAAAACAAAGATTTAATAGGGGACACATCAATAACTTTTAGATCTTCATCTTGATTATCATAGGAATTAGAAGAACACGCTTTAATAAAGGCATCTTTGGAAGCACACATCCTAGCGGTTCTTTCTTTGCACTCATCAATGGAAATTCTCATAGCTTTGAGAGGCTCATTGATATCATGCTTAGGAGGAATAGATCTAAGTTTTAAAGAATCAACCTCAAGAGAAATTCTATCAACGTTCCTAGCCAAATCATCAACTTTAAGCAATTTCTCTTCAAGCAAAGCATTAAAATTCTTTTGTGAATTCATAAACTCTTTAACACTATTCTCAAATTCAGAGGGCATCTTATTAAAATTTCCATAATAGTTGTTGTAGGAATTTCCATAATTATTAGAAGGATTACTAGGATAAGGCCTAGGATTAAAATTCCCTCTATACGCGTTGTTACCAAAATTATTCCTACCAACAAAATTCACATCCATAGATTCATTATTATTCTCAATCAAGGTAGACAAAGGCATATCATTAGGATCAGAAGAAACACTCTTAGTAGCAAATAATTTCATAAGTTCATCCATCTTTCCACTCAAAACATTAATTTCTTCTATCGCATGCACTTTTTTATTAGTAGATCTTTCAGTATGCCATTGGAGTAATTAACCATAATATTATCTAGGAGTTTAGTAGCATCTCCTAAAGTGATTTCCATAAAAGTGCCTCCCGCGGCCGAATCTAAAAGATTTCTGGAAGCAAAATTCAATCCTGCATAAAAGTTTTGTATAATCACCACAAGTTCAAACCATGAGTAGGACAATTACGTATCATTAATTTCATTCTCTCCCAAGCTTGTGCAACATGTTCATGATCAAGTTGCTTAAAATTCATAATATCGTTCCTAAGAGAGATGATCTTAGCGGGAGGAAAATACTTAGAGATAAAAGCATCTTTGCACTTGTTCCAAGAATCAATACTATTTTTAGGCAGAGATGAAAACCACGCTTTAGAACGATCTCTAAGCGAAAAAGGAAATAGCTTCAATTTAAAGGCATCATTATCGACATCTTTTTTCTTTTACATATCACATAAATCAACGAAGCTATTCAGATGAGTAGCGGCATCTTCACTAGGAAGGCCGGCGAATTGATCTTTCATAACAAGATTCAACAAAGCAATATTGATTTCACAAGATTCAGTATTGGCAAGAGGAGCAATCGGAGTGATAAGGAAGTCATTATTATTGGTATTGGTGAAGTCACACAATTTGGTAGCATCTTGAGCCATTGCGACAAACAAGCAATCCAACACACGAGCAAACAAAAGGCAAAGGGAAAAAGAGAAGGAGATTGGGAAAGAGAGGGCGAATAAAACGGCAAGGGTGAAGTGGGGGAGAGGAAAACGAGAGGCAAATGGCAAATAATGTAATGCGAGAGATAGGGATTATGATGGGTACTTGGTATGTTGACTTTTGCGTAGACTCCCTGGCAACGGCGCCAGAAATCCTTCTTGCTATGTCTTGAGCTTGCATTGGTTTTCCCCGAAGAGGAGAGGATGATGCAACACAGTAGCGTAAGTATTTCCCTCAGTTTTTGAGAACCAAGGTATCAATCCAGTAGGAGGCCACGCGCAAGTCCCTCGTACCTGCACAAAACGATAGCTACTCGCAACCAACGCGATTAGGGATTGTCAATCCCTTCACGGTCACTTACGAGAGTGAGATCTGATAGAGATAATATTTTTTGGTATTTTTGGTATAAAGATGCAAAGTAAAAAGTAAAAGGCAAAGTAAAACAAAGCAAGTATAAAAGTGATGGAGATTGATATGATGAGAATAGACCTGGGGGCCATAGGTTTTACTTGTGGCTTCTCTCAAGAGCATAAATATTCTACGGTGGGTGAACAAATTACTGTTGAGCAATTGACAGAATTGAGCATAGTTATGAGGTTATCTAGGTTTGATCATGTATATAGGCATCACGTCCGAGACAAGTAGATCGAAACGATTCTGCATCTACTACTATTACTCCACTCATCGACCGCTATCCAGCATGCATCTAGAGTATTAAGTTAAAAACAGAGTAACGCCTTAAGCAAGATGACATGATGTATAGGAATAAATTCATGCAATATGATAAATACCCCATCTTGTTATCCTCGATGGCAACAATACAATACGTGCCTTGCAACCCTTTACATCCTTTGGGTAAGGACACCGCAAGATTGAACCCAAAGCTACGCACTTCTCCCATTGCAAGAACTACCAATCTAGTTGGCCAAACCAAACAGATAATTCGAAGAGACTTGCAAAGATAACTCAATCATACATAAAAGAATTCAGAGAAGATTCAAATATTATTCATAGATAAGCTGGATCATAAACCCACAATTCATTGATCTCAACAAACACACCGCAAAAGAAGATTACATCGAATAGATCTCCACGAGAGAGGGGGAGAACATTGTATTGAGATCCAAAAAACAGAGAAGAATCCATCTAGCTACTAGCTATGGACCCGAAGGTCTGAACTAAACTACTCACACTTCATCGGAGGGGCTATGGTGTTGATGTAGAAGCCCTCCATGGTGGATGCCCCCCCGTGAGCTCAAACAGGCCCCAAGATGGGATCTCGTGGATCTGAGGAAGGCACGGCGGTGGAATTAGGTTTTGGCTCCTGTTACGATCGCTTGGGGTGCGTGGTATATATAGGAGGAAGGAGTACGTCGGTTGAGCTTCGAGGGGCCCACGAGGCAGGAGGGCGCGCCCTAGGGGGGGGGGGGCTCAACCCTCGTGACCGCCTCGTGGCTTTCTTGATGGAGGGTCCAAGTCTCCTGGGACTTATCTGATGAGAAAATCACGTTTCCGAAGATTTCATTCCGTTTGGACTCCGTTTGATATTTTGTTTCTTCGAAATACTGTAAAAGGCTAAAAACAACAATTCTGGGCTGGGCCTCCGGTTAATAGGTTAGTCCCAAAAATAATATAAAAGTGGAAAATAAAGCCCATTATAGTCCAAAACAATAGATAAAGTAGCATGGAGCAATAAAAAATTATAGATACGTTGGAGACGTATCAATGTCCTAGGGGAGGGTGTCTAGGTCAGGCCTATGACCCTACCCTAGGTACATAGCTTCATCAGGTGTCACTTGGGAGCCTCCGACAAGATTGTGGAGTTGAACCAAGGAGTTAGTACGGGCAAGGAGATCGCCTACTTCGTGATGATCTACCCTAGTGAGGCAAGTCCTTCGTGGGCGATGGCCATGATGGGATAGACAAGGTTGCTTCTTTGTGGACCCTTCATGGGTGGAGCCCTCCGTGGACTCGCGCAACCGTTACCCTTCGTGAGTTGAAGTCTCCACCAACGTGGATGTACGATAGCACCACCTATCGGAACCACGCCAAAAATCTCCGTGTCTATGTTGCGTTTGCTCCCTCTAAACTCCTCCCTTTACCTTCATGTGCAATGATTTATATTTCGCTGCTATACTCTTAGACTTGCATGTGTGGATTGATTGCTTGACTAGTGCTAAGTTGTTAAAATCTACGAAGACATAAAATTGGGAAAATGCTAGATTTTTATTTGGTCAAGTAGTCTAATAACCCCCCTCTAGACATACCTTCGATCCTACAAGTGGTATCAGAGCTACAGTCTCCATTTGCCTTGATTTCCATAGCTTTTGGTGATCATAGCCTTGGTGTCACAACCTAGGAGAGTATGGCGTCTAGCGAGGGAAGTTACCACCGTAGAGGTCCTTACTTTGATGGTACTAATTTTGCTAGTTGGAAGCATAAAATGAAAATGCATATTCTTGGACATAACCCCGCCGTTTGGGCTATTGTGTGTATTGGCTTGCAAGGTGAATTCTTTGATGGGAGAGAACCGAACCGTGAAGCTACCGCAGAAGAGTTGAAGATGCTGCAATACAATGCTCAAGCTTGTGATATTTTCTTCAACGGATTGTGCCCCGAAGAATTCAACAAAATTAGCCGTCTTGAGAATGCAAAGGAAATTTGGGATACTTTGGCTGATATGCACGAAGGTACCGACTCCGTCAAGGAATCCAAATTGGATGTGCTTCAAAGTCAACTTGACAAGTTCAAAATGAAGGATGGTAAAGGTGTTGCTGAAATGTACTCTAGGCTTGGTCTCATCACAAATGAGATTGCCGGCTTAGGGAGTGAAGAGATGACCGATAGATTCATCATCAAGAAGATCCTAAGAGCCTTGGATGGAAAATATGACTCCGTGTGAACATTGATCCAAATGATGCCAAATTACAAAGATCTCAAGCCAACAGAAGTCATTGGAAGAATTGTTGCTCATAAGATGTCACTCAAGGATAAGGAAGAGCTTCACAACAAGTCAAGTGGTGCTTACAAAGCCTCATGTGATGCTCCCACATCATCAAGTGAGAAACAAGCCTTCAATGAAGAATTGAGCCTAATGGTGAAGAATTTCAACAAGTTCTACAAGAGTAGAAGCAAGGAAAGAAGTTCCAAGTCAAGGTCCTACAGTGACAAAAGATCTTCAAGTCGTGATCGTAATTGCTACAATTGTGGAAGACCCGTACACTACTCCAATGAGTGTACGGCTGCCTACAAAAGAAGAGAAGATTCTCCTAAAAGAAGAAGTAGAAGAGAAGAATCACCACCAAGAGAGAGAACGAGTAGAGATGATCGTTATGAACGAAGAACCTCTCAGAGAAGCAAGGATTCGGAAAGCAAGGACAAGTCATCAAAGAGCTACACAAAATGAAGACATCAAGCTCACGTTGGTGAATGGGTATCCGGCTCCGACTCTGACCATCACTCCGAAAGAAGTTATCACCCCGACTCCGAATATACTCAAGATGAAGGTGTTGCCGGTCTAGCACTTGTGGAAACCAACTCCTACAACATATTTGACTCATCAAATGAAGGAATTGTAAGATGCTTCATGGCTAAAGGCCCTAAGGTATCACACCCCGAGTATGTTGATTTCAATAGTGATGAAGATGATTTGCCAGGAGATGATGATTTACTTGTTGACAACTCTAGTGATGAAAACTATGATGAACTTGCTATTAATCATGATAATCAAGATAAAACGAATGATGATGATAAGAAGGAGATTGAGCGTCTAACTAAAGAACTAAACACTCTTAAGTTAGCTCATGAAACTACCTTGGAAGATCATCGAGAACTTTTAAAGACTCATGAGAAGCTACGCTTTGAAAAGCTCAACCTTGAGCAAGAGCATGAGTTCTTAAAAGCAATCAATGATGATCTTCACAAGAAAAGTTCTTCTTACATTGCCAAGCGTTTATTAGTGTGTACTTACATGCCACAAGTTAAATCTACCAACAAGAGTAAGAAAGATTCTTCATCTAGTAGTAACAATAAACATGCTAAATTAAATCTTGTTGCTTCTAGTAGTTCTCTTGATTCCACTAATGATTCTCTTAGCCAAGTTACACTTGAGCAAGAAAATAACTTATTGAAGGGAATTATAGAGAGAGGTGTTTACACGAGCCTTGGCGGAAGTAAGCAATTTGAGGAAATGTACGCAAGCAAGGAAGGCACCGGAAGAATCAAGGTGTTGGTTTTGAACGAAAGTTCAATGCCAATGGAGTTGAGTGGGAAGAAGATCAATACCCCAAGACGAAGTTTGTTCCTCAACAAGAGAAGTATGATACTACTTCTTTCCAAGGAACACAAGCTCAAGATGATCTTCCACCACAAGACCACAAGCAAAAAGGCAAGGAAAAGCTTCAAGAGGAGATTGATGCATTTGAAGAAGCTCCCAAGGCCTTGGTCAAGTGGGTTCCCAAGACTATATCAAGTATGACTACAACTCCAAGGATTCCCATCAAGATGATGTGCATCCCGAAGAAGAAGAACTAGAGAATTCTTGAGGGTGACTTCGCCAACATACTTCACTCATATCCTTTGGCGAGGACATGTGCAAACAACTTCCACATCTTGCACTAGTTCAAGGAGTCACAAACCTCTTGTTGGTAAGACGAGGGACAAGGTAACCTAATGCTTTCATGGACATCATCTATGTGTACATCACTCTATGTCTATGGATATCCTTGTTTGTTCCTTGTGATACTAACCCGTGTAGGTATTGAAACTGCAACTCACTCCAACAGATTTCTCCAAATGATCTACATCAACATTGAGCATCCACATCTTCAACACCTATATGAACTCATCATCGACAAAACCCAAGGTTAGTTCATCCCTCTTAGGGGGGATATCGCATCTAGGGGGAGCTTTACTCTAACCAATTGAGCTAAATCAACTCTAATAACGTGAACACAACGATGCTTTATGTAAAAGTGGTAACCCCACTTGTGCTTAAACTATGAGTATGACCTATGATCAAATGTTCTCATTTGACTCCTAAGTCAATATACTCATATATAGATGACCTAGTGATCGCCAATTGCTTGATAGATGCTAGAGTGTTTGTGCATGCTTTGCCACATATTTGATTTGCCATTTTATTGTGTGAGCATGTTGGTTGCATATTTTACCCATTCGAGGACATCCATTTGTTGTTTTGATTGTTTGGCTTTTTCTCTTTTGCCAAATGGATGGACAAGAATGCCTAAGCACACCCTCTATCTATCTATGCTCTT
Source organism: Aegilops longissima (assembly GCA_021605205.1). Taxonomy (NCBI): domain Eukaryota; kingdom Viridiplantae; phylum Streptophyta; class Magnoliopsida; order Poales; family Poaceae; genus Aegilops; species Aegilops longissima. Next base: position 173,795,210 of record CM038682.1, read on the forward strand.
CTCGTCTCAAACTCTATTCATGCTACATCACAAAGTTTGATCAAGTCAGATTCGAATCACTCTGTGTGAGGAGCACTCGTAGACCCTGATTCGTCATAGACTTAAACTTCCGGAACCTCTTTGTGCATTTCGGTATGACTGAATCATCCACTTTGGTCACACCGAGTTCACTAACTTGATCTAGGTTCTCCATCTCGGTGCAACCGATTTGAACTTTTCGGTCACACTGAGTTGCAGTAACCACTTGCGCTTCTGCATCTCGGTGCCACCGAGTTGTTCCACTCGGTCACACCGACAGGGTCGGGATATATAAACCCACAGGTGAGATTTTGGAAATTTTCTTCAAACTCCTCAGCCTGCGCATGTGTCCTGCTCTGCCTCCTCGGGTCCCCGGATCGTCTCCTCGCTGCCAGTGACCTCCCGCCGCTGGTTTCCATCGCCGTCAACGGAAATCTGCTCCGCCGTTGTCGCCGTAGCGAACCTCCGCCGAACTAGGGTATGGGTTCGACTCTATGTGCTAATTCCTTATCTCCGATTCATAGCACATTTCTTTGCCATGATCATTACCATGTATGCAAACAATCTATCCACAGAAAACATCCCTTAGGTTAGATTTGATTTGAAAATTTAGGGTTAGGTCTACGCCGAACTCATCTCGGACCGACCGAGTTGGAGAAATCGGTCTCACCGATTTGGCTTAGGCCATTGCACATGCGTTTTTAGTATGACCGAAAATTGCAAATCGGTGCGACCGAGTTCGACTCTCTGTGAAACCCTAGCAATATCGGTGCCACCGAACTGTGACTTGGTCTGACCGAGTTCACTAGTTTAGGCTCCAAAAATTGCTTCGATATCACCGACTTTATCAAATAGGTAGCTCCGAAATGCTTTCTGTGGAGAACTAAAACTAAGTTTTTAAGTCATATGTTTTGCAAAAACTCTGCACTTTGTGATGCTCATCCACTCTACCTCATCTACATCTATTCACAGGGTCTGCTGTCAGTGAGATTGCCAAGATGTGTGACCAGAGTGAAAGTCAGAATAGATCAGAGGAACAATTGCAATTGAGTGAGGGTTCAGATCCCTCAAGCAGCTATGATGAGGGCAGCAGGAGCACACCTAGTAACTTGCCCAAGGTAGCCACTAGAGCAAGGAAGAAGAGAACCTCAGATTCATAGGATGAGGAATATGTGGCTATGGAGGATGAGGCCACTTCAAAGAAGAAAGTCTTGAAGAAGGAGTATGGCATAGCTGCTGCAACAAAGCCAGGCTTGAACAAGAAGGCACCTGCCAAGAGAATCCCAATGTCAAAGCCAAGGAAAGTTCCAACAGGAGAAACAATGAAATTCACCATAGAATCAGATGATGGTGAAGCAGCATGAGATGACAAGAAAAAGAAGAGGGCAAGAACCACTACTGCAAAAGTTCTTGGAAAGTCAACTATGGTAAGAGATTCAGAGGAATAAGAAGAGGATGCTGCACCAGCACCCAAAGCTCAGAAGGTTATGGGAGATGCTATCAAGTCAGGGGCTGCTCCATCAAAGCCCAAGACTGTTCCCAAAGCAAAAGCTCAAGCTTAGAAGCCCAGTAAGCCTAAGAGGAACACTAGAAACATTCCTACAGAAGAGAAGAACAAGGCCCCAGTGCCTCAAGCTGAAGAAGAGGATGATGAAGCCCTAGTGCTAAGGAAACTGAAACCCAAGATTCTAGACCACAATGATGCTCATCCAGTGGCTGAAGACATGCACATTAGAAAAGATGTTGGACTGAGATTGTGGAGACAGTCTGATCCCTATGCTGTGAGGAGGAGGACTGCAGTTGAATGCAGGTTTCATACAAAGGAACAACAAGACTTCTATGAGACTATTTTTCTTGACAAGAAGCCAATTATCTGTGACATGAGATGGGTTGATTGGGAATACATCAAGGAGACTGAAGATCATTTCCCAGGAGTTTATGACAGTTTCAAAGCATGTGGAGTAGATAAGCTTGTTGGGCAGAAGCTCACAAAATGGAATGATGAGCTAATCATGTAGTTTTGTTCCACTGCTCACTTCTATCCAGATGGGAAGATAATATGGATGTCTAAAGGTACAACGTACCAATCTACTGTTGAAGAATGGGCTGGATTGATCAATGCTCCAGAAGAACACGAGGATGACTTGGATGTGTATGCCAAGAAGAAGAAAGACCACAACACTATGGCAAACATGTACAAAGAGATCATTGATAAAGCTTTGGAGACACACAAGCTTGGATCTGTACATTACTTGTTGTCTGGTTTGCCTACCATCAACAACATCCTAAGGCACACATTGCTACCGAAGTCAGGAGATCACAAGATGATCAGAGGACATTCCATCAACATGTTGCAAATCTTTGATGTTCCTCAAAAGTTTAAAGTCATGAGCCTGATTGTAGAGACAATCAAGAGGACAACTGTTGATCAAAAGAGGTGTTGTGGGTATGCTCCACATATTCAGGAGCTCATCAATTCTAATATGGGCACAGAAACATACTTGCTGGACAAAGAGCATTTACCCTTGCTCCCAGAGTTTGAAGATAATGAAGTTGTCATGAATGAGAATGAACCTTCATCAGCTCATGCACAAGAGAAGAGAGCTAAAGCTAAGGCAAAGAAAGCTGCTAGGATGCCAAGTGTTGAGGAAGCATCTCAAGTTTTCCTGAAGAGCAAGCAAGATCAGCTTGGATATCTGATTCAAGCTACATTGAGGATTGAGAAGGGATTGGCCACCCCGACTCAGAATCAGGAGAGTTTGGAGAGGATCATAGAGACAAAATTTTATGATCTTTATCTGAAGGTTACTGAGATACAAACAACAGCTGAGCAGCTCTAGGAGGAAGCAGAAGAGAAGAAGGGGAAGGCTACTACTGATGCTTTTCAGCGAGTGCCTAGAGGTCAGATGTCTGCTGCAGTGCCTGTACCAGATACTATAGCTACATTGTCAGCACCAGCAGCTACGGCCCCAGTGCCACCTCCAGCAGCCACTCCACCAGCTCCAACTACATCAACAGATGCCTTCGTCCTTGGAGTTCTCTCTACACCACCTCCCGAAGACCAAGCCCGAGAGACGCATAGAACTATGCATTTTTGAACTTTTTGGTAACTTGTTGCCAAAGGGGGAGAAGTGCATAGATCATACGCTTCGAGAGAGAGTGTTTTGCTTCTTTGTCTCTCTTGCTTTTGGTTGAACTTTTTGTGTGCTTGGTTGATACTCTATGTCTGTGTGAGATACTTGTTTGATCATGTGTTTGATCATATGCTACTTTAATGCCTGCTTGGATGATATTATCTCTTATATCTCTTATATGATCATTCACTTTGCTTGGTGATGAGTGCATGCTTTTAATTTTCATCATTTTGAGCTCTCCACCAAGATGTATGTGACATGGAAGAGTGACGATCCTAATCGATTGTGCATTTGCATTCAAAAGAAAATTTTAAATCATGCACAAATTTAGGGGGAGCTCTTTCTTATCACATACTTCTCAAAGCGACAATGTATTTCAATCTTATTATCATTTGTCGAAGCTTTGATCTATATGTTGTCATCAATTACCAAAAAGGGGGAGATTGAAAGTGCAACTATCCCTGAGTGGTTTTGGTAATTCGTAACAACATATAGCTCATTGAGCTAATGCTATTTCAAGATAAATATTTCAGGAAAGCTCAATGATTGGCATGGCATGGATTAGGAATGTGTGGACTCCTCAAAATGCGAAGGACACATGTTGGCTCGAGCTCAAGACTCTACTCTTTACTTTTAGTGATCCAAGATCACATTGAGTCCATAGGAAAAGCCAATACTATTAAAAGGGGATGAGGTGTTTCTTAATGGGTTACTTGCTCAAAGTGCTTAGTGATATGCTCCAAAACCCTCGACCACTTTCTCATATCCACATATGTCCCAAACCAAGAGTCAAACTCGGCCCCACTGAAACTTTCTATCCGGCACCACCGAGTTCATTTGACATAGCCACTGCCACAAAACCCTAGTCACTTCGGTCTCACCGATAGGGATCTCGGTCTCACCGAGATGTGTCGAGGAAACTATACCTATGGGATCATTGGAATCCCTTCTACGGTTGGCGCGCGTGGGGTTGTGCAAAGAGCGGGTCTGGCGGTCAGCACAAGGACCGTTTACCCAGGTTCGGGCCGCAAGGATGCGTAATACCCTAGTCCTGCTTTGGTGTATGTATTTGAGCGTTCTTGAGTTCTTGAGCTAGCTACGGTGCGTGGGTAGCCCAAAAGATCCGAATCCTTCTCCTGGTCACCTCGGGCCTCCTTTTATAGATAAAAGGGGTTGCCACAGTGGCACACAAGAGGTGGAAAGGTGTACAGTGGATGAGTCTATTCTCTAGCACCGTCGCACAAATACAGTGGATGAGTCTACCTCAAGCTTGGGGATGCCCAAGGCATCCCAAGATAATATTTCAAGAAATCTCAAGCGTCTAAGCTAGGGGATGCCCCGGTTGGCATCCCACCTTTCTTCTTCAACAACTATCGGTTAGTTTCGGTTGATCCTAAGTTTTTGCTTCTTCACATGATGTTTGCTATTATTAGAATGTCATTTTATCTTGTTTTGCTTGCTGTTTGAATAAAATATCAAGATCTGAAATTATTAAATGGGAGTTTCTTCACATAGCTAAATAATTATTTAACTACTCATTGATCTTCACTTATATCTTTTTGGAGTAGTTTGTCATTTACTCGTGCGCTTCACTTATATCCTATGAGTAAATAGTTGAATGATTTGGATATCATAAATCTGAAATTATATATGTTTTATATGCTTATCCCATGGGGAGTAATGACTTCACATATAAGAAGTAGAGGTGGTAAATTTATTGAAGGTTAGCAAACATTGTATTGGTCACTTGAACAATTCATGAAAGAATATTGAGGCAAGAGAGATTTCACATATAAATATACTATCTTGGACATCTTTTGTAATTGTGAGCACTCATTAAAATATGACATGCTAAAAGGTTGATGTTGGACAAGGAAGACAACATAATGGGTTATGTTTTGTTATATCCGAAATAAAGTATATTGTCATGGATCATTCAACATGCTTAGCTTGCCTTTCTCCCTCATGCTAGCCAATTATTTGCACCAAGTAGAGATACTACTTGTGCTTCCAAACATCCCTTAAACCAGCATTGCCATGAGAGTCCACCATACCTACCTATGGATTGAGTAAGATCCTTCAAGTAAGTTGTCATCGGTGCATGCAATAAAAATTGCTCTCTAAATATGTATGATATATTAGTGTGGAGAAAATAAGCTTTATACGATCTTGTGATGTGGAAGCAATAAAAGCGACGGACTGCATAATAAAGGTCCCTATCACAAGTGGCAGTATAAAGTGACGTTCTTTCGCATTAAGATTTTGTGCATCCAACTATAAAAGCGCATGACAACCTCTGCTTCCCTCTGTGAAGGGCCTATCTTTTATTCTTGTCTTATACCTTATGCAAGAGTCATGGTGATCTTCACCTTTCCTTCTTATTTTTTATCCTTTGGCAAGCACATTGTGTTGGAAAGATCCTAATATATATATCCAGGCATCATGAACTGTTATTGTTGACATTACCCTTGAGGTAAAAGGTTGGGAGGCGAATCTATAAGCCCCTATCTTTCTCTATGTCTGATTAAAACTTTGAACCCATAAATATCGCGTGAGTGTTAGCAATTGTGAAAGACTAAATGATAGTTGAGTATGTGAAGTTTGCTGAAGCAAAGCTCTGACATAGACTCTTCCTAAAAATAAGATAAATTGTAATTGTTTGATAACTAATAACACGGTTTGTTAGTTTTCAAGAAAGTTTATGATCTATACTTTAACATGTGAATAGCTTGTTACTTGATCATGAGAAGTTCTATGAGTTGAGCTACTGTTATGATATATAATGATGCTATAAGAGGTGATTGAAATTATCATTGATCAAACTTGTGCACCTGCTAGCATTCACACTTCATAAATTCTTTCTTTTATTATTTACCTACTCGAGGACGAGCAGGAATTAAGCCTGGGGATGCTGATACTTCTCCAACGTATCTATAATTTATGAAGTATTCATGCTATTATATTATCTGTTTTGGATGTTTATGGGCTTTACTAAACACTTTTATATTATTTTGGGACTAACCTATTAACCGGAGGCCCAGCCCAAATTGTTGTTTTCTTGCCTATTTCAGTGTTTCAAAGAAAAGGAATATCAAACGGAGTCCAAATGGAATGAAACCTTTGGGAGAGTTATTTTTGGAACGGAAGCAATCCAGGAGACTTGGAGTAGACGTCAGGGAAGCTTCGAGGAAGCCACGATGCAGGGAGGCGTGCCCTACCCCCTGGGCGCGCCCCCACCCTCGTGGGCCCCTCGTGGCTCCCCTGACCGACTTCATTCGCCTATATATGTCCATATACCCTAAAAACATTGGGGAACAGAATAGATCGGGAGTTCCACCGCCGCAAGCCTCTGTAGCCACCAAAAACCAATCAGGACCCTGTTCTAGCACCCTGCCATGGGGGGGGGGACCCTCACCGGTGGCCATCTTCATCATCCTAGCGCTCTCCATGACGAGGAGGGAGTAGTTCACCCTCGGGGCTGAGGGTATGTACCAGTAGCTATGTGTTTGATCTCTCTCTCTCTCTCTCTCTCTCTCTCTCTCGTGTTCTTGAGGTGGTACGATCTTGATGTATCGCGAACATTGCTATTATAGTTGGATCTTATGATGTTTGTCCCCCTCTACTCTCTTGTAATGGATTGAGTTTTCCCTTCGAAGTTATCTTATCGGATTGAGTCTTTAAGGATTTGAGAACACTTGATGTATGTCTTGCATGTGCATATCTGTGGTGACAATGGGATATCACATGATTCACTTGATGTATGTTTTGGTGATCAACTTGCGGGTTCCGTGACCTCGTGAACTTATGCATAGGGGTTGGAACACGTTTTCGTCTTGACTCGCCGGTAGAAACTTTGGGGCACTCCTTGAAGTTCTATGTGTTGGTTGAATAGATGAATCTGAGATTGTTTGATGCATATCGCATAATAATACCCACAGATACTTGAGGTGACATTGGAGTATCAAGGTGACATTAGGGTTTTGGTTGATTTTTGTCTTAAGGTGTTATTCTAGTATGAACTCTATGATAGATCGATCTGAAAGAATAACTTTGAGGTGGTTTTGTACCCTACAATAATCTCTTCGTTTGTTCTCCGCTATTAGTGACTTTGGAGTGACTCTTTGTTGCATGTTGAGGGATAGTTATGTGATCCAATTATGTTATTATTGTTGAGAGAACTTGCACTAGTGAAAGTATGAACCCTAGGCCTTGTTTCCTAGCATTTCAATACCGTTTGTGCTCACTTTTATCATTAGTTACCTTGCTGTTTTTATATTTTCAGATTACAAAAACCTATATTTACCGTCCATATTGCACTTGTATCACCATCTCTTCGCCGAACTAGTGCACCTATACAATTTACCATTGTATTGGGTGTGTTGCGGACACAAGAGACTCTTTGTTATTTGGTTGCAGGGTTGCTTGAGAGAGACCATCTGCATCCTACGCCTCCCACGGATTGATAAACCTTAGGTCATCCATTTGAGGGAAATTTGCTACTGTCCTACAAAACTCTGCACTTGGAGGCCCAACAACGTCTACAAGAAAAAGGTTGCGTAGTAGACATCACGCGGCTCCGACTGCCCGTGCACAAGTAAAGGGATAGAAAAGGAGAGCCCCTACTTTTGTACACTGACAGGAGCCCCCGGGCCTGGGCCACATATAAGCGCAACGCGTTGTTGGGCCAGGCCCAGAACGGTGCGCGGGCAGGCGGGGCGGGATTTTACCGCGGTAACTTCTTCGCTCGCTTGCCTTCCCCACGACCCGCGTTGAATGCGCGTCGTGGAGGGTCGTGCGTGACGTGGGGGTCATGCGTGGGGCGGTTCCCGCACGCATGCGTCACATCACAGTAAATGGGAAAGAGGCGGCCGACGCCTTCCCCATAAAAAGGAATAACCGCAGGCGCGCTGCTCATTTACCCTCCGTGCCTTCTCCAATCTCGTAGCCGCCGTCCCCTTCTTCCTCCCTCTCAAGCTCTTTGAGGGAGTCCTGGACTAGGGGGTGTCCGGATAGCCGAACTATCATCTTTGGCCGGACTCCTAGACTATGAAGATACAAGATTGAAGACTTCGTCCCTTGTCCGGATGGGACTTTCCTTGGCGTGGAAGGCAAGCTTGGCGATACGGATATGTAGATTTCCTACCATTGTAACCGACTTTGTGTAACCCTAACCCTATTCGGTGTCCATATAAACCGGAAGGTTTTAGTCCGTAGGACGAACAACAATCATACCATAGGCTAGCTTCTAGGGTTTAGCCTCTCTGATCTCGTGGTAGATCTACTCTTGTACTACCCATATCATCAATATTAATCAAGAAGGAGTAGGGTATTACCTCCATCGAGAGGGCCCGAACCTGGGTAAAAACATCGTGTCCCTTGTCTCCTGTTACCATCCGCCTAGACGCACAGTTCGGGACCCCCTACCCGAGATCCGCCGGTTTTGACACCGACATTGGTGCTTTCATTGAGAGTTCCTCTGTGTCGTCACCTATAGGCCCGATGGCTCCTTCAATCATCAGCAACGACGCAGTCCAGGGTGAGACTTTTCTCCCCGGACAGATCTTCGTATTCGGCGGCTTTGCACTATGGGCCAATTCGCTAGGCCATCTGGAGCAGATCGAATGCTACGCCCCTGGCCGTCAGGTCAGATTTGGAAGCTTGAACTATACGGCCGATGTCCGCGGAGACTTGATCTTCGACGGATTCGAGCCACAGCCGAGCGTACCGCACTGTCTCGATGGGTACGATCTAGCTCTACTGCCGAACAGTGCCCTGGAGGCCGCACCAGTGCCCGCTCTGACCCTTAATCCGGAGCCGGTTTCGCCGATCGAGGACGGTTGGTTGGACACCGCCTCGGGGGCTGAAATCTCTATGACGATTGAGCAGAACTCCATCCCTGTCCTTTGCGAAGACCGCGACTCCAAGGTGCCGGACTCCTCTCCGGACTCCGAACCCTCCGCGCCCCTGCCAATCGAATCCGATCGGGCGCCGGTCATGGAGTTCACTGCGGCGGACATCTTTCAGCACTCGACCTTTGGCGACATCCTGAATTCACTAAAGTCTCTCTCTTTATCAGGAGAGCCCTGGCCGGACTACGGTCAGGAAGGTTGGGATGCAGACGACGAAGAAATTCAACGCCCACCCACCACCCACTTTGTAGCCACTGTCGATGATTTAACCAAAATGCTCGACTTCAACTCCGAAGACATCGACGATATGGACGACGATGCCGGAGACGACCAAGAACCAGCGCCTACAGGGCACTGGAAGGCCACCTCGTCATATGACATATACATGGTGGACATCCCAAAAGATGGGAATGGCGATGGAACGGCGGAGGATGACCCCTGCAAGAAACAACCCAAGCGCCGCTCTAAATCCAGCCACAGTAAAAACGGCGATTCCGGCACGGGAGATAATAATACCCCGGACAGTGCCGAAGACGACCCCCTCCAGCAGGACTCAGCGCAGGAGGAGGGAGAAGCAAGCCCTCATGATAGAGCGGCAGATAGGGAGGTGGAGGACGATAATTATATACCTCCCTCCGAAGATGAGGCAAGCTTTGACGACGACGAATTTGTCGTGCCTGAGGATCGTGCCGAACAGGAGCGTTTCAAACGCAGGCTTATGTCCACGGCAAGCAGCCTCAAGAAAAAGCAGCATCAGCTTAGAGCTGACCAAGACTTGCTAATTGACAAATGGACTGAAGTCCTTGCAGCCGAAGAGTATGAACTCGAACGCCCCTCCAAGAGATACCCCAAACGCAGGCTGCTACCCCAATTAGAGGAAGCAGCACCCAAACCTACATCACCAGCGCATGATGCGGCCGACCGGCCACCCCGTGGTCGCGACAGAGAGGCCTCTAGACCCTCCATTCAAGCCGCACTCCGGCGTCGCTCGAAAAGTACCAAGGCACGGGGAAACGCGCCAGACCTGCGAGACATATTGGAGGACAAGGCAAGGCAAACAAGACCGATCTACGGATCGCGTGGGCGCCCCACGACACGTGGCGATAACCGTCACACCGGATACAGCAATTCCGGCCGGGCCGAGCACAACAGACAAAGCTCATTTGAGCTGCGTCGTGATATAGCTCAATACAGAGGCGCCGCACACCCACTATGCTTCACAGATGAAGTAATGGATCATCAAATCCCCGAGGGTTTGAAACCCGTAAACATCGAATCATACGATGGCACAACAGATCCTGCGGTTTGGATCGAGGACTACCTCCTCCATATCCACATGGCCCGTGGCGATGATCTACACGCCATCAAATACCTCCCGCTCAAGCTTAAAGGACCAGCTCGGCATTGGCTCAACAGCTTGCCAGCAGAATCAATTGGTTGTTGGGAGGACCTGGAAGCCACATTCCTTGATAACTTCCAGGGCACATACGTGCGACCACTAGACGCCGATGACCTCATCCACATAATTCAGCAGCCAGAAGAATCGGCCAGACAATTCTGGACACGGTTCCTAACCAAGAAAAATCAAATCATTGACTGTCCGTATGCAGAGGACCTTGCAGCCTTTAAACATAACATCCGCGACGAGTGGCTTGCCTGGAACCTATGACAGGAAAAGCCGAAATCCATGGCAGCCCTCACCACACTCATGACCCGCTTTTGCGCGGGAGAGGACAGCTGGCTAGCTCGAAGCAACAACTTGGCCAAACACCCTGGTAGTTCGGATACCAAGGACAGCAATGGCAGGTCGCGTCGCAACAAGCATAAACGCTGCATTAACGGTGATAATGCTGAAGATACGACAGTAAATGCCGGATTCAGAGGCTCTAAACCCGGTCAGCGGAAGAAGCCATTCAAAATAAATACCCAGAGCCCGTCCAACTTGGACCGAATACTCGATCGCTTGTGCCAGATACATGGCACCCCCGAAAAACCAGCCAACCACACCAACAGGGATTGTTGGGTGTTCAAGCAAGCAGGCAAGCTAAGCGCCGAAAACAATGACAAGGGGCTGCATAGCGATGACGAGGAAGAGCCCCGGCCATCGAACAATAGAGGACAGAAGGGCTTTCCCACACAAGTGCGGATGGTGAACATGATATACGCAACCCACATACCCAAAAGGGAGCGGAAGCGCGCACTAAGGGACATATATGCGATGGAGCCAGTCGCCCCGAAGTTCATGTTGGGGAACGTAGTAATTTCAAAAAATTTCCTACGCACACGCAAGACCATGGTGATGGCATAGCAACGAGAGGGAGAGTGTCCGTCCACGCACCCTCGTGACCGAAAGCGAAGCGTTATAACAACGCTGTTGATGTAGTCGACGCCTTCACGATCCGACCGATCCAAGCACCGAACGTCACGGCACCTCCGTGTTCAGCACACGCTCAGCTCGATGACGATCCCCGGCTCCGATCCAGCAAAGCATCGGGATGAGTTCCACAAGACGACGGCGTGGTGACGATGATGATGCTCCACCGACGCAGGGCTTCGCCTAAGCTCTGCGACGATATGACTTCACCGGCGAGGGCTTCGCCTAAGCTCCGCGACGATATGACCGAAGTGGAATATGGTGGAGGGGGCACCGACACGGCTAAGGAACGATCCGTAGATCAACTTGTGTGTTATGGGGTGCCCCTGCCCCGTAGATATAAAGGAGCAAGGAGGAGGTGGCCGCCAAGGAGGAGGCGCGCAAGGGGGAGTCCTACTCCCACCGGAGTAGGACTCCTCCTTTCCTAGTAGGAGTAGGAGAGAAGGAAGGGAAGAGAAGAAGGGTGCGGCCCCTCCCTAGTCCAATTCGGACTAGGCCTTGGGGCGCGCGCCTGCCCTAGGCAGCCCTCTCTCTTTCCCGCAGGGCCCAATAAGGCCCAATACTTCTCCCGGCGAATTCCTGTAACTCTCCGGTACTCAAAAATACCGAATCATTCGAACCTTTCCGAACTCGAATATAGTCGTCCAATATATCGATCTTTACGTATCGACCATTTCGAGACTCCTCGTCATGTCCCCGATCTCATCCGGGACTCAACTCCTTCGGTACATCAAAACTCATAAACTCATAATATAACCGCATTGAAACCTTAAGCGTGCGGACCCTACGGGTTCGAGAACTATGTAGACATGACCTAGAACTATTCTTGGTCAATAACCAATAGCGGAACCTGGATGCCCATATTGGCTCCTACATATTCTACTGAAGATCTTTATCGGTCAAACCGCATAACAACATACTTTGTTCCTTTGTCATCGGTATGTTACTTGCCCGAGATTCGATCGTCGGTATCCAATACCTAGTTCAATATCGCTACCGCAAGTCTCTTTACTCGTTCCGTAATACATCATCTCGCAACTAACTTATTAGTTGCAATGCTTGCAAGGCTTATATGATGTGTATTACCGAGAAGGCCCGAGATACCTTCTCCGACAATCGGAGTGACAAAACCTAATCTCAAATACGCCAACCCAACATGTACCTTTGGAGACACCTGTAGTACTCCTTTATAATCACCCAGATACGCTGTGACGCTTGGTAGTACCAAAGTGTTCCTCCGTAAACGGAGTTGCATAATCTCATAGTTACAGGGAACATGTATAAGTCATGAAGAAAGCAATAGCAACATACTAAACGATCAAGTGCTAGGCTAACGGAATGGGTCATGTCAATCAGATCATTCTCCTAATGATGTGATCCCGTTAATCAAATGACAACTCATGTCTATGGTTAGGAAACATAACCATCTTTGATTAACGAGCTAGTCAAGTAGAGGCATACTAGTGACACTGCTTGTCTATGTATTCACACATGTATTATGTTTCCGGTTAATACAATTCTAGCATGAATAATAAACATTTATCATGATATAAGGAAATAAATAATAACTTTATTATTGCCTCTAGGGCATATTTCCTTCAGTCTCCCACTTGCACTAGAGTCAATAATCTAGTTCACATCGCCATGTGATTTAACATCAATAGTTCACATCTATATGTGGTTAACACCCATAGTTCACATCGACATGTGACCAACACCCAAAGGGTTTACTAGAGTCAGTAATCTAGTTCACATTGCTATGTGATTAACACCCAAAGAGTACTAAGGTGTGATCATGTTTTGCTTGTGAGATAATTTTAGTCAACGGGTCTGCATCACATTCGAGCCGTAAGTATTTTGCAAATTTCTATGTCTACAATGCTCGCACGGAGCTACTCTAGCTAATTGCTCCCACTTTCAATATGTATCCAGATTAAGACTCGAGTCATCTAGATTAGTGTTAAAACTTGCATCGACGTAACCCTTTACGACCTAACCTTTTTCACTTCCATAATCGAGAAACATATCCTTATTCTACTAAGGATAATTTTGACCGCTGTCCATTGATCTACTCCTAGATCACTATTGCACTCCTTGCCAAGCTTAGTGGTAGGGTATGCAATAGATCTGGTACACAACATGACATACTTTATAGAACCTATGGCTGATGCATAGGAATGACTTTCATTCTCTTTCTATCTTCTGCCGTGGTCGGGTTTTGAGTCTTACTCAATCTCACACCTTGTAACACAGGCAAGAACTCTTTCTTTGACTATTCCATTTTGAACTACTTCAAAATCTTGTCAAGGTATGTATTCATTGAAAAACTTATCAAGCGCCTTGATCTATCTCTATAGATCTTGATGCTCAATATGTAAGCAGCTTCACCGAGGTCCTTTCTTTGAAAAACTCCTTTCAAATACTCCTTTATGCTTTGCGAATAATTCTACATTATTTCCGATCAACAATATGTCATTCACATATACTTATCGAAATGCTGTAGTGCTCCCACTCACTTTCTTATAAATACAGGCTTCACCGTAAGTCAGATAAAACTATATGCTTTGATCAACTTATCAAAGCGTGTATTCCAACTCCGAGATGCTTGCACCAGTCCATAGATGGATCACTGGAGCTTGCACATTTTGTTAGCACCTTTAGGATTGACAAAACCTTCTGGTTGCATCATATACAACTCTTCTTTAATAAATCCATTAAAGAATGTAGTTTTGACATCCATTTGCCAGATTTCATAAAATGTGGCAATTGCTAACATGATTCGGACAGACTTAAGCATCGCTACAGCTTGAGAAAATCTCATTGTAGTCAACACTTTGAACTTGTCGAAAACCTTTTTGCGACAAGTCGAGCTTTGTAGATAGTAACACTACTATCAAGATCTGTCTTCCTCTTGAAGATCCATTTATATAATATGGCTTGCCGATCATCGAGCAACTCCATCAAAGTCCACACTTTGTTCTCATATATGGATCCCATCTCAGATTTCATGGTCTCAAACCATTTCGCGAATCTGGGCTCATCATCGCTTCCTCATAGTTCGTAGGTTCATCATGGTCTAGTAACATGACTTCTAGAATAGGATTACCGTACCACTCAGGTGCGGATCTTACTCTGGAAGACCTCGAGGTTTGGTAGCAACTTGATCTGAAGTTTCATGATCATCATCATTAACTTCCTCACTAATTGGTGTAGGAATCACTGAACTGATTCTGTGATGAACTTCTTTCCAATAAGGGAGAAGGTACAATTACCTCATCAAGTTCTACTTTCCTCCCACTCACTTCTTTCGAGAGAAACTTCTTCTCTAGAAAGGATCCATCTTAGCAACAAATATCTTGCTTTCGGATCTGTGTTAGAAGGTGTACCCAATAGTTACCTTTGGGTATTCTATGAAGACGCACTTCTCGATTTGGGTTCAAGCTTATCGGTAAAAACTTTTCACATAAGCATCACAACTCCAAACTTTAAGAAACGACAGCTTAGGTTTATCGCTAAACCATAGTTCATACGGTGTCATCTCAACGGATTTAGATGGTGCCCTATTAAACGTGAATGCAGCTGTCTCTAATGCATAACCCAAAACGATAGTGGTAAATCGGTAAGATACATCATAGATCGCATTATATCCAATAAAGTGCGGTTACTGACGCTCGACACACCATAACATTGTGGTGTTCCGGTGGCGTGAGCTGTGAAACTATTCCACATTATTTTAATTGAAGACCAAACTCAGTAACTCAATTATTCGTCTTGCGATCAGATCGCAGAAACTTTATTTTCTTGTTACGATGATTTTCCACTTCACTCTGAAATTCTTTGAACCTTTCAACTATTTCAGACTTATGTTTCATCAAGTAGATATACCCATATCTGCTCAAATCATCATGTGAAGGTTAGAAAATAACGATACTTGCCACGAGCATCAACACTCATTGGATCACATACATTGGTATGTATTATTTCCAATAAGTCAAGAGCTTGTTCCATTGTTCCGAGAACGGAGTTTTAGTCATCTTGCCCAAACGGCATGGTTCGCAAGCATCAAATGATTCATAACCAAGTGATTTCCAAAATCCATCTTTATGGAGTTTCTTCATGCGCTTTACACCGATATGACCCCAAACGGCAAGCCACAAATAAGTTGCACTATCATTATTAACTTTACATCTTTTGGTTTCAATATTATGAATATGTGTATCACACGATCGAGATCCAACAAACCATTTTCATTGGGTGTATGACCATAGAAGGTTTTATTCATGTAAATGAAACAATAATTATTCTCTAACTTACATGAATAACCGTATTGCATTAAACATGATCAAATCATATTTATGCTCAACGCAAACGCCAAATAACATTTACTTAGGTTCAACACTAATCCCGAGAGTATAGGGAGTGTGCGATGATGATCATATCAATCTTGGAACTACTTCCAATACTCATCGTCACTTCCCCTTTAACTAGTCTTTGTTTATTCAGAACTCCTGTTTGAGTTACTAATCTTAGCAACCTAACAGTATCAAATACTCAGGGGCTACTATAAACACTAGTAAGGCACACATCAATAACCTGTATATCAAATATACTTTTGTTCACTTTGCCATCCTTCTTATCCACCAAATATTCAGGGGTAGTTCTGCTTCCAGTGACCAGTTCCATTGCAGCAAAAGTACTTAGTCTCGTGCTTAGGTCTAGACTTGGGCTTCTTCACTCGAGCAGCAACTTGCTTGCCGTTCCTTTTGAAGTTCCCTTCTTCCCTTTGCCATTTTCCTTGAGACTAGTGGTCTTGTCAACCATCAACACTTGATGTTTTTCTTGATTTCTACCTTCGCGATTTTAGCATCGCGAAGAGCTCGAGAATCTTTTTCGTCATCCCTTGCATACTATAGTTCATCACGAAGTTCTACTAACTTAGTGATGGTGACTAGAGAATTCTGTCAATCACTATCTTATCTCGGAAGATTAACTCCCACTTGATTCAAGCGATTGAAGTACTCGCATAATCTGAGCACATGCTCACTAGTTGAGCGATTCTCCTCCATCTTTTAGCTATAGAACTTGTTGGAGACTTCATATCTCTCAACTCGGTATTTGCTTGAAATATTAACTTCAACTCCTGGAACATCTCATATGGTCCATGACGCTCAAAACGCCTTTGAAGTCCCGATTCTAAGCCGTTTAAGCATGGTGCACTAAACTATCAAGTAGTCATCATATTGAGCTAGCCAAACGCTCATAACGTATGCATCTGCTCCTGCAATAAGTCTGTCACCTAGCGGTGCATTAAGGACATAATTCTTACGTGCAGCAATGAGGATAAACCTCAGATCACGGATCCAATCCGCATCATTGCTACTAACATTTTTCAATACAATTTTCTAGGAACACATATAAAAACATAGGGAAGCAACAACGCGAGCTATTGATCTACAACATAATCTGCAAAATACTACCGGGACTAAGTTCATGATAAATTAAAGTTCAATTAATCATATTACTTAAGAACTCCCACTTAGATAGACATCTCTCTAGTCATCTAAGTGATTACGTGATCCAAATCAACTAAACCATGTCCGATCATCACGTGAGATGGAGTAGTTTCAATGGTGAACATCACTATGTTGATCATATCTACTATATGATTCACGCCGACCTTCGGTCTCCGTGTTCCGAGGCCATATCTGTTATATGCTAGGCTCATCAAGTTTAACCTGAGTATTCCGCGTGTGCAACTGTTTTGCACCGTTGTAGATGGACGAGAACTTATCACACCCGATCATCACGTGGTGTCCGGGTACTACGAACTTTGGCAACGGTGCATACTCGAGGAGAACACTTCTTGATAATTTTAGTGAGAGATCATCTTATAATGCTACCGTCAATCAAAGCAAGATAAGATGCATAAAGGATAAACATCACATGCAATCAATATAAGTGATATGATATGGTCATCATCATCTTGTGCTTGTGATTCCATCGCCAAGCACCATCATGATCACCATCGCCACCGGCGCGACACCTTGATCTCCATCGTAGCATCGTTGTCGCCTCGCCAACTATTGCTTCTACGACTATCGCTACTGCTTAGTGATAAAGTAAAGCAATTACATGGCTTTGCATTTCATACAATAAAGCGACAACCATATGGCTCCTGCCAGATTGCCGATAACTCGTTACAAAACATGATCATCTCATACAATAAAATATAGCATCACGCCTTGACCACATCACATCACAACATGCCCTGCAAAAACAAGTTAGACGTCCTCTACTTTGTTGTTGCAAGTTTTACGTGGCTGCTACGGGCTGAGCAAGAACCGTTCTTACCTACGCATCAAAACCACAACGATAGTTTGTCAAGTTGGTGCTGTTTTAACCTTCGCAAGGACCGGGCGAGCCACACTCGTTCAACTAAAGTGAGAGAGATGACACCCGCGGTCACCTTTAAGCAACTAGTGCTCGGGCGGTGAAACCAGTCTCGCGTAAGCGTCTGGCGTAATGTCGGTCCGGCCGCTTCATCTCACAATACCGCTGAACCAAAGTATGACATGCTGGTAAGCAGATGACTTATATCACCCACAACTCACTTGTGTTCTACTCGTGCATATGACATCAACGCATAAAACCAGGCTCGGATGCCACTGTTGGGGAACGAGTAATTTCAAAAATTTCCTACGCACACGCAAGACCATGGTGATGGCATAGCAACGAGAGGGAGAGTGTCCGTCCACGCACCCTCGTGAGACCGAAAGCGGAAGCGTTATAACAACGCGGTTGATGTAGTCGTACGTCTTCACGATCCGACCGATCCAAGCACCGAACGTACGGCACCTCCGTGTTCAGCACACGTTCAGCTCGATGACGATCCCCGGGCTCCGATCCAGCAAAGCATCGGGGATGAGTTCCGTCAGCACGACGGCGTGGTGACGATGATGATGCTCCACCGACGCAGGGCTTCGCCTAAGCTCTGCGACGATATGACTTCACCGGCGCAGGGCTTCGCCTAAGCTCCGCGACGATATGACCGAAGTGGAATATGGTGGAGGGGGCACCGCACACGGCTAAGGAACGATCCGTAGATCAACTTGTGTGTTATGGGGTGCCCCCCTGCCCCCGTATATAAAGGAGCAAGGAGGAGGTGGCCGGCCAAGGAGGAGGCGACAAGGGGGAGTCCTACTCCCACCGGGAGTAGGACTCCTCCTTTCCTAGTAGGAGTAGGAGAGAAGGAAGGGAAGAGAAGAAGGGTGCGGCCCCTCCCTAGTCCAATTCGGACTAGGCCTTGGGCGCGCGGCCTGCCCTAGGCAGCCCTCTCTCTTTCCCGCAGGCCCAATAAGGCCCAATACTTCTCCCGGCGAATTCCCGTAACTCTCCCAGTACTCAAAATACCGAATCATTCGAACCTTTCCGAACTCGAATATAGTCGTCCAATATATCGATCTTTACGTCTCGACCATTTCGAGACTCCTCGTCATGTCCCCGATCTCATCCGGGACTCTGAACTCCTTCGGTACATCAAAACTCATAAACTCATAATATAACTGTCATTGAAACCTTAAGCGTGCGGACCCTACGGGTTCGAGAACTATGTAGACATGACCTAGAACTATTCTTGGTCAATAACCAATAGCGGAACCTGGATGCCCATATTGGCTCCTACATATCTACGAAGATCTTTATCGGTCAAACCGCATAACAACATACTTTGTTCCCTTTGTCATCGGTATGTTACTTGCCCGAGATTCGATCGTCGGTATCCAATACCTAGTTCAATATTGTTACCGGCAAGTCTCTTTACTCGTTCCGTAATAGATCATCTCACAACTAACTTATTAGTTGCAATGCTTGCAAGGCTTATATGATGTGTATTACCGAGAAGGCCCAGAGATACCTTCTCCGACAATCGGAGTGACAAAACCTAATCTCGAAATACGCCAACCCAACATGTACCTTTGGAGACACCTGTAGTACTCCTTTATAATCACCCAGTTACGTTGTGACGTTTGGTAGTACCCAAAGTGTTCCTCCGGTAAACGGGAGTTGCATAATCTCATAGTTACAGGAACATGTATAAGTCATGAAGAAAGCAATAGCAACATACTAAACGATCAAGTGCTAGGCTAACGGAATGGGTCATGTCAATCAGATCATTCTCCTAATGATGTGATCCCGTTAATCAAATGACAACTCATGTCTATGGTTAGGAAACATAACCATCTTTGATTAACGAGCTAGTCAAGTAGAGGCATACTAGTGACACTGTTTGTCTATGTATTCACACATGTATTATGTTTCCGTTAATACAATTCTAGCATGAATAATAAACATTTATCATGATATAAGGAAATAAATAATAACTTTATTATTGCCTCTAGGGCATATTTCCTTCAGTTCAACCCATGGTCTTCCTGCCCGATCACCTTCGATCGAAGGGACCACCCCACTCGCATCCGTCACGGCGGTTTCGCCGCATTGGTTCTTGACCCAATTATTGACGGATTTCACCTCACCAGAGTCCTGATGGACGGCGGTAGCAGTCGGAACCTGCTTTATCAGGATACAGTGCGCAAAATGGGCATATACCCCTCAAGGATTAAACCCACAAAGACGACCTTTAAAGGCGTCATACCAGGTGTAGAGGCCAATTGTACAGGCTCAGTTACACTAGAAGTGGTCTTCGGATCCCCCGATAACTTCCGAAGCGAAGAGTTAATCTTCGACATAGTCCCATTCCGCAGCGGCTATCACGCACTGCTTGGACGAACCGCATTTGCAAAGTTCAATGCGGTGCCGCACTACGCATACCTCAAGCTCAAGATGCCAGGCCCTCGAGGAGTAATCACGGTCAATGGAAACACCGAACGCTCTCTCCGAACAGAGGAGCACACGGCGACCCTCGCGGCGGAGGTGCAAAGCAGCCTCTCACAGCAATTCTCGAGTCCGCTATTAAATGTCCGGACACCGCTCAGCGCCCGAGTAACCTACAACAAGACCGCTGGCACGATCCAAGCACGCGTAGTAATCCGCCCCAACCCCAGCCCTCGCGAAATTGCGAAGCCAAAGACTACGCGTACATAACTACGCTCTGGAGATACCATGGGCATAAGGGAGGGCACGACCATGGCACGCCTGCACGCGCCCAACCGCACGTGGGGCTCCCAATTGTGTCATTCTTTTCTTTTCTTCCTCTTACTTTCAGGACTCTATTCGCCAGAAGCCCTGTCCGGCATTCGCGCCGAATACACGATGCAACAGCCAGGAAGCGAGAAAACTGCGTCGAGTGTCCAGTGGTCTCTATTACGAGCAAAGATACCTGTTTTACATACCACACCGCAAACTTACCTGGAAGGGGACATGTCAAAAGTCCCGTACCTTGCTTATCGCACAAGTTGTATCGTTCTGCTTTTATTTGCAGTTTCTTTTTTGAATAACCAATATATAGCTTTTGCCTATTATTGCATTCCTTTCCTTATCTCTATATATGTTCATTTCATGACATGTTGCACCCGTACACTTTGGTACGACCAATACACCAGGGGCTTAAGTACCCCAAAAGTATGGTGTGATAAGTCCGAACACTTTCACAAGTGCGGCACCCCGAACTTATAGCATTATATGCATCGGCTCCGAATCATGTCTTGGGTCAATAGTTGGGTTTGCCCGGCTCCCATGTTTTGGTACCTTATGTTCCGTTATATCGGCTAAGGTAGCGCTGGGAGAACCACTGCGATTGTGCCCCGGTTGAGCTAGGTTGGGCACCTCAGTGGAGAAAGCTAAAACTGACCGTCATGATAGGGCGAGAGCCGGTCGCTGTTCAAGAGGTTTTTTCGGGTCCCTAAAGACTTTTGCCGCTTAGAGCGAGGAGTCGGCATTGTCCGGCCAAGGCATGGATAGCGCCCCGAACTCGGTCTTCCGAATACTAGGGGCTTCGCCGAAATTTAAAATTATAGAATTCTATGGCTAAGTGAGAGTGTTCAAGCACTATAAGTCCGGTTGCCTTGTTCAAGTTCGTTGAGCGTCTCCTCGACGGACCCAAGAATGGGAACAAGAGCGCAAGTTTATCCCAACACCCCAAACTGTGGCATGGGGGCTGAAGCCAACGACTTGCCATCTCTCAAATTTGATAAATGGCCGCATGAAGGTAATATTTTAAATTAACAAGCGCTATGTAGCGCATATGAACAAGTTTTCAGCGTCAGGATAACAAATGCGAGTCTATTCAAAATTACATCTTTGGAGCACTCATCCGCTATACGGCGGGCACCCTTCAAGACGCCTCATAGTACATTTCGGGCTTGCGATGCTCCTTACCCTTCGGTGGCCGTCCGTCACAAGCTTCTCCGCATCCAGCCTGCCCCAAAGCACTTTAGCACGGGCAAGGCCCGACGGGCACCTTCAATGCAGACGGAGCGCTTGATGACTTCAATCCATGGACATGCGTCCACCAGCCGCTGCACTAACCCGAAGTAGCTCCCAGGCATGGCTTCCAATGGCCACAGCCGAACTATGAGGCCCTTCATGGCCTATTCGGCGACCTTGTGGAGCTCGACCAGCTGCTTCAGCTGGTCGCTCAGGGGCACCGGTCGTTCGACCTCAGCATACTGAGACTAGAACACCTTCTCCGTCGAGCTCCCCTCCTTGGCGCGGTAGAACGCGGCAGCATCAGACACACTACGGGGCAGATCTGCGAATGCTCCTGGAGAGCTCCGAATCCGGGTAAGTAATAGATAATTCACTTTCACATGCTTGCTTTGCATAAAGAATTCCTTACCCGCTGCTATCTTCTTTAATGATTCAATTTCTTGGAGGCTTTTTGGGCTTCGCCTTAGCGGCTTTGGCACTCTCAAGAGCCGAGGTGAGCTCGGACTCGAGTCTTGAGTCACGCTCCAAACTCGTGTTTTTCCACGAGCCCGGAGCTCTTGCCGCACCTCCGCCACCCGCTCCTCCTGCTTCTCTCGCTCGGTGCGCTCATGCCGCTTTGATTTCGGCCGCGAACACCGCTTCCTTCAGGGTCGCCACCTCGTTCGTGGCCCCTACAATACCCATGTTATTCCTGTCATTTTTTGCAACCGAATCCTTTCTATAAGGTATTTCTTTAATAAGGTATTGCTTACCTTCCCTGTCCTCGAGCTGCTTCTTGGCAAGGCCGAGCTCGTTCTTGGACCGCTCGAGGCTCTTCCTCAATGCATTGACCTCCGCACAGTGCGGCAGAGGTCAGCAGCGCAGCCTGCATTCGCATATTGACATACTTATGTTAGACTCCTGCATATATCTTTTTAGATCCTTAGTCCGACTTTTCTTTCCGAACACCGAACTAAGCATCGGGGCTACTGTCTATGCGGTAATATTTTACATATTCTAAACTTACCTCAAAGCCTGTTAGAAGGCTGGTACAGGCTTCACCAGCCCGCTCTTGGCGGTGAACTTTCGGATCACCACACTCATAACAAAGGCGGTGCTCCTCCTTGATGGAGGCGCTGTTAAGCGCCCAAGATGCTATCTTGGTGCCTCCGGTTGGGCGGAGGACACCGGCGCCTTACCCTTCCTACGAAGGGACCGCTTGCCGGACTTCGGAACCGCTGAAGGTTCCGGTATGGAGTCCGGACAAGGGTCGGGCTTAGAGCCCCTGGGTGTCTCGCTCCCCTCGCGCCTCGAGTCCGGGAGGCTGCCTTGCGGCGCCTCCTGCGCCACCTCCTCTTGACAAGGCCCCCCTCGGGGCCCCACCTCGGCGTCATCCGCAGCGTGATGTGAGGAGGCGGCCGGAAGTGAAGTACTCTCCAGTTCCGACGAATTCAGGGACCCGCTCGACGATGCGGCGAGCTCGTCCTTGGGCGGGCTGCATGATTGTTCGGCGTTAGAGAACACTATGCAATGAAAAAAAAGCCATGGGTATCCGGACACTTACGATCTCGCCAGGGGCTTGGCCCTTCCTCGTCGTTGTCGGCGTTGGCGGAGAAGTCCGGAGGAAGGGTCCTTCCCTTCTTGGACCCTCCGGCCTCCCCAGTTGGGGCGGTCTTCCTTTTCTTCTTTTCCCCCACTGGGGGAGAGGCTTCTTTTTCCTCCTCCTCTTCCTCAGAGGAGGATTCCGCCTCAGGGTTGTCGGGCGATGAGTCCGACAGCACCTGGCGCCGAGAGCTCCTTCGAGTTCCCGTGGCCTCCTTCTTGGCCTTCTTCTCCGGCACCACGTGAGGTGCCGGAGCCAGCAGCCCCGTCAATCGGGCGTCCGCTGGGTCTTCTAGCAAAGGGGCCGGACAGTTAATCTGTCCGGACGTCTTCAGCCAGTCCTGTCAAAGGTTAGGGAGTTTTAGATCCCACATAGAGTCGATCTATGAAAAACAAGAGTCCCATAAAGGGTAAAATAACTTACCTCGCTGGCTTGACATCTGCGAGCTGAATCCGCGATCTTGGTGGCGGATGTGGAACCTCGGCGCCTTGAACAGCACCTTCCAGGCATCTTCGTACGTAGTGTCGAAGAGCCTTTTCAGAGTTGGGTGCTGTGCCGGATCGAACTCCCACAATTTGAAGGCCCGTGTTGGCAAGGGAGAATCCGGCGGATGAGCATCACCTGGATTACGTTGACAAGCCTGAGATTCTTGTCCACCAGGTTTCGGACGCAGGTTTGGAGTCCGGACAGCTCGTCCGAATCCCCCCACGTTAGGCCTGTCTCTTTCCATGATGTGAGCCGCGTGGGGAGGCCAGATCGGAACTCGCGGGTCGCCGCCCATTGAGAGTCGCGCGGCTCGGTGATGTAGAACCACCCCGATTGCCACCCCTTTATGGTCTCCACAAAGGAGCCCTTGAGCCATAGGACTTTGGCCATCTTGCCAACCATGGCACCTCTGCACTCCGCCTGGCGGCCGCCCACTACCTTCGGCTTGACATTGAAGATCTTCAGCCATAACCCGAAGTGGGGCTGGATGCAGAGGAAGGCCTCGCACACGACGATGAACACCGAGATGTTGAGGATGAAATTCGGGGCCAGATCATGGAAATCCAGGCCGTAGTAGAACATGAGCCCCCGGACAAATGGGTGCAGTGGAACACCTAGTCCGTGGAGGAAGTGGGTGAGAAACACCACCCTCTCATGGGGCTTGGGGGTTGGAATGAGCTGCCCCTCGTCGGGTAGCCGGTGCGCGATGTTGCTGGCCAAGTATCCGGCCTCCCGCAGCTTTTCGATGTGCCCCTCCGTGACGGAGGAGGCCATCCACCTGCCTCCCGCTCCGGACATAGTTGGAGAAGGTTGAGGTGGGATGTGCGACTTGGGCGCTGGAGCTCGAAAAGCGAAATGGATGAGCAAAGGAGGAAGAAGGCGTAGGTGAAAAGGTGGATCCTTATCCCCTTATATGGACGGATGAAGCTATGCGTCCCCCACCAGCCTGGTGAAACTCGCCTATCTCCCAAGCGCCTTAATCAATGGCGCGGATGGGTTACCCACGTCCATATTGATGGGAATCCCGGAATAAGGGGGCACGATCTCCGCTTTGATAAGACGTGCCAAGGAAACCGCCTCGCTAAACGCGCTAAGGTGGAACAGTAAAAAAACGATTCATATAAAGGCCTGGCCGTGGTGTGATGTCACGCCGCGGAATACGTCAGCAGATCTGTGCAAAAATTATTCTCTCTACGGTGGTATGTGGAACTTGTTTTGCAGAGCCGGACACTATCCTTGTGTTCAAAACCTTCTATGAAGTATTCGGAGGAGGAACCCGCCTTGGAATGCCGAAGACAATATGCGCGCCGGACTTGTCGACATTGAAGCCTGGTGCAGGGGCTACTGAGGGAGTCCTGGACTAGGGGGTGTCCGGATAGCCGAACTATCACCGTTGGCCGGACTCCTGGACTATGAAGATACAAGATTGAAGACTTCGTCCCGTGTCCGGATGGGACTTTCCTTGGCGTGGAAGGCAAGCTTGGCGATACGGATATGTAGATCTCCTACCATTACAACCGACTCTGTGTAACCCTAACCTTATCCGATGTCTACATAAACCGGAGGGTTTTAGTCCGTAGGACGAACAACAATCATACCATAGGCTAGCTTCTAGGGTTTAGCCTCTCTGATCTCGTGGTAGATCTACTCTTGTACTACCCATATCATCAATATTAATCAAGCAAGAGTAGGGTATTACCTCCATCGAGAGGGCCCAACCTGGGTAAAACATCGTGTCCCTTGTCTCCTGTTACCATCCGCCTAGACGCACAGTTCGGGACCCCCTACCCGAGATCCGCCGGTTTTGACACCGACACTCTTGCCATTGCTCGCCGCCGCTGCGCCTTCGTCTTCCTTCATCCTTCGCCTCTTGCAGCCGCCATGGCACCCAAAACCAGCAAAGGCAAGGGAGTGGCCAAGGACACCGGGGTGAAGGAGCCGCCGGAGAGCGAGTTGGCGGTCCATATCCGGGACTACTTCAAGCACCTGTGGGGGTGCAATAAGGGGGGGGGGAGACAACAGGGCATCCAGCCACGTGCGTCATCCCTGCTGCTTTCGTCGAAGCTGGCCCAAATCGGTACCCACTCTTCGTCGACTACTTTTCCTGTGGCCTTTGCCCCCCCTTCTCTGATTTCTTCAATGATATCATGCACACCTTTGGCTTCCACCTTCTGGATTTCACTCCAAACGCCGTGGCGTGCATGGCTCTTTTTGCGCATTTCTGCGAGGGCTTCGTCGGAGTGCTCCCTAACACGGAACTCTTCCGCCTCTACTTTTATCCTCGGATCCAAAAGGGAGGTGCCATCTCTGGTTGTGTCGCCTGGATCCCAAGGACCAAAGGGACATACCCGAAGGGCGCTCAGAAGGAGAGGTGGGAGGAGTGGCGGGGCCGGTGGTGCTGGATTGAGGAGGAGGATCCACAGGAATTCTGCAGGTTCGCCAGGCGCCGCCGGTTCACAGAAACGACTAGGGTGATGTCGACGCCGATGATGGGAAGCTCACGGTCGCCACCACCAGAATTCATCGCCTCACCGCTGCCGGGCTCACCCTGGAGATGATTGGGGCGGACTTCATCCGTCGAATCGCTCCTCTGCACAACAAGGGGAGGCCAGCCTGGCTTTTCAGGAATGCAGCTAACATCATGAGGCTTCGCCCCGGCCTGAATCACAACTGCACGGTGATGGGTGATGACCCACAAGTATAGGGGATCTATAGTAGTCCTGTCGATAAGTAAGAGTGTCGAACCCAACGAGGAGCAGAAGGAAATGGTGAGCGGTTTTCAGCAAGGTATTCTCTGCAAGTACTGAAATAAGTGGTAACAAATAGTTTTGTGGTAGGATAATTTGTAACGAGCAACAAGTAACAAAAGTAAATAAAGTGCAGCAAGGTGGCCCAATCCTTTTTGTAGCAAAGGACAAGCCTAGAAAAACTCTTATATAAAGGAAAACGCTCCCGAGGACACATGGGAATTATCGTCAAGCTAGTTTTCATCATGTTCATATGATTCGCATTTGGTACTTTGATAATTTGATATGTGGGTGGACCGGTGCTTGGGCGCTGTTCTTACTTGAACAAGCATCCCACTTATGATTAACCTCTATTGCAAGCATCCGCAACTACAACAAAAGTATTAAGGTAAACCTAACCATAGCATGAAACATATGGATCCAAATCAGCCCTTTACGAGCAACGCATAAACTAGGGTTTAAGCTTCATCACTCTAGCAACCCATCATCTACTTATTACTTCCCAATGCCTTCCTCTAGGCCCAAATAATGGTGAAGTGTTATGTAGTCGACGCTCACATAACACCACTAGAGGCTAGACAACATACATCTCATAAAAATATCGAATCTAATACCAAATTCACATGACTACTAATAGCAAGACTTCTCCCATGTCCTCGGGAACAAATGTAACTACTCACAAAGCATATTCATGTTCATAATCGAGGGTATTAATATGCATATAGGATCTGAACATATGATCTTCCACCAAATAAACCAACTACACTACAAAAAAATACACTTCCGTGATGATACGTGTTTGTCACGAGAGATCGCATTTTTGTCATGCATGTACATCCATGACAAATTTTTATGACAGTAATCAAGATAGTCATACCGTGCTATCGTAGAAGTGTTCCATGACATTACCAAAATTATCATCACGGAAGTGTCCACTTCCATGACGATAAATCGCGCGTCACAGAAGTGCTTTCGTCAAGGGTGACCGACACGTGGCATCCACTGTAACGGAACACCGTTAAGCTATCGGGTCGGGTTTTGGATCCGATAACCCGTTAACAGCCCCGACCAATGGGGATTTTCCACGTGTAAAATCATCATTGGCTGGAGGAAACACGTGTCGACTCATCGTTGGGACAGATGTCATCCACTCATTGGACAGAAGGCGCCTATGATACGTCGACACGTGGCACGGCCCAACAAAGGCCCATTCCTGTGAAAAGGCCGGCCTGTTTGACTTGGTCAAAAGGTGGCGGGCCGGCCCATGGAAAGCCTGTTAATGGCCTGTTCGCATATAGCCCATTTAAGGCCCGCTAACCCAAGGCCCGTTACGCCCTATCCGAATTAGGCCCAGTAGCGTCATCTGGGCCATCCAATATGATTCCAGCCCGTTTTCACTTTTGGCCCATGTATGGCCCATGACGCCTTTCGGCCCATATGAGGCCCTATGTAACTCTTGGCCTATTAACGGCCCATGGTGAAACTGGCCCGCAATGAACAGTGTATCACTTTACACCCATTAACGGCCCATGGTGAAACTGGCCCGTAATGAACAGTATATCACTTTATACCCATTAAGGGCCCGTTATTCAGTTGGGACGTTTCCGAAGAAATGTTATCTTCGGCCTTCTCGAGCCCATTTATTCTTGGGCTCATTTCAAAGATTCGCTTACTTACGACCCGTTCTTCGCATTTTTTCGCTTGTGGGCCAAATTCAGCCCGTGGTTACATCGACCGCTTGTGGTCCGTTAATCGCTATGCGTTTTCATAGCATCATCAAATACGCCCTATTAACGATGGCCCGTTATGGTCATACGGCCCGTATAAGGCCCATTGGTGATACGGCCCGTAGAAGCCCCATTGTTTCTACGGCCGGTAGAAGGCCCATTGTTTCTACGGACCATAGAAGGCCCATTGTTTCTATGGCCCGTAGAAGGTCTACTATTTCTACGGCCCGTAGAAGGCCCATGTTTCTGGCCCGTAGGAGGCCCAAAGTCACTACAAGAAATATTAGCCCATGGTTATTGTGGCCTAGTTTTAAAAAGAACTGCACCGACTACAAGCAAACAAATAAACAAGACAACAAGGAAATAAATAAGCAAGCAACTTATGCTAGGCTACCACGGCTGTTACATATTACATCCATTTGGGCATCAAAGTTCGCCACCAAGCAAATATAGGGAACAAAGCAGCATATCATATACACCGGTTGTCAAAGTTGGCGACCAGCGCAAATAAACGCCAAAAGAAAACAAATCCAGAACTGAAACCACTTGAAGATCTCAATAAACAATATCCTGGTACCCATAATGTCGCAAGATGCTTAGCAAGCTTATTAACTTTCTCTTATTTGGCGCTTAAATCCTCCAAATATTGTCATTGCACCGTAAAATATGCATCTGAATTCTGCAGGACTTCCTCGGTCCTTCACTTCCTATCGCAGCACATCGATCGATGTCTTTCAATTTGAAGTTGAGACTCAAGAAGACGAACTGATTCAGTAGCGAGTTCAAGAGCTTGTGCCAGCGAGAGTGGCCAAGAATCGAACACTACATCAAGACATGACTTTTGGGTTCCCTCACCGTCGTCAAGATAGTTTTTATCGCTTTCTTGGAGACCAACAGTGATGTCTCACTATCTTGAACCTTATCTGCATTACTTCCTTTACCATTGGATAACGCTGCATCGTTTCTCCAATATTTTGTCCGCATTCTAAAAGAGAAACAAGCGCACACATCACATGTTTACTATGTTGTATATGAAACTCATTTTGGTAAATGAGTTCAAGAGTAAAGTGGACAGGATAACAGCATGAAAAAAACATATATCTATGTACCATGGTCACTTTATGGTCTATATCATTCTAGTTTTTGTTGCCAAATCAAGATAGAGACACAGTTCAAATAATATTTGTTCAAGACAAAGCAGAATAGACAGAATATAAGTGTGGGTAACTATAGAGCAATAACAACACTTGTAATGTGCATGACATGAGAACATAACTGTTTATTCAATTGAAACTGAAATCAACATAGAGCAGGTTACAACAGCAAACCAGTTAAAGAAACAGGTTTAAAACATACCTGTTGCGCCATTGGAGTTTCAATTCCATCCTTCAAATTTGAAAATAGTTGGTATGAGTAAATACAGTAATGCAAGAGCAAAGGACTATGAACCATAGCTACAGAACCTGACCTGAGAACAAATTTTCTTCTCCTTTAAGCGTTGAGTTGGGATTCGGAGTGGTGGTCCTCGTGCTTTGGGCACTGCAGTTCCCTTACTAACCGCTCGTGTTTGGGTGATCTGTGGTGGAGACGGTGCTGTGTCAACTGGAACTGGGTTACTATCTGCCGGGGTTGGGGTTAGAAGGGGTGTAGCTAGTTCTCTGTCCAACTGGGTAGGGGTACAATCTGCGAGTCAGGTTATGTGTGGTGGATCTGGTCCTTGGGCAAGTACAACCATGGTTCTATCTGCATCAACTGGTAGCACTATCTTTTACAAGACCGTGTTGTTACTCCCTTAGATACTGCCATCACGCTCTCCAATTCAAATGGCTGATAAACAAGAAAAGTAATTGAAAGTATAGACATTGTATGATAGACAGGTGCAATGGATAGTGGGGAATAAAAGAGGGCATGAAATAATTCATATTTATGTTGTCTAACCAAATAGGATAGCATGACACAATTTCACATATATGATGGCTAACTAAACAGAATAGCATGACACAATTTCACATTATGATGGCTAACTAAAAAAGATGGAAAGACATAGTTCAAAATATGAGACTATGTAAACAGGATGACATGACATAACTATATAATGTGTTTATTAAATAGGTTGGCATGCCATAATTCACATACATTCATGGATAGAATGCCATAATTCTAAATATGATGACTGTAAACACTAAACAGGATGAGATGATATAACTATATGATGTCTTCATTAAATGGGTTGCCATGCCATAATTCAGATAGATGATGTGTATGTACTATGTAAACATGATGGCATGATATAATTCAAATATATGATTTATATAGTAAGCAAGTAAGCAGATGGCAATCTATATATGATGTAAAAACTAAGCAATGCAAGACAACATGCACGACATGGGTAATATAACCCTGCCAAGTTTGAGCATAGACCTCGGGGGAAATAGGACTGGTCATCGGTCTAAATCCTCCTCCGAGGAGCTCTCTCAGAGCCAACAAGATGTCTCGCTTCAGCAGTAGCATTGTCTGCTCTCAATACCTTGTTTTCACTCCAGATACTTCCATCACCGCTTCAAATGGCTGATGCACAGGAAGAGTAGTTGAATATACAAACGTTGTCGATAAATGGAACACGTAATACAAAAAAATGATAGCATGATATAATTCACATACATGATGATTGGCTAAACAGCATTGCATTGCATAATTCACATATATAATGCCTTTGCAACAATATAGCATTGTATAACTCACATATATAATGTCTTGCAACAATATGGCAATGCATAATTCACGTATATGGTAATTAGACACTGAACAGGTGGCATTCACACAAAGCATGTCTAAACTAATCAAATGGCATAGCAATGCGAGACACCATACACACGATATGAGAAACATAACCTGCCAAGTTAGATCATACACCTCGGGGATAGGACTGGTCATCTGTCTCAAATCCTCCTCCGAGGAGCTATCTCAGAACCAGCGAGATATGCACTTCGTCGATAGCATAGTCTCCTCGTCGAAGACCTTGTTTTCACTCCAAATTTTCCATCACTGTGTGAAATGGCTGATGCACACAAAGAGCAGTTGAATGTACTAACATTGTTGACAAATGTAATATGTAACGAAAAAAAAGGATGGCCTGATATAATTTACATATAAGATGACTGGCTAAGCAGGATGACATTGCAAAATTCACATATATGATGCCTGGCTAAACAAGGTGGTGTTGCATAATTCACATAAACGATTAATAAACTAAACAGATGGCATTCGCACAAAGGATGTATAAACTAAGCAGATGACATATTTGATGTATAAAGTAAGCAATGCAAGACACCATATGCATGATATAACCAACATCAAGATGCCAAGTTAGAGCAAAGACCTCGGGGGTAAATAGGAGCTATCTTCTCCTTCGAATCCCCTCGTAACAGATATCTTCTTCTCGATTACAATCCAAATGCATGGAGGGGGCTTCCTTTGCGCCTACCATGGAGCGACGTCGCATGAAATTATATTGCCACACAAGGCTCGCTCTTTTGCTCTACATGTTCAGTTCCATTGTTTACAATAACTGCCATGCATAGGAATAAAACATAGTGAGATTATGTAAGGAGTGCATGCAGAAATCCAGAGTGATGGTAGCAACTCGTGGATAGACCCAAAACCAATAATAGCGAGCAGAGAATGGCTTCAGCTAATAAATACAGATAATGGCTTCTTTACTGTTTGTTTCCCACCCAACATGAAACTCATAGTAGACACCGGAGATTAACCAGATAGTAGATAGATACTATTGATAGCGGCCCGATATGTACCCCACAACCATTTAAAACTCAAGTTTGACCATTAGTTTGGAGCTGACTCGAGTCTAATCGGTGAACAGGACGATAAAGTAGCATGTAATATTAAGCGATGCATAACGTAAGCAGACACGAAAGAGTGCGACCTCTCTTGCGGACCCGTGTAGTCCTCGAGGTCATCTGCTCGGTTGATGATGGTAATGCAGTTTTCATGGCTGCCAGTGGCGGGGAAGAAGATCTGAGGTGGCGAAAGACAGTCTGGAGGCCGGATCCCTGCTGTGCTGGACCCTTCTGTCGTTGGAGCAGCTGAGCTGGGGTGGACGACGGCGCAACAGGAGCGGGACAAACAACCCAAGATTTTCTTTGACAACTATCTGTAAGAGAAGTAGTTCTGTAAGGGCTCGTTTGAATTGGAGTATTCCAAAAATGTAGGGATAGGAAATAGACAGGAATAGGATAGGAATGCACGTGCAAAACATAGAATTAAAAAACACAGGATTTCTGCCAATCTGGGTGTTTGATTCACAACAATTGGAAGATCACATGATGCAAAGAAGCATGGTGAGATTAAGTCAAACCACAAGAAAATGTACGGTTATAATGCTATTATGCTACAATCTCTTAGTCTTGTGCTTCATGAATAGGAATTTGAAAAGGAGGACAAGTGAAAATTAAAATTCCTACGTTTTTTCTTTCAAGGAGACACTAAAGGAACAAATCTGTGTGCTCAGTGGACAATATATATAACATGTAGAGTAAAAAGAGATGCAACAAGTGTACAACCTCTTTGGCGAAGCCATGTCGATCTCAGCGTGATTGGGTTGGCGGTGAGGATGCTCCGCTGACTTTGCTGTTGGAGGAGGGAAGAAGATCTTAGGCGTCTGGAGATGGAGCCCGAGGTACTTTGCTCACCGTGATGGAGGGTTTCATCGTTGGAGCAGCTCGGTGAGTTGTACGACGCCGAGGTGAAGCGAGACAAGATAGACAACGAACAACGTTAACTCGAGTGGAATTCTAATAGCATCTCCAATACATGACGTAAAATACATAACCACAAAGTGCTAGATGTAAAATACATCAGCCGCTCATATATGAACTTAATCGTCGAAACTGAACTTAATCGTCAAATCGAACCTAATCACAAAACTGAATTTTCTTTGTCGAAACTGAATTTTGTCTTTAAAACTGAACGCACTAGCAAGGTGAGGCTACACGTCGGTTGATCGACTTTTTCATCTCTCGTCACCGATTTTGTAGCCATTGATACGAAATCAAGGGCCTGCGGTTCATCTTCAACCTCCACCCCGAGCCGCCACCACCACCGCCAAACAGCAGACCCGCCGCTCGCTCATGGCGGCGGTGCGCCGCCCGCCCGCCCAAAACACTCCTCCGCCGGTCCGCCGCCACCCGGCCATCCTCTAGGCCCCCACGTGCGAGCTTTTCTCCGGCGATCCCCACGCCACCGCCCGCCAACGCCCGCCACCGCCGGTGACCATCGCCCCCATCCTGAACCCTAAGATAGATATGGGGTACCTCTCCGGCGAGCCCCCCTCCCCGCTGCGGCTAGTTCTTAATAATTTGATATGTGGGTGGACCGGTGCTTGGGCGCTGTTCTTACTTGAACAAGCATCCCACTTATGATTAACCTCTATTGCAAGCATCCGCAACTACAACAAAAGTATTAAGGTAAACCTAACCATAGCATGAAACATATGGATCCAAATCAGCCCTTACGGAGCAACGATAAACTAGGGTTTAAGCTTCATCACTCTAGCAACCCATCATCTACTTATTACTTCCCAATGCCTTCCTCTAGGCCCAAATAATGGTGAAGTGTTATGTAGTCGACGTTCACATAACACCACTAGAGGCTAGACAACATACATCTCATAAAAATATCGAACGAATACCAAATTCACATGACTACTAATAGCAAGACTTCTCCCATGTCCTCAGGAACAAATGTAACTACTCACAAAGCATATTCATGTTCATAATCAGAGGGGTATTAATATGCATATAGGATCTGAACATATGATCTTCCACCAAATAAACCAACTACACTACAAAAAAAATACACTTCCGTGATGATACGTGTTTGTCACAGTAGATCGCATTTTTTGTCATGCATGTACATCCATGACAAATTTTTATGACAGAATCAAGATAGTCATACCTGTGCTATCGTAGAAGTGTTCCATGACATTACCAAAATTATCATCACGGAAGTGTCCACTTCCATGACGATAAATCGCGCGTCACAGAAGTGCTTTCGTCAAGGGTGACCGACACGTGGCATCCACTGTAACGGAACACCGTTAAGCTATCGGGTCGGGTTTTGGATCCGATAACCCGTTAACAGCCCCGACCAATGGGGATTTTCGACGTGTAAAATCATCATTGGCTGGAGGAAACACGTGTCGACTCATCGTTGGGACAGATGTCATCCACTCATTGGACAGAAGGCGCCTATGATACGTCGACACGTGGCACGGCCCAACAAAGGCCCATTCCTGTGAAAAGGCCGGCCTGTTTGACTTGGTCAAAAGGTGGCGGGCCGGCCCATGGAAAGCCTGTTAATGGCCTGTTCGCATATAGCCCATTTAAGGCCCGCTAACCCAAGGCCCGTTACGCCCTATCCGAATTAGGCCCAGTAGCGTCATCTGGGCCATCCAATATGATTCCAGCCCGTTTTCACTTTTGGCCCATGTATGGCCCATGACGTCTTTCGGCCCATATGAGGCCCTATGTAACTCTTGGCCTATTAACGGCCCATGGTGAAACTGGCCCGCAATGAACAGTGTATCACTTTACACCCATTAACGGCCCATGGTGAAACCGGCCCGTAATGAACGAAGATATCACTTTATACCCATTAAGGGCCCGTTATTCAGCTTGGGACGTTTCCAAGAATGTTATCTTTCGGCCTTCTCGAGCCCATTTATTCTTGGGCTCATTTCCGAAGATTCGCTTACTTACGGCCCGTTCGCTATTTTTCGCTTGTGGGCCAAATTCAGCCCGTGGTTACATCGACCCGCTTGTGGTCCGTTAATCGCTATGCGTTTTCATAGCATCATCAACACGCCCTATTAACGATGGCCCGTTATGGTCATACGGCCCGTATAAGGCCCATTGGTGATACGGCCCGTAGAAGCCCCATTGTTTCTACGGCCGGTAGAAGGCCCATTGTTTCTACGGACCATAGAAGGCCCATTGTTTCTATGGCCCGTAGAAGGTCTACTGTTTCTACGGCCCGTAGAAGGCCCACTGTTTCTACGGCCCGTAGGAGGCCCAGTGTCACTACAATAAATATTAGCCCATGGTTATTGTGGCCTAGTTTTAAAAAGAACTGCACTGACTACAAGCAAACAAATAAACAAGACAACAAGGAAATAAATAAGCAAGCAACTTATGCTAGGCTATCACGGCTGTTACACATATTACATCCACTGGGCATCAAAGTTCGCCACCAGTGCAAATATAGGGAACAAAGCAGCATATCATATACACTGGTTGTCAAAGTTGGCGACCAGCGCAAATAAACGCCACAGCAAAACAAATCCAGAACTGAAACCACTTCAGAAGATCTCAAGAAACAATATCCTGGGTACCCATAATGCTGGCAAGATGCTTAGCAAGCTTATTAACTTTCTCTTGTTTGGCGCTTAAATCCTCCAAATATTGTTTGTTGCACCGTAAAATATGCATCTGAATTCTGCAGGACTTCCTCACCTTCACTTCCTATCGCAGCACATCTGATCGATGTCTTTCAATTTGAAGTTGAGACTCAAGAAGACGAACTGATTCAGCAGCGAGTTCAAGAGCTTGTGCCAGCAGAGTGGCCAAGAATCGAACACTACATCAAGACATGACTTTTGGGTTCCCTCACCGTCGTCAAGATAGTTTTATCGCTTTCTTGGAGACCAACAGGATGTCTCACTATCTTGAACCTTATCTGCATTACTTCCTTTACCATTGGATAACGCGTATCGTTCTCCAATATTTTGTCCGCATTCTAAAAGAGAAACAAGCGCACACATCACATGTTTACTATGTTGTATATGAAACTCATTTTGGTAAATGAGTTCAGTAGTAAAGTGGACAGGATAACAAGATGAAAAAAACATATATCTATGTACCATGGTCACTTTATGGTCTATATCATTCTAGTTTTTGTTGCCAAATCAAGATAGAGACACAGTTCAAATAATATTTGTTCAAGACAAAGCAGAATAGACAGAATATAAGTGTGGGTAACTATAGAGCAATAACAACACTTGTAATGTGCATGACATGAGAACATAACTGTTTATTCAATTGAAACTGAAATCAACATAGAGCAGGTTACAACAAAGAAACCAGTTAAAGAAACAGGTTTAAAACATACCATTGCGCCATTGGAGTTTCAATTCCATCCTTCAAATTTGAAAATAGTTGGTATGAGTAAATACAAGAATGCAAGAGCAAAGGACTATGAACCATAGCTACTGAACCTGACCTCGAGAACAAATTTTCTTCTCCTTTAAGCGTTGAGTTGGGATTCGAGTGGTGGTCCTCGTGCTTTGGGCACTGCAGTTCCTTTACTAACCGCCGTGTTTGGGTGATCTGTGGTGGAGACGGTGCTGTGTCAACTGGAACTGGGTTACTATCTGCCGAGGTTGGGGTTAGAAGGGGTGTAGCTAGTTCTCTGTCCAACTGGGTAGGGGTACAATCTGCGAGAGTCTGGGTTATGTGTGGTGGATCTGGTCCTTGGGCAAGTACAACCGTGGTTCTATCTGCATCAACTGGTAGCACTATCTTTTCTGAAGACCGTGTTGTTACTCCCTTAGATACCGCCATCACGCTCTCCAATTCAAATGGCTGATAAACAAGAAAAGTAATTGAAAGTATAGACATTGTATGATAGACAGGTGCAATGGATAGTGGGGAATAAAAGAGGGCATGAAATAATTCATATTTATGTTGTCTAACCAAATAGGATAGCATGACACAATTTCACATATATGATGGCTAACTAAACAGAATAGCATGACACAATTTCACATTATGATGGCTAACTTAAAAGATGGAAAGACATAGTTCAAAATATGAGACTATGTAAACAGGATGACATGACATAACTATATAATGTGTTTATTAAATAGGTTGGCATGCCATAATTCACATACATTCATGGATAGAATGCCATAATTCTAAATATGATGACTGTAAACACTAAACAGGATGAGATGATATAACTATATGATGTCTTCATTAAATGGGTTGCCATGCCATAATTCAGATAGATGATGTGTATGTACTATGTAAACATTATGGCATGATATAATTCAAATATATGATTTATATAGTAAGCAAGTAAGCAGATGGCAATCTATATATGATGTAAAAACTAAGCAATGCAAGACAACATGCATGACATGGGTAATATAACCCTGCCAAGTTTGAGCATAGACCTCGGGGAAATAGGACTGGTCATCGGTCTCAATCCTCCTCCGAGGAGCTCTCAGAGCAACAAGATGTCTCGCTTCAGCAGTAGCATTGTCTGCTCAATACCTTGTTTTCACTCCAGATACTTCCATCACCGCTTCAAATGGCTGATGCACAGAAGAGTAGTTGAATATACAAACGTTGTCGATAAATGGAACACGTAATACAAAAAAATGATAGCATGATATAATTCACATACATGATGATTGGCTAAACAGCATTGCATTGCATAATTCACATATATAATGCCTTTGCAACAATATAGCATTGTATAATTCACATATATAATGTCTTGCAACAATATGGCAATGCATAATTCACGTATATGGTAATTAGACACTGAACAGGTGGCATTCACACAAAGCATGTCTAAACTAATCAAATGGCATAGCAATGCGAGACACCATACACACGATATGAGAAACATAACCCTGCCAAGTTAGATCATACACCTCGGGGGGGGGGGGATAGGACTGGTCATCTGTCTCTGAATCCTCCTCTGAGGAGCTATCTGTAACCAGCGAGATATGCACTTCGTCAGATAGCATAGTCTGCTCAGAAGACCTTGTTTTCACTCCAGAATTTTCCATCACTGTGTGAAATGGCTGATGCACACAAAGAGCAGTTGAATGTACTAACATTGTTGACAAATGTAATATGTAACGAAAAAAAAGGATGGCCTGATATAATTTACATATAAGATGACTGGCTAAGCAGGATGACATTGCAAAATTCACATATATGATGCCTGGCTAAACAAGGTGGTGTTGCATAATTCACATAAACGATTAATAAACTAAACAGATGGCATTCGCACAAAGGATGTATAAACTAAGCAGATGACATATTTGATGTATAAAGTAAGCAATGCAAGACACCATATGCATGATATAACCAACATCAGCATGCCAAGTTAGAGCAAAGACCTCAGGGGGTAAATAGGAGCTATCTTCTCCTTCTGAATCCACCTCAGAACAGATATCTTCTTCTCGATTACAATCCGAAATGCATGGAGGGGGGCTGCCTTTGCGCCTACCATGGAGCGACGTCTGCATGAAATTATATTGCCACACAAGGCTCGTCTCTTTTGCTCTACATGTTCAGTTCCATTGTTTACAATAACTGCCATGCATAGGAATAAAACATAGTGAGATTATGTAAGGAGTGCATGCAGAAATCCAGAGTGATGGTAGCAACCTGTGGATAGACCCAAAACCAATAATAGCAGCAGAGAATGGCTTCAGGTTAATAAATACAGATAATGGCTTCTTTATTGTTTGTTTCCCACCCAACATGAAACTCATAGTAGACACCAGAGATTAACCAGATAGTAGATAGATACTATTGATAGCGGCCCCGATATGTACCCCACAACCATTTAAAAACTCAAGTTTGACCATTAGTTTGGAGCTGACTCAGAGTCTAATCGGTGAACAGGACGATAAAGTAGCATGTAATATGAAGCGATGCATAACGTAAGCAGACACGAAAGAGTGCGACCTCTCTTGCGGACCCGTGTAGTCCTCGAGGTCATCTGCTCGGTTGATGATGGTAATGCAGTTTTCATGGCTGCCAGCGGCGGGGAAGAAGATCTGAGGTGGCGAAAGACAGTCTGGAGGCCGGATCCCTGCTGTGCTGGACCCTTCTGTCGTTGGAGCAGCTGAGCTGGGGTGGACGACGGCGCAGTAGGAGCGGGACAAACAACCCAAGATTTTCTTTGACAACTATCTGTAAGAGAAGTAGTTCTGTAAGGGCTCGTTTGAATTGGAGTATTCCAAAAATGTAGGGATAGGAAATAGACAGGAATAGGATAGGAATGCACGTGCAAAACATAGAATTAAAAAACACAGGATTTCTCGCTAACTGGGTGTTTGATTCACAACAATTGGAAGATCACATGATGCAAAGAAGCATGGTGAGATTAAGTCAAACCACAAGAAAATGTACGGTTATAATGCTATTATGCTACAATCTCTTAGTCTTGTGCTTCATGAATAGGAATTTGAAAAGGAGGACAAGTGAAAATTAAAATTCCTACGTTTTTTCTTTCAAGGAGACACTAAAGGAACAAATCTGTGTGCTCAGTGGACAATATATATAACATGTAGAGTAAAAAAGAGATGCAACAAGTGTACAACCTCTTTGGCGAAGCCATGTCGATCTCAGCGTGATTGGGTTGGCCGGTGAGGATGCTCCGGCTGACTTTGCTGTTGGAGGAGGAAGAAGATCTTAGGCGTCTGGAGATGGAGCCCGAGGTACTGCTCACTGTGATGGAGGGTTTCATCGTTGGAGCAGCTCAGGTGAGTTGTATGACGCTGAGGCTGAAGCAGGACAAGATAGACAACGAACAACGTTAACCTGAGTGGAATTCTAATAGCATCTCCAATACATGACGTAAAATACATAACCACAAAGTGCTAGATGTAAAATACATCAGCCGCTCATATATGAACTTAACTGTCGAAACTGAACTTAACTGTCGAAACTGAACCTAACTGTCAAAACTGAATTTTGCTGTCGAAACTGAATTTTGCTGTCGAAATTGAACGCACTAGCAAGGTGAGGCTACACGTCGGTCGACTGACTTTTTCATCTCTGGTCAGTCGATTTTGTAGCCATTGGATACGAAATCAAGGGCCTGCGGTTCATCTTCAACCTCCACCCCGAGCCGCCACCACCACCGCCAAACAGCAGCCCCGCCGCCATGTCGGCGGTGCGCCGCCCGCCCGCCCGAAAACACCCTCCGCCGGTCCGCCGCCGCCCGCCATCCCTCTAGGCCCCCACGTGCGAAGCTTTTCTCCGGCGATCCCCACGCCACCGCCCGCCAACGCCCGCCACCGCCGGTGACCACCGCCCCCATCCTGAACCCTAAGATAGATATGGGGTACCTCTCCGGCGAGCCCCCCTCCCCGCTACGGCTAGTTCTTCCTTCACCCCGGCGAGCCCACCCCTTGAAAATCGACTGACGCAAAAGTCGATTCAGTCGATCAAGTGTAGCAAATCGAGCAGCATCGCAAGCAAGAGCAAGAGCGAGAGCAGCAAGCACGAGCAAGAGCAATAGCAAGAGCAGACCAGGCAGGGTACCGAGAGCAAGAGCAGAGCAGGAGCGCGAGCGAGAGCTAAAGCAGCAGCAGCTCCTACTGATGTGGACGTCGCGGCCGAGGGGGCGACGCCGTGGAGGAAGTGGCCGGCGACGCCGCCGTGGATGGAGCCGCGCCGTGTTGGCTCGTGACCGAGCGCCGGCAGCACCGTGAGATCGAATCAAGAAGAAAATGCGGCGATTAGTGTACAACCTCTTTGGTGCTGCCGATTAGGCCGCAGCTTCATCCGAGGAAATGGTGATGATGATGCTCTTCCGGTGGTGCAGGTGAAGACGACGGTGTGGGAATGGAGGTGGCGCGAAAGACGAGGGGAACATCGGGGCAACTCCTTGGAGGTGGAGGACGGGGTGGCTAAACCAGCGGGACGATGAGATCGATGACGGATCCTCATCCGGTATGGTGGATGAGGGACGTCGAGGTGTTGCTGTGGACGACATCGTCGGGGAAGAGGCTCCGGCTGGGTGGCGGACGGAGCAGGGTGTGGGGTTTCGTCGCGGGTTTTCGCGGCCTCGGTGTATGAATGGGTGAGCGGATGGGATGGCAGTGGGGAACCATGGCTTAGAGACGCGCTTGTCCGAAATGTGGGGTAAGTTACGAAAGTACCCCCCACCGATTTGAGGCGGTTCTTTCGGTTCTGGGGTACCACGGGCATTTCACGTGTCGGGATTGCACATGAGGTGGGAGTTTTCGCGCGCGTTGTAATTTCGGAATAGCAAGGCGCGGGTTGAGATGAAGGGAGTTGTCGGAGCACAATGAGACAAATATATATCTTAAATATTTCGGGCTAACAAGGCGCTGGTTGAAATTTCCGGACAAGCCTAACGTGTACTGTACCAAATCAATGCGCACTACAAATGTCATTCAAAACTTTGAATTCATGTTATGTTCAATTAAAATATTTCGCTACGTGTATAATGCATGCAACCTACTACTCAAATGAACGTTTTAGTGCATTCCAAACGTATAAACTACCATTTCAATATGAACTAAATTTGAATAAGATCTACAGTAATGATTGTTGTGAAGTCAAAGCATTTGAATTCGTTTCTCTGTTTTAATAAGATCTACAATCATCATTATTGTCAAGTTAAACCATCGTTTGTGTATTATCTTCACAGCACACCACACGATTAGTCTCGAGTTACATATGAACTATGTGTACTATATGAACTCGAACTAGATTTTTTGAATCCACTTTATTTTGATTTCAAATCACATTACATTTCTAGCTCTAGCTAGATCTTCATAATCTAAACCATGTCTCATATGTATAATGTGTTTATCACATTATGTATGGTTGGTGCCCCGCCCCCTATGCCTACAAGTATTTAGATGTGAGTTGCAAACACCACACATTACCACAAATTCAAATAAAATGTGAGAATGTTCGATATATAGTATTGTTTAGATTGCTCGATATTTAGTTGTAAGCTGCAAACGCCGCACATTATCACAAATTCAAATAAAATGTGAGATTGTTTGATGTATAGTATGGTTTAGATTGTTTGGCATTTAGCTGTGAGTTGCAAATGCCATGCATTATCACATTATGGTATAACATGTGCACAACACGTGTATCACTGCTATATTCATGCATGCAATGTTTAAAACACTATGATCTCCTATTCAAATATATGAATCCGCTTTCATATCAAATTATGATCTTTGCTAGTCTCTTACACCCACACAATCCTCTAGCCTTTGTAGCTACCACTAACTTTGTCTCGTCCATGCACACGCCCTCCTCGCCCTCCCCCTCCCTCGGCATTCTATCCACCGGGCACATTCATTTTTTTCTTTAGGTCGTTCTCCCAGAGTCTCCACAACTCCTTTCCGACACACACCGATCGATAGACCTCTCCGGCGATGCCTACCTACAGCATACACACACAACTTCAATCTCCTCCTTTATGTGTCCTTGCCTCGTGTCTCTCATATGGTCAGACACACGTGTAAACTCTCGCCCCTCTTTTCATCGATCTCACAACCGCACACTCCTCCCCTATCTAGCTAGTAGTTGGGCCTCTCGCACCACCTCCTAGCTCCATTCTCTCTGTCTATCCGTCTCGCTGGGCCTTATTTGCCTCTAACAAATGGACGTACACCGACCGATCTCTCGCTATACATATAGCCAGCTAGGTCCTTATAACTCCTTTTTACCCACACATCGATCGATCTACCTCATTAGTTGTGTCTCTCGCTTCTTCCGACGAACAACAATTGATCTACCGATCTAGTTAGGTTTGCTTACCAAACACATGGTTCCCCTTCATCATCCATGGATGCGTCCTGACAGATCTATCACGCAAAGGCACACACAGAAACACATCCCCACTCTTATTGATAACATTGCAGTTCCACCCTCAGTTTGTCTAGTAGGCCTCTCCCAAGATCTCTGAGAAGCAACTCCATCACCCATCCAGCACTCTACCCCTCTCCCTCCCTCTCCCTCCCTCTCTCTCCTCTCTCTCTCTCCCATCATATTTCCCATCCTTCAGTTATGTATGGATGTCGACCGATCTCCCTCAAGACATAGCTGGGTCTCTCCTTCTCAACACATATACGAGTCGTTCTACCTCTATAGTTAGGCCTCTGCCTACCCCTCCCCCCACACCCTCCCCCCCACACACCGATACATCAAGCGCTCTAGTCATGTCTCCCTGCCACACACAAACTTGACATGTGCCCTCTAACGTTCCAGTGGGCAGTCGCCCTATATCTTTGACTTGCACACACACACACACACACACACACACACACACACACACACACACACACACACACACACACACACACACACACACACACAATTTCGATGGCTCTCTTCATCGATCTCGCACCCACCCACTTGATCCTCTCTTCGACTCTATCGATAGCTATGACCCCTGCCTCTCTTCTCGTGGATTGCCCGACCCTCTATGTATGATATGGATAGGCCTCCATTTCACACACATTGCATGCAAAATTTTGTTTGAGATGTCATCGACACATATTCCCACAAATAATTCACGAAATCAACCCCCCACCCTACCCTGATGTCTACTACACAACCTTCTTCTTATAGACGTTATTGGGCCTGCAAGTGCACAGGTTTGTAGGACAGTAGCAAATTTCCCTCAAGTGGATGACCTAAGGTTTATCAATCCGTCGGAGGCGTAGGATGAAGATGGTCTCTCTCAAGCAAACCTGCAACCAAATAACAAAGAGTCTCTTGTGTCCCCAACACACCCAATACAACGGTAAATTGTATAGGTGCACTAGTTCGGCGAGAGATGGTGATACAAGTGCAATATGGATAGTAGATAAAGGTATTTGTAATCTGAAATAATAAAAACAGCAAGGTAACAAGTGATAAACGTGAGCGTAAACGGTATTGCAATGATAGGAAACAAGGCCTAGGGTTCATACTTTCACTAGTGCAAGTTCTCTCAACAATAATAACATAGATAGATCACATAACAATCCCTCAACATGCAACAAAGAGTCACTCCAAAGCCACTAATTGCAAAGAACAAACGTAGAGATTATGGTAGGGTACAAAACCACCTCAAAGTTATTCTTTCCAATCTATCCGGTGGGCTATTCCTATAAGTGTCACAAACAGCCCTAGAGTTCGTACTAGAATAACACCTTAAGACACAAATCAATCAAAACCCTAATGTCACCTAGATATTCCAATGTCACCTCAAGTATCCGTGGGCATGATTATACGATATGCATCGCACTATCTCAGATTCATCCAACCAACATAAAAGTACTTCAAAGAGTGCCCCAAAGTTTCTACCGGA
Organism: Aegilops longissima; assembly: GCA_021605205.1. Lineage (NCBI taxonomy): Eukaryota > Viridiplantae > Streptophyta > Magnoliopsida > Poales > Poaceae > Aegilops > Aegilops longissima. Next base: position 173,839,743 of record CM038682.1, read on the forward strand.
GAATCAAGAAAACGTGTGCCAACCCCTATGCATAGGTTCATGGGCGGAACCCGCAAGTTGGTCACCAAAAGATACATCAAGTGGCATGTGATATCCCATTGTCACCACAGATAAACATGGCAAGACATACATCAAGTGTTCTCCTAAAAGACTCAATCCTATAAGATAACTTCAAAGGGGAAACTCAATTCATCACAAGAGAGTAGAGGGGGAGAAACATCATAAGATCCAACTACAATAGCAAAACTCGGGATACATCAAGATCGTGCCATAGATGCTCCAAGCAAAACACATATCATGTGATGAATAAAAATATAGCTCCAAGTAAAGTTACCGATGAACGAAGACGAAAGAGGGGATGCCTTCCGGGGCATCCCCAAGCTTAGACGCTTGGTTATCCTTGAATATTACCTTGGGGTGCCTTGGGAATCCCCAAGCTTAGGCTCTTGCCACTCCTTATTCCATAGTCCATCGAATCTTTACCCAAAACTTGAAAACTTCACAACACAAAACTTAACAGAAAACTCGTAAGCTCCGTTAGCGAAAGAAAATAAAACACCACTTCAAGGTACTGTAATGAACTCATTCTTTATTTATATTGGTGTTAAACTTACTTTATTCCAACTTCTCCATGGTTTATAAACTATTTTACTAGCCATAGATTCATCAAAATAAGCAAACAACACACGATAAACAGAATCTGTCAAAAACAGAACAGTCTGTAGTAATCTGTAACTAACGCAAACTTCTGGAACTCCAAAAATTCTAAAATAAATTGGTGGACCTGAGTAATTTGTCTAGTAATCATCTTCAAAAAGAATCAACTAAATAACACTCTCCAGTAAAAAGTTCTAGCTAATCTCGTGAGCGCTAAAGTTTCTATTTTTTACAGCATGATCATAAAGACCTCACCCAAGTCTTCCCAAAGGTTCTACTTGGCACAAACACTAATTAAAACATAAAAACACATATAAACAGAATCTAGATGGATTATTTATTCCTAAACATAACCAAAAATAAAGAAACTAAAATAAAATTGGGTTGCCTCCCAACAAGCGCTATCGTTTAACGCCCCTAGCTAGGCATGATGATTTCAATGATGCTCACATAAAAGATAGGAATTGAAACATAAAGAGAGAATCATGAAGAATATGACTAGCACATTTAAGTCTAACCCACTTCCTATGCATAGGGATTTTGTGATCAAATAACTTATGGGAACAATAATCAACTAGCATAGGAAGGCAAAACAAGCATAACTTCAAAACTTTAAGCACATAGAGAGGAAACTTGATATTATTGCTATTCCTACAATCATATGTTCCTCCCTCATAATAATTTTCAGTAGCATCTTGAATGAATTCAACAATATAACCAGCACCTAAATCATTCTTTTCATGATCTACTAGCATAGAAATTTTATTACTCTCCACATAAGCAAAATTCTTGTCATGAATAATAGTGGGAGCAAACTCAACAAAATAACTATCATGTGATTGAAAATTAAGATCAAGATGACAAGTTTCATGGTTATGATTATTCTTTATAGCATACGTGTCATCACAATATTCATCATAGATAGGAGGCATGCTTTCATCATAATAAATTTGCTCATCAAAGCTTGGGGGACAAAAAATATCATCTTCATCAAACATAGCTTCCCCAAGCTTGTGGCTTCGCATATCATTAGCATCATGGATATTCAAGGAATTCATACTAACAACATTGCAATCATGCTCACCATTCAAAGATTTAGTGCCAAACATTCTGATGCATTCTTCCTCTAGCAATTGAGCACAATTATCGGAATCCTTATTTTCGCGGAAGACATTAAAAAGGTGAAGCATATGAGGCATCCTTAATTCCATTTTTTTCTAGTTTTCTTTTATAGACTAAACTAGTGATAAAACAAGAAACAAAAAGATTCGATTGCAAGATCTAAAGATATACCTTCAAGCACTCACCTCCCCGGCAACAGCGCCAGAAAAGAGCTTGATGTCTACTACACAACCTTCTTCTTGTAGACGTTGTTGGGCTTGCAAGTGCATAGGTTTGTAGGACAGTAGCAAATTTCCCTCAAGTGGATGACCTAAGGTTTATCAATCCGTGGGAGGCGTAGGATGAATATGGTCTCTCTCAAGCAACCCTGCAACCAAATAACAAAGAGTCTCTTGTGTCCCCAACACACCCAATACAACGGTAAATTGTATAGGTGCACTAGTTCGGCGAAGAGATGGTGATACAAGTGCAATATGGATAGTAGATAAATGTATTTGTAATCTGAAATAATAAAAACAGCAAGGTAACAAGTGATAAACGTGAGCGTAAACGGTATTGCAATGATAGGAAACAAGGCCTAGGGTTCATACTTTCACTAGTGCAAGTTCTCTCAACAATAATAACATAGATAGATCATATAACAATCCCTCAACATGCAACAAAGAGTCACTCCAAAGCCATAATAGCGGAGAACAAACATAGAGATTATGGTAGGGCACGAAACCACCTCAAAGTTATTCTTTCCAATCAATCTGGTGGGCTATTCCTATAAGTGTCACAAACAGCCCTAGAGTTCGTACTAGAATAACACCTTAAGACACAAATCAATCAAAACCCTAATGTCACCTAGATATTCCAATGTCACCTCAAGTATCCGTGGGCATGATTATACGATATGCATCACACAATCTCAGATTCATCCAACCAACATAAAAGTACTTCAAAGAGTGCCCCAAAGTTTCTACCGAAGAATCAAGAAAACGTGTGCCAACCCCTATGCATAGGTTCATTGGCGGAACCCGCAAGTTGGTCACCAAAACATACATCAAGTGGCACGTGATATCCCATTGTCACCACAGATAAACACGGCAAGACATACATCAAGTGTTCTCATAAAAGACTCAATCCGATAAGATAACTTCAAAGGGGAAACTCAATTCATCAAAAGAGAGTAGAGGGGGAGAAACATCATAAGATCCAACTACAATAGCAAAGCTCGGGATACATCAAGATCGTGACATAGAGGGAACACGAGAGCGAGAGAGAGAGAGAGAGAGAGAGAGAGAGAGAGAGAGAGAGAGAGAGAGAGAGAGAGAGAGAGAGATCAAACACATAGCTACTGGTACATACCCTCAGCCCCAAGGGTGAACTACTCCCTCCTTGTCATGGAGAGCGCCGGGATGATGAAGATGGCCACAGGTGAGGGTTCCCCCCTTCGGCAGGGTGCCGGAACAGGGTCCCGATTGGTTTTTGGTGGCTATAGAGGCTTGCGGCGGCGGAACTCCTGATCTAATCTTCTGTTCTGGAAGTTTTACGATACGTAGGTATATATGGGTGCAGGGAGTACGTCGGTGGACCGAAGGGGGGGGGGGCACAAGGCAGGGGGGCGCGCCCTAGGGGGGTGGGCGCGCCCCCACCCCCGTGGCCAGCTCCCGTATCTTCTGACGTAGAGTCCAAGTCTATCCGGTGGCTTTCCTTCCAAAAATAACTTCTCCAGTTGATTTCGTTCCGTTTTGACTCCGTTTGATATTCCTTTTCTTCTAAACACTGAAATAGGCATAAAACAACAAATCTGGGTTGGGCCTCCGGTTAATAGGTTAGTCCCAAAAGTAATATAAAAGTGGATAATAAAGCCTAATATTGCCCAAAACAGTAGATAATATAGGATGGAGCAATAAAAAATTATAGATACGTTGGAGACGTATCACACCCCCACCCCCACCACAAAACAAAAAACACTCACGAACGCGGTTTGTATCTCTCACACACACCCACGTAGGTGGGGGACGTGCATGAAGAGAAGAGGTGCATGCACGGCGCACGTACTCCCGTCTCTTTCCCAACCACACCCGCGCGGGTACACGGTGGAGCTCATTTCTGTACGAAAAAGGCAGCCCACGTGGTAATCTGGCACGTGTTCTGGTTGTCCACTTGGTGGAGGGAGGATCGTCTACCATGGGTGAACAAACAAATTGCGACTTGACGCGTTATGTTAAACTAAAAAAAGAGGCAAACCATGTGGGGCATACCTTAGAGGCAAGGCTCTATACACTGGAGTACTTTTGATGTGTCCCGTCAACTCGCAGAACGAGGAGAAGCTTGCTTAGTACTCCATCTCCCCCACCCATGGGCGCGGTGGCTCGCAGGATGAGGTGAAGCTTGCTCCTCCCTCGCCCATGCGCGCGGTGGCTCGCAGGACGAGGAGAAAAATTTACTACTCCCTCCGTTTACTCCTCGTCCCTACTACCTTGGTTATAGAGATTATATCATATTGTTTGGAATATATATGTCCTTTAGTAGATTTCAATATGAACTACTAGTACATACTCCAAACACTGATGTATGAAGACGTATTTTAGAGTGTACATTCACTCATTTTGCCCCATATTAGTAGCACTCTCCCTCGCCCCTCGAACCTCGCCCACGTGGTGGACGTGCAGCAAGTCATTCGGTCTCATATAGCCAGAACAATATATACTGCACTACCATTATTGCTCGACTTCCCGATGAGGCGAAGAGCCAATCGCAAGGTTAATATTTTGGAGATGCCAAGCGCAAGGTTATAGGAGAACGAGTAGTAGGTGCCGCGTCATTTATAAATAATTTTTTTCTTCATTGGCACGTACACAATATGATAGGTTCATATGGAGGGAAAAGGAAACCGCTCCACTATATACATAGTCAGGACGGGCCAGCCTACACGATTGCTTGTTGGGGTTGCTCTCTTCACACTCTCTCGCACAAAACGACTGTGGTCACATCTCTAACATCCCGGGGAATCACGTCCGCTTGGGGAAGGGGTGGATGCTTAGTGTAGATGCGGTGGCCGTCGCCGACGGTGAAAACCCACTGTCGGCACGTTCCCCGCTGTTCTCTCTCACAAAGCCGATGAGGTTGCCTTTGTCCCTTGCTCACTCCCGCGACGTGGGAAGTTGCCGCCTCCCGCCGCCCTGCTCAAGGTTGAGCTACATCCCTCAGGTACAACTTCCTTTACAACCGGCTTGCACCACTGCTCCAGCTGCCCACATCACTCCCTGTGGATATTTCTCTACTTCTTTGCCCCGCACATACCTGATACCTCTACTGGCTTCTACGTACTGTATTTGTGATGAGTTTATGTCTCATCAACTAGTCCTAGTAATCTTATTCTAATCACGCTTCTTCAATTTCTTTGCCACAGGATGCTCATCTCGATTTTGGTGAAACTACACAAAATGATCCGATGGTCAAAAGGTTGCAAACTTCATTTATTAGGAAGCTCGAGCGTTGCCCGACAAATTGAAGCCTGGTCAGGTTCACGGTTCAAGGGCTAGGGACTGCATGGATCATTTTTTCTTTAGCTGCCTCTGTTCTGAAATAAGTGTCAACTTTAGTAGTAGTACAACTTTGTACTAAAGTTTGCACAAAGTTGAGACACTTATTTTGGAACGGAGGGAGTACATATTTGCTATGATCTATCAATCATTGAGATGCAATAGCATGCATGTTAGTCTCCTTTGTATTTGATGAAATGTTGCAACGGGCAACCTTGGATGCAAGATACATGTAACAGGAGCTGGAAGCTTCATAGCATTGTACAAATTTATCTCGCTGATAAATTACAGTACGTACTAGTACTATACTATTACTTCCTCCTTTCCTAAATATAAGTCTTTGTAGAGATTTCACCATTAACCACATGCGGATGTATATAGATGCATTTTAAGTGTAGATTCATTCATTTTGTTCCGTATGTAGTTCACCTAGTGGAATCTCTACAAAGACTTATCTACTAGTAATAGCTAGCCCCCACTACTAGGAATTCTCTATCCTCTCCTTGAGCCACATCATCAAAATTTACATAGCCGTTAGATGAAGTAAATCAGTCATAATAGCCGTCTGATCTAGACGTTGAGAGGCTCCGCACTAACCACATGCAAGCATGCAGAAATACCGTGGCACATGCATGTGAGTGGGTTTTAAATCACATCAACATGTCTGCATGCAAGCATGCACCGGTAGCATGCATGTAAGTGAGCTTTTAAGTCCCATTAACATGTCAAAAGGAAAAATATAATCCCATTATGCAGTAGGAGTTGGCTGATCTTTTTTCCTTACGTGGGATGATCTAAATGATGATGGGAGTTTATTTAGTTTGGCTACCACATTTGTCATGCGGTTATAGATTTTATTTTAGTTCTATGAAATCAATAATTTTGCGCAGAGAGATATACCGCTGTTACGCGGCAACGCGCGGGGACTCATCTAGTAATATTTAGGAACGGAGGGAGTACTATGTAAAGAGTTTGGTGTCGCACGGTGATAGTGTGAGGTGGGCCATGTAATCACTGAGCCTGCGTGTTTTCACTGCTCTTGCACTCCTCCGCTGTAAGAATGGAGAAAATTGTAATCTACTACCTCCTTTCGCCGAAAGCGTGGGACATCCAACAGTCCTACCACCTCAGTAATAAAGACCAATGAGCCGTCAAATCACATAGACCCAATAGTAAGTTGGACGGACGAAGCAACCATCACTCTTGCACCAGTGAGAGGTCGCGTCCGCCCTTCCCGAGCATGAATGCAGCACTGAATCTTTGGAGCGGCGCTGACCGTTTCGGGCGGGAAGCGCGCGTGGGCGATGGAGGGGCTTTGGGTGGGCCAGGCTGGTCAGGAGCGGGCGTGGCAGCTGTCCGCATGTCCCTACCGGACACGCCCAGAAACGGGAGGATGCACCGACTCTCGCGGCTAAAATCGTACACTACACACCATATCTCTGTAGGAGTAGGTCGATCTGTCGCACTCTCTAACACACACATGCTGTTAAACACACACACGCACACGCACGCACCTTGGTTTCGTTGCACCTTCTAACGTGACTTATTATACCTAGACGGAGGGAGTAGTAAGTATACGAGATACGGTGGCACACTGACTTAAGTCGAATACAAGTGCCTAAAATTTGTGTGCATGTTATAATAAGGATTCACTTAAAATAGTACGTGAGCGAACAGAGGGATCAATTGGACAATGTTCCCGAGCAGTAGTGAGATGTGTGAGGTACTAAGATACACCGCTGGCACTTTTAATTTTTCTTTTTAATTTGTTTGTTTCACCCTCTGACTGGTGGGACCCAACGTACTACGTGGAGAGAGGTAAGTTGACTAAGGCTACATTATTTCTACACCACTATGGATAGTCTTACCACCAAAGCCACATGACACGATTATGATTGAAATCCTAATGACTCCCACAGACACACAAAAAAACACGTCATGCCTGTCACACGAATGCAGGAATGTATATGTAGCGACCCGACCTCAGATGGTCAAGTCTACGTGCTTCAAAGGTCATCCCCGGGATCGAAGAATCTTGACACACAAGAATCAAGAATTTATAACAGAGTAGCAATCACACACTTATTACATCGAATGTCCCAAAAGAGAACTTATTACAATAATATGGCTTAAGGCCATCTAATGCGATAACAGCGGAAGGCTTGGAAGATAAAGTGAGTCCATCAACTTCAACGGCATAGCTGAGCTGCACGACAACGACCTAACGAACCTTACTCCTCGTCTGAAAAGTCTGCAACATAATACTTTGCAGCCCGAGAACGGGTCAGCACATGGAATATGCTGGAAATATAACACAATAGAGCAGAACAGAATAATGCTATCACTACATGCATATTTGGCTGGTGGAAAGCTCTATGGTTATAGTTTTGCGAAAAGCCAATTTTTCCCTACAACAAAGGAATAGATTTTAATTTAACTATCATGGTGGTTGAAACATTGAGAAGGTATATCCCCAACTCAATCCCAATTAAAGTAGTTAACACCCAACAATTTTAATTAGGAGTGATGAGATACATGTGAATACTCAAGTACTAGATACTCAAAATTGTCCATAACCGGGGACACGGCTAACCATGATTAGATTGTACACTCTGCAGAGGTTTGCGCACTTTTCCCCACAAGACTTGATCGCCTCTGTTGAATTCTCGCACTACATGGTGTTTGAGAAACGGATGACCGAGACATAGTCTTTCAGAAACATTAACTCTCTACTCCGGGTAGACCATACCAAACGTACAAAACCCACTACCTGCTGATCTACCTCTTCAAGAGCTTCACATAACTTACTCAACTATGCTAGAGCCCATAGTAGCTTGTGGCTGCACACGAAAGTTTCTAGCATGAATAATCTCAGTTCCCTTTGAGCCTGGGTGGCGGTCCATAGGAAGATCACACGGGTACTCCGGGATTTCCAAAAAGTAAAACAAACAACACTGGGTTCCCGAGGTGCCTCAATCCACCCAGATGTTAATTTTAAGTTGCCACCTTAAGTTGAACCATTAATTAACAAACTCACATCTGTCATGGATTCACTCAAACCCAACCACGTCTACGAGCATAGCATAGCAATATAAGCAACACGTAGAAGTAACTCCCAAGGGTTTGATAGTAACAGGGCAATAGGTTCTACCTCAACTACTACTTCCCAACCCACAAGTTAATGACATCCTAACCATGCAATGTTTGGGGATTGGAACTAATGCATAAAAACTGGGTATGAAAAGAGTATGATCAATGTGTTACTTGCCTTGCTGACGATCCGCGAATCCTAGAGACTCGTAGTAACACGCTTCGCACTCCGAGAATTCTATCGCAAGCAAACTATAACATACATAAGAAACAAGCAAAGATGCACAAGCAAAACTTCAACTAAAAGAGGTTGACCCAGAAAGTTCAACTTAAGAACTCCGGTTCGCAAAAAGAATCAAACCAAAGGAGCAACGAAACTCAAATGGCGAGAGAAACAAGATCCGTTTACTAATCTGAACTAGGGTCAAATTTTACAGAATCAAAATCTTGTTTAAGTTGTTAAAGCGGAAAGAGAGTCTCGAGACGAAGATCTAGGCGCTTGAATCGCCTGATTCCGACTAACGAGCGAAAAGATAAGCGAAACTAAGATCGATCGTAAATCGCGATCGTAAAAATCGCGAATAAATCCAAAAAGAAAAAGCGACGAACAGACTAACGAATGAGCGTTCGTTATCTAGATCTAAGCGAAGAACACGTTCGTTAAACGAGCGAGCGAATGAACGCCGCTAAATAAATAAACCGGAGAAAACCGATCTATTAAAAAACGAAAACTAGGGTTTCTAAAAACCAAACAATTTTGTTAGAAAAGCGGGCGGCTCGGATCCGCGGATACCTCCAGCGAGGGGGGTTCGGCGAGGCGGGCGGCGGGGGCGGCGGCGGCGGCGGAGGCGGCGATCGCGGTGGTGGTGGTGGTGGTGGTGGTGGTGGGGGGGGGGGGTATTTAAGAGAGGGGGTCGGCTTAGAGGAGGGGGCAAGGTGGTGGCGGCGGAGTCCGGTCGGCGGCGGCAAGCCTTGCCAGCAGGAGGCGGCGGCGGTTGGCCGGCCTGCTCAGTGGTTTTAGGCCCAGGCGAGGCGTGGGGAATTTTTTTAAATAATTCCACTACGTAAAATAAATCCTATAAATTAAAAATAAAAATCTAAAAATGCCAAAACAAATTTTCACCGTCTAAATGAAATATTTAGAACGAGATGAACATTTTCTTGGCCCTAAAATGCAATTTTAGAAAACGTGCAATTTTTCTAATGCGAATAAAATCCAAATAAAATCAAATAAAATCCAACAAATGATTTTAAGATTTTTCCTCCAATATTTCAATTGTTTTGGAGAAGTCATATTATCTCCCCTCATTTATTTTATTATGAAATATTTTTCGGAGAGAGAAATAATTAAAATCAAAGATCCTCGTTTTCGCTATTTGATAATAATCAAATATGAAAACCGGAAAATCCCCAACTCTCTCCGAGGGTCCTTGAGTTGCTTAGGATTTCGAGGATTGCGGAATGAAGATGCAATAAAATATGATATGCACGTATGACCTATGTATAACATTCCAAATTGAAAATTTGGGATGTTACAAACCTACCCCCCTTAAGATGAATCTCGTACTCGAGATTCGGGTTGGCTAGAAAATAGGTGCGGGTGGTCCTTGCGAATATCATCCTCTCGGTCCCAGGTGGCCTCCTCCTCGGTATGGTGGCTCCACTGAACTTTGCAAAACTTAATAACCTTGCTGCGGGTGACTCGGCTGGCAAAGTCAAGAATCTTCACTAGCTTCTCCTCATAAGTCATATTACTGTCCAACTGAATTGCCTCCAGGGGCACTGTCGGTGTCAAAACCGGCGGATCTCGGGTAGGGGGTCCCGAACTGTGCGTCTAGGCGGATGGTAACAGGAGACAAGGGACACGATGTTTACCCAGGTTCGGGCCCTCTTGATGGAGGTAAAACCCTACGTCCGCTTGATTGATATTGATATTGTGGATGTTTACAAGAGTGGATCTACCACGAGATCAAGGAGGCTAAACCCTAGAAGCTACCCTATGGTATGATTGTAAGGGTTGTTGTGATTGTAGTCCTACGGACTAAAGCCATCCGGTTTATATAGACACGGAGAGGGCTAGGGTTACATAGAGTCGGTTACAATGGTAAGAGATCTGCATATCAGACGCCAAGCTTGCCTTCCACGCCAAGGAAAGTCCCATCCGGACATGGGGTGAAGTCTTCAATCTTGTATCTTCATAGTCTTGGAGTCCGGTTGATGATGATAGTCCGCCGATGATAGTCCGCCGATGATGGTAGTCCGCAATCCGGACACCCCTAATCCGGGACTCCTCGGTAGCCCCGAACCAGGCTTCAATGACGATAAGTCCAAAGATGCGTGTAGTCTTGGCGTTGCAAGGCGGGTTCTCCTTTAAGTTCCATGTACCGCGAACGTGTCCGCTTCCTCATCAATGTTGTGCGTCTTGGCTTCCACGCCTAATAATGGCCTTCTTCCACACGTCAGCGAATGTGAAAAGCCGTGGTGTCTTTATGTTTTACCCCTAGTTGTGCGAACAATCTGCCTATAAGGGAGGCAAGAATCCAGATCCAAATCACCATCTTCCTCTCGCAAATACTCATCGGAGCGCTTTCGACCAAGAATCCATTCCATGATGGACCCTCAACGTGGCTCCTCTTCTCGCGCTCCCGGCCCTTTGCCAGGAGATTGGAGGAGATGCTCTGTTCCGCACAACGAGCTGGTGAAGCTTCAAATGGGGGGATATCTCCCTCCGGCCTTCATGGTTCCGGTTCGAGCCGGGCTAGCCACCTACAAAGGTGGGAAGCAAGCGGAGGTTACCCCTAATCCCAACAAAGGGGAGCGGGTATGCTTCGTCCCCTATCTGATAAGGGGGCTCGGATTTCCTGTACACCCATTCCTCCGCGGGCTCCTAGAGTTCTACGGGCTCCAGCTTCATCACCTTACGCCCGCCTCAATCCTGCATATTGCGGGTTACGCAGCTCTTCTGAGCTTTTCCGGGCGTCGAGCCCCACTTCGCTGTGGAAGAGGTTGTTTTGCCTTGTACCCGCTCTCACGAGGGGTCCATATATCAAGTGGGCGGCGCCAAATATGGCGCATTGCCGGACCGGATATCCATCCGGAACCCCTAAAGCGCCCAAGACCGGCCTTGAATGGTTTTATATAAAAGACGCCCGCTGCGGACCCTGTTCGGATCGGCCTCCCGGAGTTCAGCAATGCTCCTCTGAAGAAACGCCTTAGTTGGCGTCCGCGGAGCCCCCGACTGGAGGAAGACAAGAGCGTCCATTATCTGATGGGCGAATAAGGTTCTCGCCCATGCCGGTTGACCATGGTTGGAGTCATGGCAACATGCATTACGCGGGGGGTGCAGCCACTACAATACAGGGGCCACCCCATGTGGGATTTCAACGGGGAGGACGATGCCACCCGTCATGACCGCGAAGGGCCGGAATCGGTCGAAGATCTGGTGACGATCTTGTCCGGCCTGTATAAGGGGGAGAAGGAGGATTTCCTTCGGACGAAACCGTTAAATGGGTTTTCCATGAACAATCCCCGGCCTTGGGTAAGCGAACACTTAGAGTGTCCGACCCGTGCCTTTTGAAACTTAAGTTTCTTACATTGTGTTCTTCTTTGGACGCAGGAACTGCGCCGGACTGTGGAGGGAATGTTGAGTCCGGCTCTGCGGCTTGAGGATCCAGAGAGATCCCGGGATCCGGCCTCTGAAGAGGATCCGGACATAAAGGTGGAGCTAATCGACGGGGTGTTCCACCAGCTTAGCATGGACAATGTTTTAGTCGCCATCACGGCAGACTATCCGGACTATATCCGCTTCCTGTAATTGCGGCGAAGCCCGATACCGCTATTCCTTCCTTGCTTATTTCGACCGCCAGATATGATAGCGCTGTGCAGGAGGCGCCCCTAGGGCGAGAAGCCGAGCCCGCGGTGGCTGACCAACAAGGGCCAGTTCGGACCGGTAGGCGGAAGAGGAGCGCGGCGCGGACTGAAACGTCGCCGCAAAGGTGTAGCTCACAATTCATTATCTTTAGAGCAACGTTCCTAGGAAGCGTTTTGAGTGCTCATGACTTTTATAGGGAAAAAAGCGTCCGCCGGACTGCGGGCGTGGAAGTTGTCAATCCAACCTCTACCAGCCGGGCTCCCGCACCCGGTCGAGGAGGGCGGCGCAAAGCGCGAGCCGGACGTTCCTCCAACGGAGGATGCCGAAAGACTGTCCGCCACCAAGTCTGAGGTGGAGAGTGCCCTGAATCACAGGCGCCACCGGACAGTATTTTGTGACGCGTGCTTCTCCCCCGAGGCGTTGAATGCCTTTAACACGGGGGACGCGCACCTTCGTGTTGCTCAAGATAGTTTTACCAGAGCCACGGAGCAGTATGTAAAAGACATACGGGTAAGAGAATTTAATAGTGGTATATGCCAGTAGCCCCCGAGACTTAAAGTAGTTATATTAACTGATTTAAGGATCATATGAAATGCAGGATCTTACCGAGAAGAATACCCGACTGTCTCAGGAGCTGCAAGAGTGCAAGGCCCAACTGGAGGCCGCATTTTCTGGCGCAGGAGGAAACGCAAGGACCTCTCCTGGTAACGCATTGTTTTTAGAAAGAAAAGTAGCGCTTGGCCGTTGCGCAAGTCTAAAAAATGACATTGCAGGTGCTGCCGGACAAGATCCGGACAGGCAAGAACTTGCGCCAACTAAAGGCGGTGAGAGGTGCTGCATAAGGTGCATCATGAAAGGAACAAGCTCCAGGATGCCCATGCCCAGCTTGGAGAAGAGCTGAAAGGCGTTCGGGCCGAGCTGTCAGGCTCCGTTAAGGAGAATCAACGGCTTCGTCGCGGCATATATAGTAAGTTCTTGAGCGAACTCCTTTGAAAAGAAGAGTTCGGCGAGGAAGTCAATTTGACAGAATATATCTGTTGGTATGCTCATAGGTCGCCCTGCGGAGGAGATGCCCGTAACAACGGGTGATCAACTTCCCGAATTGTTACAACTGATCAAACGAGTTCGGCAGGCTATGAGTGGCGTCGTCCAGGCGTTATGGCCAGCCCTCTCCATACCCGAGGGTCTTGGGGAGCTTGCGGAGAAGCTGCAGGGAGTGCGGCAGCGCTTCCATGTATGGAAGATTTCGGCCTGCCGACAAGGTGCTGTGGAGGCTGGGCCATGGTGAAGACGCGGTACAAGAAGGCGGATCCCAACCACATGGCGAAGTCGGACTGTGGGGCCCGATGGGAAGGAGATCCTGTGAGTTTAGTATCGGCCAAGTGGAGTTGGCATAAAATTTTCCCAACAGACTGTAAATTAGACAACCTGTTAGACGGGATTGAGGAAGAATACAATCGGTCGATTTGACAATGTATTATAAAATGACATACAGAATGCCTTCTAGCCGATTGTAGATCATTTGTCTTTGCCGACCTTTTAAGCCGACCTCGGGACCCTAGAGTCCAGGTGTGTCCGAATACCTTCTCGGTTATGAAACAACCGGGTATGCATGGAGACCGGCGTAGGGGTCATCGGTGCTTTATCGCACAAGTGCCCAACTAGTTATGTTATATTACATGGTTAGTAAGAAACATCTTCCGGGAGAATAGTTTCATTAAGGGTTCCTTTCATTGGGGGTGGCATGCCCTAAAGTGCATGTCCGGACTGCGAAAAAGAGCGAAAACATCTGGGGCAGATAAATAAGTGGATAAAAATCATCTTTTAAGTCACCGACCGAATATTCCCTTAAAACGCTAGCTTTCGGCTTCACCGATCCGAGGTACACATCCGGCTGACCGGCGAGAATAATCGCAGAGGTGCTCCTTTACCTCCTAGCCGAACAATCGGGAGCGTGGGGGTAAGCACAGAGAGCCGAGCAACCCAGCTTGGCCAAAACTTAAGTCATATCGATGCATATAATGGTGAATAAAAGGTACATGTAGAGGCTTGACACATGTGCTGGGCATGAAGCCCAGATAATTAAGCTTCGTAAAGAAGCCCCGAGTATAATGAGTGCGGGTAGCACATCAATTGTCTTGTGAACGTTATGCGGGTAAAGCCCTTAAGGCTTGGATGAATAGGGTTGAGAAGAAAAGATAAACAAAAGGCAGCTGAAATAAATAAAAAAATTTGGGCGGGGAAGGGGCGAACTCTTAGTCCGCGCTAGGCATAGAATCGTCGGAGGCGGGCTGCGTTCCATGGGTTCGGCTTGAGTCGGTTATCCGATGCATTTCGTAGATGCTACGCTCCGCCGGTCAGGACTTGATCGATGATGAAGGGGCCTTCCGATTTGGGCTTGAGCTTGTCCTTCTTCTTGTCCGCAGGCGTAGAACCAGTTCGCCAACGCTGTAAGTCTTGGCCCGTACTTCTACCTTTGATATCTTGAGCCTGCTGGCGATAGAATGCGGAGCGAGCCTTGGCGACGTCGCGCTCTTCCTCAATGTGTCCAAGCTGTCCTGCCGATCCAACTCGGCTTCTCTTTCTTCATACATGCGCAATCGAGGTGAGTCATGAATGATGTCGCAGGCAAAACTGCTTCGCGCCGTATACCATAAAAATGGTGTGAATCCGGTAGTACGGTTAGGCGTTGTCCGCAGCCCCAGTCGGTCGAGCTCCTCTACCCAGTCGTGTCGATTTCGTGAGGACCGCACTAGTCCGGGTTTGATGCCGCTCATTATTAGACCATTTGCTCGTTCCACTTGACCGTTGGTTTGAGGATGATAGACTGAAGCGTAATCGAGCTTGATGCCCATATTTTTGCACCATGATTTAAACTCATCGGCGGTGAAGTTCGTGCGTTATCGGTGATGATGCTATGGGGACACCATAACGGTGTACTACCCCGGATATAAAGTCTATCACTGGTCCGGACTCTGCCGTTTTAACCGGCTTGGCCTCTATCCATTTGGTGAATTTATCCACCATGACCAATAGGTACCTTTGCTTGTGGGTTCCCCCTTTAAGTGGTCCAACCATGTCAAGCCCCAGACATGACGGCCAGGTAATGGGTATGGTTTTGAGGGCGGTGGGTGGCATATGGCTCGATTAGCAAGAGCGACAACCGCATCTTTGGACTAAGTCCCGAGCATCTGCTCGGGCTGTCGACCAATAAAATCCTGTCGGGATGCCTTTCCTACAAGGGCCCGAGCTGCGGCGTGGTGTCCGCCTAGTCCGCATGAATTTCAGCCAGGAGGTTCCGCCCTTCCTCTTGGAGATACACCTTTGAAGGACTCGGTTGTGCTTTTCTTATAAAGTTCTCCTCATAGACCTTGTAGGCTTTAGATCACCGGACAATGCAGCGGGCCTCATTTTGGTCTTGAGGAAGCTCCTGCCTAAGCAAGTAGGCGAGAATGGTTACATCCACGGGCAATTACTGCCATTATGTTGTGGTCGGAAGGTGTTATGTCATCGGCTGAATCGCGGTTGGCGCGGCTTGTTCCGGTTTGTTAGTTCGGACTCCTCTTCCCATATCTACGATGGCTTGAAGAGCCGTTCGAGAAAGATATTAGGAGGGACAGCGTCGCGTTTACGCGCAATGCGTGCGATCGTCGGCCGCTTGGTTATTATCCCGGGTGACGTGATGGAATTCAAGTCCTTCGAACCGGGCTGACATTTTGAGGACAGCGTTGCGATATGCTGCCATTTTCGGATCTTTGGCGTCAAAGTTTCCGTTTATTTGGGATATTGCGAGGTTTGAATCCCCACACACCTCTAGGCGTTGAATGCCCATGGAGATTGCCATCCGGAGACCATGTAAAAGGGCCTCGTATTCGGCTGCGTTGTTGGAGTCCGTGTACATTATCTGGAGTACGTATTGGACTGTGTCTCCGGTCGAGGACGTCAATACGACGCCAGCCCCCAGTCCGGCTAACATTTTAGAGCCGTCGAAGTGCATAATCCAATTAGAGTATGCGCCAAATTCTTTAGGGAGTTGAACGGTCCATTCAGCGACAAAGTCAGCCAAAACTTGTGACTTTATAGCTCGCCGAGGTTTGTAAGATATATCAAATGGTAAGAGCTCAATGGCCCATTCTGCAATCCTGTCCGTCGCGTCGCGGTTGTTTATAATGTCGTTAAGTGGTACTTGAGAGGCCACTGTTATCGAACACTCTTGAAAGTAGTGTCGAGCTTCCGGGATGCCATGAACACGCGTATGCTATCTTACGATAGTGCGGGTAATGGGACTTGCAGGGGTTAACACGATGGATCGTAGTATACTGGTTTTGAAGAGGGAATTTATGCCCTTCATTTCTCGTTACGACGGCCAGTACCGCTTACAACTTGATGCGTAGCTGCGATGTATAACAACATTGGTTCGCCCGGGTTGGGCGCAACCAGACCGGATTTGTTGCCAATATGGCCTTTATTTCTTGAGTCCGGCGGTGGCAGCATCCGTCCACTCGAAGTGTTGATCTTTGAGGAGGCGATAGAGGGTAATGCCTTTTCTCCTAGGCGGAGATAAAGTGGCTTAGAGCCGCCACGCATCCGGTCAATTTTGTATTTGCTTGAGGTCTTTTGGGATATCTAGCTGTGACAGAGCTCGGATCTTGGCTGGGTTTGCTTCAATTCCTCTACGGATCTGATGAAGCCCAAAGACTTTCCAAATGATGCGCCAAAAACACATTTTTTCGGATTCAACTTGATGTCATATGCTCTGAGGTTGTCGAATGTGAGCCTCAAGTCGTCTACTAGAGTTTCGACATGTTTAGTTTTGACGACTACGTCGTCCACGTATGCCTCTACTGTTTTGCCGATCTGGGTAGCGGACATGTCCGAATCATGCTTGATATGTTGCGCCGCGTTTTTAAGTCCGAAGGGCATCGTGTTGAAGCGAATGGTCCATATGGAGTAATGAATGTCGTTGCGGCGATCCGCTTCGCCATCTTGATTTGATGATAGCAGGAGTATCGTCCGGAAGCACAATGAATCGTGCCTGCGGTGGCATCGATGATTTGGTCGATCTTGCGGGAGGAAGGGATCCTTTGGGCAGGCCTTATTTAGGTCTTTGAAATCGACACATAGGCGCCATGATTTGTCCTTCTTTGGTACCATTACCAAGTTTGCTAGCCAATCCGGTGCTTGATATCTCGATGAATCCGGCTTCCAATAGCTTGGCTAGCTCTTCTCCCATTGCCTGTCTTTTGGGTTCGAAAATCGTCGAAGAGCCTGTTTGGTGGCTTGAATCCTTTAGGATGTTTAGGCTGTGTTTTGCCAATCTGCGTGGGATTCCGGCATATCCGAGGGTGCCGGCAAAATGTCCCAATTTTCCGAAGGAATTCTCGCATCTGGCGTCTACATCGAGGTTCAATTGTGCCCGATGGAGGCCGTCTTCGTGGGGTCCGTTGGGTGGACTGGAATTTGACTATTTCATCCGCTGGTTTAAAAGAGGTGGACTTGGATCTTTTATCAAGTATCACGTCGTCCTTGTTCACCGTGGAGCGCATCGCGGTGAGTTCCTCGACCGCTAGGGCTTCGGATAGTGCCTCGAGGGCTAGTGCGGCTGTCTTATTTTCGGCGCGGAGTGCTATGTTCGGATCACTAGCGAGAGTGATAATTCCGTTGGGACCGGGCATTTTAAGCTTCATGTACCCATAATGGGGTATAGCTTGAAAAATTGTGAATGCCTCTCGTCCTAATAAAGCATGATATCCGCTGCTGAATGGAGCCACTTGAAATGTGACCTCCTCGGACCTGTAATTGTCCGTGAGCGAACACTACGTCCGGCGTGATTTTTCCTGTGTAGCATGCTTCCGGCTGGGATTATTCCTCTAAAGGTTGTCTTGCTTCGCTCAATGCGGTTCCAATCTATTTCCATTTTTGGAGAGTTTCCTCATAGATGAGGTTTAGTCCGCTGCCGCCATCCATGAGTACCTTAGTAAAGCGAAGCCGCTTATCGGGCCGAGGACCAATGCGGTGGTGCCCGGCAGTTCGAATTTAGGTTAAATCCTTGGCATTGAAGGTAATAGCCGTGTCGCTCCATGGATTTATTCTTGCTACTTGGTAGACTTGGCGAGGTTCTTGAGTTGTCGTTTCGCATGTTATTGGATGCGAAAGGCTCAAGACTATTAACACCGTCTTGGTGTTCTTTGGGCTGGGATTCGAAGCTAGAAGCTCTTCGCCACTTTTGGCCACCTGCCGTAGTATCCAACATGCTCGAAGGCTATGAGTTGGAGTGGCGCCCTCTATGCTTTGCGGGTCCGTTTAGCCAGCCCTCGATGCAGTTCCGCACCCTTTAGGGGTTTTGGTTTTTGGTATTCAGCCCGGTGCTTGATAATGATGCACCCTTTGGTTCCGGACTAGGGATGTATTTGGGACGGATTATCCCAAAATTTACTTTCGGTTTTCGAGCGCTCTCCATCGCGCAGTGCTTTTGTACGATGGTCTCTAAGTCAACAAAGCGTGTAATGTCACGGCGACTTATGGCGTTTAGGATTCCTTGTCCGTGCAATTATTGCGAAGACCGAGATTATGTTTTCCTCTCGGCAGTCCTTTATCCTGTCCATAACGGGAGGAATCGGCCCGATGGTGATGTCTTGTCTCGGCGGGCTCTTGCCGAATTAGAGTTAGATCGCATATGTCTGGGCGGGTGGGTGGAACTAAGTCCGGAACCCTACCCATCTCAAGGCTCGAAGGCCGAGAAGTTTCCAATTTTGGAAGCTTGGATTTCTGGGCGTTGTCCAGAGTGCAGTCCGATGCGACTTTAAGTTCGATGTTTGATCGAAGCCCGTCCCTCCGCGGGAATCGGCATGGGGGTTCGGGATCCGGACATGACTAGTTTTCAATACAGGAGAAGCGTCGTCGCATTGTTCCTCTACCACTGCAACGTGGTGGGTGACCTAGGGAGAGTTAATTTCTCTCAGATCGGTTTTAAGCCCAATCTGATCGTAGTCTGTAGCGACTCCTAGGGCGGCGATGCGATCCAAGAGCTCGTTCTGGACGAGAGCTCTATTGGATCCAGCCGCTTCGGCGAATTCGAGCTGACGTGAAAATTGCTTTTGACGACTTGAGAGGTCGTTGTCGAGCGATGGCGGACGGCGGTCATAAGAAAACCACCTAACCGGATAGTTTGGCCGGCGGCCAAGGCTCCTTTGGCGAAAATACCGTCCTTGAAGATGGGAGGAGGCATCACGCCTATCGGTGACGACACAGAGGAACTCTCAATGAAAGCACCAATGTCGGTGTCAAAACCGGCGGATCTCGGGTAGGGGGTCCCGAACTGTGCGTCTAGGCGGATGGTAACAGGAGACAAGGGACACGATGTTTACCTAGGTTCGGGCCCTCTTGATGGAGGTAAAACCCTACGTTCTGCTTGATTGATATTGATATTGTGGATGTTTACAAGAGTGGATCTACCACGAGATCAAGGAGGCTAAACCCTAGAAGCTAGCCTATGGTGTGATTGTAAGGGTTGTTGTGATTGTAGTCCTACGGACTAAAGCCATTCGGTTTATATAGACACCGGAGAGGGATAGGGTTACATAGAGTCGGTTACAATGGTAGGAGATCTACATATCCGTATCGCCAAGCTTGCCTTCCACGCCAAGGAAAGTCCCATCCGGACACGGGGTGAAGTCTTCAATCTTGTATCTTCATAGTCTTGGAGTCCGGTTGATGATGATAGTCCGGCCGATGATAGTCCGGCCGATGATGGTAGTCCGGCAATCCGGACACCCCTTAATCCGGGACTCCCTCAGGCACTGTATCTCTTAATGGTATATCGACCATCTCAGCATGACACTTCTTCAACTGTGAGACGTGGAACACATCGTGAACTCCTGATAATCCTTCTGGTAATTCCAGCTTGTAGGCAACTTCTCCCATCCGTTCCAAAACACGGTACGGTCCTACAAATCTCGGGGCTAATTTTCCCTTAACTCCAAAACGTTTCACTCCTCGCAAGGGTGATACTCGCATATATGCTCTGTCTCCAATTTCATAGGTTACCTCCTTACATTTCGAGTCTGCATAACTCTTCTGCCTGGACTGAGCAATTTTCAGTCTATCACGGATCTGTTTAACCTTCTCCTCAGACTCCTTGATCAAGTCTGGTCCAAACAACTGTCGGTCTCCTACCTCATCCCACATCAGTGGTGTTCTGCATTTGTGTCCATACAGAGCTTCGAACGGTGCCATGTTCAAACTGGCCTGGTAGCTATTGTTGTATGAGAACTCTGCGTAAGGCAAGTTGTCATCCCAACTAGATACGTAATCTAGCTCACAGGCTCTCAACATGTCCTCCAGAATCTGGTTGACTCTCTCTGTCTGCCCATCTGTCTGCGGGTGAAATGCCGTACTGAACTCCAATCTCGTACCCAAGGTCTGGTGTAACTGTTGCCAAAACTTTGAAGTAAACTGTGTTCCTCTATCTGATACGATGGTCCTGGGAACTCCATGCATACATACTATCCTGGTCATGTATATCTTGGCCAACTTCGCACTTGTATAAGTTGTTTTCACTGGGATGAAGTGAGCCACTTTGGTCAAGCGATCCACTACTACCCATATTGAATCATATCCTGCTTTGGTCCTAGGTAGTCCAGTGATAAAGTCCATGCCAAGTTTATCCCACTTCCATTCGGGTATTGGCATAGGCTGTAACAGTCCTGCTGGCTTCTGATGCTCTGCCTTCACTCTCTGACATACATCACATACGGCTGCATACTCGGCAATATCCTTCTTCATACCGGTCCACCAGAAACGTTCTTTCAAATCCAAATACATCTTGGTGTTTCCAGGGTGTATCAAGTATGGTGAGTCATGAGCCTCCTGAAGTATTAACTTCCTGATCTCTGGGCCGTTGGGCACATAAACTTGGTCCTCAAACCATAAGGTGTCGTGCTCGTCCTCACGAAAACCTTTGGCCTTTCCTTTGCTCATCTTCTCCTTTATCTCAGCAATCTCTTTGTCCTCCTTCTGAGCTTCTCGAATCTTGTCCAACAATGTCGACTGAACCTCCATTGTTGCAATGAAACCTCTTGGAACAATCTCCAATCGAAGTTCCATGATATCCTCAGCTAACTCCTGCGGCAATCCCTTACTTTCAAGGATATTGGCATAACTCTTCCGGCTCAAAGCGTCTGCTACGACATTGGCCTTTCCGGGATGATAGTGTAGCTTCATGTCATAATCCTTTATAAGCTCCAGCCATCTCCTCTGCCTAAGGTTCAACTCCTTCTGTGTGAAAATGTACTTCAAGCTGTTATGATCCGTGTACACATCACAACGGTTTCCAATCAGATAATGTCTCCAAGTCTTCAATGCATGCACTACGACTGCTAAATCCAAATCATGCGTGGCATAGTTCAACTCATGGGGTTTCAGTTGTCGTGAGGCATATGAAACAGCCTTTCCGTCTTGCATAAGCACACATCCAAGTCCCAAGCATGAGGCGTCATAATACACTTGAAACTCCTTATGTATATCTGGCAATGTTAGGACTTGGGCTGTAGTCAAACGTTTCTTCAACTCCTGAAAACTTGCCTCGCAATCTTCTATCCATTTAAACTTGGTATCCTTCTTCAATAGTTCCGTCATTGGCTTAGCAATCTTGGAAAAATTCTCAATGAATCTCCGATAATATCCTGCGAGTCCAAGGAAACTGCGGATCTCGCCAACTGAAGTGGGTGCCAACCATTCAGTCACTGACCGAACCTTGCTGGGGTCCACTGCTACACCTTCTCCCAATATAACATGCCCAAGAAATCCAACTTCCTTCAACCAAAACTCGCACTTGCTGAATTTGGCGTATAACTGGTGTTCCCTGAATTTCTCAAGAACTAAACGCAAGTTCTCCTTGTGCTCCTCTTCGTTCTTCGAGTATACCATAATGTCATCAATAAACACCACAACAAACTTCTCCAAATACTCCATGAACACCTTGTTCATCATACTCATGAAATAGGCAGGGGCGTTAGTCAGTCCAAACGACATAACCGTATACTCCTATAATCCATACCACGTGGTGAACGATGTCTTTGGTATATCCTTCTCTCGGATCTTCAACTGATGGTATCCTGATCGCAGATCGATCTTCGAAAACACCTTGCCTCCTTGCAACTGATCAAACAGATCATTGATCATCGGCGGTGGGTACTTGTTCTTAATCGTTACTTCATTCAAGGCTCGATAATCAACAACCATCCTTAGGGATTTATCTTTCTTCTCGACCAAAAGCACTGGGGCTCCCCAAGGTGATGAACTCCTTCGAATATAACCTTTCTCCAACAACTCCTTGATCTGTTTCTTGATTTCCTCCAGATCATTTGCGGGCATCCCATAGGGTCTCTTGGATATTGGCCCTGTACCTGGCAATAGCTCTATCAAAAACTCGATGTCTCGATCCGGTGGCATGCCTGGTAACTCCTCTGGGAAAACATCTGGAAAATCCTTTACTACCGGTACTTCCTCCTGAACAACTCCCGTGAGGGCATTCACTTGGCTCCTCCTAGGCACATGCCTAGATACATACTTAATCCTTTTTCCTTCCGGGGTGGTGAGATAAATTGATTTGCTAGCACAATCAATGCTTCCTCCATACTTTGACATCCAGTCCATATCTAATATCACATCCAATCCTTGCGACTCCAAGATAATTAGGTCAGACGGAAAAACATGTGTGCCAATGGTTAGGGGTATCTGGTTGCACCATCGGCTAGCCATGTACTCTGCTCCAGACGAGCTCACTAAAAGAGGGGTCCTAAGGGTTTGGGTTGGTAGCTTAAACTTATCCACGAATCCCCTTGATATGTATGAATGCGATGCACCAATATCGAAAAGAACAAGAGCGGTAAATGACTTAACCAAAAACTTACCTATTACCGCGTCCGGCTGCTCTTCAACTTCCTCCACGTTAATGTGGTTCACTTGTCCTTTGTTGAATGGATTGGGCTTCTTCCCAGCGCTTCCATTTCCATTTCCATTCCTTCCTTCAGGGCAATCATTGGCATAGTGCCCTATCTTCCCGCACTTAAAGCAAGTAACTTGACCCAGGTCCCTTTTGGCGGGTGTAGCTGGGTTGGAGCGGTTCTGATTGTTATTAACTCCGTTGCCATTTCCATTCTTAGTACCATTGTGGTTATGCGATCCTCCTCCGGTGTGGTTGTGACCTCCATGGTTATGAACAAGTCCTCCCGAGTTCGGGGTTTGGCAGGGCTTCTGTTGAGCTCCTGAATTATACTTCCCTTGTCCATACTTCCTCTTACGGCTCTCAATCTGCTGCTGTTTCCCTTCAATCATAAGGGCCTTGTCTACCAACTCCTGGTAGTTGTTGAAGGTTGCCATCATCAACTGCATGCTCATCTCATCATTCAGCCCTTCCATAAACTTCTCCTGCTTTGTGGCATCTGTGGCCACATCATGAGGGGCATAGCGTGATAACTTGCTAAACTCATCCACGTACTGAGCCACAATATGGTTCCCCTGGCGTAAGTTGCGAAACTCGCGCTTCTTCATCTGCATGGCTCCAGCTGAGACATGGGCCGTGCGAAAAGCTTGCTGAAACTGGTCCCAAGTGACATTGGCTATAGGAAAAGTAGCCGTGTAATTCTCCCACCATGAGGCTGCTGTTCCATCCAATTGGTGTGCGGCAAAGCGCACCTTCTCAGCGTCTGTGCATCCTGCGGTGGTTAACTCCCTTCCAATACAGCATAGCCAATCATCAGCAACTACTGGCTCGGTGCTACTGGAAAACACCGGCGGCTGTAACCTCAGGAAACAGGCTAGATTGTCCACTGGTGGCGGGTTATTGTTGTTGTTGTTGTTGTTGCCCTGGTTCTGAACTAGCAATTGCATCAAAGCATTCTGCTGCTGGATCAACTGAGTAAGCTCCGGTGGGAAAACAAAAGCGGTGTCACGTCTCGGAGGCATCTGATGGGTTTAGATGGAAGAGATTAGAATAGAAAAAGGTCTAATGAGAAAACACTACCCATATGTACATGAGGCAAACACAAACATTTCACTCAATCAATCAAGCAAGGGCATACAAATGGTCTAGAACTATCGCAAAAGTGCTCAACTACTATTGGATACATGGGGGAAATACTACTAATATGTGGTGGTGATCTAGAAGTTTTGATCGGTGGAAGACTCCATGATGTCTGCTCCAGCTTCGTCTTCGTAGTCATCATCACTTGGATCGAAATCGGTGTCGTCGATGACGATGTAGTTGTCCGGGCAAGTGGGGTCATCATCTTCTTCTTCCGGTGCTGGTCCTCCCATGAATACTCCGATCTTCTTAACTAGGTCGTCATTCTTTTCCAGTAGTGTCTTGATTTCCTCCTCATATCCATCGCATGTAAACTTGAGTTCATCCTCCATCTCGATGATTCTAGTCTTTGCCTTCTTCAACTCCATCATGTCTGCACACATCTGGTTCTCCTGACGTCGAATGTGCTGGTTTAGCTCCTGAATGAATGCTGCAATGGATCTATCCTTCTTGGTGCTGATTACTTCCCATTGCTCGTCTCGGCGCCCACATATTTGATAGATGGTGTCCTTAAGCTCCCTGTTGTAGACTTCTCCAATGTGTCCCATGGTAATGTGAGCTGCCATGCTCTTGCCTAGACTCCAGGTGGGTGCTTCGAAAGAAAATTCTATGGGTTTAGAAGTTGGCGAGAACGTCCTTCCTGGAACTTGTACTTGAATCATCCAGCGCTCCTCTTCTGGTAAGGTGGCATTGTACGTCCCGGTGAAACTTGGTATTCCAATGTTCAAGTACCTAGTGACTTCCTTCAAGTGGCGTCCAAAAGGTGTGTCTTCATCCGGTTGTGCAAACTTGTTCTTCATCTCCGTCATCCTAAAGAGTGGAAAAATGGAGAGGAGTCAGAAATGAGTAGAGAAGAGTGACCTATGGTTTATCTTAGTGGTCGTGTCCTACACTCAAGCATGTACTCGATACCATCTTGTAGCGACCGACCTCAGATGGTCAAGTCTCGTGCTTCAAAGGTCATCCTGGATCAGTAATGTCTTGACACACAATTACTCGAAGGATTTATAACAGTAGCAATCACACACTTATTACATCGAATGTCTCAAAAGAGAACTTATTACAATAATATGGCTTAAGGCCATCTAATGCGATAACAGCGGAAGGCTTGGAAGATAAAGTGAGTCCATCAACTCCAACGGCATAGCTGAGCTGCACGACAACGACCTAACGAACCTTACTCCTCGTCTGAAAAAGTCTGCAACATAATACGTTGCAGCCCGAGAATGGGTCAGCACATGGAATATGCTGGCAATATAACACAATAGAGCAGAACAGAATAATGCTATCACTAGATGCATATTTGGCTGGTGGAAAGCTCTATGGTTATAGTTTTGCGAAAAGCCAATTTTTCCCTACAACAAAGGAATAGATTTTAATTTAACTATCATGGTGGTTGAAACATTGAGAAGGTATATCCCCAACTCAATCCCAATTAAAGTAGTTAACACCCAACAATT
This sequence comes from Aegilops longissima, assembly GCA_021605205.1. NCBI lineage: Eukaryota > Viridiplantae > Streptophyta > Magnoliopsida > Poales > Poaceae > Aegilops > Aegilops longissima. The sequence goes on from CM038682.1 coordinate 173,865,561, forward strand.
TTAATTAAGAGTGATGAGATACATGTGAATACTCAAGTACTAGATACTCAAAATTGTCCATAACTGGGACACGGCTAACCATGATTAGATTGTACACTCTGCAGAGGTTTGCGCACTTTTCCCCACAAGACTCGATCGCCTCCGTTGATTTCTCGCACTACATGGTGTTTGAGAAACGGATGACCGAGACATAGTCTTTCAGAAACATTAACTCTCTACTCCGGGTAGACCATACCAAACCTACAAAACCCACTACCTGCTGATCTACCTCTTCAAGAGCTTCACATAACTTACTCAACTATGCTAGAGCCCATTGTAGCTTGTGGCTGCACACGGAAGTTTCTAGCATGAATAATATCAGTTCCCTTTGAGCCTGGGTGGCGGTCCATAGGAAGATCACACAGGTACCCCGGGATTTCCAAAAAGTAAAACAGACAACACTGGGTTCCCGAGGTGCCTCAATCCACCCAGATGTTAATTTTAAGGTGCCACCTTAAATTGAACCATTAATTAACAAACTCACATCTGTCATGGATTCACTCAAACCCAACCACGTCTACGAGCATAGCATAGCAATATAAGCAACACGTAGAAGTAACTCCCAAGGGTTTGATAGTAACAGGGCAATAGGTTCTACCTCACCTACTACTTCCCAACCCACAAGTTAATGACATCCTAACCATGCAATGTTTGAGGATTGGGACTAATGCATAAAAACTGGGTATGAAAAGAGTATGATCAATGTGTTACTTGCCTTGCTGACGATCCACGAATCCTAGAGACTCGTAGTAACATGTTTCGCACTCCGGGAATTCTATCCCAACAAACAATAACATACATATGAAACAAGCAAAGATGCACAAGCAAAACTTCAACTAAAAGAGGTTGACCAGAAAGTTGAACTTAAGAATTCCGGTTCGCAAAAAGAATCAAACCAGACGGAGCAACGAAACTCAAACGGCGAGGGAAACAAGATCCATTTACTAATCTGAATTAGGGTAAAACTTTACAGCATCAAAATCTTGTTTAAGTTGTTAAAGCGGAAAGAGGGTCTCGAGACGAAGATCTAGGCGCTTGAATCGCCTGATTCCGACTAACGAGTGAAAAGATAAAAAGAAACTACGATCGGATCAGAAATCGCGATCAGAAAAATCACGGAATAAATCCGAAAAGAAAAACTAACGAACAGACTAACGAACCAATGTTCGTTATCTGGATCTAAACGAAGAACACGTTCGTTAAAACGAACGAACGAGCGAACGCTCGCTAAATAAATAAACCGGAGAAAAACTGATCTATTAAAAAAAAACGAAAACTAGGGTTTCTAAAAAATACCGAAACAGTTTTTGTTAGAAAACCGGGCGGCTCGGATCCGCGGATACCTTCGCGGGAGGGGGGGGGTCCGCGAGGTGGCAGCGGGCGGCGGGGCTCGGGCAGCTCGGTGGCGGCGACGGCGAAGGGAGGCAGCGACGGCGGGGCGGCGGCGGCGGGTGGTGGTGGTGGTGTGGAGGCAGGGCGGCGGGGTATTTAAGAGAGGGGGGTCGGCTTGAAGGAGGGGGCAAGGCGGCGGAGTCCGGCTCGGACTCGGAGTCCGGGTCGGCGGCGGCGGCTGGGCCAGCCTGCTCGGCTAGGCCTTAGGCCCAGTCGGGCGCGGGGGAACTTTTTTTTTAAATAATTCCGTCGACAGAAAATATATCCTATAAAATAAAAAATAAAAATCTAAAAATGCCAAAACAAATTTTCACCGTCTAAATGAAATATTTAGAACGAGATGAACATTTTCTTGGCTCTAAAATGCAATTTTAGAAAACGTGCAATTTTTCTAATGCGAATAAAATCCAAATAAAATAAACTAAAATCCAACAAATGATTTTAACATTTTTCCTCCAATATTTCAATTGTTTTGGAGAAGTCATATTATCTCCCCTCATTTATTTTATTATGAAATATTTTTTGGAGAGAGAAATAATTAAAATCAAAGATCCTCGTTTTCGCTATTTGATAAAAATCAAATATGAAAACCGGAAAATCCCCAACTCTCTCCGAGGGTCCTTGAGTTGCTTAGGATTTTGAGGATTGCGGAACAAAGATGCAATAAGATATGATATGCATGTATGACCTATGTATAACATTCCAAATTGAAAATTTGGGATGTTACAGTATAAAAGGTTATTTTCCTCTCGTTGAACATAACGGGAGGGTTGTGTAGCTGGTTAGCCTGTTCGCTCATCAAAGTTGAGGTCTCGGGTTCGATAACTACACTTGAGCATAATTTTTGCCAGGAGGATTCTTTGACTGGTCAAAATGTTCTCTAGGGTTTGCACGCTTCACACTCTCTCTCCGGTATATATATACTCGCTGGAGCCTCAACGCTTGTAGTTGCTCTCTTCACACTCTCTCGCCCTCTCCCGCTGGAGCCTCAACGCTTGTAGTTGCTCTCTTCACACTCTCTCGCCCTCTCCAGATCTAAATAAGACTTCGTTGGCCTCTCTCTCCCCTCACTGCTACTCAAGGAGCCGTCAGGATCCGTCCGCCGGGAAGGGAAAAAGGCTTAACGCTGTCGCCGTCAGCGAGGGAGGGAATCCACTTCCGGGGCTGCTTTTCACTTTCCACCCAGCAAGGGCGGGAGGGCCTCCGACCCTTCTTCTTCGCGATCGTCCTGTCGCCCACGAACCACGCCCAAGAACCTTAAGGTATACTTTACTTACTCCACATGCATTGCTCTAGCTGCATGTATACCATGAATCTAGGATGTGGTTCAAAGAGGAAAGGAGTGGGGGAAAGTAGTGGGAAAAGTTGTATATAGCATGAATCTAGGACGTGGTTCAAAGAGGAAATGAAGGGGGAAAGTTGTATAGCATGAATCTAGGACGTGGTTCAAAGAGGAAAGGAATGGGGGAAAGTAGTGGGGAAAGTTGTATCGCATAAATCTAGGACGTGGTTCAAAGAGGAAAGGAAGGGGCGAAAGTACTAGTTCAAAAAGGAAAGGAAGGGACAAGGCTGTAGAGTTTGAGCAGACTAGATTTGTCGCGCACATAGGGAAAGGTGTCTAAAGATTACAAAACTGGGACCAACACAAATATGCTCCTTGGTTGTTTGTTATTTGTTGCAGCAGACTGTGCATGACCACAGTACATCGGTAGATGCACATGGTGCTGGTGTGTGCACTGTCCTGTGCAACTCATTAGCTGTTGTTAATCTAAGGCCTTGTTTGGTTAAAAACTCCCTAGTCCCTACTTGCTTGGTTCCAGGGACTAAACATGGACTAGTGGTTATTAAATGACATGATAAAAGACCATGTTACCCCTAGTAATGAACTAATAGAAACAAGGTGCGATCGTGGCAGGGGCAACTGTTGAAAAGTCCCAAAAGACTCCTCGGGGTCTTCTTTCTTTAGTCCCAAATGCCCACTTTTAGTCCCGAAAAGTCCCTCCTGTTTGGTTTAGATGTGACTGACACGAGTTTTTTAGTCCCTACACCAAAATGTCCCCGTAAACAAACACCTCTAATAATGCCGCTGGAAAATTGATGTAATGCCGCAGATTAAAAGCAAATTACATGTTTAACTAATTTTATTGTTAATATAATCTCTATGTTAATATTAATTAATGCCACCGCTTGAGAAATTCTACTGTCTTGCTTTCTTTCCCATGTAGATAAGGTAGATGCTTCTTTTGTTGGCTTCGTGTCATACAATCGTTATTGACCACTAATTGTTTCCTTTGCACCTCTGTGTAAACAGGTTATCTACTTCACCTCGTTGCCATTGTGACCTTTTGTTGCACTTTGCAAAACACTTTTGTTTTAAGAGTGTTTTGTGCAGTTCAACCAAAATGTCACACCGACAACGTTGCTTGATTGCTTGATCTTAGTGGAACTGCACAAGAGGAGATCTTACTTCCTATCTGTTAAGGTGAATTTGGTTCAGATCTTCTTCTTGTGAGTTGTTTGAATTCCGCATCATGAGAGGTCTGTACTAGCCTTCTTTCACATGATTCTGCAGTGTGCTTTCATATGTTGTGCTACTTGTACGATAATATTGCTTGATTTTAGTGAACTGCACAAATGGAGACAAGACTTCCAATCTGTATGTGTACCGTAATATCCCATTGATGTAAGATAAGGATATTTCACAACTGCTGGACTGTATTTTGCCACTTTCATCAGAATATTAAGTTTAGTACTATACTTTTGCTCCCTAATTGACATGCTAAATCTTACATTGAAGGCGAAGCTTGTCTGTTATTGAACCAAGTGATGAAGGGGAAGAACAAGCGGAAGAAAAACAAAAATCAAATCCCGGTGCTGTAATGATGCACTAGAACTGTGATGACACAAGTAATGATATAGTTTTGCATCTTAATTTATTGCTATGGCTGGAACGAGCAATTGTTTTGCCACTGATTTGATGCCATACATAATTATCTCTACTTGTGCAAACAGGGATCTTCTTTGAAGATACCATATATTTTAGTGGAACTGCACAAGAAGGTGTTGGAAACATTAAACTAATCGAGGAGTGAGGGAGTCCTGGACTAGGGGGTGTCCGGATAGCCGAACTCTCATCTTTGGCCGGACTCCTAGACTATGAAGATACAAGATTGAAGACTTCGTCCCTTGTCCGGATGGGACTTTCCTTGGCGTGGAAGGCAAGCTTGGCGATACGGATATGTAGATTTCCTACCATTGTAACCGACTCTGTGTAACCCTAACCCTATTCGTGTCTATATAAACCGAAGGTTTTAGTCCGTGAGGACGAACAACAATCATACCATAGGCTAGCTTCTAGGTTTAGCCTCTCCGATCTCGTGGTAGATCTACTCTTGTACTACCCATATCATCAATATTAATCAAGCAGGAGTAGGGTATTACCTCCATCGAGAGGGCCCAAACCTGGGTAAAAACATCGTGTCCCTTGTCTCCTGTTACCATCCGCCTAGACGCACAGTTCAGGACCCCCTACCCGAGATCCGCCGGTTTTGACACCAACATTGGTGCTTTCATTGAGAGTTCCTCTGTGTCGTCACCTATAGGCCCGATGGCTCCTTCAATCATTAGCAACGACGCAGTCCAGGGTGAGACTTTTCTCCCTGGACAGATCTTCGTATTCGGTGGCTTTGCACTGCGGGCCAATTCGCTAGGCCATTTGGAGCAGAACGAAAGCTACGCCCCTGGTCGTCAGGTCAGATTTGGAAGCTTGAACTATACGGCCGATGTCCGCGGAGACTTGATCTTCGACGATTCGAGCCATACCGGCGTGCCGCCTTTGTCTCGATAGATACGATCTAGCTCTGCCACGAACAGTGCCACGAGGCCACACGTGCCCGCTCGACCCTTAATCCGGAGCCGGTTTCACGATCGAGGACGGTTGGTTGGACACCGCCGGGGCTGAAATCTCTACTGGCGACCGAGCCGAACTCCATCCTCGTCGCTGCGAAGACCGTGACTCCAAGGTGCGGACTCCTCTCCGGACTCGAACCCTCGCGCCCTAATCGAATCCGATCAGGCGCCGGTCATGGAGTTCATCGCCGCACACATCTTTCAAAGACTCGCCTTTGGCGACATCCTGAATTCACTAAAGTCTCTCTCTTTATCAGGAGAGCCCTGGCCGGACTACGGTCAGGAAGGTTGGGATGTGGACGACGAAAAAATTCAACGCCCACCCACCACCCACTTTGTAGCCGCTGTCAATGATTTAACCGAAATGCTCGACTTCGACTCTGAAGACATCGACGGTATGGACGACGATGCCGGAGACGACCAAGAACCAGCGCCTACAGGGCACTGGAAGGCCACCTCGTCATATGACATATACATGGTGGACATCCCAAAAGATGGGAATGGCGATGGAACGGCGGAGGATGACCCTCCAAGAAACAACCCAAGCACCGGCGTCGTGGCGCCGCTCTAAATCCCGCCACAAGAAAAGCGGCGATTCCGCACGGAGATAATAATACCCCTGACAAGGTCGAAGACGACCCTCCAAAGGGACTCGGCGCAGGAGGAGGGAGAAGCAAGCCTCATGATAGAGCGGCAGACAGGAGGTGGAGGACGATAATTATATACCTCCCTCCGAAGATGAGGCAAGCCTTGACGACGATGAATTTGTCATGCCTGAGGATCCTGCCGAACAGGAGCGTTTCAAACGCAGGCTTATGGCCACGGCAAGCAGCCTCAAGAAAAAGCTGCAGTAGCTTAGAGCTGACCAAGACTTGCTAACTGACAAATGGACTGAAGTCCTTGCAGCCGAAGAGTATGAACTCGAACGCCCCTCCAAGAGATACCCCAAACGCAGACTGCTATCCCAATTAGAGGAAGCAGCACCCAAACCTACATCACCAGCGCATGATGCGGCCGACCGGCCACCCCGTGGTCGCGACAGAGAGGCCTCTAGACCCTCCATTCAGAGGCTCTAAACCCGGTCAGTGGAAGAAGCCATTCAAAAGAAATACCCAGGGCCCGTCCAACTTGGACCGAATACTCGATCGCTTGTGCCAGATACATGGCACCCCCGAAAAACCAGCCAACCACACCAACAGGGATTGTTGGGTGTTCAAGCAAGCAGGCAAGCTAAGCACCGAAAACAATGACAAGGGGCTGCATAGCGATGACGAGGAAGAGCCCCGGCCGCCGAACAATAGAGGATAGAAGGGCTTTCCCACACAAGTGCGGATGGTGAACATGATATACGCAACCCACATACCCAAAAGGGAGCGGAAGCGCGCTCTAAGGGACGTATACGTGATGGAGCCAGTCGCCCCGAAGTTCAACCCATGGTCTTCCTGCCCGATCACCTTCGATCGAAGGGACCACCCCACTAGCATCCGTCACGGCGGTTTCGCCACATTTGTTCTTGACCCAATTATTGACGGAGTTCACCTCACCAGAGTCCTGATGGACGGCGGTAGCAGCCTGAACCAGCTTTATCAGGATAAAGTGTGCAAAATGGGCATAGACCCCTCAATGATTAAACCCACAAAGACGACCTTTAAAGGCGTCATACCAGGTGTAGAGGCCAATTGTACAGGCTCAGTTACACTCGAAGTGGTCTTCGGATCCCCGGATAACTTCCGAAGCAAATAGTTAATCTTCGACATAGTCCCATTCCGCAGCGGCTATCACACACTGCTTGGACGAACCGCATTTGCAAAGTTCAATGCGGTGCCGCACTATGCATACCTCAAGCTCAAGAGGCCAGGCCCTCGAGGAGTAATCACGGTCAATGGGAACACCGAACGCTCTCTCCGAACGGAGGAGCACATGGCGGCCCTCGCGGCGGAGGTGCAAAGCAGCCTCTCACAACAATTCTCGAGTCCGGCTATTAAACGTCCGGACACTTTCAAGCGCGCCCAGAGTAACCTACAACAAGACCGCCTGGCACGATCCAAGCACGCGCAGCAATCCGGCCCCAACCCCAGCCCTCGCGAAATTGCGAAGCCAGTACTACGCGTACATATCTACGCTCTGGAGATACCATGGTCATAAGAGGAGGGGCACAACCACGGCACGCCCAGAATGCGGCTCAACTGCACCAGGGGCTCCCAATTGTGTCATTCTTTTTCTTTTTATTCCTATTACTTTCAGGAGTCTATTCGCCAGAAGCCCTGTCCGGCATTCGCGCCGAATACACGATGCAACAGCCAGGGAAGCAGAAAACTGCGTCGAGTGTCCAGGTGGTCTCTATTACGAGCAGTATACCTGTTTTACATACCACACCGCAAACTTACCCCTGGAAGGGGGACATGTCAAAAGTCCCGTACCTTGCTTATCGCACAAGTTGTATCGTTCTGCTTTTATTTGCAGTTTCTTTTTTGAATAACCAATATATAGCTTTTGCCTATTATTGCATTCCTTTCCTTATCTATATATATGTTCATTTCATGACATGTTGCACCCGTACACTTTGGTACGGCCAATACACCAGGGGCTTAAGTACCCCAAAAGTATGGTGTGATAAGTCCGAACACTTTCACAAGTGCGGCACCCCGAACTTATAGCATTATATGCATCGGCTCCGAATCATGTCTTGGGTCAATAGTTGGGTTTGCCCGGCTCCCATGTTTTGGTACCTTACGCCCGCTATATCGCTAAGGTAGCGCTGGGAGAACCACTGCGATTGTGCCCCTGTTGAGCTGGGTTGAGCACCTCAGTGGAGAAAGCTAAAACTGAGCATCATGATAGGGCGAGAGCCGGTCGCTGTTCGAGAGGTTTTTTCGGTCCCTAAATACTTATGCCGCTTAGAGCGAGGAGTCGGCATTGTCTGGCCAAGGCGTGGATAGCGCCCCGAACTCGGTCTTCCGAATACTAGGGGCTTCGCCGAAATTTAAAATTATAGAATTCTATGGCTAAGTGAGAGTGTTCAAGCACTATAAGCCCGGTTGCCTTGTTCGTTGTGTTGAGCGCCTCCCTCGACGGACCCAAGAATGGGAACAAGAGCGCTCAAGTTTATCCCGAACACCCCAGCACTCGTGGCATGGGGGTTGAAGCCAACGACTTGCCATATCTCAAATTTGATAAACGGCCGCACATAAGGTAATATTTTAAATTAACAAGCGTTGCTTAGCACATATGAACAAGTTTTCAGCATACAGGATAACAAATGCGAGTCTATTCAAAAATTACATCTTTGGAGCACTCATCCGCTATACGCCGGGCACCCTTCAGGACGCCCTCATAGTACATTTCGGGCTTGCGATGCTCCTTGCCCTTCGGTGGCCCGTCCTTCACAAGCTTCTCCGCATCCAGCCTGCCCCAGTGCACTTTAGCACGGGCAAGGGCCCGACGGGCACCTTCAATGCAGACGGAGCGCTTGATGACTTCAATCCATGGACATGCGCCCACCACCAGCTGCACTAACCCAAGTAGCTCCTGTGCATGGCTTCCAATGGCCACAGCCAACTATGAGGCCCTTCATGGCCTGTTCGGCGACCTTGTGGAGCTCGACCAGCTGCTTCAGCTGGTCGCCAGGGCACCGAACGCTCGCCTCAAAGATACCGAGACCAGAACACCTTCTTCGTCGAGCTCCCCTCCTTCGCTGTAGAACGCGGCAGCATCAAACACACTACGGGGCAGATCTGCGAATGCTCCTGGAGAGCTCTGAATCCGGGTAAGTAATAGATAATTAACTTTCACATGCTTGCTTTGCATAAAGAATTCCTTACCCGCCGCTATCTTCTTTAATGATTCAATTTCTTGGAGGGCTTTTTGGGCTTCGCCTTAGCGGCTTTGGCACTCTCAAGAGCCGAGGCGAGCTCGGACTCGAAGTTCGAGTCACGCTCCAAACTCTCGTGTTTTTCCACGAGCCCGGAGCTCTTGCCGCACCTCTCGCCACCCGCCTCCTCCTTCTCTCGCTCGGTGTGCTCATGTCGCTTTGATTTCGGCCGCGACACCGCTCCTTCAGTCGCCACCTTGTTCGTGGCCCCTACAATACCCACGTTATTCCTGTCATTTTTTGCAACAGAATCCTTTCTATAAGGTATTTCTTTAATAAGGTATTGCTTACCTTCCCTGTCCTCGAGCTGCTTCTTGGCAAGGCCGAGCTCGTTCTCGGACCGCTCGAGGCTCTTCCTCAATGCGTTGACCTCCGCAGTCAGTGCGGCAGAGGTCAGTAGCGCAGCCTGCATTCACATATTGACATACTTATGTTAGACTCCTGCGTATATATTTTTAGATCCTTAGTCCGGCTTTTCTTTCCGAACACCGAACTAAGCATCAGGGGCTACTCTCTATGCGGTAATATTTTTACATATTCTAAACTTACCTCAAAGCCTGTTAGAAGGCTGGTACAGGCTTCACCAGCCCGCTCTTGGCGGACTAAACTTTCTGGATCACCACACTCATAACAAAGGCGGTGCTCCTCCTCGATGGAGGCGCCGTTAAGCGCCTCGATGCTATCCGGTGCCTCCGGTTGGGCGGAGGACACCGGCGTCTTACCTTCCTACGAAGGACCGCTTGCGGACTTCGAACCGCTGAAGGTTCCAAAGATGGAGTCTGCACAAGGGTTGGGCTTAGAGCCCCTGGGGGTCTCGCTCCCCTCGCGCCTGGAGTCCGGGAGGCTGCCTTGCGGCGCCTCCTGCGCCACCTCCTCTTGACCAGGCCCCCCTCGGGGCCCCACCTCGGCGTCGTCCGCAGCGTGAGGTGAGGAGGTGGCCGGAAGTGAAGTACTCTCCACTTCCGACAAATTCAGGGACCCGCTCGACGAAGCGGCGAGCTCGTCCTTGGGCGGGCTGCATGATTGTTCGGCATTATAGAACACTATGCAATGAAAAAAAAGCCATGGGTATCCGGACACTTACGATCTCGCTAGGGTCTTGGCCCTTGTTGGCCACTCCTCCTCGTCGTTGTCGGCATTGGCGGAGAAGTCCAGAGGAAGGGTCCTTCCCTTCTTGGACCCTCCGGCCTCCCCAGTTGGGGCGGCCTTCCTTTTCTTCTCTCCCCCCGCAGGGGGAGAGGCTTATTTTTCCTCCTCCTCTTCCTCAGAGGAGGATTCCGCCTCAGGGTTGTCGGGCGATGAGTCCGACAGCACCTGGCACTGGGAGCTCCTTCGAGTTCCCGTGGCCTCCTTCTTGGCCTTCTTCTCCGGCACCACGTGAGGTGCCGGAGCCAGCAGCCCCGGCCAATCAAGCGCCCGCTGGGTCTTCGGCAAAGGGCAGACAGTTAATCTGTCTCGGCGCCTTCACCAGTCCAAAGAAAAGGTTAGGGAGTTTTAGATTCCACATAGAGTCGATCTATGAAAAACAAGAGTCCCATAAAGGGTAAAATAACTTACCTCACTGGCTTGACACCGCGAGCTGAATCCGCGATCTTCGGTAACGGATGTGGGAGCCTCGGCGCCCTTGAACAACACCTTCCGCATCTTCGCACGTAGTGTCAAGAGCCTTTTCAGAGTTGGGTGCCGTGCGGATCGAACTCCCACAATTTGAAGGCCCGTTGTTGGCAAGGGAGAATCCGCGGATGAGCATCACTGGATTACGTTGACAAGCCCGAGATTCTTGTCCACCAGGTTTCGGACGCAGTTTGGAGTCCGGCAGCTCGTCCAATCCCCCACGCCGGGCCCATCTCTTTCCATGATGTGAGCCGTGGGGAGGCCAGATCGAATTGGGGCCGCCGCCATTGAGAGTCGCGCGGCTCGGTGATGTAGAACCACCCGATTGCCACCCCTTTATGGTCTCCACAAAGGAGCCCTCGAGCCATAGGACTTTGGCCATCTTGCCAACCATGGCACTCAGCACTCCCGGGCGGCCGCCCACTACCTTCGGCTTGACATTGAACATCTTCAGCCATAAGCAAGGTGGGGCTGGATGCAGAGGAAGGCCTCGCACACGATGATGAACGCCGAGACGGTGAGGATGAAATTCGGAGCCAGATCGTGGAAATCCAGGCCGTAGTAGAACATGAGCCCCTGACAAATGGGTGAAGTGGAAAACCTAGTCCATGGAGGAAGTGGGTGAGAAACACCACCCTCTTATGGGGCCCGGGGTTGAATGAGCTGCCTCGTCGGGTAGCCGGTGCGCGATGTTGCTGGACAATTATCCGCCTCCTGCAGCTTTTCGATGTGCCCCTCTCAGGATGAGGAGGCCATCCACCGCCTCCCGCTCCGACATAGTTGGAGAAGGTTGAGGTGGGATGTGCGGACTTGGGCGATGGAGCTCGAGTGCACGGAAATGGATGAGCAAAGGAGGAAGAAGGCGTAGGTGAAAAGATGGATCCTTATCCCCTTATATGGACGGACGAAACTATGCGTCCCCCACCAGCCTGGTAAAACTCGCTTATCTCCCAAGCGCCTTAATCAATGGCGCGATGGGTTACCAAGTCCGTACAGGGAATCCCGGAATAAGGGGTACGATCTCCGCTTTGATAAGACGTGCCAAGGAAACCGCCTCGCTAAACGCGCTAAGGTGGAACAGGAAAAACGATTCATATAAAGGCCTGCCGTGGTGTGATGTCACGCCGCGAATACGCCAGCAGATCTGTGCAAAATTATTCTCTCTCACGGTGGTATGTGGAACTTGTTTTGCGAGCGGACACTATCCTTGTGTTCAAAACCTTCTATGAAGTATTCGGAGGAGGAACCCTCCTTGCAATGCCGAAGACAATATGCGCGCCGGACTCGTCGTCATTAAAGCCTGTTTCAGGGGCTACTGAGGGAGTCCTGGACTAGGGGGTGTCCGGATAGCCGAACTATCATCTTTGGCCGGACTCCTAGACTATGAAGATACAAGATTGAAGACTTCGTCCCTTGTCCGGATGGGACTTTCTTTGGCGTGGAAGGCAAGCTTGGCGATACGGATATGTAGATTTCCGACCATTGTAACCGACTCTGTGTAACCCTAACCCTATTCGGTGTCTATATAAACCGAAAGGTTTTAGTCCTTAGGACGAACAACGATCATACCATAGGCTAGCTTCTAGGGTTTAGCCTCTCTGATCTCGTGGTAGATCTACTCTTGTACTACCCATATCATCAATATTAATCAAGCAGGAGTAGGGTATTACCTCCATCGAGAGGGCCCGAACCTGGGTAAAAACATCATGTCCCTTGTCTCCTGTTACCATCCGCCTAGACGCACAGTTCGGGACCCCCTACCCGAGATCCGCCGGTTTTGACACCGACAAGGAGTATATAGTAAGCATGGCCACCCCCGTAGATAGCAACAGATGGTTCCGGAGAAGTGCTTCATCTGTATGCTCAACACAATCAGCCTCCTGACAAATGTTGGTACTCACCCACTGATTTCATCCATATGATTGAGCTTTGTCATCTCTATTGGTGTTGTGCTACTGTTTAGATACTGTGATGAAAAAGTGGTATTGTCCTTGAGAAGTGCTTCATCTGTGCTATTTTAAATATTTTCTTTCCTTTTTTTTCGAGCAAACATGGATCATCTTCCTCTGAATAAGAATATGGAGTACGTGAAGTGACTAGTTCCGATTATGCCAGGATGAAGAAGCCCTGTCTATCTTCTCATCAGAAGTAGCAGTTGAAGGATGGTTACATTACTCCCCACAAGACCAAACTAACTTCAGCTCAGAAGGACTGACAAATCTCCATTTTTTTGCTGTGATGCGCGAGTACAATGTTGTTCTAGGATTCTTTCTGGCGAGTTCCATTTTTCTAAAAGTGTGCTCTACATGGACCATGTATGTGCCTGTTGAAACTGTCAATTCATAGTACAGTTTGCTTTATACTAATCACTTTTTTGTATTTGTACAAACAGGGGTGCTCAGCTTGATTTCAACGGGAACTGCACAAAATGTTCATGAATACATCGAATCATTCATTTCAACCACAAGAAAGGAGGTGCCCATAAGTTCAAGGCGTTTCAACATATAAGGGAGAAATCATACAAGCTACGCACGAATTTGGTTGATTTTGGTGGAACTGCACAAAAAGAACAGTTGGTTTATTTAGCACGAGGTGCCATGTCAATGTCGGAACTGATGGCAAACCCTGCCCATTCCACAGTCGTAGGCATTTGATATTTTGGAATGGGACAACCTTGTCAAATTTTGCTCATTGAGTTTAGCAAGATATGCGGTTCATATTTTTGAATGGGACGCCCTTTGCTGTCAGCAGCGGCGATCAATTTTTTTCTTTATTCTTTAGTTGTGAAGTAAATATTGCCTCTGACATGTGAGTCGCTGAGATGCACAATCATCGATTGTTTTGAATGTTCTCTGTGAATTGCTAGGCCTGTGTGTTTGATTGCAATGTACAGAAACGCTAAAAAGCTGCTCAAACTCTTTGTACTCCTTCTGTTCCTTTTTACTTCGCACATTGTGAAAGTGCATACTTTTTTGTATAAGATTGGTCAAAGTAGAGATACTTTGACTGCAGAAAAAACTTGTATGCAGTCTAGAAAGGACCGGAGGGAGTACATGTGAAACTGCAGCAAACGTGGTGATCACCCTGGGAATAATGCCAGTACGTATTGTTTTGCATGTTCATGCAATGCCAGTGATACAGGAATTCGAACTAATCGAAATAAATTCATTCATACATGGTCGGATTTCATATAAACATGCCGGATTTCATTACATTTCATACATTCTTCAACTAAAAAGGGGTGTTTGTGGCCGCATGCATCTCCCAGATGCAGATGCCGGGGGTCATCCTCCTTTTCGAAAAAAAACTAAAAAGGGGTGCGCTGGAGGTATAATTAATTAACCGAAGCTACCCACCTGTGTCCCGCTGAGCCGAACAGAACCTTCAGACTGCAAGTGCAGTTGCGTAACTGACATGTGACCTGTTGGGCCCACGTGTCAGTCAGCCAACTGCACCAGCAATTAAGTAGAAGCAGCGTTCTTCTCCAGCGCAGCTCTCCGACTCCACATCACCGCCAAGAAGCTAACCGGCCGTCAATGGTCAAACCGCCTAGCTTGGCTTCAACCGGAGGGTAGCAGCGGTGGCCTTACTTGGACCCGAGCGGCGGTGACCTACCGTGTTCTACTCTTCCTCGTTTTCTGTGTGGCGCGGCCTCGTTGGCAGCGGGGCGGGGCCTCGGCGGAGCCGGTGATGTCCTCTGTCTCGTGGACGGCGGGCGGCGCCTCAGCGGTGTAGTGGAAATCCTCCCCCACGTTGATGGTAGGGTGGGGCCTCGGCTGAGCCGGCGATGTCCTCTGCCTCGTTGTTGGCGGGGCGGGGCCTCGACGGAGCCGGCGGTATCCTCTGCCTCGTTGTTGGTGCCGCGGGGCCTCAGGGGAGCAGGGCGTCGTCGAAGCCAGCGGAGCGGGGACTCGTCGGAGCCGGCATTGTCCTCTGCCTCGTCCTCGGTCTCGCCAAACAACGCCTTGCCCGCTTCATCACCCTCTTTGCTAGCCTCTTTGTAGGCGGCCGCAGCCTCCGCCACCCGCATGCGGTACCGCCAGCGCTCGAGGCGGCCCTTGCGGGCGGAGCCGTACGAGTCGAGCAGCGCCTCCAGCTCCGCCCGCTCCGCGGTGATCTGCTCCTCCGCCTGCAGGTGCTCCTGGAGGAGATGGTGGTTGTAGGCGGCGTCGGCCTGCGCCTCCCGGAACTGCTCCTCACGCATCGGCCTCACCCTGTCCATATATTGGCCATGGGCCTCGCCGATGGTCATGGTGCAATGCACCGGCGAGGATGGCACGGAGGAGGGGGTTGGCGCCGGATTGTCGACTACCATGTTCTCCATTAGGACGTCGTCGTCCTCCGGCTGCCTGCCGGCCAGCCGGTCGGCAGCAATGGCTGCCATCTCCTTGTGGTCCGTCGTCCGCCCGTCCCGAAGAGCGCTGGAGCGCGAGGAAGCCATGGTGGGCAGTAGTGGTGTGGACAGGAGAAAGGGAACGAATGCGGATGACTACGGCTATGGCCGGCGCAGCAGTTTATATAGCAATGGTGGGCGGGCGGAGGGACGGACGTGTGGCGCCGGAGTAGCCGCCTCGGCAACCGCAGATCATTAATGTGTGGCGGATGGACGGACGGACGCCACTTGTGTCGCTTGAAGGCGAGCAATCGCCTGCACCGGGTAAGCGGGCGGCCGCCGATTTGACTGGCGGAAGCAGCAGCGAGAGATGAGTTTACTTGGATAGGATGACAATGGGGACCCACCAGGTCCATAGCCTCACGTACGCAAGTGCCTCCTTATTATATATATATATATATATATATATATATATATATATATATATATATATATATATATATATATATATATATATAACTATAATTTGTTTTGCTTCCTCCTGGTTTCCTGACATCACGGTCCCACACCATTGTCAACCTATGTACTCCCTCCTTTTCGGTTTATAGGGCTTATCTCAAAATTTTAGTTTTTCCATTTTATAAGGCTCAATTTGGTCGTTTTCCTCACATGTTCAGATTCCAAGGTGCATTAAATCATTGCATGCAAGTATTAAGAGAAAATTGACCAATGCATGTACTTTATGCATGCATGCATTGCAATTAATGCATTGATAAAGATAATTTTTTGAGGATAACAAGAGCATTAATTAGGTGCTTTTGCAAAACTACAAAAAGTATTCCACCACTCGCCATTTACCTTGATTGGTGAGATTTTTGAATTGAGCATTATAAACCGGAAAGGAGGGAGTAGTCAATAAACGAGAGAATTGCATAAGAAGCGGCCGACAGCTGAGACCAAGCAGCTCGAGAAGTATTTGTGTTTTTGAGGTGTGAGCACTGCAGATTTTTTCGATGTTTACCCCAGATATTAATTTTTCTCCTCTCAACAAGAACGAAAACATCGCTACAGTGTATTAATCTGGCGGCTATGGCCTGTCTAGCCCAACCGATATCCGCCTAGATATTAATTTTTTCAAGTTGAAAATGGCTAGCCCAGCTATACTTTTTTTAGGAATACCTGAGCAAGGTCAAGTTGTTATTCACCGCTCACTGGGCTGCAAATCTTTCCTAGGAGGGATGCATTAGGCTTGACAAGAAAACGGGCTTTAAGAAATAATAAATGGGATGTAATTATAAAACTGGTAGTAACTATTAAAAATGCACCAAACAATGATTACTTTATAAAATTTTATTTTGGAATATTGAAAGTTTAATTTCATTAATTGTTGCGGCGCAATGTTTCGTTGGATTTTTACGTAATATAAATTTATATTGAAATTGTATTTAATCTGACTAGAAATTCGGGATAAAAATATTCGGATCCCATCAAAATGTGGGAAATTTTATTGAATTCTGTTTTGAACGGTTGGTTGAAATGGGCTGTACTTTTAACAAACTATAAATGGGCTGTAGTAAATTCCATTAGAATTCAAAAATGGGCTACACATTCTTACAAATCTCAAATGGGCTATAAGTTCTCTGCCACACACTTCTGGCCTTACTAAGTTGACGCGTCCCCTAAAAAAACATAGTTGACGCGTATGCAAGGCTTTGTCAACTTATAGTCAACACACGGTTCTAGCAGCAGTGGCCGTTGGATGTCCATCCAACAGATGCCGTGCTTCTTCTTCAATCTCAGATATTCTAGCTTCACCCGCCCAAAAAATGATTCTCCCCCTGACATCTTGGGCGCACTGTTTCGGAAGCTGTCCTGTGGGCCTACTAAGTTGACGTACCAAGGGCTTTGTCAACTTAGTCAATAATAAACGATTCTAGCTGCAGTGACCGTACGGTGTCCATCCAACGGCCGTCGTGCTTCTTCAACCTCTGGTCTTCTTGCTCCAGCCGCCCAAAGCAGCGCCGGTCGTGTCGCCTGCTCCTGCCTCCCGTGGCCGGTTGTGCTGCCGCGGAGGCCTCACGGCCCCCTACTACTCCCACCGCTGGCCAGGCCATCCCTCCACTCACCCACACCCCCTGTTATTCTGCGGCGACAGCAGCGCAGCCGAACCAGTGAACCCTCGTACTCCTCTCCGCGTGTGCATCCACTGCCGCTTCTTCCCTGGCTCCACGTCGTCCCCTTCCTAGGCCTCGCCGTCGTCCACCATCGTGGTGCTCTCGGCGCGGCGTGGTCAACGTGGTCAAGGAACGACTTCCATCCGACGTGGATCAGACGTGGAGAGGTCGACAGCTGGGTCCACGGCAGCCGCAAGGAAGTGCCTCCTTATCACGCCGCAAAATAATTATTCCTCCACTCGACAGCGGGACCCACCAGATGGGCCACCGATTTCGCGAAAAAATGATTCGCCCACCGCCGGGACCCACGAGCTACATCTTCGCATGCAAGGAAGTGCGCCCAGAAAAAAACGATTCGCCCTCCGACCGCTGGGACCCACCAGCTACATCTTCGCACGCAAGGAAGTGCGCCCAAAAAACGATTCGCCCCGACTGCTGGGACCCACCAGCTACACCTTCAAGACGCAAGGAAGTGCGTCCGGCAAAAAATGATTCGCCCCCTGACTGCTGGGACCCAGTAGCTACACCTTCGCACGCAAGGGAGTGCGTCCGGGCAAAAAAAAAAACGATTCGTCCCCCTGACTGCTGGGACCCAGCAGCTACACCTTCGCACGCAAGGAGGTGCGTCCGGGTAAAAAAAAAATGATTCGCCCCTGACTTCTGGGACCCACCAGCTACATCTTCGCAGGCAAGGAAGTGCCTGACAGTCGGGACCCACCTGGTCGAAGCGTACATAGCGTTGTCATCTTGGTCGCGAACGTGTACGTACATACTGGTCGATGTAGAGGCACGCACGTATCGTAGTAGAGGCACGCACGTGTCGTAGTAGAGGCGCGCACGTAGCATGTACACGTACGTACAACGGCCAGGGTGCAAGAAAGAAAATACGGCCACGTACGTGTACATACGGGCGGGGTCTCAAACGCCTAGTCGCGCATACATACGGCGAGGGCTCGTGTTCATGGGGAGGCAACAGAATGCATCGCGTTCATGGGGAGGCAACGGAATGCATCGTGTTCATCGGAAGGCAACGGAATGCGTCGTGTTCATCGGGAGGCAACGAAACGCGTGGGAGCCAACCGGCTTGGACGGAACAGGCGACGGAAACGAGGCCTGGCGTACCGCAGAATGGAGGAAACGGCCTTGTGTTCGACCGGCCATGTTCGGAACGGGGACCTGTTGATCGGGAGGGGTGTGGCGTACCGCAAAACGGAGGAAACAGACCTCCTACGGTCGAAACGGGGGTCCTGATGATCGGGAGGGGTGTGGCGCACCGCAAAATGGAGGAAACGGACCTCCTATGGTCGAAACGGGGTCCCTGTTGATCGGGAGGGGTGTGGCGTACCGCAAAACGAAGGAAACGGACCTCCTACGGTCAAAATGGGGGTCCTGTTCATCGGGAGGGGTGTGGCGTACCGCAAAACGGGACTCCACGGGATACTGTTCATCTCCACCGTCGACCTCCTCCAGCCTCCACGGGCTACCGTCGACCTCCTCTAGCCTCCACGGGCTACCGTCGACCTCCTCCAGCCTCCACGGGCTCCTGCTCATCCAGCTTCCACCGCGCTACTCCACCGCCACTGCTCAACCACCCTCCACGGGCACCCTCCACCGCTCACTGCTCATCCAGCCCTCCACACCACGGCGTCCTGTTCAACCACCCTCCATAGCCACCCTCCACCGCTCATGCTCATCCAGCCCTCCACACCACGGGTCCCGTCCGGAGGCAACGCCATCGCCACTATTCATCCAACCCCCGCCCCTCCCCAACGCCATTGCTCATCCAATCGATCGGCTTGATTAGCAGCAGAGCGGCGAATCGCCCATCGGGTTCGCCAACAGCCATCGATCGATCGCTCGGGTTCGAGAACGCATAGCTCGCAGCGCAATCGCCGGGTTCGCTTAGAGCCCAACGCCTCACTCGGGTTCGATTAGAGCTAACGCCGCACACACGCCAGCGTCGACGCACGAGAGAAACGCGCATCGCTCGGCCCCCGACTTCCCACCATAACCGGCCACTCCCCAAAATTTTCCTACCCCTCGCTTCTACCACGGTTTTTTCCTTCATGGACTGCCCAAAGAATGTCATGCAGCTGCGTCTCCGGCCCGCCCAGGACGAAAAGCCCATTTTCTGTCATGATTTTTTGTCATAGAAGTAGGAACCCACCACATCTATGATGATACCGGGTTCTGTCACAATTATCGTCATAGAAGTGTCATATGTATGACAATTTTTTTTTCCGTTCGGCCCAAAATGTCACGGATGTGTCTTTTTTTGTAGTGCTAGCATCAACTACAAGGAGTAATCAACACTACTAGCAACCTACTAGTACCAATCCCGGACTTGGAGACAAGAATTGGATACAAGAGATGAACTAGGGTTTTGAGAGGAGATGGTGCTGGTGAAGATCTTGATGGAGATTGGCCTCTCCCGATGAGAGGAGCGTTGGTGATGACGATGGCGATGATTTCCCCCTCCAAGAGGGAAGTGTCCCCGCGAAACAGCTCTGCGGAGCCCTAGATTGGTTCCGCCTCGTGGCGGCGAGTCTCGTCCCAAAGGTTGCTTGTGATTTTCCTCACGAAAGACCTCATATAGCGAAGATGGCCACCGGAGAGCCAGCAGGGGCCCACGAGGCGGGGTGCGCCTGGGGGTAGGGCGCGCCCTCCACCCTCGTGGCCGGGTGGGGCTCCCTCTGACATACTTCTTCCGCTCAATAATTTTTATTATTTCCAAAAATGACTTTCGTGGAGTTTCAGGACTTTTGGAGTTGTGCAGAATAGGTCTCTAATATTTGCTCCTTTTCCAAATTGAGAATCCCAAATTGCGGCATTCTCCCTCCTTATGTAAACCTTGTAAAATAAGAGAGAATAGGAATAAGTATTGTGACATAACGTCTAATAACAGCCCATAATGCAATAAATATTGATATAAAAGCATGATGCAGAATGGACGTATCAACTCTCCCAAGCTTAGACCTCGCTTGTCCTCAAGCGGAAGCTGATAACGATAAATATGTCCACATGTTTAGAGGTAGATATGTCGATAAAATAAAATACGGATATGAGGGCATCATGATTATTTTCATAACAGCAACATATATAGATATTGTCATATGATTTCTTATGCTCAAGTAATAATCCATTCACAATGCCAAAGTACGAATCATAAACTTTATTGAGAACCAACAAACTATAATCTCGGTCATTGAAGCAATTGCAATTTATCATAACATCAGAAAGAGTCTATGTGAGAGCTTTCTAGCAAGTCCACATACTCAACTATCATTTATTCTTTCATAATTGCTAACACTCACGCAATACTTGTGGTTACAGAGTTTTAATTGGACACAGAGAAAGATAGGGGCTTATAGTTTCGCCTCCCAACCTTTTACCTCAAGGGTAATGTCAACAATAATAACTCATGCTGACTTACATCCAATTAGATATATCTATCAGGATCTTTCCAACACCGTGTGCTTGCCAAAGGATAAAATGTAAAAAGGAAAGGTGAAGATCACCATGAGTCTTGCATAAGGTAGAAGATAATAATAAAAGATAGGCCCTTCGCAGAGGGAAGCAGAGGTTGCCATGTGCTTTTATGGTTGGATGCACAAAATCTTAATGCGAAAGAACGTCACTTTATATTTCCACTTGTGATATGAACCTTTATTATGCAGTCCGTCGCTTTTACTTCTTCCACATCACACGATCGTATAAAGCTTATTTTCTCCCACACTAATAAGTCATACATATTTAGAGAACAATTTTTATTGCTTGCACCGATGACAACTTACTTGAAGGATCTTACTCAATCCATAGGTAGGTATGGTGGACTCTCACGACAAAACTGGTTTAAGGGTTTTTTGGAAGTGCAAGTAGTATCTCTACTTGGTTCTAAGAATTTGGCTAGCATGAGGGGGAAAGGCAAGCTCAACATGTTGGATGATCCATGACAATATACTTTATCTCAGATATAAGAAAACATAACCCATTACGTTGTCTTACTTGTCCAACGTCAACTCTTTAGCATGTCATATTATAATGAGTGCTCCCAATCATAAAAGATGTTCATGATAGTGTATTTATATGTGAAACCTCTCTTTCTTTATTACTTCCTATTAATTGCAACGATGACCAAAGCTATGTTTGTCAACTCTCAACAACTTTTAATCATCATACTCTTTCTATGTGAAGTCATTACTCTCAATAAGATCAATATGAACTCTTTATTTCTTTTTATTCTTTTTCTCTTTTCTTTTATTCACTCAAGATCATGACAAAATAATCAAGCCCTTGACTCAACACTAATCTTTATTATATAGCTCACGGACTCGATTACATAGAGAGATCATAAAGCAAAACTCAAAACTAGATCATGCCATAAACTTTATTCTACTAGATCAAGATACTCCCTCCATTTTTGTATACAAGGCCACAAACTCGGAATACAGGTACCAATGTAAAATTTAATGCCTGCTTTATAAGTCAACTTTTCTTCTTGTTTACTGGGATCATTAATACTCCGCATGCATGCAAAGAAACTGAGTGGAGGAAGTAGCTGACTGTCATTATGAGTGCATGCATACAAGTATTAAACAGGTTGTTAGTACGAGAAAATATCATTAATTTTGCCTCGATTACTATTGCTGGCCTTGTATAGATGCAAAATGCATATTCCATAGTGGCCTTGTATATAAAAATGGAGGGAGTACTACTAATAGGATCGAACTGAGAAAAACGATAAAGATAGGAGTGTGATGATGATACGATACCGGGGCACCTCCCCCAAGCTTGGCAGTTGCCAAGGGGAGTGCCCATACCCATGTGAGTATATCTCCTTCTTTGGTGATGGTGTAATATTCTTGGCAATGATGCCTCTCAGGATACGATTCTCCTCCTCGAGCTTATTGACTTGCTGCTTGAGGTCCATTATTTCCTTACGAAGCTTTCCTGTAACGGCTAAAGCTCCTTTCACCCAAGGGTGTTGCATAGCTGCGGGAGAACAAGTGACACTCTTCTTCATATTTTCATAAGAAAGAAATTTAACATTGGAAGGGATAACCGAGTTTGGAATGGCTGAGCTCTGTAGTTCTCCCATCGTGAACCCATCTCGGAAGCGAGAAGTGACTTCTTGATCCTCCATGGCATCTATCCTCATCAAATCAGCCTCCATCTCTTCCTCCGTTGCTGGCCCAAAGTGGTCAGCGTCGCTGTTTGTCCTTGGTTCCGATGCCGGATGAGACACCCGACTCTCCCCAACAGACTCTTGAGAATACATCTTGCTCTAATCTGCAATAGCAACAACTCGAAACAAGAACAGAGAATATTTGTGTGATACAGGAGTCAAAAACTTCGGGAGATTATATAATGAATTATTACCGACCAAAATACGTATTGTGCAAGAAAACGGAGTCCACAGAGCACACGAGGTGCCCACGAGGTAGGGGGGCGCGCCCTCCACCCTCGTGGAGCCCTCGTGTCCTTCCCGGACTGCTTCTTATTTTTATATGTTTCTAAATATTCCAAAACGGAGAAATATTGCCTTAAAAACTGTTTTGGAGTCGGTTTACTTACCGTACCACATACCTATTCCTTTTCGGAGTCTGAAACATTCCGGAAAGTGTCCCTTATGTATTCCTCCGGGGTTACGGTTTCAATAACATTGGTTTCAACATTTATGGGATTACCTGAGATATAATGTTTAATTATTTGACCGTGCACCACCTTCGGATTTGTGCCTTCGAAGTTGTTGATTTTTATGGCACCGGAACGACAGACCTCCTCGGTAACGTAGGGGCCTTCCAATTTAGAGAGAAGTTTTCCTGCAAAAAACTTAAACGAGAGTTGTATAGCAATACATAATCACCTACATTAAACTCACGCTTTTGTATCCTTTTGTCATGCCATCTTTTAACTTTTTCTTTAAACAACTTGGCATTTTCATAAGCTTGGGTTCTCCATTCATCAAGTGAGCTAATATCAAATAACCTCTTCTCACTGGCAAGTTTAAAATCATAGTTGGGCTCTTTAATAGCCCAATAAGCTTTATGTTCTAGTTCGAGAGGTAAGTGACATGCTTTTCCATAAACCATTTTATATGGAGACATACCCATAGGATTTTTATATGCAGTTCTATAGGCCCGTAATGCATCATCAACTTTCTTGGACAAATTCTTTCTAGACCTACTGAAAGTCTTTTGCAAAATTAATTTGAGCTCTCTATTACTCAATTCTACTTGACCACTAGACTGTGGATGATAAGGAGATGCAATTCTATGATTAGCATCGTACTTAGCAAGCATTTTCTGAAAAGCAGCATGAATAAAATGTGAACCACCATCAGTCATTAAATATCTAGGGACTCCAAACCTCAGAAAAATAACTTCTTTAAGCATCTTAATAGAAGTGTTATGATCAGCACTACTAGTTGGAATAGCTTCTACTCACTTAGTAACGTAATCAACAACAACTAAAATATGTGTATATCCATTAGAGGCAGGAAAAGGTCCCATATAATCAAAGCCCCAAACATCAAATGGTTCAATAACAAGTGAATAATTCATAGGCATTTCTTGACGTCTACTAATATTACCAATTCTTTGACATTCATCACAAGATATGACAAACTTACGGGCATGCTTGAAGAGTGTAGGCCAATAAAAACCGGATTGCAATACCTTATGTGCATTTGTATCTCCAGCGTGGTGCCCTCCATAAGCTTCGGAGTGATACTTGCGTAGGATCTGTTCCTGTTCATGCTCAGGTTCACAATGTCTAATAACACCATCCACTCCTTATTTATAAAGATGTGGGTCATCCCAAAAGTAATGTCTCAAGTCATAGAAAAACTTTTTCTTTTGCTGGTATGTGAAACTAGTTGGTATAAATTTAGCAACGATGTAATTAGCATAATCAGCATACGACGGAGTACTACGAGAGGCATTTATGACATTTAATTGCTCATCAGGAAAGCTATCATCAATAGGTGGTGGGTCATCAAGAACATTTTCTAACCTAGACAAGTTGTCTGCAACGGGGTTCTCAGCTCCTTTTCTATCAACAATATGTAAATCAAATTCTTGTAGCAAGAGAACCCATCTAATAAGTCTAGGTTTAGCATCTTTCTTTTCCATAAGATATTTAATAGCAGCATGATCTGTGTGAATAGTTACTTTAGAATCAACAATATAAGGTCTGAACTTATCACAAGCAAATACAACTGCTAAGAATTCTTTTTCATTAGTAGCATAATTTCTTTGATTATTGTCTAGAGTCTTACTAGCATATTGAATAACATTTAATTTCGTATCAACTCTTTGCCCTAAAACAACACCTACAGCATAATCACTAGCATCACACATAATTTCAAAGGGTAAATTCCAATCAGGTGGCTAAACAATAGGTGTGGAGATCAATGCTTTCTTAAGTATTTCAA
The DNA here is from genome assembly GCA_021605205.1 of Aegilops longissima. Lineage (NCBI taxonomy): Eukaryota > Viridiplantae > Streptophyta > Magnoliopsida > Poales > Poaceae > Aegilops > Aegilops longissima. Next base: position 173,890,328 of record CM038682.1, read on the forward strand.
ATGCTTCTACACAATCATCATCAAAGACAAATGGTATATCTTTTTGTAATAAATTAGTTAGAGGCCTAGAAATTTTTGAGAAGTCCTTAATGAACCTCCTATAAAAACCGGGGTGACCAAGGAAACTTCTTATACCTTTGATGTCCTTGGGACATGGCATCTTTTCAATAGCATCAACCTTGGCTTTATCAACTTCAATACCTCTTTCAGAAACTTTATGCCCCAAGACAATGCCTTCATTAACCATAAAGTGGCACTTTTCCCAATTCAATACAAGATTATTTTCTTCACATCTCTGCAAAACTCGATCAAGGTTGCTCAAGCAATCATCAAAATAGGATCCATAGACGGAGAAGTCGTCCATGAAAACCTCACAAATCCTTTCACAAAAGTCAGAGAATATAGCCATCATGCATCTTTGAAAGGTAGCAGGTGCATTACATAAACTAAAAGGCATACGTCTATAAGCAATAGTACCAAAAGGGCAAGTAAAAGTAGTTTTTGATTGATCATTGGCTGACACAGGTATTTGAGAGAAACCAGAATAGCCGTCTAGAAAGCAAAAGTGTGTATGTTTGCATAATCTTTCTAGCATTTGATCGATAAAAGGTAAGGGGTAATGATCTTTCTTAGTAGCTTTATTTAATTTTCGGAAATCAATTACCATCCTATAACCTGTAATAATTCTTTGCGGAAACAATTCATCTTTATCATTAGGAACAACAGTAATACCTCCCTTCTTAGGGACCCAATGGACATGAATTACCCACTGACTATTAGCAACGGGATAAATTATACCTGCCTCAAGGAGCTTTAGTATTTCCTTTCTTACCACTTCTTTCATCTTAGGATTCAGCCTCCGTTGATGATCACAGACTGGTTTGGCATCATCTTCCAAATTTATTTTATGTTGACATAGAGTGGGACTAATGCCCTTAAGATCATCAAGAGTATATCCAATAGCAGCACGGTGCTTCTTCAGAATTTTCAATAATCTGTCTTCTTCATGCTCTGAAAGGTTAGCACTAATAATAACAAGATATATCTTCTTTTCATCAAGATAAGCATATTTAAGAGTATCAGGCAACGGTTTAAGCTCAAACACGGGATCACCCTTGGGTGGAGGAGGATACCCTAGGATTTCAACAGGCAAATTGTGTTTCAGAATAGGTTCCTATTTAAAGAATACTTCATCTATTTCCCTTCTTTCATTCATAAACATATCATTTTCATTGTCTAGGAAATATTGTTCTAAAGGATCACTAGGAGGTACGACAATAGAAGCAAGACCAATAATTTTATCCTTACTAGGCAATTCTTCTTCACGGTGTTGTCTACTAAATTTAGAGAAATTAAACTCATGAGACATATCATCCAAGCCAATAGTAACAACACTCTTTTCGCAGTCTATTCTAGCATTGACAGTGTTCAAGAAGGGTCTACCAAATATAATGGGACAAAAGCTATCTTTTGGGGAACCAAGAACAAGAAAATCAGCAGGGTATTTTGTTTTCCCACACAAGACTTCAACAGCTCTAACAATTCCCATTGCTGATATAGTATCTCTATTGGCAAGTTTAATTGTAACATCAATATCTTCTAACTCAGCAAGTGCAATCTCATGCTTAATTTCTTTGTATAAGTCATGAGGTATAACACTAGCACTAGCACCCATATCACATAAGCCATGATAACAGTGATCTCCTATTTTAACAAAAATAAAAGGCATGCCTACCACAGGTCTATGTTTATCTTGAGCACAAGGTTTGGCAATTCTAGCAGTTTCACCGCAGAAATAAATAACATGCCCATCAATATTATCAGCCAAGAGATATTTAACAATAGCAATATTAGGTTCAACTTTAATTTGCTCAGGAGGTGTATAAGTTCTAATATTGCTTTTACGAACCACAGTTGAAGCCTTAGCATCATCCTTTATCCTAACGGGGAAAGGTGGTTTCTCAACATAAGAAGTAGGAACAACAGGATCATTATAAGTGATAGTCTTTTCTTCAACTTTAGTAGGTGCAGCTACTTTTACTTCTATGGGAGGATGATATTTAAACCACTTTTCCTTGGGGAGATCAACATAAGTAGCAAAAGATTCACAGAAAGAAGCTACTATCTCAGAGTCAAGTCCATATTTAGTGCTAAATTTACGGAAAACATCGGTATCCATAAAAGATTTAACACAATCAAACTCAGGTGTCATACCTGACTCCTTACCTTCGTCGAGATCCCAATCTTCAGAGTTGCATTTAATTGTATCCAATAAATTTCATTTGAATTCAATATTCTTCATCATAAAAGAGCCATCACAAGAAGTATCGAGCATGGATTGATTATTACAAGAAAGCCGAGCATAAAAACTTTGAAGAATTATTTCTCTTGGGAGCTCATAATTGGGGCATGAATATAACATTCATTTAAGCCTCACCCAAGCTTGAGCGATGCTTTCTCCTTCGCGAGGACAAAAATTATATATATAATTGCGATCACGATGAACAAGATGCATAGGATAAAATTTCTGATGAAATTCCAATTTCAATCGTTTGTAATCCATGATCCCGTATCATCACATAGCCTATACCATGTCGATGCATCTCCCTTCAAAGATAAAGGGAAGACCTTCTTGTTAACGACATCATCGGGTATACCTGCAAGCTTAAATAATCCAAAAACTTCATCCACATATATTAGGTGCTCATCAGGATGCTTTGTTCCATCTCCTACAAAAGGATTAGCTAGCAGTTTTTCTAACATACCCGAAGGAACTTGAAAGGGAACATTTTCATTTTGAGTAGGTTCAGTAGGTTGAGGAGCAAATTTTTGCTCTACTGGTCAGGGTGAAGATACCCCGAAAAAACCCCTCAGAGGATTACTTTCCATAGTAACAAGTGACAATAAATTTCAGCACACTATATAAATTTTTCCTTACCAAATTCCACCTACCAAAGGCGCTTCACTCCCCGGCAACGGCGCCAGAAGAGAGTCTTGATGACCCACAAGTATAGGGGATCTATCGTAGTCCTTTAGATAAGTAAGAGTGACGAACCCAATGAGGAGCAGAAGGAAATGGTGAGCGGTTTTCAACAAGGTATTCTCTGCAAGTACTGAAATAAGTGGTAACAAATAGTTATGTGGTAGGATAATTTGTAACGAGCAACAAGTAACAAAAGTAAATAAAGTGCAGCAAGGTTCCCCAATACTTTTTGTAGCAAAGGACAAGCCTGGACAAACTCTTATATAAAGGAAAACGCTCCCGAGGAAAAATGGGAATTATCGTCAAGCTAGTTTTCATCACGTTCATCTGATTCGCGTTCGGTACTTTGATAATTTGATATGTGGGTGGACCGGCGCTTGGGTGCTGTTCTTACTTGAACAAGCATCCCACTAATGATTAACCTCTATTGCCAGCATTCGCAACTACAACAAAAGTATTAAGGTAAATCTAACCATAGCATGAAACATATGGATCCAAATCAGCCCCTTACGAAGCAACGCATAAACTAGGGTTTAAGCTTCTGTCACTCTAGCAATCCATCATCTACTTATTACTTCCCAATGCCTTCCTCTAGGCCCAAATAATGGTGAAGTGTTATGTAGTCGACGTTCACATAACACCACTAGAGGCTAGACAACATACATCTCATCAAAATATCGAACGAATACCAAATTCACATGTCTACTAATAGCAAGACTTCTCCCATGTCCTCAGGAACAAACGTAACTACTCACAAAAAATATTCATGTTCATAATCAGAGGGGTATTAATATGCATATAGGATCTGAACATATGATCTTCCACCAAATAAACCAACTAGCATCAACTACAAGGAGTAATCATCCCGGACTTGGAGACAAGAATTGGATACAAGAGATGAACTAGGGTTTTAAGAGGAGATGGTGCTGGTGAAGATGTTGATGGAGATTGGCCTTTCCCGATGAGAGGAGCGTTGGTGATGATGATGGCGATGATTTCCCACTCCCGGAGGGAAGTGTCCCCGGCAGAACAGCTCTGCCGGAGCCCTAGATTGGTTCCGCCAAGGTTCCGCCTCGTGGCGGCGGAGTCTCGTCCCGAAAGGTTGCTTGTGATTTTTTCCTCGACGAAAGACATCATATAGCAGAAGATGGCCACCGGAGAGCCAACAGGGGGCCCACGAGGCAGGGGGCGCGCCTTGGGGGGTAGGGCGCGCCCTCCACCCTCGTGGCCAGGTGGGGCCCCCTCTGACGTACTTCTTCCGCTCAATAATTTTTATTATTTCCAAAAATGACTTTCATGGAGTTTCAAGACTTTTGGAGTTGTGCAGAATAGGTCTATAATATTTGCTCCTTTTCCAGCCCAGAATCCCAGCTGCCGGCATTCTCCCTCCTTATGTAAACCTTGTAAAATAAGAGAGAATAGGCATAAGTATTGTGACATAACGTGTAATAACAGCCCATAATGCAATAACTATTGATATAAAAGCATGATGATGAATGGACGTATCAATGGGGCACACCCACTTCTTCCAGCGGCACTTCCAGCTCGACGTGAACCGCGACGGCAAGGTTGAGAGGTCCGGCAAGGCTGCGAAGGTCGGTAAGGTCGCCAAAGGGCCCTTTTTTGTGTTGCCGGCGGGGTGGTCCCGCTGAGCAATAACTCGCGCCAAAGCGACATCATCGCCATGATGTCGGACTTCAACGTGGACGGCATTGTCCCAAATTGGGCCGAGCTGCCGGCGGATCAGGTGCAGTAGTTCTTTGATTCCTTGGTGGAGAGGTACGTCCGCGACGAGCCACTGCTCGTCCAGGACACCACCCAAGCGGAGCTGGACTACATCGCCGCCAGGGCGGCGGAGGCGGAGCTCGCCAGGGAGGCCGACAGCGCTGGCGGCATGGAGGACGAGGCCGTGGTGGCCGCGAAGGAGAGGGAGCTCGCCCAGTGGGCGGATTCCGCTGGGGAGGCCAGCAGCGCCGGCAACGGGTCCCCTCTCATTGAAGATGTGGTCGATGAGTCATCATCGGAGGAGGTCGAGACTGTCGATGCTCCGGTCACGGGGAGAGGGCGAGTCCTGCGGCGGGCCAGCTCTGGCGAGCCGGTCCGGCCCGGCAGGGCCGTGCTACCGCAGCAAATCCAGGAGGCGTCCGTGCGCCAAATGAGGGCCGTGGCGGCGAGGAAGTTGGTGAAGGCCGCTGTGGCGAAGAAGAAAGCAACTGCCTCTTCTTCGTCCAAGCGTGGCCAGACTCCACCCTCTTTCCCTCCTCCGACAGATGTCGACGTGGAGGTCGTCTTCGATTTTGGGTCCCTCAGCCCACGGAGGAAGAGGATAGCAGTGGAGGAGGAGGTGGAGGACGAGTAAGTATCTTGCTCTCTTTTTTTGTCGTCTCCGTCTCCTCAGACTGTGCCGCTTATCTTGATTTGTTTTCATCTTGGCAGGGATGCGAAGACGCTGGCCCAGAGGGTGAAGAGGGCCAGGGCCTCGACGGGCGGCTAGCCCCCGGCGGGCACTTCAAGCACGCCGCTGGTGGTGGTGAGCAGCACGGACAGCAGCCCCCGGTGCATCCCCTAGCGTAAGTTCACCACTCGCCCCTCGTCAACGTGTGTTGGGTACGATCCCTTGGCGCTGACCTTGCCGTGATTGTAGGAGGAGGACAGCAACAGGAGGAGCCACTGAGGGCTACCCCCAACACGCCGCCCCCATTGACCACGCCGCCCCGAGGGGCGTCCCCGGCAAGGGCACCCATCACCGAGCCCATGCACACGAAGGAGGAGGAGGCAAACTTAGGCACTGGTGGCTCCGCCTCGGCGCCAGATGTTGGCGGGGAGTGGGCCACTTCTTCCCAGCCCGACACGGGTGAGTCACTCGCCTTTCGCCCCTGTTCTTTTCCTCTTCTTTTTGAATCTTGGTCTTGGCTTCGCCTTATCCTTTTCTCGATATCCAGATCCTCCCTCGGCGGACCGGGAGGACATAGACACCGTCATCGAGGATGTCGCCAGGGACGCCGCGGCGGAGGCCGACAAGATCGCCGCCGAGGAGGCCGCCAATGGCGCTGCTAAGGACGCTGCCAAGGGGTCTACTGGGGAGCCCGACAAGGCTTCTGCCGAGGAGGCCGGCAAGGGGCCTGCTGGGGAGGCCGACAAGGCCGCTGCTGAGGAGGAGGAGGTTGACGACCAACCTTCCTCCTCCGCTGCCTCTGGCTCGGGCCGGTACCTGAATGTGAGCGACGACCTGTTCGTCCACCTCCGGGGGACGTCGAGCATCGGGGCGCCCGTCGAGGGGGAGGTGTTTGATTACGAAGTGCTCGCCGCCGCCGGGCTTGAGGTTGTTGACAAGCCGAGCGCCGGTGGCGGCGGTTCCCAGTAAGAGCGGCTCCTCCAGGCCATGAGTACCAACTTCCAGAAGCTCCAAGCGCTTCACCGCGCTTGCCTGGACAAGGCCAAGTCTAGGATGGCGGTGGTGGACAAGGCGGAGGCGGACCTCGAGGAGCCCGTCGCCGAGGGGTAGGCTTGGTTCCGCCAAGCCCACAAGGACTTGAAGGCCGCTCAGGACATGCTGACCGAGCGCAAGCTGGAGCTCGTCATGAAGCAGGCTGGCATTGAGAGGGCCCAAGAGCTGGCGAAGTAGCAGGCCGCCCAGGCCGAGGCTGCTCGGCACCAGCAGTAGGCCGCGCTAAACTCCCAGGAGGAGGACCTTGCCGCGCTTGAGGAGAAGCTCGCTGCGACAGTTCGCGGTAAGGACGAGGAGGTCGAGAAGCTTGTTGTGCAGCGGACCCAGGAGCTGGAGCAGAGGCACCGGGAGGCGCTCGATGCCCAAGCCCTGGTCCATGCCGGCAAGGTTGAGGAGCTGGAGGTGGAGCGGGATGGGTTGAAGGATCAGGCCCTAAAGCTGGCCAAGGAGAAGGACACGCTCAACGGTGCCCTGGTGGAGGCGTAGGGCGCAGTCCTCGGCAAGGCTGAGCAGCTCGCCAAGGCCAACGAGTCCATCAAAGACCTGAAGCAGAAGCTGGAGGGTCTCGAGGGGACGTTGTCGGAGGTCAGGGCCCGGAAGGAGACCCTGACCAAGAATCTGGAGAAGGAGAGGCAACTGCGGAAGAACGAGACCGCCAACCACGAGGATTTTGTGAAAGGCGAGAACCTCTGGATCAGCCGCCTCGAGGACGTCGCCCGCAGGATCACCACACAGCTGGCTACCATGGGGATGCCAAACGTGAGGTACGTCCCGGAGCCAAATGTGAGCCCCAACGCCAAGCTGACGCTGTTCTTCGAGGGTGTTCTTGGAGCCCTGGAGCTGTTCCGCTCCAACAGGGTGGCTCATTGGCCGATGAGGCCCGGAGGCTTTGCCGGGGTGCCATGACCAAGGTTCTCACCAAGGTGGCGCACTGGAACCCCAACCTCGACTTCGACGCCGCACTGGAGAGCTTGCCGGTGGATGCGGACCTCGCGACGCTCGAGGAGCGTACCAAGCCCATCACCAGCCGCATCGATGGAATCCATAGGGTAGAGGGCCAGCGTCAGGACTAGGCACCCCATTCTTCATCGCCGCTATAGGCTCATGACCAAGACAATTTCTATCTTTAGTTAGAACCGCGGCACAATTGATGTAATATAACTCTGCAGTACTTTTAATATCATGCATGTTATCCTCCCGTTAGACCTCCCCTTGTTTGTTCGTACCCTAGGCTTATTGAGATAAGGCTGCCGACGCGTAAACCCATGCCATGGTGCTTTAAGGACGGATCCTTAGCACCTTGCCGGAAGGGCGCTTGCTGCCGGGCAAGCCACCTTGCCGCTGCCAGAGCGGTCGCTTGAACTGTCGAGCGGACTGGAAGCAGGACAAGAGCGCTGCTCGCAACGGGTTGGCCACCTTACCGCCACTAGCGCGGCCGCATGAACTGTCAAGCGGGCTCGAGACAGAAACAAGGGCGTTGCCATAATGGAAGGGTCCCACTGTGTGCAGGTTTCCCATACAAAGAACGAGATCTCTCGGGGAGGACAGCCTTATATAAGTGAAAATAAACAAGATTTCGCGTGACTTACCTTTTCTGTCGTGGCGTGGGCGTTCACCGCATCTGTAGGCGACGCCGCCCGTTTGGTCGTCTTCTTCCTTGGAATGACGACCATGATGAAGCCGCTGCTCTAACCAAACCGGATTTCCACAACTGCGCCACCCCCTACCTGGCGCGCCAAAGATGTCGGGGAAATGACACCTAGGGGATCACTGGAATCCCTTCTACGGTTGGCGGGCGCGGGGTTGTGCAAAGAGCGGGTCTGGCGGTCAGCACAAGGATCCTTTACCTAGGTTCAGGTCGCGAGGATGCGTAATACCCTAGTCCTGCTTTGTTGTATGTATTTGAGTGTTCTTGAGTTCTTGAGCTAGCTACAGTGTGTGGGTAGCCCAAAAGATCCGAATCCTTCTCCTGGTCGCCTCGGGCCTCCTTTTATAGACAAAAGGGGTTGCCACAGTGGCACACAGGAGGTGGAAAGGTGTATAGTGGATGAGTCTATCCTCTTGCACTGTTGGACAAACGCATTTAATGCGCTGCCAACGTGCCCCTCTTGCTTTATCGGGGACGCAAGGAAGCTCGTCCCAGCTGTCGCTGCCTCGCCTGGCTGCGACGCGCGTCTGAGCTGACGAGGCATTGTAGCGCCACGTTGGCTGGCTGCTGGGCTGGCGCGGTGGCGGAGTCTTCACGAAGATCTGCATGCCGCCACGTAGGTGCTAGCTGAGTCAGCGTAGAGGCCGCACGCTGCCACGCAGGTGCCTGCCCAGCTGGTCGAGCTGGCAGCTGCATGGGAGCGGCGGTGTAGTCTTGGTAGACGTGGGCCTGGCTGCGGCCCCGGCAAGGGTCTTGCCGTGGCGTCATGGTCGTCCCCGGCAATTGTCTTGCCGGGGGTCTCATGAATCTCCTCGGCAAGGATCTCGCCAAGGATCGTCGCCTTCTGGTCCTCATCTGATCTTGTGTGCTTCTGATCTTCACAAAGATCTGCATGCCACCACGGAGGTGCCTCTCGAGCCTTGGTTCCAATGTGTTTGATGGCATTGGAGCCCTTGGCTCAATGGTGGCGCGCTCCGCTGGCATTGGGCAAGTTGCCCCGGCAAGGCTCTTGCCGGGGCTGCGGAGGCTGCCCCGGCAAGGATCTTGCCGGGGGAGTTCACCTCGCCCTCTCGCTCTTTGGGTTCCTTGGTCTTGGCGTTGCTCTACCCGTCTTGTGCTCTTGGCTTCCCTCCTCTTCCCTGCTTAGTGTGGCCGTGGGCGCGGCTTCGACTGCCCGTGCACAAGTAACGGGGTAGAAAAGGAGAGCCCCTACTTTGTAACGTTTTGGTCCAACCGAGATGAGCGATCGGTCCCACTGAGTTCGCAATGCAAACTCTCTGTTTCCCTTTTGTAACATTTTGCTCTCACCGAGATGAGCAAATCGGTCCCACCGAGTATGCCTGACCAACTCTCTGTTAGCTTATTACCGAAATCGGTCACACTGAGTTTGTGTAATTGGTATCACCGAGATTACGTTATGCCCTAACCCTAATGAAATCGGTCCCACCGAGCTGACATGTAGGTCCCATCGAAAATCCTAACATTCACATTTTGAACTGAATCGATCCGACCGAGTTTCATGATTCGGTCCCACCGAGTTTGGTGATTTGTGTGTAACTGTTAGATTTTGTGTGGAGGCTATTTATACCCCTCCACCCACTCTTCATTCATGGAGAGAGCCATCAGAACACGCCTACACTTCCATCGTACATTTTCTGAGAGAGAACCACCTACTCATGTGTTGAGGTCAAGATATTCCATTCCAACCATATGAATCTTGATCTATAGCCTTCTCCAAGTTGCTTTCCACTCAAATAATCTTTCCAGCAAATCCAAATCTGAGAGAGAGAGTTGAGTGTTGGGGAGACTATCATCTTGAAGCACAAGAGCAAGGAGTTCATCATCAACACCATCTCTTACCTTTTGGAGTGTGGTGTCTCCTAGATTGGTTAGGTGTCACTTGGGAGCCTCCGACAAGATCGTGGAGTTGAACCAAGGCGTTTGTACGGGCAAGGAGATCGCCTACTTTGTGAAGATCTACCATAGTGAGGCAAGTCCTTCGTGGGCGATGGCCATGGTGGGATAGACAAGGTTGCTTCTTCGTGGACCCTTCGTGGGTGGAGCCCTCCGTGGACTCGTGCAACCGTTACCCTTCGTGGGTTGAAGTCTCCACCAACGTGGATGTACGATAGCACCACCTATCGGAACCACGCCAAAAATCTCCGTCTCTACATTGCGTTTGCTCCCTCTAAACTCCTCCCTTTACCTTCATGTGCAATGTTTACATTCCGCTGCTATACTCTTAGACTTGCATGTGTAGGTTGATTGCTTGACTAGTGCAAAGTTGTTAAGATCTGCCAAGACTTAAAATTGGGAATATGCTAGATTTTTATTTGGTCAAGTAGTCTAATCACCCCCCCCCCCCTCTAGACATACTTTTGATCCTACAAAAAGATTTCTAGAAGAAATATTCAATCTGACATAAATTTTCTGTATAATCATCCACAAATTCAAACCATGAGTAGGGCAATTTCGTATCATCAATTTATTCCTCTCCCAAGATTGTGCAACATGTTCATGATAAACTTGCTTAAAATTCATAATAAAGTCCTAAGGGAGATGATCTTAGTGGTAGGAAAATACTTGGAGATAAAAGCATCTTTACACTTATTCCATGAATCAATACTATTTTTAGGCAAAGATGAAAACCTAGTTTTAGCACGATCTCGAAGCGATAACGGAAATAACTTCAATTTAATAAGATCATTATCTACATCTTTTTTCTTTTGCATATCACACAAATCAACGTAATTGTTTAGATGGGAAGCGGAATCTTTACTAGGAAGGCCAGAAAATTGATCTTTCATAACAAGATTCAGCAAAGCGGCATTAATTTCACACAATTTTGTGTTAGTAGCGGGAGCAATCAGAGTACTAATAAAATCATTATTATTGGTGTTGGAAAAGTCACATAATTTGGTATTCTCTTGAGCCATCGTGACAAAGCAAGCAACCCAACACACGAGCACACAAAAATCAAACGAAGCAGACGAACGGAAGAGGGGGGAAAGAAAAGACAAATCTTTTCAAAAATCATTTTTGAACTGGCGAAGAGAAAAACGAGAGGTGAATGGCGAATAATGTTATGAAAGAGATGAGAGTTTATGATGCGTACTTGGTATGGCTTGACTTGGCACAGATCTCCCCGGCAACAGCACCAGAAATTCTTCCTGCTACTTCTTGAGCTTGCATTGGTTTTTCCCTTGAAGAGGAAAGGGTGATACAGCAAAGTAGAGATAAGTATTTCCCTCAGTTTGAGAACCAGGGTATCAATCCAGCAGGAGACAACGCACAAGTCACCGAATACCTGCACAAACAATCAAACAACTTGCACCCAACGCGATAAAGGGGTTGTCAATCCCTTCACGGTTACTTGCAAAAGTGAGATCTGATAGAGGTAGATAAACGATAAAGTAAATATTTTTGGTATTTTTGGTTTATAGATTGGAAAGTAAAAGATTGCAAAATAGTAGATCGTAAACTTATATGATGGAAAATAGAACCGGGGGCCATAGGTTTCACTAGAGGCTTCTCTCAAGATAGAAAATATTACGGTGGGTGAAAAAATTACCGCCGAGCAATTGATAGAAAAGCGCAAAGTTATGACGATATCTAAGGCAATGATCATGAATATAGGCATCACGTTCGTGTCAAGTAGACCAAAACGATTCTGCATCTACTACTATTACTCCACACATCAACCGCTATCCATCATGCATCTAGAGTATTAAGTTCATAAAGAACGGAGTAATGCATTAAGTAAGATGACATGATATAGAGGAATTAACTCAAGCAATATGATGAAATCCCATCTATTTATCCTCGATGGCAACAATACAATACGTGCCTTGTTGCCCCTACTGTCACTGGGAAAGGACACTGCAAGATTGAACCCAAAGCTAAGCACTTCTCCCATTTCAAGAAAAACCAATCTAATTGGCCAAACCAAACTGATAGTTCAAAGAGAATTACAAAGACATCAAATCATGCATAAAAGAATTCAGAGAAGATTCAAATAATATTCATAGATAAGCTAATCATAAATCCACAATTCATCGGATCTTGGCAAACACACCGCAAAAAAGTATTACATCAAATAGATCTACAAGAACATCAAGGAGAACATGGTATTGAGAATCAAAGAGAGAGAAGAAGCCATCTAGCTACTAGCTATGGACCCGTAGGTCTGTGGTAAACTACTCACGCTTCATCGGAAGGGCAATAGAGTTGATGTAGAAGCCCTCCATGGTCGAATCCCCCTCCGGCAGGGAACCAGAAAAGGTCCCAAGATGGGATCTCACAGGTACAGAAGGTTGCGACGGTGGAAGAGTGTTTTCGTGGATGCCTCTGGTGGTTTGGGGATATATGGGAATATATAGGCGAAAGAATTAGGTCTGGAGGTGCACGAGGGGCCCACAAGGGTGTGCGACGAGCCCTACCCCTTGGGCCCGCCCTCCGTCCTTGTGGCCGCCTCGTGGCTCCTCTGACTTCATCTCCAAGTCTCCTAGTTGTCTTGTGGTCCAAGAAAAATCAACTCGAAGGTTTTATTCCGTTTGGACTCCGTTTGGTATTCCTTTTCTGTGAAAATAAAAAACAGGGAAAAAATAGGAACTGGTAGTGGGCTCTAGGTTAATAGGTTAGTCCCAAAAATAATATAAAATTATCATATTAATGCATATAAAACATCCAAAACAGATAGTATAATAGCATGGAACAATAAAAAATTATAGATACGTTGGAGACGTATCACATAGCTAGTAGCTAGATGGCTTCTTCTCTCTCTCTTTCATCTTCAATACAATGTTCCCCCTGAAGTTCTTGGAGCTCTATTCAATGTAATCTTCTTTTGCAGTGCGTTTGTTGAGATCCGATGAATTGTGGATTTATGATTAGATTATCTATGAATATTATTTGAGTCTTTTTTGAACTCTTTTATGCATGATTAAGATAGCTTTGTATTTCTCTCTGATCTATCGATTAGTTTTGGCCTAATAGATTGGTTTTTCTTGCAATTGGAGAGGTGCTCTATGATGGGTTCAATCTTGCGGTGTCCTCACCCAGTAAAAGTAGGGGTAGCGAGGCACGTATTGTACTATTGTCATTAAGGATAAAGAGATGGGGTTTTTACCATATTGTTTGGATCTATCCCTCTACATCATGTCATCTTGCTTAAGGCGTTACTCCGTTCTTATGAATTTAATACTCTAGATGCATGTTGGATAGCGGTCGATGTGTGGAGTAATAGTAGTAGATGCGGAATCGTTTCGGTCTACTTGTCATGGATGTGATGCCTATATTCATGATCATTGCCTTAGATCATCATAACTTTGCGCTTTTCTATCAATAGCTCAACAGTAATTTGTTTACCCACCGTATGCTTTTTCAAGAGAGAAGCCTCTTGTGAAACCTAGGGCCCCCGGGTCTATTTTCCATTATATATTTTCAGATCCATAAAACCAAAAACACAAAAATACTTTGCTGCAATTTATTTATATTTACTTTATTTTTCCTTTTACTTATCTTTATGTCTATCTCTATTTGGTGTCACTCTTGCAAGTGACCATGAAGGGATTGAAAACCCCTTTTTCGCGTTGAGTGCAAGTGTTTGTTAGTTTGTGTAGGTGCATATATTGGGGACTTGCTTGTGCCTCCTACTGGATTGATACATTGGTTCTTAACCGAGGGAAATACTTATCTCTACTTTGCTACATCACCCTTTCCTATTCAAGGGAAAATCAACGCAAGCTCAAGAAGTAGCAAAGGAGTATAGATTTGAGCATATAATAAATATATGTTGATCAAAGTAGAGCATATGTATAATTGAATTTCGTGTAATTGTATCTAAAAATGATTTGAGTATAACAAGATAGATCGAAAGATGTGCCTATATAGACTAATAAAAGTGATTTGATATTTATTTCAAGAGTGTATGTTACAAGATGATAGAAATTAATTTATTTATGAAAATATTTTGAAAACTAAATGAAGGTAATATGTGACGTGGGAACAACAATTGATTTGAATTAAAATATAACTTCACTTGTGGGATATGCACTTTGAACAATTGAGTTCAAGAGTGCATGTTAAAATATGACGATATACAATTACTTAAAGAAAAGAGTACACATAAAATTTAGCACATCAAATAGAAAACATTTGCAAATTGAATAGTGATTATAAGGATGAGAAGCAATTTGTTTGTAATTTTGAAGTTGGTCAAACTGTATATGACTAGGACATAATAAACAATACATACCGTAATATCAATGGTGTATTTACACGTATGTATAAAGGAGCAATTGAATTTTGACTGTATGTTTTTAAGAGTAAGTTTGTGGAAACAAATGGAATATGTATGGTAGTATGAATTTTGCATTTACACGTGTGCACAATTCAACGCAATATAGGATGAGATGTTTTACTGGTCCACCCGCCTATTGTAGTTAATGACGGCTCGTATATAATTAGAGTACTTCATGGGGGTAGTTCCTCACTGCATAACTGTATCCTTTCTAATCCACTCTCCAGTTGTTCATGAATGTCAGACGGTGAACACGTAGTTCCGCTAGAGGATCCTGGAGGGAGTCCTGGACTAGGGGGTGTCCGGATAGCCGAACTATTATCACGGCCGGACTCCAAGACTATGAAGATACAAGATTGAAGACTTCGTCCCGTGTCCGGATGGGATTTTCCTTGGCGTGGAAGGCAAGCTTGGCGATACGGATATGTAGATCTCCTACCATTGTAACCGACTCTGTGTAACCCTAACCTATCCGAGTCTATATAAACCGGAGGGTTTTAGTCCGTAGGACGAACAACAATCATACCATAGGCTAGCTTCTAGGGTTTAGCCTCCTTGATCTTGTGGTAGATCTACTCTTATACTATCCATATCATCAATATTAATCAAGCAGGAGTAGGGTATTACCTCCATCGAGAGGGCCCGAACCTGGGTAAAAACATCGTGTCCCTTGTCTCCTGTTACCATCCGCCTAGACGCACAGTTCGGGACCCCCTACCCGAGATCCGCCGGTTTTGACACCAACATTGGTGCTTTCATTGAGAGTTCCTTTGTGTCGTCACTGATAGGCCCGATGCCTCCTTCGATCATCAACAATGACGTAGTCCAGGGTGAGACTTTTCTCCCCGGACAGATCTTCGTATTCGAGGGCTTTGCACTGCGGGCCAACTCACTTGGCCATCTGGAGCAGATCGAAAGCTACGCCCCTGGCCATCAGGTCAGATTTGGAAGTTTGAACTATACGGCCGATATCCGCGGAGACTTGATCTTCGACGGATTCGAGCCGCAGCTAAGCGGGCGCCTTGTCTCGATGGGCATGATCTGGCTCGGCAGCCGAGCGATTGCCACGAGGTCGCACCAAAGATCCGCTCCGACCCTTAATCCGGGCCGGATTCCCGATCAGGGCGAGTGGTTGGACACCGCCTCGGGGCTACGATCCCTCGGAGATTGAGCCGAACTCCATCCCTGTCCTTTGCGAACACCTTGACTCCAGGGTGCCGGACTCCTCTCCGGACTCCGAACCCTCCGCGCCCCTGCCAATCAAATCCGATTGGGCGCCGGTCATGGAGTTCACTGCCGCGGACATCTTCCAGCACTCGCCCTTTGGCGACATCCTGAATTCACTAAAGTCTCTCTCTTCATCCGGAGAGCCCTAGCCGGACTACGGACAGGAAGGTTGGGATACGGATGACGAAGAAATTCTACGCCCACCCACCACCCACTTTGTAGCCACTGTCGATGATTTAACCGACATGCTCAAAGACATCAACGGCATGGACGACGACACCGGAGACGACCAAGACCCAGCGCCTACAGGGAACTGGAAGGCCACCTTGGCATACAACATATACATGGTGGACATCCCAAAAGATGGGAACGGCGATGGAACAACGGAGGATGACCCCTCCAAGAAGCAACCGAAGCGCCGACGTCAGCGGCTCCGCTCTAAATCCCGCCACAGCAAAAACGGTGATTCCGGCACGGGAGATAATAACACCCCGGACAGTGCCGAAGACAACCCCCTCCAGCAGGACTCAGCGCAGGAGGAGGGAGAAGCAAGTCCGCACGACAGTGCGGCAGAAGGAGAGGTCGAGGACGACAATTATGCGCCTCCCTCCGAAGATGAGGCAAGCCTCGACGACGACGAATTTGTCGTGCCTGAGGATCCCACCGAACTGGAGCGTTTCAAACGCAGGCTTTTAGCCACGGCAAGCATCCTCAAGAAAAAGCAGCAACAGCTTAGAGCTGACCAAGACCTGCTAGGTGACAGATGGACTGAAGTCCTTGCAGCCGAAGAGTATGAACTCGAACGCCCCTCCAAAAGCTACCCCAAATGCAGGCCGTTACCTCGATCAGAGGAGGAAGCACCCAAGTCACCAGCGCACGACATGGCAGACCGGCCACCCCGTGGCCGCGACAGAGAAGCCTCTCGGCCCTCCGCTCAAGCCACACCCCGACGCCGCTCAAAAAGTACGCCGGACTTGCGAGATATATTGGAGGATAAGGCAAAACATACAAGATCGATATATGGATCGCGTGGGCACCCAACGACGCGGGATGATTACCGTCGCGCCGGATACAGCAAACCCGGCCGGGCCGAACACAGTAGACAAAGCTCATATGAGCTACATCATGATATATCCCAATACAGAGGCGCCGCACACCCACTATGCTTCACAGATGAAGTAATGGAACATCAAATCCCCGAGGGCTTTAAACCCGTAAACATCGAATCATACGACGGTACCACAGACCCCGCGGTCTGGATCGAGGACTATCTCCTTCATATCCACATGGCCCGTGGTGATGATCTACATGCCATCAAATACCTCCCACTCAAGCTTAAAGGACCAGCTCGGCATTGGCTCAACAGCTTGCCGCCAGAATCAATTGGTTGTTGGGAGGACACGAAGCCACATTCCTTGATAACTTCCGGGCACATATGTGCGACCACCGAGACGCCGATGACCTTAGCCACATAATTCAGCAGCCAGAAGAATCGGCCAGACAATTCTGGACACGGTTCCTAACAAAGAAAAATCAAATCATTGAATGTCCGAATGCAGAGGCCCTTGCAGCCTTCAAACAAAACATCCGCGACGAATGGCTTGCCCGGCACCTAGGACAGGAAAAGCCGAAATCCATGGCAGCCCTCACGACACTCATGACCCGCTTTTGTGCGGGAGAGGACATCTGGCTAGCTCGAAGCAACAACTTGGCCAAACACCCTGATAGTTCGGATACCAAGGACAACAATGGCAGGTTGCGTCGCAACAAGAACAAGCGCCGCATTAACGGCAATAATGCTGAAGACAGGGCCGTCAATGCCGGATTCAGAGGTTCTAAACCCGGTCAGCGGAAGAAGCCATTCAAAAGAAATACCCAGGGCCCGTCCAACTTGGACCAAATACTCGATCGCTTGTGCCAGATACATGGCACCCCCGAAAAACCAGCCAATCACACAAACAGAGATTGCTGGGTGTTCAAGCAAGCAGGCAAGTTAAGTGCCGAACTCAATGACAAGGGGCTGCATAGCGATGACGAGGAAGAGCCCCGGCCGCCGAACAATAGAGGACAGAAGGGTTTTCCCACACAAGTGCGGACGGTAAACATGATATACGCAACCCGTATACCCAAAAGGGAGTGGAAGCGTGCACTAAGGGACGTATATGCGATGGAGCCGATCGCCCAAGTTCAACCCATGGTCTTCCTGCCCGATCACCTTTGATCGAAGGGACCACCCACTAGCATCCGCCACGGCGGTTTCGCCGCATTGGTTCTTGACCCAATTATTGACGGATTTCACCTCACCAGAGTCCTGATGGACGGCGGTAGCAGCCTGGACCTGCTTTATCAGGATACAGTGCGCAAAATGGGAATAGATCCCTCAAGGATTAAACCTACAAAGACGACCTTTAAAGGCGTCATACAGGGTGTAGAGGCCAGTTGTACGCGCTCAGTTACACTCGAAGTGGTCTTGGGATCCCCGGATAACTTTCGAAACGAAGAGCTAATCTTCGACATCGTCCCGTTCCGCAGCGGCTATCACGCACTGCTCGAATGAACCACATTTGCAAAGTTCAATGCGGTGCCGCATTACGCATACCTCAAGCTCAAGATGCCAGGCCCTCGAGGAGTAATCACGGTCAACGGAAACACCGAACGCTCTCTCCGAACGGAGGAGCACACGGCGGCCCTCGCGGCGGAGGTACAAAGCAGCCTCTCACAGCAACTCTCGAGTCCGGCCACTAAGCGTCCGGACACTGTCAAGCGCGCCCGGAGTAACCTACAACAAGACCGCCTGGCACGATTCAAGCTCGCGTAGCAATCCGGCCCCAACCCCAGCCCTTGCGAAATTGCAAAGCCAGTACTACGCGTACATAATTACGCTCTGAAGATACCATGGGCATAAAGGGAGGGGCACGACCACGGCACGCCCGGAATGCGGCTCAACCGCACTAGGGGCTCCCGATTGTGTCTTTCTTTTTCTTTTTTCTTTTTTTCCTTTTTCTTACTTTCAGGACTCCGTTTCCCAGAAGTCCTGTCCGGCACTATAATCGCCGAACTCACGATGCAACAGCCAGGGAAGCAGAAAGCTACATCGAGTGTTCAGGTGGTCTCTATTACGAGCATTGTACCTGTTTTACATACCATCCCGCAGCTTCCCCCTGGAGGGGGACATGTTAGATGGTCCCACCCCTTGCTTATCGCACTATTTGTATCGTTCTGCCTTCATTGCAGTACCTTTTCAAATAAACAATACATAGCTTTTGCCTATTACTTCACTCCTTTCTTTATCTATATATATGTCCATTTCATGACATGTTGCACCCGTACACTTTGGTACGGCCAATACACCAGGGGCTTCAGTACCCCAAAATTATGGTGTGATAAGTCCGAACACTTTCACAAGTGTGGCACCCCGAACTTATAGCATTATATGAATCGGCTCTAAATCATGTCTTGGGTTAATAGTTGGGTTTGCCTGGCTCCAGTGTTTTGGTACCTTACGTTCCGTTATATCGGCTAAGGTAGCACCGGGAGAACCACTGCGATTGTGCCCCAGTTGAGCTGGGTCGAGCACCTCAGTGGAAAAAGCTAAAACTGACCGTCATGATAGGGCGAGCGCCGGTCGCTGTTCAAGAGGTTTTTTTGGGTCCCTAAAGACTTATGCCGCTTAGAGCGAGGAACCGGAATTGTCCGGCCAAGGCGTGGACATCGCCCCGAACTCGGTCTTCCGAATATTAGGGGCTTCGCCGAAATTTAAAATTATAGAATTCTATGGCTAAGTGAGAGTGTTCAAGCACTATAAGTCCGGTTGCCTGGTTTGTTGCATTGAGCGCCTCCCTAGACGGACCCAAGAATGGGAACAAGAGTGCTCAAGTTTATCCCGAACACCCCAGCACTCGTGGCATGGGGGCTGAAGCCAATGACTTGCCATCTCTCAAATTTGATAAACGGCCGCACAGAAGGTAATATTTTAAATTAACAAGCGTTGCTTAGCGCATATCAACAAGTTTTCAGCGTACAGGATAACAAATGCGAGTCTATTAAAAAATTACATCTTTGGAGCACTCATGCGCTATTCGGTGGGCACCCTTCAGGAGGCCCTCATAGTACATTTCGGGCGTGCGATGCTCCTTGCCCTTAGGTGGCCCGTCTGTCACAAGCTTCTCCGCATCCAGCTTGCCCCAGTGCACTTTAGCACGGGCAAGGGCCCGACGGACACCTTCAATGCAGACGGAGCGCTTGATGACTTCAATCCATGGACATGCGTCCACCAGCCGCTGCACTAAGCCGAAGTAGCTCCCAGGCATGGCCGCCAATGGCCACAGCCAAACTATAAGGCCCTTCATGGCCTGTTCGGCGACCTTGTGGAGCTCGACTAGCTGCTTCAGCTGGTCGCTCAGGGGCACTGGATGTCCGGCCTCAGCATATTGAGACCAGAACACCTTCTCCGTTGAGCTCCCCTCCTTGGCGCGGTGAAATGCGGCAGCATCAGACACACTACGGGGCAGATCTGCGAACGCTCCTGGAGAGCTCCGAATCCGGGTAAGTAATAGGTAATTCACTTTCACATGCTTGCTATGCATAAAGAATGCCTTACCCGCCGCTATCTTCTTTAGTGATTCTATTTCTTGGAGGGCTTTTTCGGCCTCGGCCTTAGCAGCTTTGGCACTCTCAAAGAGCCGAAGCAAGCTCGGACTCTCGGGTCTTCGAGTCACGCTCCAAACCCTCATGTTTTTCCACGAGAGCCTGGAGCTCTTGCCTCACCTCCGCCAGCTGCGCCTCCCCTTTCTCTCGCTCGGTGCGTTCCGCAGCCGCTTTTTTTTCGGCCACGGACACCACCTCCTTCAGGGTCGCCACCTCGTTTGTGGCCCCTGCAGTACCCATGTTATTCCTATTATTTTTTGCAACCAAAACCTTTTCCATAAGGTATTTCTTTTGTAAGGTATTACTTACCTTCCTTGTCCTCGAGCTGCTTCTTGGCAAGGCCGAGCTCGTTCTCGGACTGCTTGAGGCTTTGCTTCAATGCATCGACCTCCGCAGTCAGTGCGGCAGAGGTCAGCAGCGTAGCCTGCATTCCCATATTGACATACTTATGTTAGACTCCTGCGGATATCTTTTTAGATCCTCAGTCCGGCTTTTCTTTCCGAACACCGAACTAAGCATCAGGGGCTACTGTCTATGCGGTAATATTTTTACATATTCTAAACTTACCTCAAAGCCTGTTAGAAGGCTGGTACAGCTTCGTCAGCCCGCTTTTGGGGATCGAACTGTCCGGATCACCGCACTCATAACAAGGCGGTGCTCCTCCTCGATGGAAGCGCTGTTAAGCTCCTCCAGTAAGCTATCCGGTGCCTCCGGTTGGACGGAGGACACCGGCGTCTTACCCTTCTTGCGAAGGGACCGCTTGCCAGAATCCGGAACCGCTGAAGGTTCTGGCATGGAGTCCGGACGAGGGTCGGGCTTAGAGCCCCTGGGGGGTCTCGCCCCCTACGCGCCTAGAGTCCGGGAGGTTGCCTTGCGGCGCCTCCTGCACCACTTCCTCTTGCCCAAGCCCCTCTTGAGGCCCCACCGCGGCATCGTCCGCGGCGTGAGGTGAGGAGGCGGTCGGAAGTGAAGTACTCTCCATTTTCGACGAACTCAGGGACCCGCTTGTCGAACCGGCGAACTCGCCCTTGGGCGGGCTGCATGATGGCTCGGTATTAGAGAACACTATGCAATGATAAAAAAGCCATGGGTATCCGGACACTTACGATCTCGCCAGGGGCTTGGCCCTTGTTGGCCAATCCTCCTCCTCGTCGTCGACGTTGGTGGAGAAGTCTGAAGGAAGGGTTCTTCCCTTCTTGGACCCTCCGGCCTCCCCAGTTGGGGCGGCCTTCCTTTTCCTCTCCTCCCCCGCTGGGGGAGAAGCTTCTTCTTCCTCCTTCTCGTCCTCAGGAGAAGATTCTGCTTCATAATCTGACAGCACCTGGCGTCGGGAGCTCCTTCGAGTTCCCGTGGCCTCCTTCTTGGCCTTCTTCTCCGGCACCACATGGGGTACCGGAGCCAGCAGCCCCGTCAATCGGGCGTCCGCTGGGTCCTCTAGCAAAGGAGCCGGACAGTTAATCTGTCCGGACGTCTTCAGCCAGTCCTGTCAAAGATTAGGGAGTTTTTAGATCCCACATAGAGTCGATCTATGAAAAAAGAGTCCCATAAAGGGTAAAATAACTTACCTCGCCGGCTTGACGCCGCGAGCTGTATCCGCGATCTTTGTTAGCGGATGTGGAACCGGCGCCCTTGAACAGCACCTTCCGAGGCATCTTCGTACGTAGTGTCGAAGAGCCGGCTCAAGGTTCAGTGCTGTGCCGGATCGAACTCCCACAAATTGAAGGCCCGTTGTTGGCATGGGAGAATCCGGCGGATGAGCATCACCTGGATCACGTCGACAAGCCTGAGATTCTTGTCCACCAGGTTTCGGACGCATGTTTGGAGACCGGATAGCTCGTCCGAATCCCCCCACGTCAGGCCCCTCTCTTTCCATGACGAGAGCCGTGTGGGGAAGCCAGATCTGAATTGGGGGGCTACCGCCCATTTGGGGTCGCACGGCTTGGTGAGATAAAACCACCCTGATTGCCACCCCTTTATTGTCTCCAAAAAGGAGCCCTCGAGCCATAGGACTTTGGCCATCTTGCCAACCATGGCGCCTCCGCACTCCGCTTGACGGCCGCCCACAACCTTCGGCCTGACATTGAAGGTCTTCAGCCATAGCCCGAAGTGGGGCTGGATGCAGAGGAAGGCCTCGCACATGACGATAAACGCCGAGATGTTGAGGATGAAATTCGGGGCCAGGTCGTGGAAGTCCAGGCCGTAGTAGAACATGAGCCCCCGGACAAATGGGTGAAGTGGAAAACCTAGTCCGCGGAGGAAGTGGGGGAGAAGCACCACCCTCTCATGGGGCCTGGGGGTTGGAATGAGCTGCCCCGCATCGGGCAGCCTATGCGCGATGTTGCTGGACAAGTATCCGGCCTCCCGCAGTCTTGTGATGTGCCCCTCCGTGATGGAGGAGGCCATCCACCAGCCTCCCGCTCCGGACATGGTTGGAGAAGGTTGAGGTGGGATGTGCGGACTTGGGCGCTGGAGCTCGAGTGCGCGAGAATGGATGAGCAAAGGAGGAAGAAGGCGTAGGTGAAATGGTGGATCCTTATCCTCTTATATGGACGGACGAAGTTATGCGTCCCCCACCAGCCTGGTAAAACTCGCTTATCTCCCAAGCGCCGTAATCAATGGCGCGGATGGGTTACCCACGTCCGTATTGATGAGAATCCCGGAATAAGGGGGCACGATCTATGCTTTGATAAGACGTGCCAAGGAAACCGCCTCGCTAAACGCGCTAAGGTGGAACGGTAAAAAAACAATTCATATAAAGGCCTGGCCGTGGTGTGATGTCACGCCACGGAATATGTCAGCAGATCTGTGCAAAAATTATTCTCTCTACGGTGGTATGTGGAACTTGTTTTGCAGAGCCGGACACTATCCTGGTGTTCAAAACCTTCTATGAAGTATTCGGAGAAGGAACCCGCCTTGCAATGCCGAAGACAATATGCGCGCCGGACTTGTCGTCATTGAAGCCTGGTTCAGGGGCTACTGAGGGAGTCCTGGACTAGGGGGTGTCCGGATAGCCGAACTATCATCACGGCCGGATTCTAAGACTATGAAGATACAAGATTGAAGACTTCGTCCCGTGTCCGGATGGGATTTTCCTTGGCGTGGAAGGAAAGCTTGGTGATACGGATATGTAGATCTCCTACCATTGTAACCGACTCTGTGTAACCCTAACCTATCCGGTGTCTATATAAACCAGAGGGTTTTAGTCCGTAGGACGAACAACAATCATACCATAGGCTAGCTTCTAGGGTTTAGCCTCCTTGATCTTGTGGTAGATCTACTCTTGTACTACCCATATCATCAATATTAATCAAGCAGGAGTAGGGTATTACCTTCATCGAGAGGTCCCGAACCTGGGTAAAAACATCGTGTCCCTTGTCTCCTGTTACCATCCGCCTAGACACACAATTTGGGACCCCCTACCCGAGATCCGCCGGTTTTGACACCGACAATCCTCTTTTGGAGTTTTGGGTGCAGTTGCATGTGGTGTTGCAGGAGATTTGCCTGCTTTATGCTGACGAGGAGGAGGAAGCTCAGGTAATGGTCGAGTTTTGGGAAGAGATCTGGGCGCAGTAGGAAGACAAGCTCGACAAATTCGGATTGGTGTAAGATTTGGGTCGCATTGGTCACCGGGCCGTGGTCGTGGCCATGGCTGTAGTTGTGGCCGTAAGCGTGGAGTTAGCATCGCTGGGTTCAGAGATGATGGCTAATACGTCTCCGTCGTATCTATAATTTTTTTATTGTTTCATGCCAATATTATACAACTTTCACATATTTTTGGCAACATTTTATATGATTTATTTGGACTAACATATTGATCCAGTGCCCAGTGCCAGTTCCTGTTTGTTGCATGTTTTTTGTCTCGCAGAAAATCCATATCAAACGAAGTCCAAACGCGATAAATTTTTTACGGAGAATTATTTTGGAATATATGTGATTTTTGGGACTTGGAATCAACGCAAACGGGGGCCCACAGTGCCCATAAGACACCAGGGCGCACCCCAGGCTCCAGGCGCGTGGTGGTGGGTTGTGCTCACCTCATACGTCGGTTGGGGCTCTACTTCGGGCGCAAGAAAGCTTATATCTAGAAAAAGATCGCGTTAAAATCTCAGCGCAATCGGAGTTAAGGATCTCCTAGAATATAAGAAACGGTTTTTGGCCAGATCTGGAGAACGCGAAACAAAAGAGAACAGGGAGGGAGATCCAATCTCGGAGGGGCTCCCCCCTCCACCGCCATGGAGGCCATGGACCAGAGGGGGAACTCTCCTCCCATCTAGGGGGAGGCCAAGGAAGAAGAAGAAGGAGGGGGCTCTCTCCCCCTCTCTCCCGTTGGCGACGGAACGTCGCCCGGGCTAGGATCGTGACGTCGATCTACATCAACAATCTTGCTACCGTCAACACGAACTCTCTCCCCCTCTATGCAGCGGTGTAACACCCCTTCTCCCCGCTGTAATCTCTACTTAAACATGGTGCTCAACTCCATATATGATTTCCCAATGATCTATGGTTATCCTATGATGTTCGAGTAGATCCATTTTGTCATATAGGTTAATCGTGATCTTGGTTGGTATGATTGTATATTTTATTTATGGTGCTTTCCTACGGTGCCCTTCGTCGCGCGCAAACGTGAGGGGTCCCCGCTATAGGGTGTTGCAATACGTTCATGATTCGCTTTGCGAGAGTGACAGAAGCTTAAACCCGAGTAGGTGGGTTGTTGCGTATGGGATAGAGGACTTCATACTTAATGCTATGGTTGGGTTTCACGACCTTAATGATCTTTAGTAGTTGCGGATGATTTCTAGGGGTCCAATCATAAGTGCATTTGATCCAAGTAGAGAAAGTATGTTAGCTCATGCCTCTCCCTCATATAAAATTTCAAGAATGATTATCGGTACTTGTTATCGATTGCCTAGGGACAAATGACTTTCTTGTTGACAAAAGCTATCCACTTTTATTACCTTGCAATCTATTAGTAGTTTTATTCTCACAAAGTACTCATAGTTTTATTCTTGCAAAATAGTTTCATATTTGTTCTAGGTAAAGCAAACGTCAAGTGTGTGTAGAGTTGTATCGGTGGTCGATAGAACTTGAGGGAATATTTGTTCTACCTTTAGCTCCTCGTTAGGTTTGACACTCTTATTTATCAAAGAAGGCTACAAACGATCCCCTAACTTGTGGGTTATCAATGGCCTTCCTGTTGCAGATGACGGGAGGTTGGGTGGCGTCGCGGCTGCCAGTCATGGCGGTCGGGTCAAAGGTGGCGGTAGCCGAGGCTGAGGAGGTGCTCTTGACACTGGCTTTGGCCGTGACCGTGGACGGAATTAGTTGTTCTACTGGTTCTACCTATCTATCATCATTTCATATTTTCTATCAATGTTATTTGCCTAGTGAGCATTTGTCACATCAGTTTAAGTTAATGAATATGATTGTGTTCACGTACTCAACTGTTATATGTCTGAATATTGTTGTTTTTAAATACATTGATATGAGCATGAGGAGTGAGAGTAGGTTGAAATTCATACACTAATATAAGTTGTGCGAGATGAAGCTAATACATTTTATTTACATTATAGGACACGAAACTTACAGTAGACATATAGATTCAATTATAGTTTTATGTCAATGTAACATAAAGAATGTATTCAACTAGGTTTTAATCCAGTTTCAAAAGTAAACATATCACAAGACCGGATTCCAATACATTGAAATAAAGAGCATACTGTAGCATAAAAATTATCGATACCAATTCACTATTATGCAAATAGAACATCACATGACAAAGATAAATGATATGAAGGGTATCTACATGCAAACAAATAGAGAAAAAATTCAAGAATGGCATTGTTTTTGGATGATGTGCACTTCAAAACTGAAAGTAGTATGGTAGAATTATATATAGCACAATTTTAAAACATTGTTCAGTTTATGAAATCTCTAATATTCAACACTTAAAGATAATATCGTAATAATCGCATACTATATATCAAATACACTACTAGTACGATACAAGTATGCGTACGACATTACATTGACATGGAACTCCTATGGTGACTGCGACACATCATACCATAGATAGATGTCGCCAACATTCTTTGTTCACCAAGATATAGCAAAAACGCCTTGCCATGTTTCATTTGTAAATCGGTTGCACTCTCTATCCATCTAGAACCATTGAAATATATATGTCCGGTGTAGCTCACTAGTGAACATAAGCATGAAAGGTATATGATACGTCTCCAATGTATCTATAATTTTTTATGTTCCATGCTGTTATATTATCATTCTTGAATGCTTTACAATCATTTTAAACAACTTTATATCATTTTTTGGAACTAACCTATTGACATAGTGCCCAGTGCCAGTTGTTGTCTTTGCTTGTTTTTTACTTCACAGAATGTTAGTACCAAACGGAGCCCAAACACAACAAAACTTTTTGGAGAATTTTTCTGGACTAGATGACACCTGATGGGCCAAAGAAGTACCGGAGGGGGCTCCGATGGGAGCACAACCCACTAGGGCGCACCCAGGTGGGTTGTGCCCACCTCGGTGGCCTCCCGCACCGCCTGTTTGCCCTATAAATTCCCAAATATTCCAAAAACCCTAGGGGAGTCGATAGATCAGAAGTTCCGCCGCCGCAAGCCTTTGTAGCCACGAAAAACCAATCTAGACCCTGTTTCGGAACTTCGTTGGAGGGGGAAATCATCACCGGTGGCCATCTTCATCATCCCGGAGGCCACCATGATGAGGAAGGAGTAGTCCACCCTCGAGGCCGAGGATTTGTCATAGTAGCTATGTGTTTAATATCACCCTCTCTCTCTCTCTCTCTCTCTCTCTCTCTCTCTCGTGGTCTTGATGGCACGATCTTGATGTATCACGGGCTTTGTTTATATAGTTGGATTATATGGTGTTTCTCCTCCCTATCTTGTTGTGATGAATTAAGTTTACCCTTTGAGATTCTTTTTATCTGATTAAATATTTTTATGGATTTGAGAGCACTTGATATATGTCTTGCATATGAATACCCGTGGTGACAATGGGGTATTATATTGATTCACTTGATATATGTTTTGGCACTCAACTTGCGGATTCCCGAGGTAACATTGGAGTAATCTAGGCATAGGGGTTGATGCGCATTTTCGTCCTTGTTTCTTCGGTATAAATCTTGGGGCACTCTTTGAGGTTATTTGTGTTGGACCTAGTATTATGAATCTGAGATTGTTTGATGCGTATCGTATAATTAGCTCATGGATATTTGTGGTGACATGGAGTATCTAGGGGACATTAGAGTTGGTTAATGCGTATCGTATGGTGTTATTTTAGTACGAACTCTTGGATAGATCGAACGGAAAGACTAACTTGGCGTTATTTTAGTACGAACTCTTGAATAGATCGAACGGAAAGTATAACTTTAAAGGTGGTTTCATACCCCTACTAAAAATTTATTGTTATGTTCTCCACTAGATAAGACCTTCGGAGTGAATTTTCATCACACGTTGAGGGATGGTTATATGATCCAATTAGATTAGCATTTTTGAGAGATTGCACTAGCGAAAGTACGGACCCTAGGCCCCATCTTCAAGCATTGCAATACCGTTTGTTCTCACTTTTGTTACCTGTTACCTTACTGTTTTTTATTGTTCCTATTACAAAAATCAATATCTACTATCATTACTACTCTTGTATCACCATCTCTTCATAGAACTAGTGCAGCTATACAAATTTCTATTGTATATTGTGTGTTGGGGAGACAAGAGACTCTTTGTTATTTGGTTGCAAGGAGGGTTGTTTGAGAGAGACCATCTTCATCCTACGCCTCCCACTGATTGATAAATCTTAGGTCATCCACTTGAGGGAAAATTGCTACTGTCCTAAAAAAATCTGCGCTTGGAGGCCCAACACGAGTCTACAAGAACAAAGTTGCGTAGTAGACATCAAAGCTCTTTTCTGGCGCCGTTGCTGGGGAGGCGAGTGCTTGAAGGTATATCATTAATCTCGCAATTGAATCTTTTAGTTTCTTGTTTTATCACTAGTTTGGTTTATAAAAGAAAACTACAAAAAAAATGGAATTGAGGTGGCCTCATATTATTTGTCTTTATCATGTCTTTCTTGAAAATGATGGAAAGGAAAATTGTGCTCAATTGATAAAAGAAGAATTCTATAAAATGTTAGGCACAAAATCCTTGAATAATGAGCATGATTGCAATGTTGTTAGTATGAATTCTTTGAATATCCATGATGCTAATGATATGGAAAGCCATAAGCTTGGGGATGCTATATTTGACGAAGATGATATTTTTTACTCCCAAAAGTTTGCATAAGAAAATTTATTATGATGAAAGCACGCCTCCTATTTATGATGATTATATTGATGAAAGTGGGTTTGGAAGAGTGTCAACTCTAGTTACTAAAGATCCCACTATTTTGGAGGGTGTTGAATCTTATTGTAATAGTTATGAAAGTGGATTTGGAGAAGTCATGACTTTATTTAATGATGAATCCACTATTTTGGAAGAGGTTTCAATTGACTATGACAACGAAGTTGCTATCTATGATGATTATGGTGATGACATGTATGCTATAAAGTATAATTATAACCATGAAACTTGTCATCATGATTTTAATTTTCAATCACATGCTAGTTATTTTGTTGAGTTTGCTCCCACCACTATTGATGAGAAGAAATTTGCTTATGTGGAGAGTAATAAGTTTTCTATGCTTTTGTGTCATGAAAAGAATGCTTTATGTGATGGTTATATTGTTGAATTCATTCATGATGCTACTAAAAATTATTATGAGAGAGGAACACATGCTTGTAGGTATTGGAGTAATAGCAAGTTTCCTCTCTATGTGTTGAAAGTTTTGAAGTTGCACTTGTTTTTCCTTCCCATGCTAGTTGATTCTTGATCCCAAAATCCCTATGCATAGGAAGTGGGTTAGGCTTAAATGTGCTTGCCATGTGTTTCATGATGCTTTCTTGCATGTTTCAATTCATATCTTTTATGTGAGCATCATTGAAATCATCATGCCTAGCTAAAAGGCATTAAAGAAAAGCACTTGTTGGGAGACAACCCAACACTTTTACCTACTGTTTTTGTGTGTACACATGATTAAGCTACTTTAGTAATCATGTTTTATAGCTTTTGTTTTAATAAAGTGCCAAGTAAAGCCTTTGGGATAGTGTGGATGATAGTTGACTTGATTTTGTATAAAAACAGAAACTCTTGCTTCCAGTAAAAGAATTTTTTAAATTCGCTGGAACGTGATAAAATTCTGAATTTTCTATAGACGATTTATAATACAAATTTTCTATGTTTTCCTAATTTTTCAGAAATTTTGGATTAGTATAAGTATGGTAGTTGTTCAGATCATTACAGATTGTTCAGTTTTTGACATATTGTATTTTCAATGCATAGTTTTGTTGTTTTCTAGTTTCTATGGCTTATATTGCTCAATATAAATTGTGTAAACGATATGGCACAGTAGGCATTATGTGAGAACAATTATGAATCTTGTCTTTTACAGTACCAAAAGTGAATGGTTTGCTCTTTATCATACTTACCTATTTCACGAAGTTCCGTTAAGTCTTGTGTGATTGAAGTTTTCAAGTTTTGGGTGAGATATCGATATGAGGAGAATAAGTAGTGACAAGATCCTTAGCTTGGGGATGCCCAAGGCACCCCCGAGGTAACATTCAAGGAAGATCCAAGCAACTAAGCTTGGGGATGCCCCGGAAGGCATCCCCTCTTTCATCTCCAACAATATCGGTAACCTTACTTGGAGCTATATTTTCGTTCATCACATGATATGTGTTTTGCTTGGAGCTTCATTTTATTTTATTAGGATCTTCTTTCTTCTATTTAGAATAATGTTTTGCATCTTTCATTTCAATAAAAATGTCAAGGAGAGCCTTTACCATGCGTATTTTGCAAGTCTATATGTTGTTGTTCCGAAAACAAAAGTTTACTATCATTGTCTGAACTGTTAAAAGAGTCAGAGCGTGATAAAATCTTGAAAGTTTTACACAATAAGCTATGATAAATTTTCTACAGTCTGGTAAATTTTTAGAAATTTTGGAGTTACAGAAGTATGAATATTCTTGCATTCCTTACAGACTGTACTGTTTTGACAGATTGTTGTTATGTTTGCATTGTTTGCATATGTTTGCTTGTTTAATGATTCTATTTGAGGACAGGAGTATTAAATATGCAGATGCATTTAGTATGCAATGTTAAATAATGATTTTAGTGATTTGCTGCAGTAGAGAATGATAAGGTTTTTTGCATTGATTTATACTAACTTATCTCACGAGTTCTTCTTGAGTTTTGTGTGGATGAAGTTTTTAAGATTTAGGGAAACTGTGATATATAAAGAATTAAAGAGACACAAAAGCTCAAGCTTGGGGATGCCCAAGGCATCCCAAGATAATATTCCAAGAAGTCTCAATCATCTAAGCTTGGGGATACCCCGGTAGGCATTCCACCTTTCTTCTTCAACATTTGTCGGTTAGTATCGGTTGAGCCTAAGTTTTTGCTTCTTCACATGATGTGTACTATTCCTAGAATGTCATTTTATTTTGTTTTGTTTGCTGTTTTAATAAGATATTTAGATCTGAAAGTTTTTAAATAATAGAGATTCTTAAATTAGCTACCCATTTACATAACTACTCGCTTGATCTTCACTTATATCTTTTTGGAGTAGTTTGTCATTCGCTCTAGTGCTTCACTTATATCTTTTTGAGCATGGTGTGCTTTAGAATTTTTGAAGAAAAACTGTCATGCTTCACTTAGATTTATTTGAGAGTTAGTAACTTTTTGAAGAAATTCTCTCATGCTTCACTTATATTATTTTGAGAGAAGAAATATTTATGCCCACGTTCTTCACTTAAATTTGCTTGAGCTTGTCAAAAGCAATCACAACTTATGAAATTAGTCCCAAAGTGATAGATATTCAAGAGGGATATAATAAAAACTTTAATGAAGATCATTGGACAAATTAAACTTGATTGTTTGTAATAGTTTGTAGATATGATGATAGTAATATATGAGTCATGTTGGTGAGTGATTATGCTTTAGTAAGAATATTGGTGTTAAGGTTTGTGATTCCCTATGCAAGCACGAAAGTCAATAGTTATGCAATAAAATTACATCCTACTTATGGTCCGTGTTAGTTATGCTTAATGCTCGCTATGTGATTTTTTGTTTCTTGGTTGGTTGCTTCTCAATCTATTTGCTAGCCTCCACTTGTAAATACTACTTGTGCATCCAAAATCTTTAAACCCTGTTTTGCCATATGAGTCCATAATACCTACCTATATGCGGTATTTCCGTGCCGTTCTAAGCAAATTTGTATGTACCATCTCTAGTTTTCAAAATGAATTTCATTTTTGTGTGCCCGTACCGCTCATGAAGTGGCAGGGGGAAGCCAATATTTTGCATGCTAGATGTGTTCTCAAGATGAGTGTTTATTCACTTGTCATTGCACGAGAGTACGACAGTAATAGGGATGCCCAGTCCCGAAATGAAAAAGAATTTACTTTATATTGTCAATGATAACCCACAAGTAGGGGATCACAACAGTTTTCGAGGGTAGAGTATTCAACCCAAATTCATTGATTCGAAACAAGGGGAGCCAAAGAATATTCTCAAGTAGTAGCAGTTGAGCTGTCAATTCAACCACACCTGGAAAACTTAATATCTGCAGCAAAGTATTTAGTAGCAAAGTAGTATGGAAGTAACGGTAACGGTGGCAAAAGTAACAGTAGTAGTTTTGTAGTAATTGTAACAGTGGCGACGGTAAAGTAACCAAGCAAAGATCAATATGTGAAAAGCTCGTAGGTATTGGATCGGTGATGGAGAATTATGCCGGATGCGATTCCTCATGCAACATTTATAACATAGGGTGACACAGAACTAGCTCCAGTTCATCAATGTAATATAGGCATGTATTCCGAATATAGTCATACGTGCTTATGGAAAAGAACTTGCATGACATCTTTTGTCCTACCCTCCCGTGGCAGCGGGGTCCTATTGGAAACTAAGGGATATTAAGGCCTCCTTTTAATAGAGTACCGGACCAGAGCATTAACACTTAGTGAATACATGACTCCTAAAACTACGGTCATCACCGGTAAGTATCCCGATTATTGTCACTTCGGGGTTAATGGATCATAACACATAATAGGTGACTATAGACTTGCAAGATAGGATCAAGAACTCACATATATTCATGAAAACATAATAGGTTTAGATCTGAAATCATGGCACTCGGGCCCTAGTGACAAGCATTAAGCATAACATAGTCATAGCAACATCAATCTCAGAACATAATGGATACTAGGGATCAAACCCTAACAAAACTAACTCGATTACATGGTAAATCTCATCCAACCCATCAGCGTCCAGCAAGCCTACAATGGAATTACTCACGCACGGCGGTGAGCATCATGAAATTGGTGATGGAGGAAGGTTGATGATGACGATGGCGATAGATTCCCCTCTCCGGAGCCCCGAACGGACTCCAGATCAGCCCTCGCGAGAGAGATTAGGGCTTGGTGGCGGCTCCGTAACGTAAAACGCGATGAATCCTTCTCTCTGATTTTTTTCTACCCGAACGTGAATATATAGAGTTGGAGTTGAGGTCGGTGGAGCTCCAGGGGGCCTACGAGGCAGGGGGCACGCCCAGGGGGGTAGGCGGGCCCCCACCCTCGTGGACAGGGTGTGGGCCCGCTGGTCTTGATTCTTTCGCCAATATTTTTTATATATTCCAAAAATATTCTCTGTGAAGTTTCAGGTCATTCCGAGAACTTTTATTTCTGCAATAATAACACCATGGAAATTCTGCTGAAAACAGCGTCAGTCAACTCATGCAAGTTAGAGTCCAAAACAAGGGCAAAAGTGTTTGGAAAAGTAGATACGATGGAGACGTATCAACTCCCCCAAGCTTAAACCTTTGCTTGTCCTCAAGCAATTCAGTTGACAAACCGAAAGTGATAAAAGAAAAACTTTTACAAACTCTGTTTGCTTTTCTTGTTGTAAATATGTAAAGCCAGCATTCAAGTTTTCAGCAACGATCATGAACTAACCATATTCACAATAACACTTAGGTCGCATGTTTACTCATATCAATGGCATAATCAACTAGCGAGCAATAATAATAAATCTCGGATGACAACACTTTCTCAAAACAATCATAATATGATATAACAAGATGGTATCTCGCTAGCCATTTCTGAGGCCGCAAAACATACTGAAGATCAAGGACTGACTGAACATTGTAATTCATGGTAAAAGAGGTCCACTCATAGTCATACTCAATATAAACTAATAATAATGCATGCAAATGACATCGGTGCTCCCCAGCTGGTGCTTTTTAATAAGAGGGTGATGACTCAACATAAAAGTAAATAGATAGGCCCTTCGCAGAGGGAAGTAGGGATTTGTAGAGGTGTCAGAGCTCGATTTTGAAATAGAGATGAATAATATTTTGAGCGGCATACTTTCATTGTCAACATAACAACCGAGAGATCTCGATATCTTCCATGCTACACACATTATAGGCGGTTCCCAAATAGAATGGTAAAGTTTATACCCCCCACCACCAACAAGCGTTAATCCATGGCTGGCCCGAAACAACGGGTGCCTCTAACTAGCAACAGTACTGGGGGAGTTTTGTTTGCAATTATTTTGATTTGATTTGAGCATGGGACTAGGCATCCCAGTGACCAGCCATTTTCTCGTGAGTGAGGAGCGGAGTCCACTCCTCTTGAGAATAACCCGCCTAGCATGGAAGATACAGACAACCCTAGTTGATACATGAGCTATTCGAGCATACAAAACAAAATTTCATTTGAAGGTTTAGAGTTTGCCACATACAAATTTACTTGGAACGGCAGGTAGATACCGCATATAGGAAGGTATGATGGACTCATATGGAATAACTTTGGGGTTTATGGAAGTGGATGCACAAGCAGTATTCCCGCTTAGTACAAGTGAAGGCTAGAAAGAGACTGGGAAGCGACCAACAAGAGAGCGACAACAGTCATGAACATGCATTAAAATTAATCAACACTGAGTGCAAGCATGAATAGGATATAATCCACCATGAACATAAATATTGTGGAGGCTAAGTTGATTTTGTTTCAACTACATGTGTGAACATGTGCCAAGTTGTAATGCCCGGATAATCATGCTACAGTAAACTCACGTTGATGGTGCCACGTCACCTCTGTCACTGTAGTTAATCTCGGGTTAATTCAAACTGTTTCGAACTTCAAATTCAAATTATGATAGCAATAAAAGTTTTCAAAAAATAAAACTAAAATGTTCGGGGGTTGTCAAATATTACAAAGTTAATTATGGTGCAACAAACCCATTTTTATAAAATGCCTAAATATGTTTAAATGAATTAAAACAGAAAAGTAAATAAATAAAAGAAAAGAAAATACAAAAGAGAAAAAAACTAAACTAGCATAAAAAAAAGAAAAGAGAAGCCCCCTCCCCATTGGGCGGTCGGCCATTGCTAGCCAGCCGACCTGCTGCCCCACACTCCCCATAACCCCACAGGCGACGAACCCTAGCCGCCCCCCACTCCTCTCTCCCCTCCCCGACCCTCGTCCTTCCCGATCCAGATCGGGATCGGACGAACCCCCCCACGGCCGAACCCCGGATCCCGATCGCCGCCCGCTCGTCCTCACCCCCCCTCCTCGCCGGACGCTGTGGGCCGCTGCCGTCCCGCCGCTGCCATCGCCAGACCT
This sequence comes from Aegilops longissima, assembly GCA_021605205.1. NCBI lineage: Eukaryota > Viridiplantae > Streptophyta > Magnoliopsida > Poales > Poaceae > Aegilops > Aegilops longissima. Next base: position 173,925,331 of record CM038682.1, read on the forward strand.
CGCCGGGACCACGCCACACGCTGGACCGCCCCGTCGCCGCCGAACGCCTCCTCGCCTTCCTCCTCGCCGGTCTTCCCCGACCGCCCCCGAGCCCACTGCCCCGTTGCCCTACTCCCCCCGTGAGCTTCCCCCTTCGCCCCTCTCCCCTTAGGTCGCCTCGGCCGTCGCCGCTCGGCAGCGTCCGGCGCCATGATCGCCGCGCCTCTCCTCCCCCGGTCGTCTACGCCCCCAACCACGGCGCCCGCCACCTCGACTTCGTCGACCAGGGCCTCGCCGACCCACGCGCCTCGCGCTCGCCCGCCTCTTGCTCCGCCGATTGCCGCCCAAGGCTCGTCTCCGCTTCCCGTGTGCTCGCAGCCCCCCCCTCGGTGCCGGCGCCTCTCGCTTCGCCGTTGTCGCCCTCGACCGCCGCACCTCTGCGGTGACCCTCACGCGCCTGGCTGCCTCGCCATGACCCCTCGCTGGTCGCCGACCGTGCGTGCTCGGCCTCCGCTCGGGCGCCATAACGCCCGGCGCCAGAAGAATAGCACCAGTGCCGGCTCCCCACATGCCGATAAGGCCTTTGGCCCACTGACAAAGGGGCCCCAGCCCCCAAAACGTTTAAAAAAAGAACTAAAATAATAATAATAAAATAGAATAAATATAATTAATAAAAATAAAAATGATTTAATAAAATTAATTATTAATTAATTAATTAATTAAGTTAATTAATCCGGTTTAATTAATTTAATTAACTAGTTAAGTTTAATTAAACTGTAATTAGATTAATCTAAACCTAATTAACCTAACGATGTATGTGATCGGTGGGTCCCACAGGACCCACATGTCGTTGACCAGGTCAGCAGTCAACGCTGACTGCTTGGCGTCGGCATGACATCATGCTGATGTCATAAATCCATTTTCGAATTAATTAAATAATTAATTAAATTTCAGAAATTAATAAAATCTTTAGAAAATCATATCTTTTAATCGTAACTTCGGATTAAAATATTTTCAACATGAAAGTTGCTCGAGCGACGAGGCGAATCTGGATACGCAGTCCGTTCGTCCGCCACACACCCCTAACCTATCGAACTCGCAACTTTCCCCTTCCGGCTCCTTTGCCCGAAAACACGAAACACCGGGAATACTTTCCCGGATGTTTCCCCCCTTAACCGGTACCACCTCATACCACGTTAGGGAACGCCTAGCATCGTTACTTGTCTTGTCATGCATCGATATGCATATGTTTACATGGTATTCATTGTTTCTTCCCCCCCCCCTCTTCTCTCTGGTAGACTACGAGACCGACGCTGCTGCTGCCAGGTTCGACTCACGGAGTTGACGACCCTCTCTCTTGCGAAGCAACCAGGCCAGCCCCCCTTGATCACCAGATATCGCCTATTCTACTCTATCTTGCTTGTATTAGAGTAGTGTAGCATATTCTTGCTACATTATACCTATCCCGATGCATAGCCCGTCCTTGTTACTCTGTTGTTACCTTTACCCGCAATCCTATATGCTTAGTATAGGATGTAGTATTTTCATCTGTGGCCCTACATTCTTGTCCGTCTGCCGTGCTATACTATCGGGCCGTGATCACTCGGGAGGTGATCACGGTATATACTATATACTTTATACAAGATACATGTGGAGACTAATGTCGGTCGGTGGTGGAGCACCCATGAGTGGATCTTGAGGCGGAGCGGCAGGCAGGTTGAGACCGCCTAGGAGAGGTGGGCTGGCCTGTTTGGCGTTCATGGATACTTAACACGCTTAACGAGATCTTGGTATTTGATCTGAGTTGGCTACGAGCCTATCGCACTAACCAACTCGTGGGAAGATATGGGCACTCGGCGTCGTGGTATCGGCCGAAGCACTTGAGACGTCGTGACGAGCGGCGCCGCCGGATTGGACTGAACGTCGCTAGGCTAGGTCTGCTTCGGCCGCCCTCGCAGCGTGCAGGTGTGCTATAGGCGATGGGCCCAGACCCATGTGCGCTTAGGTTTAGACCGGCGTGCTGGCCTCTCTGTTGTGCCTAGGTGGGGCTGCGACATGTTGATCTTCCGCGGCCGGGCATGACCCAGGAAAGTGTGTCCGGCCAAATGGGATCAAGCGTGTTGGGTAAGTTGGTGCACCCTGCAGGAAGTTAATCTATTCGAATAGCTGTGATCTTGGTAACAAGGCGACTTGGAGTTGTACCTTGACCTTATGACAACTAGAACGGGATACTTAATAAAACACACCCTTCCAAGTGCGGATACAACCGGTGGTCGCTCTCTCTCGGGGATACGAGGAGGGATGGCGGGTAGGATTATTGCTATGTGATGTTACTTGGAGGACTTGAGATCGCCCTCTTCTACTGTTGCAAGACAGGTGACGAAGCATTGTCTTCGATAAGACTAGCTATCCCCTCTTATTCGGCATTCTGCAGTTCAGTCCTTGATATTGCCCTTTACACATATATCCATGCATATGTAGTGTAGCTCCTTGCTTGCGAGTACTTTGGATGAGTACTCACGGTTGCCTTGTTCCCCTTTTCCCCCTACCTCTAGTCGATTGCTGCAACAGACGATGGAGCCTGTGAGCGACGGCATACCGTCGATGGCGACTACTACTGGAGGTGCCTACTACTACGTGCAGCCCACCGACGATGACGAGGAGTAGTTTAGGAGGATCCTGAGCGGGAGGCCTGCACCTCTTTGATCTGTATCCCGGTTTGTGCTAGCCATCTTATGGCAACTTGTTTAACTTATGTACGTACTCAGATATTGTTGCTTCCACGACTGTCTATGATCGAGCACTTGTATTCGAGCCCTCGAGGCCCCCGGCTTGTATTATGATGCTTGTATGACTTATTTTATTTGTAGAGTTGTGTTGTGATATCTTCCGTGAGTCCACGATCTTGATCGCACACGTTTGCGTGTATGATTAGTGTCTGATTGAATCGGGGCGTCCACAAGTTGGTATCGAGCCATTGCTGTGTAGGAATCCCCTTCCACACTCCTTGGCGAAATCGAGTCTAGACATTGCAAAAACTTTTACTAACTTGGCTGTGTGCCTTACGGGCCCACGTCGCCATCGGGTGGTACTAGGATCTTTTACTCCTCGACCTTTACTCTGGGACTCTGAACTCTCTTCTACTCGGGTTAAACGAATTTACTAACTAACACTAGGATCCCGTGACCACATTCACCCCAAAGTTCGATAAAGCCGTAGTTATTCCTTGGAATTGTATTTTGATCAATTTCCACACTATCATTTGACTCCTTGGAACATCTTTGTTTTCAGATGGAACCCACGAGGCAGGTCGTGCGCCACACGACGGCCATTGGTGCCTCGGGATCACCTGCGGTGCTAGCAGAGATGATGACCTATCTGGGTTATCGCTGGCACCCTGAGTACACCGTCTTTGAGGAGTACCAGGACTTTAACCAGAGCGATGCGAGCCATCGTCCACCTCTACTCTCGGGAGTATGACTCCCTCTTGTGCTACACACGCACATGGTGTTGGGGTGACTATCGATATGGCAGTCCACGATGCTGCTTATGCTGCTCGACACGCCTTCGTGGAGAGTATCGGAGTTGGACACCTCCCCTTCAGCACATTGCTATCGCGTCGATGTTGGTGAGGAGGGTTACTACACTGCTGCCTACTCCATCTTTGTCACCAGAGAGCCCTTCTACCATCGTAACCTTGTTACGCATCGCGATGGGCTGGATCGAGCTAACCGAGCTCTTCGCCACGAGTTGTACATCACCCGTCGGCACCTTTACCGTGCTCGACGCTGTTGCACCCCTTTGTCCGATCCAGAGCTGCCGCGTTCTGCGATCTACCCAGCCAGACCGTGATGCCCTGTGGTGTCGGTTGGCGGAGGTGGGAGGCTACTCTCCGCAGACTTGGTCCTCTTCGCCACTTGGCGTCGGGTTACGCACTGAGTATCCATGGCCCCAGTGTCAGCGACGTGGAGGACTATCCGCTGCCACACTACCAGCTTTCAGGCTACAGACTACCTCCGCGATGCATCGTGGGACTGATGTAGGCTTGCTTGTTAGTGTTAGATGTATTCGCCGCGAGCCTGCATGCCGCCTATGATGTCTTAGTCTATGTACTGAACTCTGTGTACCGAACTCTATGCATGATCCCTTTTGTAAGATATGCCGACTACTATGTAGTTTCTATCATGCTGCTTTCATTATGCTTGTTTCATCATGAATGATTCTTGTCTTTTGCCTAATTTCTTAAATGCTGAACTACCCCTGTTATATATTAGCAGGATGGTTAGACCAGCTGGTCATGTTCGTGGTGGCAACTTCCCACCACCGCCTGAGTACATGGCTGGTATGATCCAACAGCTTGAAATGAACCGCCAGTTCATGGAAAACATGATGGCTCAGTTTCCTCGCCCCAATATGAACCAGCAGCCAAACACAACAACTCTGCAGGATTTCATCGCCTCAACCCAAGTGTGTACCGCAGCTCAACCCAGCCGGATGGATCTTGATGGTCGGCTCCGTGACATCACCTATGAGATGGAGTCTGCTGATGTAGCCCCGCCAGCTATGTCACTTTTGCTTCCTTCTTCTGAAGGACCCGCAGCTCAATGGTGGGACAGCCACAGGCGTACTACGCGCCAGCTTGGAACAATCATCACCGGCCGGACTTCCAAGCTGCTTTCCGTGCCGCTTCATCCCTCAAGGAGTCATGGACCGGAAGAAGCGTGAGTTCCGCAACCTCACCCAAGGCAACACGACTGTTGAAGCTTATCAGCGAGAGTTCCTGGACTTGTCTCGCTATGCTAAAGAGGACATTGCAACTGATGCACGCAGACAAGAGAAGTTCCGTGACGGCCTTCAAGCTGACATCAAGCTCGCACTTCTAGTGCACGACTTTGCTGATTTCGCCACCTTGGTGAACTAGGCTATCAATGTCGAAACTGGTGCGCAGGAATACGAGCTCTAACAGCGCAACTGCGTGACACGGGCTCATCTTCGGCCCATCCTCGCAGAAGCGTAAGATATGGATTCCCAACAGCATGTACCGGCCGAATGCACCTGCCCCAAAGGCGAGCTATGCTGCACCTCGTCTCGCCTACTCCAACTAGGCAGCCAAAGCTTCCAGCTCCACCACCCCAAGCTCTGTTCCCACTCCCAATAATGGCTTGTGCTTGGTGTGGTCAACCAGGCACCGTGCTAGAGAATGCAACTGAACCAGAATCAGTTGGCCCTTCCAATGACCGACCGTGGAAGCAACCAGCCCCGCAACAACAATGCCAAGCCTTATGGTCGAGTTAGGCCAACCACGTTGATCCGAGCGAAGCTCAAGACCAACCTGCTCTTGTGATGGGTACACTTCGTAAATTCAGTACCGACATGCGTTTTATTTGACACGGGGCATCGCATTCATTCATGTCTCAAGATTTTGCATTCATGCATGGCATTAAAAGTGAAGACATTAATGCTTCACTATTAGTACACACCCCTGCGGGCCAATGTCGAACCTCCATGATTTGCAACGACGTCCCCGTTGAAATCGAAGGACTGGAATTCCTTGTCTCACCCATCGTACTGAAGTCTTGTAGCATTGACCTCATTCTGGGAATGAATTGGTTAAAGGCGCATACTGCATCTATAGTCTGCGCCACTAAGACCGTCCATCTGCTACACCCTTCAGATGAAATAGTCACTTACCAATCTCATCTGGTGCAAAATGCCGAGGAAAGGCTCTATGCATTGAATGCATTGAACGCTGCACCACTCGAGGGTATTGAAAACATTCCTGCCGTGCGTGAATTTCTTGACGTCTTTCCTGAAGAACTCCCAGGGATTCCCCCTGCTAGAGCTGTCGAATTCGTCATCGACTTGAAACCAGGCACCACTCCTATAGCCAAGCGACCCTATAAGATGCCGCCGCATGAACTCCTTGAGCTCAAGGAGGAAATCGACAAATCTCTTCGAAGTGGTTTCATTCGCCCAAGTTGCTCTCCTTGGGGAGCACCTTCTCTCTTTGTCAAGAAGAAGGATGGGACAAACCGATTGGTCCAAGACTACCGTCCTATAAATCAAGCTACCATTCAGAATAAGTATCCTCTTCCTCGGATCAATGATCTGTATGATCAATGGCTGGTTCATCGGTGTTCTCTAAACTCGACTTGAGGTTGGGTTACCACCAGATCCGTGTTCGCGAAGAGGATATCCCCAAGACCGCCTTTGTGACTCGTTATGGTTCATACGAGTACACCGTCATGTCTTCGGCAACCAATGCTCCAGCCACCTTCTCTCGATGATGAACTATATATTCATGGATTACCTCGACAAGTTCATCGTGGTTTATCTGGATGATATCCTGATATTTTCCAAGAATTAAGAAGAACATCTGAACATCTTCGCCTTGTCTTTGGAAAAGCTACGAGAGCATCAACTTTATGCCAAGTTCTCCAAATGTGAATTCGGCTTCCGAAGTGACCTATCTTGGGCATGTCATCTCTAAGGATGGTATTGCCGTCAACCCCGAACGAGTTCAGGCTATTCTTGATTGGACTCCTCCAAGAATGTCAAGCAAGTCGAAGTTTTCTCGGTCTCGCCAGCTATTGCCGTCGATTAAATGAGAACTTCTCCAAGATTGCCAGGCCTCTGACTAACCTACTGCATAAGGGCGTCAAGTTCCAATGGATAGATAAATGTCAGGAAAGTTTCCACGCACTCAAAGACAAGTTGACTTCTGCCCCAAAGATTAGCTCCTCCACGATACTAAGAAGGACTTCGTCATTTATCGCGACGCTTCCGTCAAGGATTAGGCTGTGTCCTAATGCAAGAGCGCAAAGTGGTTGCTTATGCCTCTCGACAATTGCGCCCTCACGAAGAGAACTACCCAGTTCACGACCTCGAGCTTGCTGCTGTCATTCATGCATTTGAAGCAAAGGCGACATTACCTTCTCGTGTCGTTGCGAGATCTTCACCGACCACCAAAGTCTGAAGTATCTGCTCACCCAGCCAGACCTGAACCTCCGTCGGCAGAGATGGATGGAGACTGCAGCAACTTTGATTTGGGTATTTCCTATACACCGTGCAAGGCTAATGTAATGGCTGATGCCTTGAGCCGCAAGTCTTCTCGCAACCACCTCCAGTTCACAAAGTTCAGCCCTCACTGCGTTGAAGAGTTCAAAAGCTGAACCTCCATATTGTTCCTCCGGGTGCACTCGCTCCCCCTCCTCCGGAGCTTCGCAAGATGAACCTCCATGTTGTTTCCAGGGGTTCTCTCAATACCCTGGTTGCGAAACCAGACCTTGTGGACACCATCAAATGGATACAGAAATGTGACGATGAAGTCGAGAGGATTAAACTTTATCTCGCAGAAGGAAAACCCTCATTCTTCACTGTGGATGACGCCGGCACCTTATTCTTCAAAGGTCGCCTAGTGGTACCGAGTAAGAGGGAAAACCTGAATCTGACTCCAAAGGTTATGAAAGAAGCTCATGATACGCCCTTGTCTATTCATCCCGGTAGCACCAAGATGTACCAAGACATTAAATCGAGATTCCAGTGGTCTAATATGAAGCGAGACATTGCTCGTTATGTTGCTGAATGTGGCGTTTGTCGTCGTATCAAAGCAGAACATCAAAGGCCTCTTTGGAACTCTGCAACCTATCTCTATTCCTGAATGGAAATGGGACCATGTTGAAATGGACTTCGTCACTAGATTTCCCAAGTCGCGAAAAGGTAATGATGCTATTCTTGTCGTCATTGACCGGCTTTCTAAAGTTGCACATTTTCTCGGCGGTCAAAGAAGCGATCACTCGCTAGTCAGCTTGCAACTCTCTATATGTCCAGAATTGTTTCACTTCACGGTATTCCACTTTGGTTATCGATTCGGACCGTGGCAGCTTATTCACTTCAAGATTACGGGCAAGTTTTCAAGAAGCTATGGGGACTCATTTATCTTTAAGTACTGCGTTTCATCCGCAGTCACAAGGGCAAGTTGAACGTGTCAACCAAGTTCTCAAAGACATGCTTCGAGCTTGTGTTATTTCCTTCGGCAAGAAATGGGAGGAATCTCTTCCGTATGCTGAGTTCTCTTATAATAATAGCTATCAAGCTAGTCTCAAGATGGCCCCTTCGAGGTGTTATATGGACGAAAGTGCGAACCCCTCCGAACTGGTCGAAATCGGGAGCGCCCACTCTTGGTCCGGATATTATCCAACATGCGAAGAACAAGTCCGCATTATTCGCGAGAATCTCAAGACTGCTCGATCCACGCTAAAAGAGTAATTATGACCGTCATCATAAAGACATGGTCTATCAACTTTGGCGAAAAGGCCTATCTTCGTTACACCAATGAAGGGTGCTCACCGCCGGGATCAAGGGCAAGCTAGCTCCTCGCTATATTGGCCCATTCACTATTCGGAAAGGCGTGGAAAAGTGGCATATCAATGGAGCTTCCGTCGAACCTCTCTCGGGTTCACGATGTGTTCCACGTGTCACAACTCCGACGCTGCTTCAAGGACCCAATCCGAGCGATGGACCATGAAGTGCTCGAATTGCAACAGACCTCTCCTATAAAGAGCATCCGTCCGCATTCTCGACCAAGCTGAACACCGCACACGTCAGAAGGCGATCAAGTTCCTCAAAGTCCAGTGGTCGAATCACTCTGAAGACGAAGCCACCTGGGAACGCGAGGATCGTCTTCGTGATGAATACCCCGCACTCTTTCCTTCTACCTCCTAAATGTCGGGACGAGATTTCTTGTAGTGGAGGAGATTTGTAACGCCCGGATAATCATGCTACAGTAAACTCACGTTGATGGTGCCACGTCACCTCTGTCACTGTAGTTAATCTCGGGTTAATTCAAACTGTTTCGAACTTGAAATTCAAATTATGATAGCAATAAAAGTTTTCAAAAATTAAAACTAAAATGTTCGGGGGTTGTCAAATATTACAAAGTTAATTATGGTGCAACAAACCATTTTTATAAAATGCCTAAATATGTTTAAATGAATTAAAACAGGAAAGTAAATAAATAAAATAAAAGAAAATACAAAAGAGAAAAAAACTAAACTAGCATAAAAAAAAGGAAAGAGAAGCCCCCCCCCCATTTGGGCGGTCGGCCCACTGCTAGCCAGCCGCCCCAGGCTGCCCCCACACTCCCCATAACCCCCCCTTGGCGACCGAACCCTAGCCGTCCCGATCCAGATCGGGATCGGACGAACCCCCCCACCGACGCCGACCCCCGGATCCCGACCGCCGCTCATCCTCACCCCCACCTCCTCGCCGGACGCCGTGGACCTTGCCCGTCCGCCCACTGCCATCGCTGAGACCTCGCCATCCCGTCCTTCACCTCGCCGGACCACGCCACCGCCGACCCGCCCGCCGCCGCGCGACGCCTCCTCGCCTTCCTCCTCGCCCGGTCTTCCCCGACCGCCCCGCCTTGCCCGTTGCCCTACTCCCCGTGAGCTTCCCCTTCGCCCCTCTCCCCTTAGGTCGCCTCCGCCGTCGCCCGCGGCCGGCTCCAGCGCCCGTCGCCAGCCTCTCCCTCCCCGGTCGTCTCGCCCCAACCACGGCGCCCGCCACCTCGACGTCGTCGACCAGGGCCTCGCCGACCCACGCGCTTCGCCCGCCTCTTGCTCCGGCCGATCATGCGCCAAGGCGCTGTCTCCGCTTCCCTGTGTGCTCGCAGCCCCCCCCTTTGCACCGCCTCTCGCTTCGCCGTTGTCGCCCTCGACCAGCCGCGCCTCTGCGCGACGACCCTCCGCCGCGGCCCCTCGCTGGCCGCCGACCGTGCTCGGCCTCCGCTCGGGCGCCATCACGCCCCGGCGCCCGTAACCGTAGCACCCAGCGCCCGCTCCCCCTGTGCCCGATAAGGCCTTTGGCCCACTGACAAAGGGGCCCCAGCCCCCAAAACGTTAAAAAAAGAATTAAAAAAATAATAATAATAAAATAAAATAAATATAATTAATAAAAATAAAAATGATTTAATAAAATTAATTATTAATTAATTAATTAATTAAGTAATTAATTAAGTTAATTAATCCGGTTTAATTAATTTAATTAACTAGTTAAGTTTAATTAAACTGTAATTAGATTAATCTAAACCTAATTAACCTAACGATGTATGACAAAGGGACCCACATGTCAGTTGACCAGGTCAACAGTCAACGCCGATCGCTGACGTCAAGATGACATCATCTTGATGTCATAAATCCATTTTTCGAATTAATTAAATAATTAATTAAATTTGAAATTAATAAAATCTTTAGAAAATCATATCTTTTAATCCGTAACTTCGGTTAAAATATTTTCAACATGAAAGTTGCTCGAGCAGCGAGATGAATCCGGATCGCTGATCCGTTAGTCCGCCACACACCCTAACCTATCGAACTCGCAACTTTCCCTTCCGGCTCCTCTTCTGAAAACACGAAACAGGAATACTTTCCTGATGTTTCCCCATAACCTGTACCACCTCATACCACGTTAGGGCACGCCTAGCATCGTTACTGTCTTGTCATGCATCGATATGCATATGTTTACATGGTATTCATTGTTTCTTCCCCTCTTCTCTCCGTAGACTACGAGACCGACGCTACTGCTGCCAGTTCGACTACGGAGTTGACGACCCTCTCTCTTGCCGAGCAACCAGGCAAGTCCCCCCTTGATCACGGATATCGCCTATTCTACTCTATCTCGCTTGCATTAGAGTAGTGTAGCATATTCTTGCTTTCATTATACCTATCCCGATGCATAGCCTGTCCTTGTTACTCTGTTGTTACCTTTACCGCAATCCTATATGCTTAGTATAGGATGCTAGTATTTTCATCTGTGGCCCTACATTCTTGTCCGTGCGCGTGCTATACTATCGGGCCGTGATCACTCGGGAGGTGATCACGGTATACCTATATACTTTATACAAGATACATGTGGAGACTAAAGTCGGGTCGACTGGTGGAGCACCCGCGAGTGGATCTTGAGGCGGAGCGGCAGGCCAGGTTGAGACCGCCTAGGAGAGAGGTGGGCCTGGCCCTGCTCGGCGTTCGCGGATACTTAACACGCTTAACGAGATCTTGGTATTTGATCTGAGTTGGCTATGAGCCTATACGCACTAACCAACTCGTGGGAAGATATGGGCACTCGGCGTCGTGGTATCGGCGGCACTTGACGTCGGCGACGGCGGCGGCCGGATTGGGCTGGAATGCACCGCTAGGCTAGAGTGCTGCTTCCGGCCGCCCTCGCGCAGCGTGTTGGTGTGCTATGGGCGATGGGCCCAGAGCCTGTCGCTTAGTTTAGACCGGCGTCTTGGCCTCTCTGTTGTGCCTAGGTGGGGCTGCGGCGTGTTGATCTTCAGCGGCGGGCATGACCCAGAAAGTGTGTCCGGCCAAATGGGATCAAGCGTGTTGGGTAAGTTGGTGCACCCTGCAGTGAAGTTAATCTATTGAATAGCCATGATCTTGATAACAGGGCGACTTGGAGTTGTACCTTGACCTTATGACAACTAGAACCGGATACTTAATAAAACACACCCTTCCAAGTGCGGATACAACCGTGGTCGCTCTCTCGGGGATACGAGGAGGGATCGCGGGTAGGATTATTGCTATGTGATGTTACTTGGAGGACTTGATTGCGCCTCTTCTACTGTTGCAAGACAGGTGACTGAAGCGTAGTCTTGATAAGACTAGCTATCCCCTCTTATTCGGCATTCTGCAGTTCACCATGATATGGCCCTTTACACATATATCCATGCATATGTAGTGTAGCTCCTTGCTTGAGTACTTTGGATGAGTACTCACGGTTGCCTTGTTCCCCTTGTTCCCCTACCTCTACTCGATTGCTGCAACTGCACGATGGAGCCGGGAGCAGACGCCACCGCCGATGGCGACTACTACTACACCGGAGGGGCCTACTACTACGTGCAGCCCGTGACGACGACCGGGGAGTAGTTTAGGAGGATCCTGGCAGGAGGCCTGCGCCTCTTCGATCTGATCCCGTTTGTGCTAGCCATCTTATGGCAACTTGTTTAACTTATGTCCGTACTCAGATATTGTTGCTTCCACGACTCGTCTATGATCGAGCACTTGTATTCGAGCCCTCGAGGCCCCTGGCTTGTATTATGATGCTTGTATGACTTATTTTATTTGTAGAGTTGTGTTGTGATATCTTCCCGTGAGTCCCTGATCTTGATCGTACACGTTTGCGTGTATGATTAGTGTACGATTGAATCGGGGGCGTCACACAAGTCAAGCCACTCGAATCGTTCAAAGGAGGATACCACCCTATTATACCACATCATAACCATTTTAATAGTATGTTGGCACGCAAGGTAAACCATTATAAACTCCTAGCTAATTAAGCATGGCATGAGCAACTATAATCTCTAATTTTCATTGCAAATATGTTTCATTCGTAATAGGCTGAATTAGGAACAATGAACTAATCATATTTACAAAAACAAGATAGGTCGAGTTCATACCAGCTTCTCTCATCTCAATCAGTCCATCATATATCGTCATTATTGCCTTTCACTTGCACGACCGAATGGTGTGGATAATAATAATAGTGCACGTGCATTAGACTAAGCTGGAATCTTCAAGCATTTAATACAAGGGAGAAGACAAAGTAACATGGGCTCTTTGTTAAATCAACAATAATGCATATAAGAGCCACTTCAATGTTTTCATCATGGTCTTCTCCTCTCGACCCCCAAAGAAAAGAAAAGAAATAAAACTACTTACACGGGAAAGCTCCCAACAAACAAAAGAAGAACGAGAAATCTTTTTGGGCTTTCTTTTAATTATTACTACTACAAACATGGAAAGTAAACTAGCTAAAAAGCTACAACTATCTTTTTTGGTTTTCTTAAGGTTATTCAAACACACAAGAAGAAGACTAGAAAAGAAAATAAACTAGCATGGATAGTACAATGAAAAAGTATGAGCACCGACAACTGGAATGAGTGTGTGAACATGAATGTAATGTCCTTGAGAAATACGTACTCCCCCAGGCTTAAGCTTTTGGCCTAAGTTGGTCTATGCCCACGGATCAAGGCTACTCTCTCCGGTGTACTGAGGAGGTTCCTTAGGGTGCCGCTGGTTAGCGAGCTCCTCCGGATCCCACTGATAAACAGACTGCCGATAAGGGTCAAGTGGTGGCTCAGGCTCTGGTACTTGCGTCAGGCTCCTGTACGCATAAATGGCCTCCGGAAAGATGAGGTACGTGCCTGAAAGTATGTTAAACAGAGAGGGTGCAGGCAAGGTAATAATCTCACAGTAATTTTTATGAAATATCAATTTATACTTAAGCATCTTCTTGTGATCTTTAACAATAAAATCATGTGCTACCATACTCTTATAATCTACAAAAATAGGAGGCAACAACTTTTCCTCTTTCTCATAATGCCTAATAGGTATGTTAAAGTGTGCAACAAGGCGCGAAGCAAAGATGCCTCCAAAGATGGGACCCTTTGTACGGTTCAAATTTAACCGTTTAGCAACAATAGCGCCTAAACTGAAAGTAGTATCACAAAACAAGGCATGGCGCAAAATAACAATATCAGGGGTACTAAGGTTTCCACTGTTCCCATGACCAATTAAGCATCTACTAGCAAATATTGCAAAGTAACGCAGAACAGGAAAATGTATGCTAGTGATTCTTGCATCGGAAACTTTCCTCGTTTCCCCTATAGCAATCATATCAATAAACCCTTCCACATCATTACGATGTGGTTCCTCTATGCTGCCCGCAAAGGGTAACTTGCAAACCGCACAAAAATCATAAAGTGACATTTCCTTAAACTCATCATATAAATAAAAATCCACCGAAGCTGGCGATCTCCTAGCATGGAAATGAAAATTTTGCATGAAAATATTAGTCAGGAGGAGATACTGTTCGCGCTGGTCGCGGAGGAAGTCAACAAGGCCCGCATTCTCAGCTAAATAATAAAAAGCATCATGAATCCCGACTGCCCTCAAGAACTCATCACAAGGCCATTCACATGGACGAATTTCCGTGGAGCGAGGAAGATTATATTTGGGCTTCTTATTCTATTCACTTTGCTTAACCTTCGAGCTTCAGCTCGAAGAGCCCCTCAATAATCTCTTCATCATTTTCTGAAATTTTCTAAAAATTTTAGTAACTCAAAATAAAAGTGAACCAAACTCAACAAGATTGATAGTAACTACTCCCACAAGTGCCTAGAGACTATATCATGCATTAGAGCTACTTGGGACCATATAAATTTGACATGCAAGCTCAAGAACAGGGTCACCTAAGCAGCAAAAATTTGCAATAAAAAAAGCACTAGAACAAAAACTAATTGGACCATTGGAGGAGTCACATACCGAAGAACAATCCCCCAAAGCAGTTTTGTGAGTGGAGCTTTGAGCAAGGAGATCGAAAATGGCAGCAAGATGAGCTAGAACTCATGCTTGAGCTAGGTGGTGATTTTTTATGGAGGAAGACGAAGTGTGTGGGTGCTGGAATAAGTGGAGGGGGGCCACGTGGGGCCCACGAGGCAGGGGGCGCGCTCCTGGGGGGTAGGTGTGCCCTGGACCCTCGTGGCCAGGTGGTGTGATACCCAGGTGTGTTCTGAGTGCCAATAATTCTTAAATATTCTAGAAAAAAAATCATATTTCAATTTCGGGACATTTAGAGAACTTTTATTTTCGGGGTATTTTTTTATTGCAAGGATAATTCAGAAAACAGACAGGAAATACTATTTTTGCTGTATTCAATCTAAATAACAGAAAGTAAAAGGAGGGTACAGAGGGTTGTGCTTTCTAACTTCATCCATCTCATGCTCATCAAAAGGAATCCACTAACAAGGTTGATCAAGTCTTGTTAACAAACTCTTTTCGAATAACATGGAACCGGAGAAATTTTGAATAACACTAGGTTACCTCAACAGGGATATGCACATCCCCAATAATAAGAATATCATATTTCTTCTTGACAGTAGGAAGAGGAAATTGAAAACCTCCAATAATAATTGTTGGAATTTTTCAAATAGAATTGATTCTATGGACTTGAGGTTGTTTCCTCGGAAAGTGTACCATATGCTCATTACCATTAACATGAAAAGTGACATTGCCTTTGTTGCAATCAATAACAGCCCCTGCAGTATTCAAAAAGGGTCTACCAAGGATAATCTACATACTATCGTCCTCGGGAATATCAAGAATAACAAAGTCCGTTAAAATAGTAACGTTTGCAACCACAACAGGTACATCCTCACAAATACCGACAGGTATAGCAGTTGATTTATCGCCATTTGCAAAGATATTTCAGTAGGTGTCAACTTATTCAAATCAAGTCTACGATATAAAGAGAGAGGCATAACACTAACACCGGCTCCAAGATCACATAAAGCAGTTTTAACATAATTTCTTTTAATGGAGCATGGTACAGTTGGCACTCCTGGATCTCCTAGTTTCTTTGGTATTCCACCTTTAAAAGTATAATTATCAAGCATGGCAAAAATTTCAGCTTCTGGTATCTTTCTTTTATCAGTAACAATTTCTTTCATATACTTAGCATAAGGATTCATTTTAAGCATATCATTCAAACACATACGCAAAAAGATAGGTCTAATCATTTCAGCAAAGCGCTCAAAATCCTCATCATACTTTTTCTTGGATGGTTTAGGAGGAAAGGGCATGGGTTTCTGAACCCATGGTTCTCTTTCTTTACCGTGCTTCCTAGCAAGAAATTCTCTCTTATCATGACGTTGATTCTTTGATTGTGGGTTATCAAGATCAACAGCAGGTTCAATATCTACATCATTGTTATTGCTAGGTTGAGCATCAACATGAACATCATCATTAACATGGTCACTAGGTTCATGTTCATTACCAGATTGTGTTTCAACATCAGAAATAGAAATATCATTGAGATTCTCAGGTGTGTCAATAACAGGTTCACTAGAAGCATGCAAAGTCCTATCATTTTTATTTTTCTTCTTCTTAGAAGGACTAGGTGTATCAACATTAGTTCTCTAAGAATCTTGCTCAATTTTATTAGGGTGGCCCTCAGGATGCAAAGGTTCCTGAGTCATTTTACACCCTTGTGACGCCCTCGATTCAATCGTACACTAATCATGCACGGAAATGTGTACGATCAAGATCAAGGACTCACGGGAAGATATCACAACACAACTCTACATATAAAATAAGTCATACAAGCATCATAATACAAGCCAGGGGCCTCGAGGGCTCGAATACAAGTGGTCGATCATAGACGAGTCAGTGAAGCAACAATATCTGATCTGAGACATAAGTTAAACAAGGTGCCATAAGATGGCTAGCACAAAGCGGGATACAGATCGAAGAGGAGCAGGCCTCCTGCACAGGATCCTCCTAGGTCACTCTGGTCGCCGTCGGTGGCTGCACGTAGTAGTAGGCGCCTCGGAGTAGTAGTCGCCGTGGCGGCGGCGTCGCTCTGGGCTCCATCGTCTGCAGGTTGCAGCAATCGAGTATAGGTAGGGGAAAGGGGAACAATGCAACCGTGAGTACTCATCCAAAGTACTGCAAGCAAGAACTACACTACATATGCATGGGTATATGTGTAAAGGCCATATCAAGGACTGAAGCTGCAGAATGCCGAAATAAGAGGGGATAGCTAGTCTTAACGAAGACTACGCTCGGACTCGGTCTTGCAATGCATGTAAGAGGACAACGGAAGTCCTCCAAATAACATCATATAGCAATAATCCTACCCGCAATCCCTGCTCATACCCCCGAGCGAGAGCGACCACCGGTTATATCGGCACTTGGAAGGGTGTGTTTTATCAAGTATCCGGTTCTAGTTGTCATAAGCTCAAGGTACAACTCCAAGTCGCCCCATTTATCAAGATCACGGCTATCCGAATAGATTAACTTCCTGCGGGGTGCACCATCTTACCCAAAGACGCTTGATCCCATTTGGCGGACACACTTTCCGGGGTCATGCCCGGCCGCGTAAGATCAACACGTCGCAGCCCCACCTAGGCACAACAGAGAGGCCAACACGCCGGTCTAAACCTAAGCGCGCAGTGCCGGGCCCATCGCCTGAAAGCACACCTGCGTTGCGTCTGTGGCTGCCGAAGCAGACCTAGCCCATCGCGTTCCAGTCCAATCCGGCGCTACGCCGTCGTCGCCGACGTCTGAAGCATGCCGGTGATACCACGACGCGGGATACCCATAACTACTCCCGCGTAGATGGTTAGTGCGTATAAGCTCAGAGCCGACCCAGATCAAATACCAAGACCTCGTTAAGCGTGTTAAGTAACCGCTGAACGCCGAACAGGGCCAGGCCCACCTCTCTCTAGGCGGTCTCAACCTGCCCCGCCGCTCCGCCACAAAGTAACGATCGGGGCGTCGGAACCCAGGCCCACCTCTACCGGGATGGAGCCACCCGTCCTTTCAGCCCCATCTCCTAACGAGTACCACATGTAATGTATAGTGTAAGGTATATAGTATATACCCGTGATCAACTCCCGAGTGATCACGGCCCGATAGTATAGCACGCAGACGGACAAGTATGAAGGGCATGGATGAATGTACTAGCATCCTATACTAAGCATATAGGATTGCGGGAAAGGTAACAACGAAGTTACAAGGACAAAGGCTATGCAGCGAGATAGGAGTAATCAAAATAGAACATGCTACACTACTCTAATGCAAGCGGTGTAGATAAGAGTAGGCGATATCCGGTGATCAAGGGGGGCTTGCCTGGTTGCTCACAGCAAGAGAGGGGGGTCGTCGACACCGTAGTCGATCACAGAAGGTACCGGCAGCGGTCTCGGGGTCTCCTAAAAAAAAGCAGCGGAGGGAACATAATAAATAACAGAGCAATCAAAGCATAACAAAGCGTAACAAGACAATACGCGGTGTTGATGTGCCCTAACGCGTATGAGGCGACATCTTTAAGTTAAGAAACATCAGGAAGTTCTCCGGTTCGGACGTCTGTCGAGACAGATGAACCGGAGAGGAAAGTTTGCAGGTTCGATAGGTTAGAGGCGTGTGGTGGACGAGCGGACTGCGTGTCCGGATTCGTCTCGTCGTTACGAGCAACTTTCATGTTGAAAACATTTTAATCCGGATTACGGTTAAAGATATGATTTTAAAAGATTTTATTAATTTACGGAATTTTATTAATTATTGAATTAATTTGAAAAATGCATTTATGACATCGACATGATGTCATCTTGACGTCATCGATCAACAGGGGTTGGTGAGTCAACTCTGACATGTGGGTCGAGGGGACCCACACCGTCATCCTCTAGTTAAGTTAATTAGGATTAAGTTAAATTAATTATAGTTTAATTAGTCTTAATTAGTTAATTGAATTAATTAACCGGATTAATTAACTTAAGTAATTACTTAATTAATTAATTATTAATTTATTTATTTATTATAATTTTATTTTAATTTTATTAATTTTTAATTATTATTTATTTTTATTTTAAAACGTTATAGGGGGGCCCTTTGGTGATAGGCCTGAGGGGGTTCTTGAGCGTCTGGGCCGGAGATTCTGGCAAGAACCAGTTGGTGGCCGGCCTTGGCCTGCGGTTAAGCCACGGCGTGGCCACGGGAGGCGGGGGAGGAGCAGCCGAGGGCCATGTGACAACCTGGGCGAGGCGAGGCCATGACGGCGCCAATGAGCCGGGAAGAGGGCCTCGGCGTAAACACGTCTTGAGGAAGGGGAAGGAGGGGGCTCACAGGGGAAGGCAGGTCTATCAGGTGGGGGTGAGGAGGTCGTCGGGGCAGGCGCGCGGCGAGGAAGGCGGCGAGGCGGACGAGGCGATGAGTGGCGGCCATGAGGTCGGCCCGATCCGACCTGGTCGGGAGAGAGGGGAGGCGGCGGGCCAGCGGGCGGCTCGGTGGCGGGAGGCCAGCGCGCCGCGAGGTGATGAGGCGGCGGTGGGGAAGAGCGCCCGTGAGACGCTGCGTCGGGCGGGCACCGGGTCTCGTCTGTGGCGTGGGCAGTGATGTCCGGCTGGTGGTGGCGTCGAGGCAGGAAGAAGGCACGCCGCGGGAGAGGCGTCTTGAGGGACGGGGGGGCCGCGAGGTGAAGGCGAGTGCCCCGATCCAGATCGGGAGGGGAGAGAGGAGTGGGGCGAGAGGAGTGGGGTGGGGGATCGATCCGTCGGGATCGGCCGAGTGGGAAACAGGTGGGAGCTAGGGTTTGGGGTGGGGGCGAGGGGTTATGGAGGCCATTTGGGCTCGGTGGGCTACGGTCTTGGCCAATGGGCCGTTCGGCCAATGAGAGGGGTTGTTCCTCTTATTTTATTTTTCTTCTTGTTTTCCATTTTATTTATTTTACCTTTTTACTTTTCTATTTTATTTTAGTCTTAGCAATTTACTAAAGTGGCACCTAATAGAATTTACAATTTATGCCATTGCCACATTAGTTTATTACTTATAACAAACCAGTCTTGAAAATGTTTATTAATTTTAAAGCACTTATATGGTTGCATTGCTACTGTTTTATTCATTTTAGAATATCTAAATATTTTATAAAAGTGTGGTTTCACCACCATAAATACTTATGAATTATTTGGTTCACTCCGAACATATAAAGTTTAATATTTGAAAACTTTTAATGTTTGACCTTGTTGAATTTGAATTTTGAATCTGATTTGAATCAACGCGAGAGTTGTCAACGGTAACCGAGGTGACGTGGCATCATCAGTGCGGATTACTGTAGCGTAATCACCCGGGCGTCACAATTCTCCTCCACTACAAGAAATCTCGTCCCGAGATTTAAGAGGGGAGCAGGGGGAAAGGTGTGGTTACGATAATCTAACGGATCTTCTCGAAGAAGTTAATCCTTTTCGTTGACGTCTTCAAGCCTTTATCCCGATGCATCATGATAAACTTGCCACCATTTCTTCGTGAACTCCAACGTACTTACGAATGGTAAGGGGCAGCTCACTACGACATAATGCTTTTGAGGGGAACAATCTGTGGCTAACCCATGAATTAGTATAAGATTATCTCTCGAGTTGAACATATGAAATACCTCGAGAGTAAGTTACTGAAAATACCATAATAGGCTCCAAGCGGGTAGGTAGCTGCTCAAGCTTTGAACAGAGTGAGAAAGGGGTTGAAGTAGCGAGAGTAAGTATCGCGTCGATACCAGATTAGATCACTATGACGGTGGCCCGTGAATTACATACAAGGCCACGTCGCGAGGAATAACCCGAATCGGGGTGTACTGGGGACGGTCGAGTTTCGATCCTGTGAAGCTGTGGGTTATGGGCCCACCATGTGGTTACAATTAGAAGGTTGGTGACCTCTTACACGATCATGTAAGCAAGGCCTGTCAGAGGAGAGTCTGAGGGTCATGTCGGCAACAACATAGGTACCCAGGCGAGGGACGAAGAGAACCATTTTCTGCTTTCGTTGAGCGAGGCGGACCAATAGGCAAGGTTCTCGTCCACGGTGGTTACCTAATGTCACCAACATTAGTAATAGGGTCTTACTTACAGAGTGGTACAACGAGGTGCTTACCTAAGCAGGGGATTATCACTGCTTAGATTATATAGGTCACAAGAAAGGTTCAAATATCCCATGGAAAGTAAAATATGATTATCATATTAAATGAACAATGGAAAGGAAAATGTGTTTAAACACATATTTCAGGGATATATCCTTACCAAGGATAAGCAGAGCAAGATATCCATGATAGTATATAATGTAGAAAACCCTTTAGGTAAGGGAGAGAAATTTCATGACATTACCCATACAACGGTGTTGGGATAATTGAGCAAGAAACATTTAGCATTGGGCTTGAATGTTCTTGTTGAAAATCAACGTATCACGGACATGCTACGAGATAGCATTGACATGGCCTTCGGTGAAGATCAGACTTTGGGATCACGAAGGATCCATCTGGAATACTTGTAGAATCAGTATTACAATTCCCTCATGGATGAATGGATAACCCTGCTGAAAAGGAATCTATAATGATAGGTCCTCCAACCGGGGGGGGGGGGGGTGCTAGGCATGACATCATGCTACCGGTTCATTAAAGGACCAATAACATAAATCTTGGAAAATGGTCCCAACCATCATATCTGACCGAGATTCAGATCCGATTGGTGTAAAGATACCTCAGACTTAGGATACCTGAGAAGAAAAGGTGCAACGCAAATTGACGAGATGACAATGTAAGATTCTCGGGGAAATGAACTATGATGTGATTTCCGTTAACAAGAGTCCATCATTAACCCAAGGAGAGGACAAGGGGGTGTCTGGTGAACTCAACGGCAATTCACCGAGATTCCCAAGAGATAGACTCCCACATTTAAGTGAACAAGGAGATAACATTTGTCGGAACAAATGATACTAGGAAATATGCTCGAGGAAAACATACACAAGTAAACATTGGTTGAAAGGTGCGCCCGATGGGTTGGGTTGCACGACCAATGTCAGAATGGTGATTCAATAATCGATAGTCTAAGAATTTCACTTCAAAGCAAGAGGCTTGCTAGAAGGGCAGAATTCAAACAGCACCGTTCACTTGTTGGTACACCGGTTGGAAGCAACACGGGGACCAAGAAAGAATGGTGATGGTGAGAAGCATCTCAATACCAAGAATTTCTTAAGAGGTGGAGCAAATCTCAGAACATTCTTGACATAAAGGATGGTAATACTCCAAGGTAAAGAAGAACAATTGCTGGATAGCAAGGATCCCAAGGTATAACACCAAACATGAACAAGCTTGTGTTGGTGGGAAGGCAAAAGAGTGGTCGGTGATTATACAAATCATCGAGGGCAAGGATGGTATTTCTCATCATGAATTCAATTGATATCCTGGATGAGCTCAGAATGTTGATGATCACGACACCTTTGTCGCGAGAGTTCATGAAGATGTAATCGATCGGCGACGACATCAAGTCAAAGTAATGATGAAGTGAAAGGTCATTGGAACCAAGGGTACGGCACAAACTTGAAACCAAGCCTGTTGTTCAAGGCGAAATGATATGACGATGAGGATCGACGTAAGGTTAATTCATCGTCGAACATTGTGCTCCGAGAAGAAGGACCGGGTAGCACAGTTAGAATCATCACGACAATGATATAGCCAAACAGGCTAGGAATGGCTTGATCGGTTACAAATTCATACTTAAAGAAGATAAACAAGTGTCGTTGAACCATAATGCAGACTCGGTTCAGTTATCGGTGTCTTTGAGTGTAATAATAACTCAGAACCCGTGAAAAATTGGATTCAGTGGGAAGGTAGCACTTGATGAAGAACTCATAAGAAGTTATGTTGTTCCATGATAATCTCGAGATACCAGGGGTAATACTCGATGACATATCAAAGTAGAGGTTGGACGGGGGTTATTGCTCTACAGAAGACAAGTACTCTAACTTGTCTGAGAATTAGAATCAAGGGAGAACAAACATGGTCGGAACCACGATTTCAAAAGGCTATATCCCTGATATAAGATGAACTTATACCAAAGGAATAATTATTTAAGAGAAGCTTTAATGATAAGATCTACATCGTGTCCATGGGCATGAACACAAGTTCAAGGTCGACTCCCACTTCTCCAATGCATAACCCTTCATTCACTTCTCACGTTCGATGAAGTTGCAGTGTTGAAAATTTTATCTGGCGAAGCACCAGAAGAGTATGATTCGTGAAAACTTTCGGGTTCACACGGTTTAGTGAAGGCATATGTTCAACCCGACAGGGTATCATGGAAACCTATACCAGAATCTTTAGAAATAATTAACTCAAGCTCGAAGGCAGAGCATGGTTGAGAAAGCAGAGGATACAATTTACCAAAGGCATTATGTATCGGGAAGGTCTCACAAAGTTATTGAATATGAAGGATCTTGACGGTGAAATCAATAATGGACCCGATGGTCCAAAAGGGTCTGACGTGGGCATCGATTATTAACTAGAGGAAGAAGAATGCAAGGAGATCAAATTATAGAAACAACTGACTAACTCAATTGTCAAATGCCAAGGAGTTATGATTCCCAAATCAAGGGGTCAGAAGCAATGCTCTGACTAGGGATGGATAAGTTGAACAGCCTTAGGGTACAATCAACGACGATTGGATTGGTCGAGAACCAATTCCAGTTAAAAGAATGGCAGCTCAGCCAGAAAGGTAATTTATAAGGATCAATGATGATTGTGGGTATTTGCAAACATATTGAGTCAACAGACCCAAAATGATAATGACAAGGAATGTCAATATGACTACGAGACTTATGGGATTAACCATAATGCAAGCAAGCAAGAATTTCAAGAGCCAAAGGCTCCAGAGGATTCTCGGAAGATCGAATAGTATTATGAAGAATTTTGTGTAACACATGAACAACAGGGAATGAGCGGATACTCGACAAGCGCGAGGATTTATTTGAAGGGGTATTCACGTGGCAAAGAACTGCTAGGCAGTAGGCACAAAGTATTCTCGGATCAATAGAGAAAACTTCGGGGTATCTTGTAATAACAAGATCACTGGGGGATGACCCTAGGAATGGCAAGTGTAAGTAGTTATTCATACGGATTTATCGGTGGTCAGGAATAGCAAAAGTGATGGGCACAAGGTCTCGAGAGAACATCAGAGAGTATCTTCAGAATCTTCTGATTAGCAGCCGATCATCTGAAGTGAGGGGCTCTCCGGGAGAAAGTACTTGCGAGAACCTAAAGTTAGTTTTGTTTTTAGCAAAAGCGTTTAACCCGAATAGAAGAGAGTTCAGAATCCCAGAGTAAAGATCGAGGAGTAAAAGATCCTAATACCACCCAATGGCGACGTGTGCCCATAAGACACACAGCCATGTTAGTAAAAGTTTTGCAATGTCTAGACTCGACTTGACCAAGGAGTTGGGAAGGGGATTCCTACAGCATCGGCTCGATACCAACTTGGACGCCCTCGATTCAATCGTACACTAATCATGCACGCAAATGTATGCGATCAAGATCAAGACTCACGGAAGATATCACAACACAACTCTACATATAAAATAAGTCATACAAGCATCATAATACAAGCCGAGGGCCTCGAGGGCTCGAATACAAGTGCTCGATCATAGACAGTCAGCGGAAGCAACAATATCTGAGTACGGACATAAGTTAAACAAGGTGCCATAAGATGGCTAGCACAAACGGGATCTGAGATCGAAGAGGAGCAGGCCTCACTGCAGGGATCCTCCTAGGTCACTCCCCGTCGTCGTCGGCCGGCTGCACGTAGTAGTAGGCGCCTCCGGAGTAGTAGTCGCCGAGGCGGCGGCGTCGCTCTGGCTCCATCGTGCAGGTTGCAGCAATCGAGTATAGGTAGGGGAAAGGGGAAACAATGCAACCGTGAGTACTCATCCAAAGTACTACAAGCAAGGAACTACACTACATATGCATGGGTATATGTGTAAAGGCCATATCGAGGACTGAATGCAGAATGCCGAATAAGAGGGGATAGCTAGTCTTAACGAAGACTACGCCACGGACTCGGTCTTACAGCAATGATGAAGAGGACAACGGAAGTCCTCCAAATAACATCATATAGCAATAATCCTACCCGCAATCCCCGCTCATACCCCCAG
Organism: Aegilops longissima; assembly: GCA_021605205.1. NCBI lineage: Eukaryota > Viridiplantae > Streptophyta > Magnoliopsida > Poales > Poaceae > Aegilops > Aegilops longissima. The sequence goes on from CM038682.1 coordinate 173,949,831, forward strand.
CGAGAGCGACCACCGGTTGTATCGGCACTTGGAAGGTGTGTTTTATCAAGTATCCGGTTCTAGTTGTCATAAGCTCAAGGTACAACTCCAAGTCGTCCTGTTATTAAGATCACGGCTATCCGAATAGATTAACTTCCTGCAGGGTGCACCATCTTACCCGGACGCTTGATCCCATTTGGCGGACACACTTTCCGGGGTCATGCCCGCCGCGTAAGATCAACACGTCGCAGCCCCACCTAGGCACTGTGAGAGGCCAACACGCGGGTCTAAACCTAAGCGCAGGGTGCAGGCCCATCGCCATACTGAGCACACACCTGCGTTATGTCTGTGGCGGAAGCAGACCTAGCCCATCAGCGTTCCAGTCCAATCCGGCCTACCGCGCTCGTCGTGACGTCTGAAGTACTTGGTGATACCACGGCGCCGATACCCATAACTACTCCCGCGTAGATGGTTAGTGCGTATAAGCTCGTGGCCGACCCGGATCAAATACCAAGACCTCGTTAAGCGTGTTAAGTAACCGCGAGCGCCGAACAGGCCAGACCCACCTCTCTCCTAGGCGGTCTCAACCTGCCTGCCGCTCCGCCACAAAGTAACGATCGGGGCCGTCGGGAACCCAGGCCCACCTCTCATGGGATGGAGCCACCCGTCCTTTCAGCCCCCATCTCCGAGCAGTACCACATGTAATGTATAGTGTAAGGTATATAGTATATACCCGTGATCAACTCCCGAGTGATCACGGCCCGATAGTATAGCACGCGGGCGGACAAGTATGAAGGGCATGAGATGAATGTACTAGCATCCTATACTAAGCATATAGGATTGCGGAAAGGTAACAATGAAGTTACAAGGACAAAGCTATGCAAAGAAGATAGGAGTGGCGAAAACAGTAACATGCTACACTACTCTAATGCAAGCGGTGTAGATAAGAGTAGGCGATATCTGGTGATCAAGGGGGCTTGCTGGTTGCTCGGGCAAGAGAGGGGGGTCGTCGACACCGTAGTCGATCACGAGGGGTGCCGCGCGGTCTCGGGGTCTCTGGGAAAAAGCAACGGAGGGGGAACATAATAAATAACGAGCAATCAAAGCATAACAAAGCGTAACAAGACAATACGCGGTGTTCGTGTGCCCTAACGCGGTATGAGGCGATCTTGGTTAAGGGGAAACATCAGGAAGTTCTCCGGTTCGGACGTCTGTCGAGACGGATGAGCCGGAGAGGAAAGTTTGCAGGTTCGATAGGTTAGAGGCGTGTGGTGGACGAGCGGACTGCGTATCCGGATTAAATCTCGTCGTTACGAGCAACTTTCATGTTGAAAACATTTTAATCCGGATTACGGATTAAAAGATATGATTTTAAAAGATTTTATTAATTTACGGAATTTTATTAATTATTTAATTAATTTGAAAAATGCATTTATGACATCGAAGATGATGTCATCTTGGCGTCATCGATCAACAGGGTTGATGAGTCAACTCTGACATGTGGGTCGGGGGACCCACCGTCATCCTCTAGTTAAGTTAATTAGGATTAAGTTAAATTAATTATAGTTTAATTAGTCTTAATTAGTTAATTGAATTAATTAACCGGATTAATTAACTTAAGTAATTACTAATTAACTAATTATTAATTTATTTATTTATTATAATTTTATTTTTAATTTTATTAATTTTTAATTATTATTTATTTTTATTTTAAAAGCGTTATAAGTGGGCCTTTGGTCAAGGGCCTGTGAGGGGTTTATGAGCGTCTGTTACGGCCAGAACTCTGGCTGGTTGTTGGCCAGCGCCCGGCAGTGCAGACCAAGGCGCCAGGCGTAGCCACGGAGGCGGGGAGCAGCCGAGGCCAGATGACACAAGACCTGGGCGAGGCCATGGCGGCGGCGCCAATGAGCCGGGGAAGAGGGCCTCGGCGTGGGCACGTCTTGAAGGGGAAGGAGGGGGCCTCACGAAAGGCAGGGTCTATCACGATGGGGGTGAGGAGGTCGTCGGGGACGACGGCCAGCCGAGAGAGGAAGGCCGGCGGCGGACGAGGCGATGAGTGGCGACATCGAGGTCGGCCCGATCCGACCTGGTCGGGAGAGGGGAGCGCGGGCCGGCGTGGCGGCTCGGTGGCGGAGGCCAAGGAAGGCGCGGCGAGTGATGATGAGGCGGTGGGGAAGGGCGCCAAGGGACGCGCGTCGGCGGCACCGGGTCCCCAAGGCGTGGGCGGTGATGTCCGTGGTGGGTGGCGTCGAGGCAGGGAAGAAGCGGCACGGCGTGGGAGAGGCGTGGACGGGGCGGGGGCCAGAGGTGAAGGGCGAGTGCCCCGATCCAGATCGGGAGGGGCGAGAGAGGTGGGGCGAGAGGAGTGGGGTGGGGATCGATCCGTCGGGATCGGCCGAGTGGGAATGGGTGGGGGAGCTAGGGTTTGGGGTGGGGAGCGAGGGGGTTATGGAGGCCCAGTGGGCACAGTGGGCGGCCGGTCTGGGCCAGCCAGTGGGCCGTTCGGCCCAGCGAGAGGGGGGGTTGTTCCTCTTATTTTTATTTTTCTTCTTGTTTTTCCATTTTATTTATTTTACCTTTTTACTTTTCTATTTTATTTTAGTCTTAGCAATTTACTAAAGTGGCACCTAATAGAATTTACAATTTATGCCACTGCCACATTAGTTTATTACTTATAACAAACCAGTCTTGAAAATGTTTATTAATTTTAAAGCATTTATATGGTTGCATTACTCTTGTTTTATTCTTTTTAGAATATCTAAATATTTTATAAAGTGTGGTTTCACCACCATAAATACTTATGAATTATTTGGTTCACTCCGAACATATAAAGTTTAATATTTGAAAACTTTTAATGTTTGACCTTGTTGAATTTGAATTTTGAATCTGATTTGAATCAACGCGAGAGTTGTCAACGGTAACCGAGGTGACGTGGCATCATCAGTGCGGATTACTGTAGCGTAATCACCCGGGCGTCACAACCCTCTAGTCATAAATCTAATAGCATTATCATTCTTCTTATTATTTAATTCACTGAGCAAATTATTTTGAGCTTTAAGCACTTTTTCTACTTGAGTGGTAACCATAGAAGCATGTTTACTAATGAGTTTAAGTTCACCTTTAACTCTAGACATGTAATCACTCAAGTGTTCAATCATATAAGCATTTCATTTCAATTGTCTACAAACATAAGCATTGCAGTTTTCTTGTTTAACTATAAAATTATCAAACTCATCTAAGCATTGGCTGGCAGACTTATTACGAGGAATATCACCTTCATCAAATCTATAGCGAGAATTTACCTTCACTATCTGTGTCGGGTTATCAAGACCATGTATTTCTTACATAGGTGGTAAATTCTTAACATCTTCAGCTTTAATACCTATTTCTTTCATAGATTTCTTAGCCTCTTGCATATCTTCAGGACTGAGAAATAGAATACCCCTTTTCTTCGGAGTTGGTTTAGGGGTTGGTTCAGGAAGTGTCCAATTATTTTCATTACTCAACATATTATTCAATAACAATTCAGCTTGATCAACAGTTCTTTCCCTGAAAACACAACCAGCACAACTATCCAGGTGGTCTCTGGAAGCATCGATTAGTCCATTATAAAAGATATCAAGTATTTCATATGTCTTGAGAGGATGATCAGGCAAAGCATTAAGTAATCGGAGAAGCCTCCACTACAAAAAAATACACTTCCGTGATGATACGTGTTTGTCACAGTAGGTCACGTTTTCTGTCATGCATGTACATCCATGACAAATTTATGACAGAATCAAGATAGCATACCTGTGCTGTCGTAGAAGTGTTCCATGACATTACCAAAATTATCATCACAGAAGTGTCCACTTCCATGACGATAAATCGCGCGTCATAGAAATGCTTTCGTCAAGGGTGACCGACACGTGGCATCCACCGTAACGGAATGCCGTTAAGCTATCGGGTCCGGTTTTGGATCCGATAAACCCTTAACAGCCCCGACCAATGGGGATTTTCCACGTGTAAAATCATCATTGGCTGGAGGAAACACGTGTCAGCTCACCATTGTGACAGACGTCATCCACTCATTGGACCCAAAGCACCTATGATACGTCGACATGTGGGACGGCCCAACAGAGGCCCATTCCTGTGAAAAGGCCGGCCCGTTTGACTTGGTCAAAAGGTGGCGGGCCGGCCCACGGCAAGCCTGTTAATGGCATGTTCGCATATAGCCCATTTACAACCCGCTAACCCAGGGCCCGTTTATGGCCTATCCGAATTAGGCCCAGTAGCGTCATCTGGGCCATCCAATATAATTCCAGCCCGTTTTAACTTCCAGCCCATGTATGGCCCATGACGTCTTTTGGCCCATATGAGGCCCTTAGTAACCCTCGGCCCATTAACGGCCCGTGGTAAAACTGGCCCGTAATGAACAGTGTATCACTTTATACCCATTAACGACCCATTATTCCGTTGGACCGTTTCCAGCCCATGTTATCTTTCGGCCTTCTTAGGGCCCATTTATTCTTGGGCTCATTTCCAACATTCTTTACTTTCGGCCCGTTACTGTCATTTTCAGCTTGTGGGCCAAATATAGCCCGTGGTTACAGTCGGCCCATTTGTGGCCCGTTAATACGTTGGGCCGCTTTCATAGCGTCATCAAATACAGCCTATTAACGACGACCCGTTATGGTCGGCCCATGAACGGACGATTTCAAGTCTAGCCCATTTATGGCCATAATGTGGTCTGTTATTGGCCCTTGTTTGGCCAATCGATCATACGGCCCATAGAAGGCCCATTGATTATACGACCCGTAGAAGGCCCATTGTGTCTACGCCCCGTAGAAGGCCCATTGTGTCTACGCCCCGTAGAAGGCCCATTGTGTCTACGGCCCTTAGAAGGCCCATTATTTCTATGGCCCGTAGGAGGCCCATGTTAACTACAGTAAATATGTAGCCCATTGTTAATGTGGCCTAGTTTTAAAAATAGATTATTCCGGCCACTAGCAAACCGCGGAAAAAGAACTGCACTGACTACAAGAAAACAAATAAACAAGACAAGGGAAATAAATAAGCAAGTCACTTACGCTAGGCTATCACGGCTATTACACATATTACATCCACTGGGCATCAAAGTTCGCCACAAATGCGAATATAGGGAACAGAGAAGCATATAAGCGCCAATGACAAAACAAGTCGAACTGAAACCACTTGAAGAGCTCAATAAACGATATCCTAGGTACCCATAATCTTTGGCAAGATGCTTAGAAAGCTTATTAACTTTCTCTTGTTTTGCGCTTAAATCCTCCGGCACTTTGTTTGCACCGAAAAGTATGCATCTGAATTCTGCGGGGACTTCCTCGGTCCTTGACTTCTGTCGCATAACATCTGATTGATGTCTTTCAACTTGAAGTTGTGACTCAAGAAGTCGAACTGATTCAGGCAGCGAGTACGAAGAGCTGGTGCCAGTAGTAGTAGCCAGTAACTCGAACGCTACGTCAATACATGACTTTGGGGTTGTCTCAGTGTCTTCAATATAGTTTTTATCAGCTCTCTTGGAGAACAACAGGGATGTCTCACTATCTTGAACCTGATCTGCGTTACTTCCTTTACCATTGCATAACGGGGTACTCTTCTCCAATATTTTATCCGCGTTCTAGAGGATAAACAAACAAACACATCACAGGTTTACAATGTAGTATATGAAACTCATTTTGGTAAACCAGTTCAGTAGTAAGGTGGACAGGATAACAGCCCGAAACAAACATATATCTATGTAGTATGGTCACTGTCTGGTCTATATCATTCTACTTTACGTTGCCAAATCAAGATAGATACAGTTCGAATCATATCTATTTAAGACAAAGCAGCATAGACAGAATATAAGTGTGGTAAACTACACATCAATAACAACACTTTTAATGTGCATGGCATGAGAACATAACTGTTTATTCAATTGAAACTGAAATCAACATAGAGCAAGTTACAACAGCAAACACGTTAAAGAAACAGGTTCAAAACATACCTGTTGTGCCATTGGAGTTTCAATTGCATCCTTCAAATTGGAAATTAGTTGGTATGAGTAAATACAGTGATGCAAGAGCAAAGTAGTATGGACCATAGCTACAGAACCTGACCTGAGAACAATTATTCTTCTGCTTTAAGCGTTGACTTGGGGTTCGGAGTGGTGGTCCTCGTGCTTTGGGCACTGCAGTTGCCTTACTAACTGCTCGTGTTTGGGTGCTCTGTGGTGGAGATGGTGATGTGTCAACGGGAACTGGGTTACTATCTGCTAGGGTTGGGGTTAGAAGGGGTGTAGCTGGTTCTTTATCCAATTGGATAGGGGTACAATCTGCGTGAGTCTGGGTTATGTGTGGTGGGGCTGGTTCTTGGGCAAGTACAACCGTGGTTCTATCTCCATTGACAGGTAGCACGATCTTTTCTGAAGACCGTGTTTTTACTCCCACAGATACTGCCATCACCCCCTCCAATTGAAATGGCTAATAAACAAGAAAAGTAATTGAATGTACAAACATTGTAAGATAGACAGGTGCAATGGCTAGTAGGGAAGAAAACAGTGCATGAAATAATTCACATTTATGTTGTCTAACCAAACAGAATAGCAGGACATAATTTCAAATATATGATGGCTAATTAAACAGGATAGCATGACACAATTTCACCTGTAAGATGGCTAACTAAACAGGATAGAATGACATATTTCAAAATATGATGACTATGTAAACAGGATGACATGATATAACTATACGATGTGTCTATTAAAGTGGTTGGCATGCCATAAATCACAAACATGCCGTCGATGGAAACATGATGGCATGATATAATTCGCGGATAGAATGACATAATTCAAAATATGATGACTATGTGAACAGGATGAGATGATATAACTATATTATGACTTTAGAAAATGGGTTGGCATGCCATAATTCAGATACATGCTGTCTATGTAAACATCATGGCATGATATAATTCAAATATATGATTTATATACTAAGGAAGTGAGCTGAGGGCAATCGCATATATGATGTGTCAACTAAGGAGATGGCATTCAATATCGTGTATATGATGTAAAAACTAAGCATTGCAATACAACATATGCATGATATGAGCAATATAACCCTGCCAAGTTTGAGCATACACCTCAGGGGGATAATAGGACTGGTCATCTGCCTCTGAATCCTCCTCTGAAGAGCTATCTGTAACCAGTAACATATCTGCTTCACCAGGTAGCATTGTTTGCTCTGAAGACCTTGTTTTCACTCCAGATTTCTCCATCACCAATTCAAATGGCTGATGCACAGGAAGAGCAGTTGAATATACAAACATTGTCGACAAAAGCAATGAGAAATATAAAAAAAAGGATGGCATGATAGAATTCACATATATAATGCATGGCTTTGCATAATTCACATATATAATGCCTTGCAACAAGACAACATTGCATAATTCACATATATAATGTCTTGCAAAAAGATGGCATTGCATAATTCACATATATGGTAATTAGACACTAAACAGGTGGCATTCACACAAATCATGTCTAAACTAAGCAAATGACATAGCAATGCAAGATACCATACGCACGATATGAGCAACATAACCCTGCCAAGTTAGAGCATGCACCTCCGGGGGGGGGGGGGAATAGGACTGGTCATCTGTCTCTGAATCCTCGTCTAAGGAGCTATCCGTAACCAGCAAGATATGCGCTTTGTCAGATAGCATAGTCTGCTCTGAAGACCTTGTTTTCACTCCAGAATTTTCCATCACCGTGTCAAATGGCTGATGCACACGAAGAGTAGTTGAATGTAATAACACTGTTGACAAATGTAATACGTAACCAAAAAAAGGATGGCCTGATATAATTCACATATAAGATGACTGGCTAAGCAGGATGACATTGCAAAATTCACATATATGATGCCTGGCTAAACAAGATGGCATTGCATAATTCACAAAAGCGATGAATAAATTAAACAGATGGAATTCACACAAAGCATGTCTAAACTAAGCAGTTGACATATTTGATGTATAAAGTAAGCAATGCAAGGCACCATATGCATGATATAACCAACATCAGCATGCCAAGTTAGAGCGAAGACCTCATGGGGTAAATAGGAGTGGTCATCATACGAATCCCCTCGAACAATTATCTTCCTCTTGATTATGATCCGAAATGGGTGGAGGGGGGCTGCCTTTGCGCCCACCATGGAGCGATGTCTGCATGAAATTTTATTGCCACGCAAGGCTCATCTCTTTTGCTCTAATGTTCAGTTCCATTGTGTACTATAACTGACATGCATAGGAATAAAACATAGTGAGATTATGTAAGGAGTGCATGCACAAATCCAGTGATGGTAGCAAGCTGTGGATAGACCCAATACCAATGATAGCGGCGGATAATAGCTTTAGTTAAAAATACAGATAATGGCTCCTTTAATGTTTGTTTGCACCCAACATGAAACTCATAGTAGACACCGAGATTATCCGGATAGTAGGCAGATAGTATTGATTGCTGCCCCAATATGTACCCCACAACCATTTAAAACTCAAGTTTGACATAAGTTTGGACTGAGTCGAGTCTAATAGGTGAACACGACGATAAAGTAGCATGTCATCATATTAAGCGATGCATAACGTGGCGGAACACGGAAGATGCAACCTCTCCTGCGTGCCGTGTAGTCCTCAAGGTCATCTGCTCGATTGATGATGGTAATGTAGTTGTCATGGCTCTTTGGCGGCTGGGAAGAAGATCGAGGCGAAAGATAGTCTGGAGGCGGATCCCTCTTGTGGTGAACCCTTCCATCGTTGGAGCAGGTGAGCTGGGGTGGAACACAGCACCCCTTGAGGCAGGACAAACCACACAAGGTTTTCTTTGACACATATCATGTAATGAAGAAATTGTGTAAGGGCTTGTTTGAATTTGAGGATTCTAACAATGCAAGGATAGGAAATAGACAGGGAATAGGATATGAATGCACGTGCAAAACAGAGAATTTAAAAACATAGGATTTCTGCCAATCTGGGTTTTGGTTCACAAGAATTGGAAGATCACAGGATGCAAACAAGTATGGTGAGATTAAGTCAAAACACAAGAAGTGCACAACCTCTTTGGCGAAGCCATGTCGATCTCAGCGTGATTAGGTTGGCCGGTGAGGGTGGTTCGGCTGACTTGGCTGTCGGAGGAGGGGAAGAAGATCTTAGGTCTTTGGAGACGGAGCTCGAGGTACTACTCCGCTGTGATGGAGGGTTTCGTTGTTGGACCAGCTCCGGTGTGTTGTACGACGCCGAGGCTGAAGCAGGACAAGAGAGACAACCTTAACCTGAGTGGAATTATAATAGCATCTCCAATAGATGACATAAAATACATAACCACAAAGTGCTAGATGTATACATCAACCGCTCATCTCTGAAGTTAACTGTCGAAACTGAATTACCTGTCGAAACTGAACTTAACTGTCGAAACTGAGTTTTGCTGTTGAAACTGAATTCTTGTCGGCCAGAGCGCACTAGAGGTGAGGCTACCGTCGGTCGTGACTTTTCATCTCTGGTCGGTCGATTTTGCAGCCGTTGAATCTGAAATCAAGGGCCTGCAGTTCATCTTCAACCTCCACCCCCCTGAGCCACCAGCCACCACCGGCCAAACAGCCGCCCGCCCGAAAACACTCCCCACTGCCGGTCAGTCGCCGCCCCGGCCATCCCTCTAGGAGCCCCGTGCAAAGCTTTTTCTCTGGCGATCCCCACGCCACCGCCCCACCACCGCCGGCGACCACCACCCCCACCCTGAACCCTAAGATAGATCGTGGGGTACTTCTCCGGCGAGCCCCCCCTCCCCGCTGCGGCTGGTTCTTCCTTAACTCCGGCGAGCCCCCTGTCGGTGTCAATAAACCGGCGGATGTCGGGTAGGGGGTCCCAATCTGTGCGTCAAGGCTGATGGTAAGAGCAAGCAAGGGACACAGGTGTTTACCCAGGTTCGGGCCCTCTCGATGGAGGTAAAACCCTACATCCTTCTTGATTAATATTGATGATATGGGTAGTACAAGAGTAGATCTACCACGAGATCATAGAGGCTAAACCCTAAGAGCTAGCCTATGATGGTATGAATGTAATTGTGATCAGTCTTCTAAGGACCAACCTCTTCGGTTTATATAGGCACCGGAGAGGGCTAGGGTGTACATGGAGTCAGTTACAAGGAAAGAAACGTAATATCTGGATCGCCAAGCTTGCCTTCCACGCCAAGGAAAGTCTCATCTGGACACGGGCCGAAGTCTTGAGTCTTGTATCTTCACGCTTCAATAGTCCGGACGTTGTACACAGTCCGGCTGTCCGGATACCCCCTAATCAGGACTCCTCGGTAGCCCTGAACCAGACTTTAATGACGATGAGTCCGGCGCAGATCTTGTCTTGACATTGCAGGCGGGTTCCACCTCCGAATACTCAAAGTGGTCATAGAACACGTGGGCCGTGTCCGGATCGCAAGATGATCTTCGTATATTATAGATCTGATTTCTTGGCAATCTTCGTCGTCATGCCCTTGCGTGGGGCTTGGTCCAGCGAACCGAAGTTTCTGCCCCACCACGACTCATGTTGCGGCGGTTTATTGCACGTCCCTTGAGGCGGAGATCGTGTTCCTCTTATTACAGGATTTTCCATCAATATGAGCACGCGTGACCCCATGACGGTTGTTGGTATAACCCGTGTGTTTTTAGATAAGCCTCAAACGGTCATACCGGGGACTCTTGATATTCACCCTCTTTATAAAGGGGTCGAGACCTACGCCTCCTTTTTCACCTTCATCGCGCCTTCTCGCACCTCGAGTTCTAACACCCAAAACCTAAGCTCCACCCCTCTGGAATCCTCCAATATGTCCGGATCTGGCCCTCAGGGCCGGTGGGTGGCCTCCTCGATCAAAGAGAAGGACATTGTCAAGCTTAGGGAGGTCGGATACTTGACCGCAGATATCCGGCATAGGCTCCCTGCTCCAGGGCAGGTCATCCCGACGCCGGAGCCCAACGAGTGTGTCGTTTTCGTCCCACACTTCCTCCACGGTCTGGGTTTCACCCTCGATCCCTTCGTGAGGGGGCTCATGTCCTATTATGGGTTGGATTTTCACGATTTGGCTCCCGACGCTATCCTCCATATCTCGTCGTTTATCATCGTGTGCGAGGCTTTTCTCCATGTCACCCCACACTTCGGCTTATGGCTCAAGACCTTCAATGTGGCCTTGAAGATGATCGAGGCGACATGTGGAGTCTTGGAGGTGCGATAATAAGCAGAGCAGCGATGCCCGTGGCGAAGGTTCCTTCAAGAAGTATCCGATGTATGGCAGCGGAGGTGGTTCTATGTCACGGCTCCCGAGGCACAACGTCGTGGCTGCCCCGAGTTTTGTTTAGGCCCTCCGTCACGGTTGGCGTCTAGGATGAGCGTAGGGGGCGGAATTGGGGACCGGTGATATACGATTACTCTGAGAATCGCATCCGGAGCTTCTTGCAAGGGACATTAATCTTGTCAGCATAATGCAAGTGATGTTGATCCGACGGATGTTGCCGTGCCAATGCCGGCCTCTCCGGATGTGGGAGTTCAATCCGGAGGGTCCGCGGACCGTCAAGCACTTCTTCGGCCTGAAGCTCGAAGAGATGTGCAAATTATTCTTCGGACGAAAAGTAAAGTGTCCGGACACCACCGAGGATGCGGGCCTAAGCTACAATCGCCTAGATACCCAAGTAAGTAAACTTGATACCGGACACCGTGTTTTGTATTTGTTATGATTGTTTATTCTGAAAATCATCCACGTCCAGGAATGGCTCAGCAAGGCAGAGAGAATTAGGTGTCCGACGCCACTTCCCGAAGGCTCGCCCGCCCCCACCATGGCCAAGATGCTTGACCGAGTACTCAGCAGGATGCCCCCGGGAAAAGACAAGGGGAAGGACGAAGAATCCGAACCCCACACGCTACGCATCCGAACCGGGGGAATTCTTACCTCCCCTAAGGAGGATAGTCGGGAAGGGGAGGCTAAGGCCTCCTTCCCGCGCGGGAAGAAGGACCGCCTCAGGAGACTCGGAGGCGGAGATGCCCAAATCCGGGAAAAGATAACACCAGGGGCTCTGCCTAGCAGGCACCCTCACCGCATCGTGCCCTGCGGCCAGCCCTCCACCGAGCTGTAAGTTAATTTTTAATTCGAAGGTACTGCGTTCCTCCTAGATCAATAACTAGGATTCGTCTTTCGCGGTTCGGCCAGCAGCCCCTCTCAATAGAGTTCGTCTTCGGGGGACCGTCCTTCAGAGATGATGGAGAGCGAGACCCCACCTTCCTCTCCGGCTCGCGAAGCGGGCGACACCGAAGTGTCGTCACGGAGGAGTCCGGATCTGCCAAAGCCGGAGGCCAACGCGTCAGCCGCCCCTGAGCTCGGAGCATTTGGCTCCCGCGAGGGGCGATGGGAAGAGTCCGGCATAGTTTGATGTCCGACCGGACATACTGACGGGCCTACTGGAGCGGGCTGCGCTCTTAGAGGAGCACCGCTCATTAATGAGCACGGTGCTCAAGAAGATTTCATCCGCTACAAGCGGTTTGAACGAAGCATTTGCAAGTCTTCTCAGAGGCTTTAGGTATGTAGTGAAGAATACACTGTTTTTGGCTGTGAGGCACGCGTTAGGTGTGCTCCATATAGATAGTAGCCCCTGAGACACTGGTTGCCCGCCCTAGGGGGCAAACGGGGGATCATAAATCAATGATTGCGCTATAAATGTGTGCGGTACCTATGAGTCCGGCTGCGACCAGTCCGTGGAAGTTTCGAACGGCCGAGCAGATTCGATCGATTGATGCCGATATCACGCTGGTGAACGAGCGGCTGGACAAGTCACAAGGTATGTGCTCTGCCTTCCTTTGTATAGGAAAATATGGAGGCGACATGATACTAATGTAAGATGTTCGGACTACAGATGGTGCTGCTGCCGTGGAGGCCCTGAGGGCAGGATTTGTCCAAGCCAAGGAACAAGCTCGGGTTAGCAATGCGGCTGCCTAAAGGCGACCGAGGAACTGATAGCCGAACAGGCTGCTCATCGCCGAAGCGAGGAAAAGATGGCCGAAATGGCTATGGAGTTAAAAATGCTGCTGACCGGTATGAGCTCCTTAAAAAGGAGCATAAGGATAGCTTGGCCAAGCTGGACAAGGCACGCAATGCCACCAAGGAAATATGGACCGAGCTCAGGGGTGCGTGGGAGGAGCTTCAACAGGCCGGTAAAATTGTAGCTGGAGGTTCCTACTTGCTGCGGACGAAGTTTTTCGATCCGAAGTACGCTCCCCTGGATGGGCGCTGGAGTCCCACGGACGCGTATGCGGATGTGGCGAAGAGTACGGCTGATGCTGCCAATTTCTTCAATTGTCAGGGTGATAAGGAGGTGGAGAAGCTTTTCTGGTCGCAATTCAATGCTCCCACTCGCCCGCTGCCGTTTAATGACAAGATGGCTGCTGTAGCGGAGCTTCACAGGCTGGCTGGTCTTGCAATGCGGTCTGTGATAGACCATCTTTGGCCAGAAGGGCCTAAGCCGGACAGTTACTTTGGCCTGGTGAAACAGTTCCTTGGGGCCGTGCCTCGGATCGACGCCATGAGGAGGTCGGCGTGCATAGAGGGTGCCCGGATGGCTCTTGCCCGCGTTAAAGCCTATTGGACGGATATGGAGGCCAATATTATAGCGACCCAAGATCCGCCGGGGGCCAATATCCGGCCGAGCACTACTTATCGCAGGTCACAGAAGGTGCCCGCCTGATAGAGGCACAGTGCTCGAAGAATGTCTTATTCGAGTGATGAATCGAATCATTGTAAGAAACAATGTTAGTTTCGTTATAAGGCTATATTTATACTTTTTGCCCGAAGGTATTATTGTGTCCCTTGTGTGGCCGTTTACATATATGTATATGAATGTTTAATCCGAAAGATAGCAGTCGTTGGCTTCATCCCCTTACGCAGGCAATGCGGGGGTGTTCAGAAAAAATATGCTTAATCACTCTCGATCCAACGTCTTGGTCCATGAAGGAGGTGATCGCACGTCGAACTAGGCAACCGGACTATATAGCTGTAACACTTTCGCTTAGCCATGGGAGTCTAATGTTGGGGCTACTATGTAGCCCCGGTACCTTCGCGTGCATCCGAATACGGTAGCGTGTGTACATGACCGGAAGCGGTCCTTCGTTAATGCGGAGGGATCCTAAAGATTCCGATAAGTCTTGAGTGGTTGAACAGTCTCTCGCTGCATCATGACGGTCAGTTTTGGCTTTCTCTCTTGAGGTGCTCGTCCGAATAACCAGGCACAATCGTAGTAGTTCTCCTTTAGCCACGTTTGCCTATAGTAACAGGCGTAAGGCGGCAAACCAGGAGCCGCAAACCCAACATTTGACCAAAGACATGATTGAAGCTGCTGCATATAAGGCCAAACTCGTGACGCCGAACACTCCCGAGGGTATTCGGACTTTATAACAATCTATGGGCTCAAGAATGCCCATTCGTTATAAACCCTGATTTTCCAGATACGTGCGTTAATCTGTCATGGCGAGATGCCAAAAACGGCAATATCCTCCGTGGGTATGGGACCCATGGGATTGTTGAACAACAAGAGGCAATAAAAAAGGTTTACACAGGGGCTTAATCTAAAAATTAACCTGTTGAACGGGGCCCTGGTGCACGTCTGCGCCTTTGTCTCCTTTGTGTCGTATCCTGGAAGGGTATCGCGCGAACGTTGCCTGTGGAAAAAGGAAAACTCGTAGAAGAGCACAACGTAAGTATGCGATGGATAATAAAAGTGTAAGATGTTGGCCTGCCCATAAGGTTGAGCCAATTGTGGGACTGTGTTAAGTATTTATATCCCTTGGTGTCCGCTATGGGATTACATATACGGTGCCCTGGTTCAATTTTATCCGGGCGACCGGACTCGTCTAGCCGAGTCTGTGGTCTTTAAGGACCAGTCATGTTTTCTGATGTTGGAGGCCGCTTATAGTCCGGCCGCGAGGGCCGTCGCGTGTTCCTCTGCATGTGATGGGTGCTCTGTTAGTCCGCTAACGGTGATGATGCCACGTGGACCGGGCATCTTAAGTGTAAGGTAGCCATAGTGCGGCAATGCGTTGAAGCGAGCAAAGGCCGTTCTTCTGAGCACTGCGTGATAGTCGCTTTGGAAGGGTGCGATGGTGAAGAGTAGTTCTTCGCTTCTAGAGTTGCCCGGAGAGCCGAATGTTACCTCCAGTGTGATAGAGCCTCTGCTATGGGCTTCAACGCTTGGTCTCCCCCCTTCAAAGGTGGTGTTTCTTTGGTTAATTCTGGATGGATCTATCCCCATCCTGCGGACAGTGTCCTCATATATTAAATTGAGACTGCTGCCGCCGTCCATAAGGACGCGGGTGAGATGGTATCCGTCGATTATTGGGTCAAACAGCAGGGCCTTTGATCCTCCACGCCGAATACTAGTTCGGTCATCCAAGTTATCGAAAGTGATCGGATAAGGCATCCAGCGGTTAGGCGTGAGTACGATGGGCTCTATATCGAGTGCGTCTCTATCTGGCGTTAAATGCCTCCTCATGGATGTGTGAGTCGCGTGGATCATGTTCACTGTTTTAACCTCTGGCGGGAATTTTTTCTATCCTTCAGTGTTCGGCTGGCGAGGTTCATCCTCGTCTTCACTTGGTGTTTCCCTCTCCTTGTGTTCGACGTTTAATTTGCCGGCCTGCTTGAAGACCCAGCACTCTCTGTGCGTGTGGTTTGTAGGTTTGTTAGGGGTGCCATGAATTTTGCATAGTCTGTCTAGGACTCTATTCAGACCGGACGGTCCCTCTTTGCTGCCTTTAGATGGCTTGTTTTGCTGATTAGGTCGAGAGCCCCTGAATCCAGCATTAACCGTCGTGTTATCCGGGCTCTCTTCCTTGTTTTGGCGTTTGTTTTTATGACGCCGTGGCTTCCCGTTGCCATCCCTTATTTCGGAGTGTTGGGGTCGCTGGTGCCTTTACGGGCTAGCCAGCTATCTTCTCCCGCGCAAAAGCGGGTCATAAGGCTTGTTAGGGCTGCAATTGTCCTTGGCTTTTCTTGGCGAGGTGTCTCAAGCGAGCCACTCGTCACGGATGCTGTGTTTGAATGCTGCTAAGGCTTGACATCCGGATAGTCAACAATTTGATTCTTCTTAGTGAGGAATCTGTTCCAAAACTTCTTGAGGGCGGATTCTTCGGGCTGTTGGACTATGTGACTTAACTCGTCAGCATCCGGAGGCCGGACATAGGTCCCTTGAAAGTTGGCCCTGAAAGCGTCCTCGAGTTCCTCCCAGCTCCCAATTGAATTTTCGGGGAGGCTTTTCAACCAGTGCCGAGCTGGTCCCTTTAGCTTCAGGGGGATGTATTTGATGGCGTGAAGGTCATCCCCACGAGCCATATGTATGTGTAGGATAAAGTCCTCGATCCAGACTCCTGGGTCTGTCGTTCCATCGTATGCCTCTATTTTCACAGGTTTAAAGCCCTGTGGGAATTCGTGGTCCAGTACTTCATCGGTAAAGCACAGGGGGTGAGCAGCCCCTTTGTATATGGACGTGCTGTAGCATGTCGTCGGATGTTGTTGTGTTCGGTCTTTATTCCGGACCGGTATTCGATTGGCGTAATCGTTTTGGCGACCATAGTCCTTCGCCGGGGTGCGTCCTTTGGATCCATAAATGGGCCTAGCCGTGCCAGCTTTCTTATTCAGGTGTTCATGTGGATCGGTAGCCACTTTGTTGCGGTTATGAACTGGTACAGCTTCGTCGTCGAATTCTGGCAGTAGCTTGCGTTTTGGATAGCTCTTTGTATGGCGATCATCGCCGTATCTTTCTTCAGTATCTAGCACTTTATTCCATCTACGGTTGAGTGTTTCCTGTGCGGCCTTGAGCCGTTGCTTCTGCTTCTTTAGGCTTCTTGCGGTGGCCATAAGCTTTCTATGGAGGTTATCTCATTCCATGTGTTTTTCCGGGGTTGAATCGTTATCCGGACCGTTTTCCTGTGTTGGTTCGTCTTGATGACCTCATCCGTCGGGATCATTGTCCTCAGGCGTCTTCTCCGAACTATGTTCAGGGTGACCTGGTTCGTCCTGCTCCATCGCTGGGTCCGTATGGTCGTTGTTACCTTCGGAGTTGATTGTATTATCGATCCTTCTGGCGCTCTTGTCACTATTTTTACTGTTGCTGGACTTAGAACGGCGTCTGCGCCGTTGCTTTGGCTTTTGTCCGGGGGTTTTATCATCCGGACTGTTGCCTTTGTCCTTTTTGGGCGTATCCACCATGCATACGTCGTGTGACGAGGGGGAAGTCCGGCGCCCCATAGATTCCGCATCCTCTCCTGCATCGTCGTCCATACCGTCGATGTCTTCGGAGTCGAAGTCAGGCACGTCGGTTAAATCATCGACCGTGGCTATGAAGTAGGTGGTGGGTGGGCAACGAATTTCTTCGTCGTTTGCTTCCCACTCGAACCGGACGTAGTTTGGCCCAGAAATTTCTGTCAAAGAGAGAGTTTTCAACGAGTTCAGCATGTCGCCAAAGGGCGAGTGCCGAAAAATGTCCGTGGCGGTGAATTCCATTACCGGAGCCCAATCTAGCTCGACCGGTTCGGGAGTGCGCGGACCGGACTCAACATCTGGATACGAATCCGGGGGTCCGGAGTCATAGGCCACCACAGAGGTAAGGCCCGTGTTTGGCTCCAACGCCGATGAGTGCGTGACCTGCGGGGCGGGGTCCAGCCCTCCGTCTTCAGGCAACGTAGCCTGCTCCGGATTTAGGTCCGAGGCTAATGCGGGGGCGATACCCCGAGCTTTGTCCGACAGCAGGTCTAAGCGTGCTCGTTGTGACTGTCCGGTATCTTGTTATTGATGATGGTTAAAGGAGCCATCGAGCTCAATAGCGACGACACAGAGGAACTCTCAATGAAAGCACCAATGTCGGTGTCAAAACCGGCGGATCTTGGGTAGGGGGTCCCGATCTGCGCGTCAAGGCTGATGGTAATAGGAAGCAAGGGACACAGGTGTTTACCCAGGTTCGGGCCCTCTCGATGGAGGTAAAACCCTACTTCCTGCTTGATTAATATTGATGATATGGGTAGTACAAGAGTAGATCTACCACAAGATCGTACAGGCTAAACCCTAAGAGCTAGCCTATGATGGTATGAATGTAATTGTGATCGGTCTTCTAAGGACCAACCTCTCCGGTTTATATAGGCTCAGGAGAGGGCTAGGGTTTACATGGAGTCGGTTACAAGGAAGGAAATATAATATCCGGATCGCCAAGATTGCCTTCCACGCCAAGGAAAGTCCCATCCGGACACGGGCCGAAGTCTTGAGTCTTGTATCTTCACGCTTCAATAGTCCGGACGTTGTACACAGTCCGGCTGTCCGGATACCCCCTAATCCAGGACTCTCTCACCCCCCACCCCCTGAAAATCGACTCACCCAAAAGTCAATTCAGTCGACTGAAGTGTAGCTAAATCGGGGCAGCATCGCAAGCAAGAGCAAGAGCGAGAGCAGCAGCGCGAGCGCGAGCGCGAGCAAGAGCAGACCAGGCAGGGGACCGAGAGCAAGAGCGAGCAGAAGCGCGAGCCAGAACTAAAGCAGCAGCAGCTCCTACTGATGTGGACGTCGCCGCCGAGGGAGCGACGCCATGGAGGAAGAGGCCGGCGACACCGCGGTGGATGGAGCCGCACCGTGTCGGCTCGTGACCGAGCACCGACACCACCGTGAGATCGAATCAAGAAGAAAATGCGGCGATTAGTGTACAACCTCTTTGGTGGCGCCGATTAGGCCGCAACTTCATCCGAGGAAACGGTGATGCTGATGCTCTTCCAGTGGTGTAGGTGAAGACGGCGGTGTGGGAATGGAGGTGGCGCGAAAGACGAGGGGAACGTCGGGGCAGCTCCTTGGAGGTGGAGGACGGGGTGGCTGAACCGACGGGACGACCAGATCGACGACGGATCCTCATCTGGCACGGTGGATGAGGGACGTTCAGGTGTTGTTGTGGACGACGTCGTCGGGGAAGAGGCTCCGGCTGGGTGGCGGACGGAGGAGGGTGTGGGGCTTCGCGGGTTTTCCCGGCCTCGGTGTATGTCGGTGTCAAAACCGGCGGATCTCGGGTAGGGGGTCCCGAACTGTGTGTCTAAGGCGGATGGTAACAGGAGGCGGGGGACACAATTTTTGCCTAGGTTCGGGCCCTCTCGATGGAGGTAATGCCCTACTTCCTGCTTGATTGATCTTAATGATATGAGCATTACAAGATTTGATCTACCACGAGATCGTAGAGGCTAAACCCTAGAAGCCACCCTATGATTATGATTGTTCTTGTCCTACGGACTAAACCCTCCGGTTTATATAGACACCGGAGGGGGCTAGGGTTACACAGAGTCGGTTACAAGGGAGGAGATCTACATATCCGAATTTCCAAGCTTGCCTTCCACGCCAAGGAGAGTCCCATCCGGACACGGGACGAAGTCTTCAATCTTGTATCTTCATAGTTCGATCAGTCCGGCCAAAGGATATAGTTCGGCTGTCCGAGGACCCTCTAATCCAGGACTTCCTCAGTAGCCCCCGAACCAGGCTTCAATGACGATGAGTCCGAAGCGCAGATTGTCTTCGACATTACAAGGCGGGTTCCTCTCCAAATTCGGAGTACCTGTTGAGTAGTGTCCGGCTTCTCATGAACGTTGCACTCCTCGGCTTCTGCACCTAATAATGGCTATCCTCCACGTGTCGAGCGAATGCGAGAAGTGGGGGCATTTTTACACTTGCCACCCTAACCATGTAAGTAAATCGTCTATTTAAAGAGACGGGGATCCTCATATCCAGATAACACCATCCTCCCACAGCGAGTATCCATCAGAGCGCGCCCAGAAAAGTCCATCCCATCATGGCCGGCCATCGCAGCTCCTCGTCACGCTCCCGCAACCCTAAGCCAAGCACTTGGAAGAAGTGTTCCGTCCCCCACAGCCAATTAGTAGAGTTACAGACCCAGGGGTTCCTCCTTCCAGCGTATATGGTCCCCGTTCGAGCCGGACTCACCACCTGCAACAGCGGGGAGCAAGCGGAGAGCTTTCCCGACCCATCCATGGGGGAGCGGGTATGCCTTGTCCCTTACTTATTGAGGGGGCTCGGATTTCCAATCCATCCATTCCTCCGCGGGCTCCTGGAGTTCTACGGCCTTCAATTTTCCTATCCTACCTAGGTCTATGAATTTCTCTATCAATTCCATTACCTTATCCTTACCGCTACATAATTTTACTCCCGCCTCCATATTACACATCGCTGGCTACGTCGCCCTTTGCGAGCTGTTTTTGGGCTGCGAAGCTCATTTCGAGCTATGGAAGAGGCTATTCTGCCTCGTACCCCATACACAGGAGGGGTCAATATATCAAGTGGGCGGAGCCGAGATATGGCGCATCACTGAGACCGGATACCTGTCCGGTACTCCGAAGAAGACGTCTGAAGACTGGCCTTCAGAGTGGTTTTATATGGAGGACGTTCCCCATCCGGACCCTATTCGGATGGGCCTTCCTGAGTTCGAGAACGCCCCTTTGAAGAAACGCTGCAGCTGGCGCCCTCAGAGCCCCCAGGAGGAAGATAACGGAAAAGTCCTTTACCTGATGGGCCGGATAAAAATGCTGGCCAAATCAGGATTGACAATAATCGAGGTTATGTCAATATGTATAATGCGGGGGGTGCAGCCACTTCAGTATCGGGGAAAACCCATGTGGCGCTTCAACGGAGAAGATGATGCCACCCGCTACGGTCGTAAGGGACCGGACTCCGTCGTTGCCCTAGAGAAAATACTGTCCAATTTATATAAAGGAGAGGAAGAAGAGTTCATCCGCATTAAGCCACGTGATGGATTGTCCATGTACAACCCCCCAAGCTGGGTGAGCTGCTACCTTTTACTCCGAACCTTCCCGCATTCTTCGTCATAAGTATTTACCTTGCTATTTCATAGCAGGATCTGCGAAAAGCTGTGAGGGAGGTCCACAGCCCGCCTCCGCAACCAGAGGACCCTGACCGGGCCCTCGACCCCGGACTCGAAGAAGATCCGGACACATTTGTGGAGCTCATCAACAGGACGTTCTATCAATTAAGCTGTGATGGTGCCTTGGTAGCCATCATAGCCGATTATCTTGGACTACTCCCTGCATCGCATGTAAGTAAAACCGAGTCCCAACTTCCGAGAAGGATCCCTTTTTGCACTTCACCTACCGCACGCATATGGTGTCTTACAGGGAAGGTCCTCGGGACGCCATGCCGAACCCGAAGTGACTCACCAACAAGGGGCACCGAAACCGGGTAGGCTCAAAAGGAAGGCGGTCAAGACTGAGATGTCATCGCAGAGGTATGAAAAAGAACCCCACTCAGTGGTTGTCGTCTTTTAAAATGTAACAACGTCCATGTTTCCTAGCAGAAAAAATGCTCACCGGACCATATCCGGAGAGCCTGCCGGCCACGCCTCTACCAGCCGGGATTTAGAGCCGGACTTAGAGGCAGACGCAAACGTGGGGCCAACACCGGATGTCCCTCCTACAGAGGATGGGGATAGGCTGTCCGCCACGAATTCCGAAGTGGAGAGTGCCATGAATCACAGGCGTCATCGGGCCGTACTCCGCGATGCTTGTTTCTCTCAAGAGGCGTTCGATGCCTTCAACTCCGGAGACGCGTACATCCAAGCTGCTCAAAATGGCTTGGCCAGAGCGACGGACCAGTATGTAAAGGATATACGGGTAAGAAAATCTGATAATTATGTATACCAGTAGCCCCTGAGACTTGAAACAGTTGGCACAACTGATTTGTGGATCATTATATGTGTAGGTTCTTACGGAGAAGAATACCCAGTTGTCTCAAGAGCTGCAGGAATGCAAAGCCCAGCTACGGGCCGCAGTTGCCGGAATGGAGGAGTCCAAGAAGGCCCCATCTGGTAATACTTGTCTTGATCGAGAATGAAATTACATGTACCAGTTAGTATTCGGCATGCATGCAAATCTAACAATAGATTTTGCGGATAATCCAGTAGCGAATACGAAGATCGTTCGAGGGGATGAGCAACATACTCAACGACAACTAGAGGCTGGCGAGCGCATGCTTACACGGGTTAGGCGGGAGAAAAATGATCTCCAAGATGCCAATACCCGGCTGGGCGTTGAACTAAAAGATGTTCGGGCCCAGCTCGGTGACTCCATAAAGGAGAATAAGAGGCTTCAACGCGACATTTTTAGTAAGTGCTTGAACGAACTTTTATAGAGTTCGGTGAAGAAACCGGCTAAAAGAGTTGTAACTGTAGGTATGCTGACGGATCGTCCCGAAGAGGAGATGCCTGGATCTGCGGGCGATCTTCTGCAAGAGATGTCATAATTGCACAAACAAGTTCGGCAGGTGATGCAGGGCATTGCCCAGGCCATGTGGCCATCCGCCTCCCTGCCAGGAGGCATGGGTGAGCTCGTAGAGATGCTCTAGGGAGCGCGGCGACACTTCCGATTATGGAAGATATCGGCCTGCCGACAAGGTGCAAGGGAAGCCTGGGCCATGGTGAAGACTGATACGTCCATTTTGCATCATGCTTTTATATCGATATTTATTGCACTATGGGCTGTTATTACACGTTATGTCACAATACTTATGCCTATTCTCTCTTATTTTACAAGGTTTACATAAGGAGGGAGAATGCCGGCAGCTGAAATTCTAGGCTGGAAAAGGAGCATATATTAGAGACCTATTCTGCACAACTCCAAAAGTCCTGAAACTCCATGGAATATCTTACAATAAATAATAAAAAATCCTCGCCAAAGATGAAGGCCAGGGGGCCCACACCCTGTCGACGAGGGTGGGGGACGCGCCCTACCACCCTGGGTGCGCCCCCTACCTCGTGGGCCCCCTGGTGGCCCTCCAATGCCCATCTTCTGCTATATGAGGTCTTTCGTCGAGAAAAATATCATAAGCAACCTTTAGGGACGAAACTCCGCCGCCACGAGGCGGAACCAATCTAGGGCTCCGGCAGAGCTGTTCTGCCGGGGACACTTCCCTCCAGGAGGGGGAAATCATCACCATCGTCATCACCAACGCTCCTCTCATCGGGAGAGAGCAATCTCCATCAACATCTTCACCAGCACCATCTCCTCTCAAAACCCTAGTTCATCTCTTGTATCCAATTTCTTGTCTCCAAGTCCGGGATTGGTACTAGTAGGTTGCTAGTTGTGTTGATTACTCCTTGTAGTTGATGCTAGTTGGTTTATTTGGTGGAAGATCATATGTTCAGATCCTATATGCATATTAATACCCCTCTGATTATGAACATGAATATGCTTCGTGAGTAGTTACGTTTGTTCCTGAGGACATGGGAGAAGTCTTGCTATTAGTAGTCATGTAAATTTGGTATTCGTTCGATATTTTGATGAGATGTATGTTGTCTAGCCTCTAGTGGTGTTATGTGAACGCCGACTACATAACACTTCACCATTATTTGGGCCTAGAGGAAGTCATTGGGAAGTAATAAGTAGATGATGGGTTGCTAGAGTGACAGAAGCTTAAACCCTAGTTTATGTGTTGCTTCGTAAGGGGCTGATTTGGATCCATATGTTTCATGCTATGGTTAGGTTTACCTTAATAATTTTGTTGTAGTTGCAGATGCTTGCAATAGAGGTTAATCATAAGTGGGATGCTTGTTCAAGTAAGAACAACACCCAAGCACCGGTGCACCCGCATATCAAATTATCAAAGTACCGAACGCGAATCATATGAACGTGATGAAAACTAGCTTGACGATATTCCCATGTGTCCTCGGGAGCGCTTTTCCTATTATAAGAGTTTGTCCAGGCTTATCCTTTTCTACAAAAAGGATTGGGCCACCTTGCTGCACTTTATTTACTTTTGTTACTTGTTGCTCGTTACAAATTATCCTATCACAAAACTATCTGTTACCACTTATTTCAGTACTTGCAGAGAATACCTTGCTGAAAACCGCTTATCATTTCCTTCTGCTCCTCGTTGGGTTCGACACTCTTACTTATCGAAAGGACGACGATGGATCCCCTATACTTGTGGGTCATCAAGACTCTTTTCTGGCGCCGTTGCCGGGGAGTGAAGCGCCTTTGGTAGGTGGAATTTGGTAAGGAAAAAAATTTATATAGTGTGCTGAAATTTACTGTCACTTGTTACTATGGAAAGTAATCCTCCGAGGGGCTTTTTCGGGGTATCTTCACCCCGACCAGTAGAGCAAAGAGTTTCTCCTCAACCTAATGAACCTACTGAAAATGAATATGAAAATATTCCCTTTGAATTTCCTCCGGGTATGATGGAAAAACTGCTAGCTAATCCTTTTGTAGGAGATGGAACAAAGCATCCTAATGAGCACCTAATATATGTGGATGAAGTTTGTGGACTATTTAAGCTTGCAGGTATACCCAATGATATTGTTAAGAAGAAGGTCTTCCCTTTATCTTTGAAGGGAGATGCATTGACATGGTATAGGCTATGTGATGATACGAGATCATGGAACTATACAAGACTAAAATTGGAATTTCATCAAAAGTATTATCCTATGCATCTTGTTCATCATGATTGCAATTATATATATATATATAATTTTTGGCCTCGCGAAGGAGAAAGCATCGCTCAAGCTTGGGGGAGGCTTAAATCAATGTTGTATTCATGCCCCAATCATAAGCTCCCAAGAGAAACAATTATTCAAAATCTTTATGCTCGGCTTTCTCAAAACAATCGCACCATGCTCGATACTTCTTGTACTGGCTCTTTTATGATGAAGACTATTGAATTCAGATGGAATTTATTGGATAGAATTAAATGCAACTCTGAAGATTGGGACCTCGACGAAGGTAAGGAGTCAGGTATGACACCTAAGTTTGATTGTGTTGAATATTTTATGGATACCGATATTTTTCGTAAGTTTAGCACTAAATATGGACTTGACTCTAAGATAGTAGCTTATTTCTGTGAATCTTTTGCTACTTATGTTGATCTCCCTAAGGAGAAGTGGTTTAAATATCATCCTCTCATAGAAGTAAAAGTAGCTGCACCTATTAAAGTTGAAAAAGACTATCACTTATAATGATTCTATTGTTCCTACCTCTTATGTTGAGAAACCACCTTTCCCTGTTAGAATAAAGGATCATGCTAAAGCTTCAGCTGTGGTTCGTAAAAGCAAATTAGAACTTATACACCTCCCGAGCAAGTCAAAGTAGAACCTAATATTGCTATTGTTAAAGATCTCTTGTCTGATAATATTGATGGGCATGTTATTTAATTATGTGGTGAATCTGCTAGAATTGCTAAACCTGGCGCTAAAGATAAACATAGACCCGTGGTAGCCGTGCCTGTTATTTCTGTTAAAATAGGAGATCATTGTTATCATGGCTTATGTGATATGGGTGCTAGTGCTAGTGTTATACCTATTACCTTGTATGAAGAAATTAAGCATGAAATTGCACCCACTGAAATAGAAGATATTGATGTTACAATTAAACTTGCCAATAGAGATACTATATCGCCAGTGGGAATTGTTAGAGATGTTGAAGTCTTGTGTGGGAAAACTAAATATCCTGCTGATTTTCTTGTTCTTGGTTCCCCACAAGATAGCTTTTGTCCCATTATATTTGGTAGACCCTTCTTGAACACTGTTAATGCTAAGATAGACTGCAAAAAGAATATTGTTACTATTGGCTTGGATGATATGATTCATGAGTTTAATTTCTCTAAATTTAGTAAACAACACCGTGAAGAAGAATTACCTAGTAAGGATGAAATTATTGGTCTTGCTTCTATTGCCGCACCTCCTAGTGATACTCTAGAACATTATTTGCTAGACCATGAAAATGATATGTTTATGAATGAAAGAAGGGAAATAGATGAAGTATTCTTTAAACAGGAATCTATTCTCAAACATAATTTGCCTGTTGAAATCCTAGGGGATCCTCCTCCACCCAAGGGTGATCCCGTGTTTGAGCTTAAACCGTTGCCTGGTAATCTTAAATATGCTTATCTTGATGAAAAGAAAATATATCCTGTTATTATTAGTGCTAACCTTTCAGAGCATGAAGAAGAGAGATTATTGAAAACTCTGAAGAAGCACCGTGCTGCTATTGGATATACTCTTGATGATCTTAAGGGCATTAGTCCCACTCTATGTCAACATAAAATAAATTTGGAAGAAGATGCCAAACCGGTTCGTGATCATCAACGAAGGCTTAATCCTAAGATGAAAGAAGTGGTAAGAAAATAAATACTAAAGCTTCTGGAGGCAGGTATAATTTATCCCGTTGCTGATAGTCAGTGGGTAAGTCCTGCTCATTGTGTCCCTAAGAAGGGAGGTGTTACTGTTGTTCCTAATGATAAAGATGAACTGATCCCACAAAGAATTATTACAGGTTATAGGATGGTAATTGATTTCCGCAAATTAAATAAAGCTACTAAGAAAGATCATTACCCCTTACCTTTTATTGATCAAATGCTAGAATAATTATGCAAACATACACATTATTGCTTCCTAGATGGTTATTCTGGTTTCTCTCAAATACCTGTGTCGGCTAAAGATCAATCAAAGACTACTTTTACATGCACTTTTGGTACTTTTGCTTATAGACGTATGCCCTTTGGTTTATGTTGTCACAGCCCCAGATTAGCCCTTGCTTGACTTTGCTTGATCATCATGTCATCATGTTTGAATTCCTAAGAAACTTGAAATGGGGATGTTGAAACCCTAGCACCAAATGAATTCAACTAGGTTCAAACTTAAAACTTTTCAATGAACCCAAAATGCCCTTCATAAATGTTCACCATCTTTGGTCCTGGCTAAACCCTCTGCCAAAAATGGCTTCATATTTTTGGAGGCTATTCTGGATTTTTGAATTAAATCATAAGTATTTGAATTTGGACATTTAAATTCTATAAATATTTTAAATGTCCAAATAATCTTGAAAGCATTTGAGGGCTATTGGAAATAGTTTCAAAAGTGCCCACAATTATTTTCAGGATTTTACAAAATGAATTAGTATTTTTACTAATTCAAAACAGAGAAATAAAATAGAAAACAGAAAACAATTAAGTAACACAGAGGAGGGATGCTCACTGGACCTACACAGCAGCCCACCTCGCTGGCCCAGGTGGTGGCCTAGCCCACGGGGCCCATGCCGATCATCCTCTACCTCTGCCAAGAGGCGAGGAGGAGAGACAGCAGCTGCCTTGCCGTGGCGACACGCCACCTCCCTGCCTGCTCGTCCCTCGCCACCGCGACGCTTTGAACCGCCTCCCGGCCTCCCTCGATCCTGGACACCGTTTTTCCTCTCTGCTTCTCTCTCGCCGTTTAGCAGCACACCCGAAACGGCCGTCCGTCGCCGCCGCTCCCGCCGCAGCCACCGCCGTCGCCTCGCTTAACCCCCATGGCAAAGAGGTTCCCCGCGTCCCCCTCGACCTCTACGCTGAAGCACGCGACGCCGGACGCCCCGACGCATCGTCCCCGACCTCTTCTTCAACCTCGGGATGCCGAGATCGCCACCGCCGTGCCGTCTACTCCGAGCCTTCCCCGAGCCCACATCGACGCCTCTGCAACCACCGTGAGCTCCCGCGCCGGAACCCACTCTCCCCGAGCTCGATTACGCCTCTAGTCGTCGCCCCGCGAGCATCGAGCTCCGGCCATCGCCATGGCCGGCGAGCCTCACGCTCCCGAGCTTTTCCGCTCGTCTCGGTAGCACCGACGTGCTCTCTGGGTCCCTAGGAAGCCATTGAGGCCCTCGGTTGGCCTCCCCGTGCACCACAGCGACGCCTGCCTCGTTCCGTGGCTTCGGAAGCCACCCGGCTCAACGCCGTCGCCAACTCCGGCGACCCCGCGCCCCCCTGCTTCCTCAGTTGGATGCGCGGGAGGAAGGGCTACCGCCTGGTGCCCTTAGCACGTCGGACCGCTGCCGGAGCAGCGCCTCGTGAAGCTTCGCCGCGGTTGTGGTCGCCGCCGTGACAATCCGGCGTCTTGACGTGGCGCCGCCAATAGGGTTAATGACCCACTAACTAACCCTCCAAAGACACCGACAGTTGGGCCCGCACCTAGTTAACTCAGGGTTTATTTTCTGTTTAGATTAGTTTATAACCCAGCGGGACCCACGCGTCAGGGTTGACTTGCTGACGTGTCCTTTGACCCGACCCCACCTGTCTGTGACCCTAAACATCACTGGGTCACTGACCAGTGGACCCCACCGGTCAGGTTTGACCCGGGTCTACCTGGTTGACCTGCTGACGCAATGCTGTTGTCATGCTGACGCAGTAATGGCTTTCTGGATTTAAAATAAATCAAGAAATTCCATAAATTAGTATAAACTTCTAAAATTCATAGTAATTCAACCGTTACTCCAAATGGAATAAATTATATATGAAAAATGATCAGAAAAATCCAATCTATCCATCTGTACCATTTCCATGCATGTTAGAACAACTTTTGTTCACTGTTAGGTCAAATCAATTAAATGGCATTTAAACCTTGACATATGGGGTTTGAATTTGAACCTAGGGTTCAAACCAACTTCATTTAAATTGTTGCTAGTTGCATTAGCTCAAACCATAGCATATTGCCATGTCATGATCATGCATCATATTGTGCATTGCGTTGATTGTGTTCTTCCTTGTTTGCCGGTGTTTGTTCCTCTCGAGACGACGGCGTACGATTTATGAGTTCGATGACACCGATGAAGAACTATAATATCTTCAGAAGTGCCAGGCAAGCAAAACCCCCTTGTTCATTCCGATACAATCCCACTCTCTCGCTCCTCCTCTCTTTTACTGCATGAGGACAACAACGATTCATCTGTTACTTGCTGCGGTAGCTGAACCCCTTTATCCTCTGCATGACTTGTCATTCCACAGTAAATAGATGAAACCCACTAGCATGAGTAGGAGTTGTTTGAGCCCTGTTGTGCCTACTCATTCATGCTCGTTTGTCATGCCTGCTACTGCTTAGAGTTGAGTCAGGTCTGATTCATCGGGGATGAATCGGAGGTGTGTGAACATGTCCTACTGTGTGTGAGCTAAGTGTATGAACATGATTTGGTAAAGGTAGCGGTGAGAGGCCATGTAGGAGTACATGGTGGGTTGTCTCATTGCAGCCATCCTCAGGAACTGAGTTCTGTGTTTGTGATCCATGAACAGTTACTACCACACATTGGGTTCCGGTAACTCGACCCCTCTCGACTTATTAATCAACATGATCTCTGTCCAGGAGTTGCAACTTGTTTCTGGTGTTTGTAGGTAGTGTTAGTAGTCTACCAAGTGGCACCCGGTACAGGTGGGCTTGGGACAGACTAGGCACCGTGGCACAGTGTACCAAGCGTAGAACCACCTGTCGAGGTGGGCTTGGGAACCCTGCTCACATCGTTTGGGGCCGTGAGCGACACCCCGGCCGGATCTCCTTGCGGATGGAACCCGAATAGGCGATAAACCTGGACGGGAGATTTGTGTGGTTAGTTAGGTCGTGGCCGACTCCCTCGCCAGGCTTCCGCTTGAAGGTTGCCGAGATACACGAGGTGTACATGGCGGTAAGTGGCGAGAGCGTGTGTGAAGAAGTACACCCCTGCAGGGTTAACATTATCTATTCGAATAACCGTGTCCGATGTAAAGGACTTCTGGGTTGCCTATAATAGTTCATAGACAAGTGAAAGTGGATACTCTAAAATGCGCAAGATAAGTGTGAGTGCTATGGATGGCGTTCTCGTAGGAAGACGGGAACGGATCCATAGTGGTGTATTGATATGGTGAATATGTGGACTCGTGTGCGCCACCTCAAAAGAGTTACCTGCAGTCGTAGTTCAGGATAGCCACCGAGTCAAAGCTGGCTTGCTGCAGTCAAACTCCACCACCCCCTTTGTTGATAATGATGCATATGTAGTTAGTTCTGATGTAAGTCTTGCTGAGTACATTTGTACTCACGTTTGCTTATTTTATGTTTTGCAGAGAGATGTCAGTCTCGCTAGTAGTTCCGCGTGGACTTCGACGTTTAGCTTGTTACCTCAGCTACGATCTTGTGCCCTCGGCAGGATCTGGTAGATAGTCGGGCTTCTCAGCCTTTTTCATTTGTAGATGTCTGTACTCAGACATGTTAAGCTTCCGCTTGTGCTTGTTGCTTGTATGCTCTGTATGTTGGGTCATGAGACCCATGTTTGTAATATCTCGCTCCTCGGAGCCTAATGAATAAATACTTGAGTCGTAGAGTTATGTTGTGATGCCTTGTTGTATTTACACATATCAAGCATATTGTGTGTATGTTTGAAATGCTTGGTATGTGTGGGATCCGACAATCAAGTTGTTTATCCTTGGCAGCCTCTCATATGGGGAAATGTAGTCTAGTGCTTCCTGAGCGATAGTAGTCCGCTACAGCCCGGTTCATCGGAGTCCTGCTAGCCCAGCACTACTGCTCTGGACACTTGACTGGCCGACATGTGTTTCACTTCGTTCTGTGTCCGTCCCTTCGGGAAATGTCACGCGTGACATCCGAGTCCTGCCTAGCCTGCTACATCCCGGTTACGAGTCCTGTTAGCCAGTGCTACAGCCCGATTCACACGCTGGCAACCGACATGCTCGATGTGATTCATGTATGCTGTCCCCATGGGTTAGTGCCGCTTTGGGTTCACGACTAGCCATGTCGGCCCGGTTCTCCGTCATATGGATGTTAGCGACACTATCATATACGTGAGCCAAAAGGCTAAACGGTCCCGGCCATGGTAAGGCGACACCGTGGAATAACCGTGCGTGAGGCCGCAAAGTGATATGAGGTGTTACCGGCTAGATCGATGTGACTTGGAATCGGGGTCCTAACATATGTAATGCACCTGCTACCTTTCAAAGATGCATGATCGCTATATTCTCTGATTTTTGTGAAAAGATTTGTGAGGTTTTCATGGACGACTTTTCCGTCTATGGATCCTCTTTTGATGATTGCTTGAGCAATCTTGATCGAGTTTTGCAGAGATGTGAAGAAACTAATCTTGTCTTGAATTGGGAAAAGTGCCACTTTATGGTTAATGAAGGTATTGTCTTGGGGCATAAAGTTTCTGAAAGAGGTATTAAAGTTGATAAATCTAAGGTTGATCCTATTGAAAAGATACCATGTCCCAAGGACATCAAAGGTATAAGAAGTTTCCTTGGTCACGCCGGATTTTATAGGAGGTTCATTAAGGACTTCTCAAAAATTTCTCGGCCTCTGACTAATTTATTAAAAGAAGATATACCATTTGTCTTTGATGAAGACTGTGTAGAAGCATTTGAAATACTTAAGAAAGCATTGATTTCTGCACCTATTGTTCAGCCACCTGATTGGAATTTACCCTTTGAAATTATGTGTGATGCTAGTGATTATGCTCTAGGTGCTGTTCTAGGGCAAAGAGTTGATAAGAAATTAAATGTTATCCATTAGGCTAGTAAGACTCTAGAAAATGCTCAAATAAACTATGCTACTACCGAAAAGGAATGTTTAGCAGTTGTATTTGCTTGTGATAAGTTCAGACCTTATATTGTTGATTCTAAAGTAACTATTCACACTGATCATGCTGCTATTAAATATCTTATGGAAAAGAAAGATGCTAAACCTAGACTAATTAGATGGGTTCTCTTGCTACAAGAATTTAATTTGCATATTGTTGATAGAAAAGGAGTTGAGAACCCCGTTGCAGACAACTTGTCTAGGTTAGAAAATTTTCTTGATGATCCACTACCTATTGATGATAGCTTTCCTGATGAACAATTAAATGTCATAAGTACTTCTCGTAGTACTCCATGGTATGCTGATTATGCTAATTACATTGTTGCTAAATTTATACCACCTAGTTTCACATAC
Source organism: Aegilops longissima (assembly GCA_021605205.1). Lineage (NCBI taxonomy): Eukaryota > Viridiplantae > Streptophyta > Magnoliopsida > Poales > Poaceae > Aegilops > Aegilops longissima. Next base: position 173,981,645 of record CM038682.1, read on the forward strand.
CAGCAAAAGAAAAAGTTTTTCTATGATTTGAGACATTACTTTTGGGATGACCCACATCTTTATAAAGAAGGAGTAGATGGTGTTATTAGAAGTTGTGTACCTGAGCATGAACAGGAACAGATCCTACGCAAGTGTCACTCCGAAGCTTATGGAGGACACCACGCTGGAGACAGAACTCCACATAAGGTATTGCAATCTGGTTTTTATTGGCCTACTCTCTTCAAGTATGCCCGTAAGTTTGTTTTGTCTTGTGATGAATGTCAAAGAATTGGTAATATTAGTACACGTCAAGAAATGCCTATGAATTATTCACTTGTTATTGATCCATTTGATGTTTGGGGCTTTGATTATATGGGACCTTTTCCTGCCTCTAATGGATATACACATATTTTACTTGTTGTTGATTACGTTACTAAGTGGGTAGAAGCTAATCCAACTAGTAGTGCTGATCATAACACCTCTATTAAACTGCTTAAAGAAGTTATTTTTCCGAGGTTTGGAGTCCCTAGATATTTAATGACTGATGGTGGTTCACATTTTATTCATGGTGCTTTCCGTAAAATGCTTGCTAAATATGATGTTAATCATAGAATTGCATCTCCATATCACCCATAGTCTAGTGGTCAAGTAGAATTGAGTAGTAGAGAGATCAAATTAATTTTGCAAAAGACTGTCAATAGGTCTAGAAAGAATTGGTCCAAGAAACTTGATGATGCATTATGGGCATATAGAACTGCATATAAAAATCGTATGGGTATGTCTCCGTATAAAATGGTTTATGGAAAAGCATGTCACTTACCTCTTGAACTAGAACATAAGGCTTATTGGGCTATTAAGGAGCTCAACTATGATTTCAAACTTGCCGGTGAGAAGAGGTTATTTGATACTAGCTCACTTGATGAATGGAGAACCCAAGCCTATGAAAATGCCAAGTTATTTAAAGAAAAAGTTAAAAGATGGCATGACAAAAGGATACAAAAGCATGAGTTTAATGTAGGTGATTATGTATTGCTATACAACTCTCATTTAAGATTTTTTGCAAGAAAACTTGTCTCTAAATGGGAAGGCCCTTAAGTTATCGAGGAGGTCTATCGTTCCGGTGCCATAAAAATCAATAATTTCGAAGGCACAAATCCGAAGGTGGTAAACGGTCAAAGAATCAAACACTATATCTGAGGTAATCCTATAAATGTTGAAACCAATGTTATTGAAACTGTAACCCCGGAGGAATACATAAGGGACACTTTCCAGAACGTTTCAGACTCCAAAAAGGAGTAGGTATGTGGTACGGTAAGTAAACCAACTCCAAAACAATTTTAAGGCAATTTTTCTCCGTTTTGGAATATTTAGAAAAATAGAAAAATAAGTAGCAGTCCGGGAAGGACACGAGGGCCCCACGAGGTTGGAGGGCGCGCCCTACCCCCCTGGGCACGCCCCCTACCTCGTGGGCACCTCGTGTGCCTTCCGGACTCCGTTTTCTTGCCCGATACGTATTTTGGTCGGTAAAAAATCATTATATATTCTCCCGAAGGTTTTGACTCCTGTATCACGCAAATATCCTCTGTTCTTGTTTTGAGCTTTCCTACTGCAGATTAGATCAACATGTCATCCCAGGATTCGGAAGGAGAAAGCTATGTGGATGATTACCTAGCAAATCCTAAGGTCTATGGAGATGTGGAGCACGATGGTTGGACCATGGAGGAAGAAGAGGACTATGTACCCAAGGGGAATGAGGAGACGAGCTCAGATGAAGATGAAGCCCCATTACCTCAACCTGGGGACATGCATGTGGATTTCAAAAAGTCAAGTCTCCCTGATAGGGTAAAGAAACCAAAGATCGAGTTTATCCCTTTTCGTCTCTTGCAGGAAAATAAGTAGGACTTATGCAAAAAGATATTAACCCTGGAGTGGGAGATTGATGATTTGAGGGACCAAAATTCCGTCCTCAAGCGGAAATTAAGGGAGAAGTCTATGCCATCAACTAAGTCATCACCACCACCTTCTTCAATAGCAAAGGAGACATAATCGCATGGGTATGGGCACTCCCCTTGGCAACTGCCAAGCTTGGGGGACGTGCCCCGGTATCGTATCACAATCATAACTCCTATCTTTACCGTTTTTCTTAGTTCGATCCTATTAGTAGTATCTTGATCTAGTATAATAAAGTTTATGGCATGATCTAGTTTTGAGTTTTTGCTTTATGATCTCTCTATGTAATCGAGTCCGTGAGCTATATAATAAAGATTAGTGTTGAGTCAAGGGCTCGATTATTTTGCCATGATCTTGAGTGAATAAAAGAACAGAGAAAAAGAATATAAAGAAACAAAGAGTTCATATTGATCTTATTGAGAGTAATGACATCACATAGAAGAGTATGATGATTGAAAGTTGTTGGGAGTTCGCAAACATAGCTTTGGTCATCATTGCAATTAATAGGAATTAATAAGGAAAGAGAGGTTTCACATATAGATATACTATTATTGACATGTTTTATGATTGTGAGCACTCATTAAAATATGACATGTTAAAGAGTTGATGTTGGACAAGGAAGACAACGTAATGGGCTATGTTTTCTTATATCTGAGTTAAAGTATATTGTCATGGATCTTTCAACATGTTGAGCTTGCCTTTCCCCCTCATGCTAGCCAAATTCTCAGCACCAAGTAGAGATAGTACTTGTGCTTCCAAAAACCCTTAAACCAGTTTTGCCATGAGAGTCCAGCATATCTACCTATGGATTGAGTAAGATCCTTCAAGTAAGTTGTCATCAGTGCAAAGCAATAAAAATTGCTCTCTAAATATGTATGATTGATTAGTGTGGGAGGAATAAGCTTTATACGATATTGTGATGTGGAAGAAATAAAAGCGACGGACTGCATAATAAAGGTTCATATCACAAGGGGCAATATAAAGTGACGCTCTTTCGCATTAAGATTTTGTGCATCCAACCATAAAAGCGCATGGCAACCTCTGCTTCCCTCTGCGAAGGGCCTATCTTTTATTATTATCTCCTACCTTATGCAAGAGTCATGGTGATCTTCACCTTTCATTTTTACATTTTATCCTTTGGCAAGCACAATGTGTTGGAAAGATCCTGATTGATATATCTAATTGGATGTAGGGGAACATGAGTTATTATTGTTCAAGTTACCCTTGAGGTAAAAGGTTGGGAGGTGAAACTATAAGCCCCTATCTTTCTCTGTGTCCGATTAAAACTCTGTAACCACAAGTATCGCGTGAGTGTTAGCAATTATGAAAGACTAAATGATAGTTGAGTATGTGGACTTGCTATTAATCTCTGACATAGACTCTTTCTGATGTTATGATAAATTGCAATTGCTTCAATGATTGAGATTATAGTTTGTTGGTTCTCAATAAAGTTTATGATTCGTACTCTGCATTGTGAATAGATTATTACTTGAACATAAGAAATCATATGACAATACCTATGTATGTTGCTGTTATGAGAATAATCATGATGCCTTCATGTCCGTATTTTTTTATCGACACCTCTACCTCTAAACATGGGGACATATTTATCGTTATCGGCTTTCGCTTGAGGACAAGCAAGGTCTAAGCTTGTGGGAGTTGATACATCCATTTTGCATCATGCTTTTATATAGATATTTATTGCACTATGGGCTGTTATTACACGTTATGTCACAATACTTATGCCTATTCTCTCTTATTTTACAAGGTTTACATAAGGAGGGAGAATGCCGGCAGCTGGAATTCTGGGCTGGAAAAGGAGCAAATATTAGAGACCTACTCTGCACAACTCCAAAAGTCCTGAAACTCCACGGAATATCTTACAATAAATAATAATAAATCCTCACCAAAGATGAAGGACAGGGGCCCACACCCTGTCCACGAGGGTGGGAGGCGCGCCCTACCCCCCTTGGCGTGCCCCCTACCTCATGGGCCCCCTAGTGGCCCTCCAATGCCCATCTTCTGCTATATGAGGTCTTTCGTCGAGAAAAAAAATCATAAGCAACATTTCGGGACGAAACTCCGCCGCCACGAGGCGGAACCTTGGCGGAATCAATCTAGGGCTCTGGCAGAGCTGTTCTGACGGGGACACTTCCCTCCAGGAGGGGGAAATCATCACCATCGTCATCACCAATGCTCCTCTCATCGGGAGAGGGCAATCTCCATCAACATCTTCACCAGCACCATCTCCTCTCAAAACCCTAGTTCATCTCTTGTATCCAATTCTTGTCTCCAAGTCCGGGATTGGTACTAGTAGGTTGCTAGTAGTGTTGATTACTCCTTGTAGTTGATGCTAGTTGGTTTATTTGGTGGAAGATCATATGTTCAGATCCTATATGCATATTAATACCCGTCTGATTATGAACATGAATATGCTTTGTGAGTAGTTACGTTTGTTCCTGAGGACATGGGAGAAGTCTTGCTATTAGTAGTCATCTGAATTTGGTATTCGTTCGATATTTTGATGAGATGTATGTTGTCTAGCCTCTAGTGGTGTTATGTGAACGTCGACTACATAACACTTCAACATTATTTGGGCCTAGAGGAAGGCATTGGGAAGTAATAAGTAGATGATGGGTTGCTAGAGTGACAGAAGCTTAAACCCTAGTTTATGTGTTGCTTCGTAAGGGGCTCATTTGGATCCATATGTTTCATGCTATGGTTAGGTTTACCTTAATACTTTTGTTGTAGTTGCGGATGCTTGCAATAGAGGTTAATCATAAGTGGGATGCTTGTTCAAGTAAGAACAACACCCAAGCACCGGTCCACCCACATATCAAATTATCAAAGTACAGAACGAGAATCATATGAACGTGATGAAAACTAGCTTGACGATATTCCCATGTGTCCTCGGGAGCGCTTTTCCTATTATAAGAGTTTGTCCAGGCTTGTCCTTTTCTACAAAAAGGATTGGGCCACCTTGCTGCACTTTATTTACTTTTGTTACTTGTTGCTCGTTACAAATTATCCTATCACAAAACTATCTGTTACCACTTATTTCAGTACTTGCAGAGAATACCTTGCTGAAAACCGCTTATCATTTCCTTCTGCTCCTCGTTGGGTTCGACACTCTTAATTATCAAAAGGACTACGATAGATCCCCTATACTTGTGGGTCATCAAAGACGCGCTATACCAAGGCTGACCCGAATCACATGGCCGAGGTCGGACCTGTAGGGTCTGATGGGAAAGAGATCCCCGTTAGTCTGGTATATGACCAGGTAAAATTAGCCGCAAAGTATTCCCAACAGGATTGTAGGCTAGACAGCCTGTTGGATGGTATAGAAGAAGAATTTAGTCAGTCTAAGTGACCGTGTACTTCAAATGACATATTTTGTCCCTAGTCGGATTGTAAATCATTTGTCATGGTGGACCTTTTCGTTTCAACCTCCGGACCCGACAGTCCGAAGTGTATCCGAATACCCACTCAGTTATGTAAAAACCGGGGTACGCCTGGAAACCAGGCGTAGGGGTCATAAGTGCTTGAACAGACAAGTACCCAACTATCTATGTTATATTACATGGATAGTAAGAAACATCTTCCAGGGAGAATAGTTCCGTTATGGGTTCCTTTCCCTGGGTACGCATGCATTAATGTGCATGTCCGAACTGCGAAAAGAGACACAGGATATAAACATCTGGGGGCATGTATTACAATAACTAAAAGTCATCTTTTGTTCGCCGACCGAATATTCCCTTAAGAACGCTAGCTTTCGGCTTCACCCAGTCTGAGGTGCACATCCGGCTGACCCGGCAGTAACAATCGCAGAGGTGCTCCCCTTATGCCCTAGCTGAATTAACGGGAACGTAGGGCATAAACACAATTGCCTGGCAACCCAGCTTGGCCAAAACTTAAGTCATATCGATGCATATAATGGCGAAGAAAATGTACATGTGGAGAAGTAACACATGTGCGGGGGGCATAAAGCCCTGAACATAATTATATTAAGCTTCTGTATAAGAAGCCCCCAGGTATAATGAGCACGTCTAGCGCATCAAGACTGTGTAATCAAGACACATTTTAACCTTTTGAGGCTGTGAGAAAAAAGGGGAGAAAGAAAGAAAGAAAAGACAGATAACGGATATATAAAAAGTTGACGGAGGTAAGGAGACGAACACATAGTCCGGCACTAGGCGTAGAACCTTTGGAGTCTGGCTGCGTTCCATGGGTTTGGCTCGAGTCTATTATCCGATGCATCCAGCAGACGATACACTCCACCTGTCAGAACTTTGTCAATAACGAGGGGACCTTCCCATTTGGGCTTGAGCTTGTTCTTTTTCTTCTCCGGTAGGCGTAGAACGAGTTTGCCAACGTTATAAGTTTTGGCCCGTACTTCTCTGCTTTGCTACCTTCGAGCCTGTTGCTGATAGAATGCGGAGCGGGCTTTTTCCACGTCACGCTCCTCCTCCAGGGCGTCCAAACAGTCTTGCCGATCAAGCTCGGCTTCTTTCTCTTCATACATGCGCACTCGAGGTGATTCATGAATTATGTCGCAGGGCAGTACCGCCTCTGCGCCGTACACCATAAAGAACAGTGTCTATCCGGTAATGCGATTCGGCGTGGTCCGCAGCCCCCATAGTACGGAGTCGAGCTCCTCGACCCAGTGCGTATCCAATTCCTTCAAGGATCACACTAATCTGGGTTTAATGCCGCTCATAATGAGACCATTTGCCCACTCAAGCTGACCGTTTGTTTGGGGGTGATAGACAGAGGCATAATCGAGCTTAATGCCCATGTTGCCGCACCAAGTTTTTACCTCGTCGGCTGTAAAGTTGGAGCCGTTATCAGTGATGATGCTGTGGGGGACGCCGTAACGGTGTACAACCCCGGATATGAAGTCTATCACTGGCCCGGACTCAGCCGTTTTAACTAGTTTGGCCTCTACCATTTGGTGAACGTATCCACCATGACCAATAGGTATTTTTTCTTATGGCTTCCCCCTTTAAGGGGTCCGACCATATCAAGCCCCCAGACCACAAAGGGCCAAGTAATGTGGATTGTTTGGAGAGCGGTAGGTGGCATATGGCTTTGGTTTGCGAAAAGCTGGCAACCGACGCAATGTTGAACGAGGTCCTGTGCGTCTGCTCGGGCCGTCGGCCAGTAAAAACCTGTACGGAAGGCCTTGCTTACAAGGGCCCGAGCTACGGCGTGATGGCCGCCAAGTCCAGCATGAATTTCTGCCAAAAGTTGCTGTCCTTCCTCTTCGGAGATGCATCTCTGAAGTACTCCGGTAGTGTTTTTCTTATAAAGCTCTCCCTCGTGGACCTTGTAGGCTTTAGACCGCCGTACAATGCAATGTGCCTCGTTTGGGTCCTGAGGGAGTTCTTGCCTAATTAGGTAGGCCAAGAAGGGTTCTGTCCATGGGGCAATGACAACCATAATCACGTGGGTCGAAGGCATTATTTTGGTGGCAGAGCCTCCGATTACTCAGAGTGTTCAGTATCTGGTGTTGTGGCCAGGTCCGGACTGTTGTTGCCGGTCTCTCCTTCACATACCATGGATGGCTTAAACAGCCTTTCCAAGAAGATATTAGGTGGGACAGGGTCACGTTTAGTACCGATGCGGGGCGAGGATATCCGCCGCTTGATTGTTTTCCCTGACCACATGGTGGAATTCAAGCCCCTCGAACTGAGCTGACATTTTGAGGACGGTGTTGCGGTAAGCCGCCATTTTTGGGTCCTTGGCGTCAAAGTCCCCATTTATTTGAGATATTGCAAGGTTCGAATTCCCACGCACCTCTAGGCATTGAATGCTCATGGAGACTGCTATCTGGAGACCTTGCAATAAAGCCTCATATTCTGCTGCATTGTTGGAGTCTGTGTATAATATTTGAAGTACGTATTGGACTGTATCTCCGGTGGGGGATGTCAGGACGACGCCTGCCCCCAGACCAGCCAGCATCTTAGAGCCGTCAAAGTGCATGATCCAATTGGAGTACGCGCCGTACTCTTTAGAGAGTTCGGCTTCTTCCATTTGGCCACGAAATCATCCAGTACTTGTGACTTAATGGCTCGCTGTGGTTTGTATGTTATGTCGAATGGGAAGAGCTCAATGGCCCATTTAGCAATCCGGCCCGTGGCATCGCGGTTATTTATTATGTCGTTGAGTGGTACTTCAGAGGCCACCGTAATTGAACACTTTTGAAAGTAGTGTCGTAATTTCTGGGATGCCATGAAGACCGCGTATGCTATCTTTTGATAATGTGGGTACCGTGATTTGCATGGAGTGAGGACAGTGGATACATAGTATACCAGCTTTTGAAGCAGGAACTTATGTCCGTCCGTCTCTCGTTCGACGACGAGCACTGCGCTTACAACTTGGTGTGTTGCCGCTATACATAGCAGCATTGGTTCACCGACATTTGGCGTGGCCAAGACTGGGTTGGTGGCAAAAACGACTTTTATTTCTTCCAATCCGGTCGTGGCCGCATCCATCCACTCAAAGTGTTCGATGCATCGAAGAAGGCGATAAAGGGGTAGTGCCTTTTCCCCTAATCGGGAGATAAAGCGGCTTAAGGCAGCCACGCATCCAGTTTATTTTTGGATTTGCTTGAGGTCTGTTGGGATAGCCAACTGTGACAGAGCTCGTATTTTAGCCGGATTTGCTTCAACTCCTCTGTTGGAGACGATGAAGCCCAAGAGCTTTTCGGCGGGCACTCCAAAAACGCAATTTTCCGGATTGAGCTTGATGTCATATGTCCAGAGATTGTCGAACGTGAGTCTCAAGTCGTCTATTAAGGATTCGACGTGTCTAGTTTTGATGACCACGTTGTCTACGTATGCCTCCACTGTTTTGCCAATTTGTGTTTCCAGGCATGTCTGAATCATGCGTTGATAGGTTGCACCGGCGTTTTTGAGCCCGAAAGGAATGGTGTTAAAACATAAGGGGTCGTATGGAGTGATAAATGTCGTTGCGGCTTGATCGGACTCCGCCATCTTAATTTGATGGTATCTGGAGTATGCGTCGAGGAAACACAATGAGCCGTGTCCTCCGGTAGCGTCGATAATTTGATCGATGCGGGGGAGGGGGAAGGGATCCTTGGGGAAAGCCTTGTTAAGGTCCTTGAAATCGGCACATAGGCGCCAGGATTTGTCCTTCTTTGGTACCATCAACAGGTTTGCTAGCCAGTCCGGATGCTTTATTTCTCTAATGAATCCGGCCTCAAGTAACTTGGCTAGCTCCTCTCCCATGGCTTGTCGCTTAGGCTCTAAGAAACGCCGAAGAGTCTGCTTGACCGGCTTGAACCCCTTTAGAATGTTAAGGCTATGCTCGGCCAACCTACATGGGATTCCTGACATGTCTGAAGGATGCCAGGCGAAGATGTCCCAATTCTCGTGCAAGAACTCCCGCAGTGCGGCATCTACTGTGGGGTTTAACTGTGCCCCGATGGATGCTGTTTTTGCAGGGTCCGTTGGGTGGACTTGGAATTTGACTATTTCGTCCGCTGGTTTAAAAGAGGTGGACTTGGGTCTTTTGTCATGTATCACGTCGTCCCTATCCACTGTGGAGCGCAGCGCAGTTAGTTCGTCGGCCGCGAGGGCTTCGGATAACGCCTCGAGGGCTAGTGCGGCGGTTATATTTTTGGCGCGGAGTGCTATGTCCGGATCACTAGCTAGAGTGATGATTCCATTGGGCCCGGGCATTTTGAGCTTCATGTACCCGTAATGGGGTATAGCTTGGAAAATCGTGAACGCCTCCCGCCCTAAAAGGGCGTGGTATCCACTACTGAATGGGGCCACTTGGAATGTGATTTCTTCGGACCTATAATTCTCCGGCGTGCCGAATACCACATCTAGTGTGATGTTTCCTGCACATCGTGCCTCCCGACTAGGGATGATTACTCTGAAGGTCGTGCTGCTTTGCTCAATGCGGCTCTTGTCTATTTCCATTTTTCGAAGGGTTTCCTCATAGATGAGGTTTAATCCGCTGACACCGTGCACGAGCACTTTAGTAAGCCAGAAGCCGTCCACAATTGGACTAAGGACCAAGGCGGTTGGTGCTCGGGTTGTTCGGAATTTAGGTTCGTCACTGGCATTGAAGGTTATAGCCGTGTCGTTCAATGGATTTATTGCTGCTACGTGGCAGACGTCGGCAAGGCTGAGGAGTGCACGCTTACGCCTATTATTTGAGGCAAAGGTCTCGAAGACTGTCAATACTGTATTGTTATTTTCCACGGGACGGTGCGCTGTTGCATTGTTGATGAGGATATCCTCGCCGCTCTTGGCCACCTGCCGAAGTACCCAACATGCTCTAAGGCTATGTGTTGCCATGGTATCCACTGTACTATGAATTTTGCATGGCCCATTGAGCCATCCCTCTAATACGGTTCCACGCCCTGTAGTGGGCTTTTGTTTCTTTGTTTGGGTGACTTACGAGAGTACACCCTTTTAGTTCGGACGAGGGGTTTAGTGAGAGCCGGAGGATCCCGGAATTTTGTTTGGGTTTTCTAGGCGCTTTCCATCGCACAGTACTTCTGTACTATGGCCGCCAAGTCAGCGAAGTGTGCTATGTCATGGCGACTTATGGCGTTGAGGATTCCCTTGTCCGTGAAATTTTTGCAAAAGAATGAAATTGCGTCTTCCTCGCGACAGTCCTTAACCTTGCTCATTACAAGGAGGAATCTGGCCCAATAATGATGTACTGTCTCTAAAGGCTCTTGTCTAGTGTGGGAAAGATTACTTATATCTTGGTGGGTGGGTAGATTTAGGTCCGAATCCTGACCCGATCTGAGACCTAGGGGCGGAGGAGTTTCCGAGCTTGGCATTTCGGGCTCCGGGATGTTGCCCAATAGATCTGGCCCGCTGTCTGATTTTAGGTTCAAAGCCTGGGCCATGTCCTCCCGTAGACGGGTATCCGGCTCGGAGAGCTCGGGAATCCGGACATAGTTCGTCCTCAAGATAGAGGAAGAATCACTGCGTTGCTTCTCCACCACCGCTATTAGATGGGTGACCGGCGGATAATTGATCTCCCTTTTTTAAGCCCGATCCGATCATAGTCCATAGCGACTCCCAAGGCGGCGATGCAATACAAGAGCTCGTTCAGGGAGGAGAGCTCCATTGGATCCATCTACTCGGCGAATCCCGAGCCGACGTGGAGCCTGTTTTTGAAGACCCGAGAAGTCATCATCGACGCAACGGCCGAACGGGCGGTCATGACGAAGCCGCCTAGTCGGAGAGTTTGTCCTAAAGCCAGGGCTCCCCCAGAGGTGATGTTGTCCTTGACAACAAGACGAGCCATCAATCCTTATGGTGACGGCACAGTGGAACTCTCAATGAAAGCACCAATGTCGGTGTTAAAACCGGCGGATCTCGGGAGGGGGTCCCGAACTGTGCGTCTAAAGCGGATGGTAACAGGAGGCGGGGGACACAATGTTCACCCAGGTTCGGGCCCTCTCGATGGAGGTAATACCCTACTTCCTGATTGATTGATCTTGATGATATGAGTATTACAAGAGTTGATCTACCACGAGATCGTAGAGGCTAAACCCTAGAAGCTAGCCTATGATTATGATTGTTCTTGTCCTACGGACTAAACCCTCCGGTTTATATAGACACCGGAGGGGGTTAGGGTTACACAGAATCGGTTACAAGGGAGGAGATCTACATATCCAAATTGCCAAGCTTGCCTTCCACGCCAAGGAGAGTCCCATCCGGACACGGGACGAAGTCTTCAATCTTGTATCTTCATAGTCCAACAGTCCGGCCAAAGGATATAGTCCGGCTGTCCGAGGACCTCCTAATCCAGGACTCCCTCAGTGTACGAATGGGTGGGCGGATGGGATGGGAGTGGGGAACCATGGCTTAGGGACGCGCTTGTCCGAAATGTGGGGTAAGTTACAAAAGTACCCCCATCGATTTGAGGCGGTTCTTTCGGTTCAGGGGTATCACGGGCATTTCGCGTGTCGGGATTTCATAGGAGGTGGGAGTTTTTGCGCGCATTGTAATTTTGGAATAGCAAGGCACGGGTTGAGATGGAGGGAGTTGTCGGAGCACAACGAGACAAAGATATATCTTAAATATTTCGGGCTAACAAGCCGCGGGTTGAAATTTCCGGACAAGCCTAACATGTACTGTACCAAATCAATTCGCACTACAAATGTAATTCAAAACTTTGAATTCATGTTATGTTCAATTAAAATATTTCACTACGTATATAATGCATGCAACCTAGTACTCAAATGAACGTTTAGTCCATTCCAAACGTATATACTACCGCATCGCTTCAATATGAACTAAATTTGAATTCGTTTCTCTATTTGAATAAGATCTACAATAATGATTGTTGTGAAGTCAAAGCTTTTGAATTCGTTTCTCTATTTTAATAAGATCTACAATCGTCATTATTGTCAAGTTAAACCATCGTTTATGTATTATCTTCACAGCACACCACATGATCAGTCTCGAGTTACATATGAACTATGTGTACTATATGAACTCGAACTCAATTTTTTGAATCCACTTTATGTTGATTTCAAATCACAGTACATTTAAAGCTCTAACTAGATCTTCACAAACTAGACCATGTCTCATATGTATAATGTGTTCATCACATTATGTATGGTGCCCCGCCCCCTACGCCTACAAGTATTTAGATGTGAGGTGCAAACACCACACATTACCACAAATTCAAATAAAATGTGAGCATGTTCGATATATAGTATTGTTTAGATTGTTCGACATTTAGCTGTGAGTTGCAAATGCCATGCATTATCACATTATGGTATAACATGTGCAAAACCACAACACACGTATCACCGCTATATTCATGCATGCATATGTTTAAAACACTATGATCTCCTATTCAAATATATGAATCCACTTTCATATCAAATTATAATCTTTGTTAGTCTCTTGCACCCACACAATCCTCTAACCTTTGTAGCTACCACTAACTTTCTCTCGTGCATGCACACGCCCTCCTCGCCCTCCCCCTCCCTCAGCATTCTATCCATCGCACACATTCATTTTTTCTTCTTCTTTACGTCATTGTCCCACAGTCTCCACAACTCCTTTCCGACACACACCGATCGATAAACCTCTCCAGCGATGTCTGCCTACAACATACACACGCACCTTCAATCTCCTCCTTTATGTGTCCTTGCCTCGTGTCTCTCATACGGTCCCACTCACATGTAAACTCTCGCCCCTCTTTTCATCGATCTCACAACCGCACACTCCTCCCCCTATATAGCTAGTAGCTGGGCCTCTCGCACCACCTCCTAGATCCATTCTCTCTGTCTATCCGTCTCGTCAGGCCTTATTTGCCTCTAACAAATGGACGTACACCAACCGATCTCCCACTATACATATAGCTAGCTAGGTCCTTATAACTCGTTTTTCCCACGCGTCGATCGATCTACCTCATTAGTTATGTCTCTCCCTTCCTCCGACAAACAACAATTGATCTACCGATCTAGTTAGGTTTGCTTACCAAACACATGGTTCCCCTTCATCATCCATGGATGTGTCCCGACAGATCTATCACGCATAGGCACACACAGAAACACATCCCCACTCTTATTGATAATATTACAGTTCCACCCTCAGTTTGTCTAGTAGGCCTCTCCCACTATCTTCGGGAAGCAACTCCATCACCCATCAAGCACTCTACCCCTCTCCCTCCCTCTCTCTCTCCTCTCTCTCTCTATCCCATCCTATTTCCCGTCCTTCAGTTATGTATGGATGTTGACCGATCTCCCTCAAGGCATAGCTGGGTCTCTCCTTCTCAACACATATACGAGTCGTTCTACCTCTATAGTTAGGCCTCTGCCTAGCCTTCCCCCCTTGCACACACACACACACACACACACACACACACACACACACACACACACACACACACACACACACACACACACACACGATACATCGAGCGCTCTAGTCATGTCTCCCTGCCACACACAAACTTGACCTGTGCCCTCTGATGTTCTGGTAGCTAGGTCATTCGCCCTATATCTTTGACTTGCACACACACACACACACACACACACACACAATTTCGATGGCTCTCTTCATCGATTTCGCACCCACCCACCTGATCCTCTCTTCGACTCTATCGATATCTATGACCCCTCCCTCTCATCTCGTGGATCGCCCGACCCTCTATATATGATTTGGATAGGCCTCCATTTCACACACATTGCATGCAAAATTTTGTTTGAGATGTCATCGACACATATTCCCACAAATACATTCACGAAATCAACCTCCCCCCCAAAAACACAAAAACACTCATGAACGCACAAGCCATTTGTCTAGGTTTGTATCTCTTACACACAACCACGTAGGTGGGGGACGTGCACGAAGAGAAGAGGTGCATGCACGGCGCACGTACTCCCGTCTCTTTCCCAACCACACCCACGCGGGTACACGGTGGAGCTCATTTCTGTATGAAAAGGCAGCCCACGTGGTAACTTGACACGTGTACTGGTTGTCCACTAGATGGAGGGAGGATCGTCTACCACGATGAACAAACAAATTGCGACTTGACGCGTTATGTTAAGAAAGGGGCAAACCATGTGGGGCCTACCTTAGAGGCAAGGCTCTATACACTGGAGTACTTTTGATGTGTCCCGTCAACTCGCAGAACAAGGAGAAGCTTGCTTAGTACGCCGTCTCCCCCGCCCACGGGCGCGGTGGCTCACTGGATGAGGTGAAGCTTGCTTACTACGCATTACGCCCGCTCCCTCGCCCACGCGCGCGGTGGCTCGCAGGACGAGGAGAAAATTTTACTACTCCCTCCGTTTACTCCTCGTCCCTACTACCTTGGTTAGAGAGATTATCATATTCTTTGGAATATATATGTCCTTTAGTAGATTTCAATATGAACTACTAGTACATACTCCAAACACTGATGTATATAGACTTATTTTAGAGTGTAGATTCACTCATTTTGCTCTGTATGTAGCATAAAGTTGAGACACTTATTTTGGAACGGAGGGAGTACATATTTGCTATGATCTGTCAATCATTGAGATGCAATAGCATGCATGTTAGTCTCCTTTGTATTTGATGAAATGTTGCAACAGGCAACCTTGGATGCAAGATACATGTAACAGAAGCTGGAAGCTTCGTAGCAAGATGTGTGAGGTAAGATACACCGCTGGCGCTTTTAATTTTTCTTATTAATTTGTTTGTTTCACCCTCTGACTGGAGGGACCCAACATACTACGTGGAGAGAGGTAAGGTGACTAAGGCTGCATTATTTTTGTACCACTGTGGATAGTCTTACCACCAAAGCCACATGACACGATTATGATTTAAATCCCAATGATTCCCACACACAAAAAGCATGCTTGTCACACGAATGCAGGAATGTATAAAAGGTTATTTTCCTCTCGTTGAACATAACGGGAGGGTTGTGTAGCTGGTTAGCCTGTTCACCCATCAAACTTGAGGTCTCGGTGTCGGTGTCAAAACCGGCGGATCTCGGGTAGGGGGTCCCGAACTGTGCGTCTAGGCGGATGGTAACAGGAGACAAGGGACACGATGTTTACCCAGGTTCGGGCCCTCTTCATGGTGGTAAAACCCTACGTCCTGCTTGATTGATATTGATATTGTGGATGTTTACAAGAGTGGATCTACCACGAGATCAAGGAGGCTAAACCCTAGAAGCTAGCCTATGGTATGATTGTAAGGGTTGTTGTGATTGTAGTCCTACGGACTAAAGCCATCCGGTTTATATAGACACCGGAGAGTGCTAGGGTTACATAGAGTCGGTTACAATGGTAGGAGATCTACATATCCGTATCGCCAAGCTTGCCTTCCACGCCAAGGAAAGTCCCATCCGGACACGGGGTGAAGTCTTCAATCTTGTACCTTCATAGTCTTGGAGTCCGGTCGATGATGATAGTCCGCAGATGATAGTTCGGTGATGATGGTAGTCCGCAATCCGGACACCCCTAATCCAGACTCCTCGGTAGCCCTGAACCAGGCTTCAATGACGATAAGTCCGGCGTGTATATTGCTTGGCATTGCAAGGCGGGTTCCTCCTCCAAATGATAGAAGATTGGGAACACCAGGATACTGTCCAGCTCTGCAAAATAAATTCCACATTCCACCGTAGAGAGAATAATAATATATACACGAGTTCAATCTGCTGACGTTTTCCGTGGCATGACGTCACACCACTACCAAGCCATTACTTGAATTGTTTTTTACTTTACCACCTCAGCACATTTAGCGAAGCGGTTTCTTTGGCACGTCTTGTCGAAGCAGAGATCGTGTTTCCCCTTAATCCGGGATTCTCATCAATACGGGCGTGGGTAACCCAACCGCGCCCGTTCGCCATGCCCCCTCTATCGAAGACGAGTCCCAAACGGCCACGGAGATGGCTCTTGGTATCCACCCTCTTTATAACGGGACCAAGGCTCGTTTCTTTTTCTTCAATCTTCCATCGAATCCTCTCCACGCTCCAAGTTCCAGCACCTAAAGCTCCAGATTCGAGCGCTTTGGACCTTCAACGATGTCCGGTTCCGACCTCCAGGGCCGGTGGATGCCCTCCTCCATTACGGAGGAGGACGTGCTGAAGCTGCGGGAGGCCAAGTACCTGCCTTACGTGATTTCACACAGGTTGCCTGCCGAAGGGCAGGCCATCCCCACCCCTGAGCCCGGCGAGTATGTCGTCTTCGTTTCCCACCTCCGTCAGGGTTTAGGCTTCCCGATGGATCCTTTTGTGAGAGGGCTCATGTTTTACTATGGGTTGGAATTCCACGATTTGGCTCCGGAGTCCATCCTCCATATCTCCGCATTTATTGTCGTCTGCGAAGCCTTCCTCCGTCACCCCTCACTTCGCCTGTGGTGAAGACCTTCAATGTGGCGCCAAGATGATCGAGGGTCAAGCGGAGTGTGGCGGGCGGCCATAAGTAGGAGGGCCGATGCCCCGTGGCCCGCTGGCTCCTTCCAAGAGGAGCTCGGCCTGTGGCAGCAAGAGTGGTTCTATATTACCGTTCCGAGGGGCCGCAGACAAAAGCCGCCTCCCCTATTCCGCCCGGGACCTCCACGATGATTGATATCATGGGTCAAACAAGGGCTCAACTGGGGGCCGTCAAAGGACGTGCCCCTACTGCAGGGCCAGATTCGAGATCTCCTAACGAGGGAGATCGATATGGTGGTGGTGATGCAGGTTATGCTAATTAGACGTCTCCTGCCCTGCAAACGCCGTCCTCTCCGGCTATGGGAGTTCAATCCGGAGGGCCCACGGATTCTCCAACACTTCATGCGTATGACACCCCTGGAGATGTATAACTTATTCTTCGGATCGCAAGAGGTGCGTCTGGAATTGACCGAGGATGCTGGACTAAGCTGCAATTGCCCGGATACTCAAGTAAGTAGTTCCAAGTCCGGACATACCGTTTGTTTGCCTTTCGATGATCCGCCTTATGACCGATCTCCTTCTACACAGGAGTGGATAGCGGAAGCAAAATTAATCGGTGTCCAGCCCCCTCCCCGAGACGCGCGGATCCGTGCTGGTCCGGATGTTGAGGTTGCGCCGGAGGAAGGCGAAGGGAAAGCAGAAAGCTACTGCCTCACCGAGGAGGCTCTTGAGCGAGGGGATCGAGAATCCCTCCTACCAAGGGGAGAAGAGGACTGCCTCAGAGGACCGGGAAAAAAGCCCTAAGCGGGGAAGAAATCTTGGCCGGAGGGTCCTGCGTCCGGGAGGCCCCGCCGCACAATCTCCCTAATGAGCCAGCCTCCAACGAGCCGTAAGTAGAAAGAAAGGAGTTTTATAATAAGGACATCCCTATTTGTGCTTCCGAGGATAACTAAAGTTTTTACCTTGTAGTTCGGATCTCCGTCCTTCGCAGATGAGCTCGTCTTGGGGGACCTTCGTCCGAGATGATAGAGAGCGAGACGCCCCGTCCGGGCGCCATTGGATAGGGCGGACGAGCCGAAGTGTCATCACGGAGGGAGCCCGGTGTGGCAAAGCCGGATAGTTCGGCGCCAACGGTGTCTGGTGAAGGATCTGCTTGAGAAGGCGTCTATCTCGTAAGATCAGCACGCATTGATGAGCATGGTGATTGAAAGGATTTCATCCGCCAAGGCGGGTTGCATGATGCCGCCAAGAGTTTATTGGCGGGGTTTGAGGTACGTAAAATGACACACCTTTTAACAGTTTTGCATATAGAATGCGCCTCAGATAGATAGTAGCCCACGGACTCGGTAGGTTGTCGATATCGACAGCGTGCGAGGATCAAAATCGCATGTTTAAATTCCGTCGTGCCGATGCAGGTGGCGGGTCGTCGAGGCCAGCCGGACTAATGGAGTTGCTGAACTAAAGCGCAACTCGATGTGGCGGATGAAGACATCGCTGATCAACAAAGCGACTTGATGAGTCGCAAGGTAAGTGTTCTCGCGGTCACATGGTAAGGGAGCCGAAGCCAACTCCTTACAATATGTGCGTGAAATGCAGATAGCGCCGCTGCCGTGGAGAGTCTTCGGGCCGAACTTGCTCAAGCCAAGGAGCAGGCCAGAAGGAGTAATGCGGCAGCCCGGAAGGCGGCCGAGGACTTAGCGGCTGAAAGGGCCGCACACTGCCGGAGCAGGGAAGAGATAGCCGAAATGACTGTGAAGTTAAAAGAGGCTACCAACCGCAATGAGACTCTTGGGAAAGAGCGCCTAGCGGGGCAAGAAGACCTGCGGAAGGCCACCACCGAAGCCAAGAGTGCCCGCTCTGCAATGCGAGCTATGAAGGAAGAGCTGCGCCAGGCCGGGGAGATTGTAGCTGGCAAGCCTTTTCTGCTACGCCGAAGGTTCACGGATCCAAAATATGCTCAGCTGGGCCAACTGTGGTGTTCGGAGGACCCTTATATGGACTTAGCAGCGAGTGCGGCGGATGCCGTTGTGCATTTTCGAAGCCAGAAGGATCACCAGACGGAAGAGTTGTTTTGGTCTCAATTCCATAGTCCGGAGCGTTCACTTCCGCTGACCGATCGCTTGGCTGAGTGGGCTGAGCTAAATAGGTTGTCCGGGCTTGCTATGGCGGATATAGTGACCCATATCCGGCCGGATAGGTCTCAGCCGAAGAGTTACTTTGGCTTATTGCAGCAATTTCTTGGGGCGGTGCCGCATATCAAAGCGATGAAGCGATCGGCCTGCATAGAGGGTGCGCGGATGGCGCTCGCCGTGTGAAGACACATTGGACGAGATGGATGCCACCGCTGTTGCGACCCGGGTTCGGATAATAACCGGCTACCCGCCGAGCACTATTTTGGCGAAGTGCTGCCCGGTGCTCGTGTAATAGAGTCGCGGTGCTCAAAAATGTTCCGTTCAATGAACGTTTATATTATGTAAAAATGATATTTATGATGTAGCGCCTTTTATACTTGTGCATTCAAGTAATAGAATATCTCCTTTGCGGCCGTTCATGTATACGTATGTATAACCCGAAAGATGGCGATCGTCGGCTTCAGCCCCCACGCACAAGGTGCGGGGTTTCATAAAAAATAGCGCTTTTCACACTTAATCCGACGTCTCGGTCCTGTAAAGGAGGTGGTAGCGTAGCAAACGAGGCAACCGGACTATAATGCTTTATCACTTTCACTTAGCCATGGAGTTCGAGGGTGGGGCTAAGACATAGCCCCTGGGGGCACCGTGCTCTCCGAATTGAGGCGCGTATGTGCTGGCCGGAAACAGCCCTTCACAAAGCGGAGGAATCCTAAACATTCCCAAGGTCGATCGAGTGGTTGACCAGTCTCTCGCTGTATCATGACGATCAGTTTTGCTTTCTCTCGAGGTGCTCGCCCGCTGAACTGGGGCACAATCGCAGATAGTTCTCCGGAGGCAGCGTTAGCGATGATATGGAACGTAAGGCAGCAAAACACAGGAGCCGGGCAAACCCAACATTTGACCCAAGACATGATTCGGAGCTGATGCATATAAGGCCTAACTTCGAGACAGCGAACACTCCCGAAGGTGTTCGGTCTTTATAATAGCGGGCAAAACAAAGCCCTAAGCCCCTTGTGTCCGTGCAGGGCAGGTTCTTCCAGGCGCGACCGATGCCAAAACGCCAGTCTCCACTCTGGTTATAATGATAAACCAGGGGATTATAGCAACAAGAGACAATAAGAAAGGTTTACGTAGGGTCTTAGTCTGAAAAGAGTCCTTGCAACGGGTCCCTACTGCACGTCTGCGCCTGTGTCTTCGTTGTGCGCATCACGGACGGTGTGCACGCTGTTCATCTGTAAAAAGAGAAGAACATGGTTGGAAAAGAAATCGATGCGAGAAAGTGCATAAAAATTGAAATATAGATTAATAAAGCTGAGCCTATGCTAGCTCATTATGGCTTATATCGCAAACCCTTGTGAAGGGGTGTGCGGCTAGGTAACCCTAGCTTATTTATTCGGACTTGTCCAGCCGTGTCCGGTCTCCGGCGACCCTATGATGAAATGATGCCACGTGGACCGGGCATTTTAAGCGTAAGAGACGCGGAAGGTGGTATTGTATTGAAGCGGACGAGCTTCCGTCCGGTGGTGCTTGATAGCTGGCTTAAGGGCTGGCGCCACTCCTTTGAAGGAAGTGCGGCTATGCCGAATTGTAATAGGGTCTATCCCCGCTTGCGGATTGTGTCCGGATATAGCAGGTTTAAGTCACTGCCGCCGTCCATCAACACCTGCGTTAATTGCAGTCCGTCTATTATGGGATCCGATATTAGGGCAGTCTATCCTGCGCTCCGGATACTTCCGGACTAATCCAGATGGTCGAAAGTGATTGGTTTTGACATCCAACCTTGGTCCACTGGGGTGGATCGTCTGACACTTGTCTTGGCGAGTGCCGTGTTGGCTTTCCGTGTTATCACGTGAAGCGAGTTTACTGTTTTGACTTCTCGAGGAAAGTCCTTTGACTTGGTGCTTTGCTGGTGGGGCTCGTCATTGTCCTCGCTTGGCGTGATCGAGGCCTTGTGTTCGCATTAAGTCTGCGGACTGTTTAAAACCCAACAATTTCGTTGGTATGGTTTGCAGGCCTTCCGGGGGTACTGTGGATTTGACATATCTGATCTAAAATTTTGTTTAAATTTGATAGCTCGTCTCTGTTGTCCTCAAGAGGCCGTGTTTTATTGTCTGGCCACGAGCTTTTGAATCCGGCATTGACCGCCGTGCCCTGTGGGATTTTTTTCTTTATTCCGGCGCTGATCTTTCCTGCGCCGTGACTTTCCGTTTCCATCTCTGATCTCAGATGTACTCGGGTCGTTGGTGCTGCATCTTGCTAACCAGCTGTCTTCTCCTGCGCAAAAGCGCGTCATGAGGCTTGTTAGCGCGGCCATTGTTCTTGGCTTCTCTTGGCCGAGATGTCTGGCGAGCCATTCGTCTCGGATGTTGTGTTTAAAAGCTGCTAAGGCTTCCGCGTCCGGACAGTCGACTATTTGGTTCTTTTTGGTAAGGAACCTGTTCCAGAATTTGCGTGCTGACTCTCCGAGCTGTTGGGTTATATGACTCAGATCGTCGGCATCCGGAGGGCGGACATAGGTCCCTTGAAAATTTGCTCTAAACGCGTCCTCAGGCTCTTCCCAGCTTCCAACAGTGTTTTCTCGGAGGCTTTTGAGCCAATGCCGAGCTGGCCCTTTGAGCTTGAGGGGTAGGTATTTTATGGCGTGGAGATCATCTCCTCTAGCCATGTGTATGTGTAGTATGTAGTATTCTATCCAGACTCCGGGTCTCATTGTGCGTCGTATGCCTCTATGTTTATGGGTTTAAACCTGCTGGAAATTGTGATCCAAAGACCTCATCGGTGAAACATAAGCGGGTGTCTGGCGCCTAGATTTGGGTGTGCCGCTGTCTTCGAACACTTGTCGTGGTGTGTTACTTCCTGGGGTCCTCTTTTTTGGCCCGTAGATGGACCTAGTTGGGCCATCCGTTTTACCAGGATTATAATTCGGCTTGTGTGCAGCCCCGCTTGTCGCTTTGGGCCTGTCATCTGGCCGTCTATCCGGCCAGGCGGCCTCTTTATTTTTGACTGTGAAAGCTCGATGGCTTCCTCGTCAAATTCTGGCAGCAACTTGCGCTTCGGGTAGCTCTTAGTTTGATGGCCATTGCCATATTTGTCTGCGGTCTTGAATACTTTGCTCCACTTCATTCTGAGCGTGTCTTCTGCTGTTTTGAGCTTCCGTTTAGCCTTCTTCAAACTTCTTGCGATGGCGACTAGTTTTTTGCGTATGTTCTTATGCTCGGTGTTGTGGCGGACTGTTGATTGCTCCGTGAAGGGGTTGATTATCCGGCTCATCCTGTTCGTCGTCCGCTGGCTTGCCCTGCTCTATCGCTGGAGTCGTTAGGAAGGCTGCTTTGATCGAGCGGGACTTAGAGCGGCGTTGCGTCGCCGTTTGGTTCTTTATCGGCGAGATTATCCTCTGCCGCGTCCGTTGTTCCTCGTTATCGCTTCCTTGGTGTCCACCATGTATATGTCGTGCGACGAGGTGTTCTTCCAAAGGTCCTGTAGGCACTGGTTCTTGGAGTCTCCGCATCGCCGTCCATACCGTCGATGTCTTGGAGTCGTAGTCGAGTATGTCGGTTAAATCGCCGGCGGTGATTACGAAGTGGGTGGTGGGTGGGATCTGAATTTCTTCGTCATCCGCGTCCCAACCGTCCCGGCCGTAGTTCGCCAGGCTCTTCGGATAGTGAGAGATGCTTCAATGAATTTATGATATCGCCAAAGGCGAAGTGCTGAAAAGATGTCCGCAGCGGTGAATTCCATGATCGGCGCCAATCGGATTCGATCAAGCGAAGCGCAGGAGGTTCGGAGTCCGCAGGAGTCCGCACCTCGAGTCATGGGCTTTATGTGGGACAAGGTAAGTGTTCGGCTCCATCGTCGTAGAAATTGCGGCTCCGGGCGGTGTCCAGCCATCCGTCCTCGATTCGAGCGATCGGCTCGGACTATGAGTCGGAGCGGATCCGAGTCTTGACCTCCAAGGTGCTGTCCGCAGCGAGTTAGGTCATGCCCATCGTGACAGCGCGGCACGCCGGGTTGTGGATCAGATCCATCGAGGATCAAGTCCTCGGATATCGGCCGTGAAGTTTAAGCTTCAAACTTGACTGACGGCCAGGGCGTAGCTTCGATCTGCTCGGATGGCTGCGAGTTGGCCCAGATCTGGCCGCTGAATACGAAGATCTGTCCCGGAGAAAGGTCTCACCCAGATTGCGTCGTTATCGATTGAAGAGGCCATCACGCCTATCGGTGGCGACACGAGGACCTCTCAATGAAAGCACCAATGTCGGTGTCAAAACCGCGGATCTCGGTTAGGGGGTCCCGAACTGTGCGTCTAGGCGGATGGTAACAGGAGACAAGGGACACGATGTTTACCTGAGTTCGGCCCTCTTGATGGAGGTAAAACCCACGTCCCGCTTGATTGATATTGATATTGTGGATGTTTACAAGAGTGGATCTACCACGAGATCAAGGAGGCTAAACCCTAGAAGCTAGCCTATGGTATGATTGTAAGGGTTGTTGTGATTGTAGTCCTACGGACTAAAGCCATCCGGTTTATATAGACACCGGAGAGGGCTAGGGTTACATAGAGTCGGTTACAATGGTAGGAGATCTACATATCCGTATCGCCAAGCTTGCCTTCCACGCCAAGGAAAGTCCCATCCGGACACGGGGTGAAGTCTTCAATCATGTACCTTCATAGTCTTGGAGTCCGGTCGATGATGATAGTCCAGCAGATGATAGTTCGGCTGATGATGGTAGTCCGGCTATCCGGACACCCCCTAATCCAGGACTCCCTCACTCGGGTTCGATAACTACACTTGAGCATAATTCGTGCCAGGAGGATTCTTTGACTGGTCAAAATGGATGGATATGGAGCTATACGATCTCGTAGTGACCGTATAATCACCTCATCACGTATAAGCTTCAGCCTCGATGCTTGTTTTCTAGGGTTTGCACTCTTCACACTCTCTCAAGTATATATATACACGTTGGAGCCTCAGCGCTTGTAGTTGCTCTCTTCACACTCTCTCACCATCTCTAGATCTAAACAAGACTCCGTTGGCCTCTCTCTCTCCCCTCACTGCTGGTCTACTTGTAGTTGCTCTCTTCACACTCTCTCACCCTCTCCATATCTAAACAAGACTTCGCTGTCCTCTCTCTCTCTCTCTCTCCCCTCACTGCTGGTCAAAGAGCCGGCAGGATCCGTCCGCCGGGAAGGAAAGGAGGCTTAACGCTGTCACCGTTGGCGAGGGAGGGAATCCACTACGGGCGCAGCTGTTCACTTTCACCCAGCGGCGGCGCGGGAGGGCCTCCGACCCCTTCTTCTTCGTCGCCGTACATAGTGTGGGTCGAACGGCCTCCGGTCACCCACTGAACCTCACCCCAAGAACCTTAAGGTATAATTTACTTATTCCACATGCATTGCTCTAGCTGCATGTGGGCCTTTTCCGCTTCTGCACTCGAATCTAGGTGTTGGATCAAACAGGAAAGTAGTGGGAGCATGAATCTCGGATGTGGTTCAAAAAGGAAAGGAAGGGGGAAAGTAGTGGGGAAAGTTGTATCGCATGAATCTAAGACGTGGTTCAAAGAGGACATTAATGGAGGAAAGTAGTGGGGCAAGTTGTATAGCATAAATCTAGGACGTGGTTCACAGAGGAAAGGAAGTGGGGAAAGTACTAGTACACACAGGCTATCCAGCACCTATGTTGGTCGAAAATGGAAAACAATGACAAACGCAGTACGCACATCTGTAACGAACTGATCTTTTGTTTTGGGGGACAAGGCTGTAGAGTTTGAGCAGGAATAGATTTGCTGCGCTCACATAGGGAAAGGTGTCTAAACATAACAAAACTGGGACCAACACAAATATGCTCCTTGATTGTTTGTTCTTTGTTGCAACAGACTGTGCATCACCCCAGTACATCGGTAGATGCACATGGTGCTGGTGCATCCACTGTCCCGTGCAACTCTTTAGCTGTTGTTAATCTAAGGCCCTGTTTGGTTAAAAACTCCCTAGTCCCTACCTGCTTGGTTCCAGGGACTAAACATGGACTAGAGGTTATTAAATGACATGCTAAAAGACCATGTTACCCCTAGTAGTGAACTAATAGAGACAAGGTGCGATGCGTGGCAGGGGCAACTGTTGGAAAAAGTCCCAAAAAGACTCTCCCTCGGGGTCTTCTTTCTTTAGTCCCAAATGCCCACTTTTAGTCCCTAAAAGTCCCTCCTGTTTGGTTTAGATGGGACTGACACGGAGTTTTTTAGTCCCTCCACCAAAATGTCCCTGTAAACAAACACCCTCTAATAATGCACTGGAAAATTGATGCAATGCCACGCTTAAAAGCCAATTACATGTTTAACAAATTTTATTGCTAATATAATCTCTTTGTTAATATTAATCAATGCCACCGTTTGAGAAGTGCTATTGTCTTGCTTTCTTTCCCATTTAGATAAGGTAGATGCTTCTTTTTGTTGGCTTCTGTGTCATCCACCGTTATTGACCACTAGTTGTTTCCTTTGCACCTCTGTGTAAACAGGGTTATCTACTTCACCTCATTGACATTGTGACCTTTTTTTGCACTGCACAAAACACTTTTGTTTTAAGAGTGTTTTGTGCAGTTCAACCAAAATGTCACACCAACAATGTTGCTTGATTGCTTGATCTTAGTGGAACTGCACAAGAGGAGATCTTACTTCCTATCAGTGTTGGCAAATTTGGTTCAGATCTTCTTCTTGTGAGTTGTTTGAATTCCGCGTCATGAGAGGTCAGTACTAGCCTTCTTTCACATGATTCTGCAGTGTTCTTTCATATGTTGTACTACTTGTATGGTAATGTTGCTTGATTTTAGTGAACAGCACAAATGGAGACAAGACTTCCAATCTGTATGTGCACCGTAATATCCCATTGAGGTAAGATAAGGGTATTTCACAACTGTTGGCCTGTATTTTGCCACTTTCATCAGAAAATTAATGTCATTGTTTAGTGTTATACTTGTGCAACCTAATTGACATGCCAAATCGGGCATTGAAGGCGAAGCTTGTCTGTTATTGAACCAAGTGATGAAGGGGAAGAACAAGCGGAAGAAAAACAAAAATCAACTCCTGGTGCTGTAATGAAGCACTGGAACTGTGATGACACAAGTAATGATATAGTTTTGCATCTTAATTTATTGCTACGGCTGGAATGAGCAATTGTTTTGCCACTGATTTGATGCCACTCTTAATGTAATACGTAATTATCTCTACTTGTGCAAACAGGGATCTTCTTTGAATATACCATATATTTTAGTGGAACTGCACAAGAATATGTTGGAAACATTAATCTAATCGAGGAGTATATAGTAAGAATGGCCACCACAGTAGATAGCAACAGATGGTTCCAGAAAAGTGCTTCATCTGTATGCTCTACACAATAAGCCTCCTGACAAAGGTTGGTACTCGCCCACTGATTTCATCCATATGATTGAGCTTTGTCATCTCTATTGGTGTTGTGCTACTGTTTAGATGCTGTCATCAAAAAGTGGTATTGTCCTTGAGAAGTGCTTCATTTGTGATGTTTTAAATATTTCCTTTCCGTTTTTTCGAGCAAACAGGGATGCTAGAATTTAGTTATCCTCTTGTCTTTGCACAACAGGATCATCCGCCTCTGAAGAAGAATATGGAGTACGTGAAGTGACTAGTTCTTATTATGCCAAGATGAAGAAGCCCTGTCTATCTTCTCATCAGAAGGAGCAGTTGAAGGATGGTTACATTACCCCCCACAAGACCAAACTAACTTCAGCTCAGAAGGACTGACAAATCTCCATTTTCTTGCTGTGATGTGCGAGTACAATGTTGTTCTAGGATTCTTTCCGGTGAGTTCCATTTTTGTAAAAGTGTGCTCTACATGGACCATGTAGGTGCCTGTTTAAACTGTCAATTCATAGTACAATTTGCTTTATACTAATCACTTCTTTTGTATTTGTGCAAACAGGGGTGCTCAGCTTGATTTCAATGGGAACTGCACAAAATATGAAGGAAATATGCCCTAGAGGCAATAATAAAGTTATTATTTATTTCCTTATTTCATGATAAATGTTTATTATTCATGCTAGAATTGTATTAACCGGAAACATAATACTTGTGTAAATACATAGACAAACAGAGTGTCACTAGTATGCCTCTACTTGACTAGCTCGTTAATCAAAGATGGTTATGTTTCCTAGCCATAGACAAAGTGTTGTCATTTGATTAACGGGATCACATCATTAGGAGAATGATGTGATTGACTTGACCCATTCCGTTAGCTTAGCACTTGATCGTTTAGTATGTTGCTATTGCTTTCTTCATGACTTATACATGTTCCTATGACTATGAGATTATGCAACTCCCGTTTACTGAAGGAACACTTTGTGTGCTACCAAACATCACAACGTAACTGGGTGATTATAAAAGTGCTCTACAGGTGTCTCAGAAGGTAATTGTTGGGTTAGCGTATTTTGAGATTAGGATTTGTCACTCCGATTGTCGGAGAGGTATCTCTGGGCCCACTCGGTAATGCACATAATTTAAGCCTTGCAAGAATTGCAACTAATGAGTTATTTGCGGGATGACGTATTATGGAATGAGTAAAGAGACTTGCCGGTAATGATATTGAACTAGGTATTGAGATACCGACGATCGAATCTCGAGCAAGTAACATACCGATGACAAAGGGAACAACATATGTTGTTATGCGGTTTGACCGATAAAGTCTTCGTAGAATATGTGGCAGCCAATATGAGCATCCAGGTTCCGCTATTGGTTATTTACCGGAGACGTGTCTCGGTCATGTCTACGTTGTTCTCGAACACGTAGGGTCCGCACGCTTAAAGTTCGATGACGGTTATATTATGAGTTTATGTGTTTTGGTGTACCAAAGGTAGTTCGGAGTCCTGGATGTGATCACGGACATGACGAGGAGTCTCGAAATGGTCGAGACATGAAGATTGATATATTGGACGACTATATTCGGACACCGGAATGGTTCCGGGGGTTATCGA
The DNA here is from genome assembly GCA_021605205.1 of Aegilops longissima. Classification (NCBI taxonomy): domain Eukaryota; kingdom Viridiplantae; phylum Streptophyta; class Magnoliopsida; order Poales; family Poaceae; genus Aegilops; species Aegilops longissima. The sequence goes on from CM038682.1 coordinate 174,009,573, forward strand.
ATATATACCGGAGTACCTGGGGGTTATGTAACGCCCGGATACAACTTTCCATATTCGTAACTCCAACTCTTGCCTTTTCCGGAGATGCGATATATTATTTCCTCCGTGGTTGGGTTTTTGTCTTTTGTTTTTGCATTTTGTTTATATCTTGCATCTCATCTCATGGCATCATGTGCATTGCATCGGCTTTGTTTTCATAAAACTTGCATCCGCTCGTAGTTGCCGCTCCTCGCTTCTCTCTGTTGCGTTCGGTGGCCGTCCCGAGACCAACCGTGTTTTCGTTTCCCTCTTGTCCGACCACCTAACCTCTCTTGCCAGCTCGCAGCCCCTCATGCGTGTCTGAAACTTCCCGAACCCGACCGGACATTCATCACCGTTGGGTTGGATCATCTAAACATCTACAAAACATCTCCGTTTTCTTAATTGGACTTCCTAACCTATATTTTCTCGACCACCCAATTCCGATCGGAGGTTCGAGTTAATCCCAACCTTAATCCTCTTGCTATATAAATAAGTCCAAACCCTAGACTAGGCAGTCCCATCAATCATTTCCTCCCCCGCCACCAAAAAACCTCCACCTGTCTCCTCCTCCTTGGGATCCCTCGATCCAAATCACCAACCGAAGCCGCCACCTTCCTCCTCGTTTTCCAAATCGGGCCAACCACAACCTACCGATTCCATCAATCCATCCCCTCCTACCAGGGACACCCGCAAGAGAGAGCCAGGGGTCGATCCCTGCTCATCCGAGCGCCACCGCCAGGAGCTCCTTCCCTTTGCTCGCTTCGACCACTGGTCGATGGAGACACCAGGGGATCTCCTCTGCCTTGCCCCGTTCGCCCGCAAATTCCGCAGCGCCACCGGAGCTCCCTCCGCCGACGAGAACCACCCGCAGATGAGCCCCGCGCCTCCCGTTCCTTCCTTTCCCGCTTTCTCTCTTCTCCTTTTCACATCTCTGTCTCGTTTCCCTTTTCCGTCAGAGAACCAGAGCCGGAGTTTGCCGCTGCCTTGTCTAAGCCGCATCCTAGCCGGATCTCGCCGTCATCGCTGCACCTCGACGCCGGCGCGCCTCCGCGGACAGAGCTCGCCGGATCCACCTCGGGTGCCCGCTGCCGGGCCTCCTTGCGCCGAGTCCCTCGCCGCGCCGCTCCTCTGTTTCGTTGGAGCAGAGACGAGACGACGACGAAGCCGCCATCCCTGCTTCGCCGGACCTCCCGCTGCTCCTCCCTGACAGCGCCTCCCCCGTCCGTTGTTCTTCGCAGGCAACCATGGCTGCCGCCTGGAGCAGCAGCAGCGCCCGAGCGCTCCTCCACCTCGCGCCACCGTCCTCGCCGCCCTGGCAACTACGGCCACGCCTTCGCGCCTCCGACGACCGTCCTCGTTGTTGCCGGCAACCCCAGGCAGGCCCCGTCGCGCCCATGCCATCTCCCTTGTCGTCTCCTTCTTCTTCACTTCCCCGTTTACTTCTCTGAATTCCCCTGTCATCGTTCTGCAGGCAACAGTGAACGTCGAGCCGCCGCGCCAAGTCCGGCCGCCTCCTCCTCTGCTTCTGCTTCTGCTTTGAGCAGAAGGTCGAGACCTCGCCTCCGCCCCATACTCGTCTGGCCGAGAGGCTCTGCCCCGCGCCGCTGTTCCCCTGCTTCAACCGCTGCTGCCATGTTTCGCTTGGTCGAGCAGAGCAGTCGCCCGTGCCCGTTGACCGCGTCGCCTGCGCAAGGCCTCCTCTGCTCCATCTCCAGCCGCCGCCAAGGCCCTGCCTGCTTCCCCTTCAGATCTGCCCGGCCTCCTCCACCGACTGGGCCTGGCCCATGGTGAGCGCTCACAGCCCCTCCTCTCTGTTGGCCCAGCAGTGCACTCAGATTCGGCCTGTGTCATATTTTTTTCCTGTTGCGTTTTTTTCTATTTTCCAGAGAAACTGCATATTTACAGTTTGCACCCTCATCTTCATGCATTAAATAACTCATGAACCGTGCATCATTTTAAAATGATTTTAATATGTAAAGTGCTTAGAATTTTATCTAGTTTCATAATATGTGACTTTCATCCATGTTAAAAATGTTTAAAATGTTGTTTGTTTAAATTTGTTTAAAATACCATGTTGAAATGATTTAATTCATACCTAATTAACCGTAGCTCGGTTTTAAACAAACTTTATATGTATTTGGGGTGGAAAAATGCCTAGTTTAACATGGTGCACTTTATTTTCCTGTTTAACAACAATAAAATATGGTTTAGGGCAGAACAGTACCGAATCTAAAATATGCACATGGGGATTTTCCGGAATTGTTGTTTGTTACTTCCGGCCTCATTTAAACTTGCCTAGATAGGTAGTTTAATTATGCTCCATCTCTTGCCATGTTTAATAACATTTAATATTGTTGTGTACCTAAACAAGAGTGAACTAAATAATTGCTTGTGGTGTTTTGTCAATATGCAACTCGTTGCATATTGAGCTCCACTTAACTTGTAGTATTGTTTGTTGCACTTTGCCATGCCATGCCTTATTAAACCGGACATGCATCATACTTGATTGTGCATCATGCCATGTTTATGATTGTGTGTTTACTATGTTCTTTGTTTCTTTCCGGTGTTGCTTCTTAGTTCCGGTAATGTTGCGATTGTGAGGATTCGTTCGACTACTTCCGTTCGTCTTCTTCATGGATTCGGTCTTCTTCCTAGCGGGATTTCAGGCAAGATGACCGTCACCTTGGATCTCATTACTATCATTGCGATGCTAGTTGCTTCGCTCTATCGCTATGCTGCGTTACCTATCACTTGCTGTTCAAGCCTCCCAATTTGCCATGTCAGCCTCTAACCTTTGCACCCTTCCTAGCAAACCGTTGCTTGGCTATGTTACCGCTTTGCTCAGCCCCTCTTATAGCGTTGTTAGTTGCAGGTGAAGATGAAGTTTGTTCCTTGTTGGAACATGTTTACTTGTTGGGATATCACAATATATCTTATTTAACTAATGCATCTATATACTTGGTAAAGGGTGGAAGGCTCGGCCTTATGCTTGGTGTTTTGTTCCACTCTTGCCGCCCTAGTTTCCATCATATCGGTATTATGTTCCCAGATTTTGCGTCCCTAATGCGGTTGGGTGATTTATGGGACCCCCTTGACAGTTCGCTTTGAATAAGACTCCCCCAGCAAGGCCCAACCTTGGTTTTACCATTTGCCTCACCACCACCTATACCCTTTCCCTTGGGTCGGCCAACCCAAGGGTCATCTTTATTTTAGCCCCCCCGGGCCAGTGCTTCTCTAAATGCTGGTTCGAACCGAAGCACTTCTTGAAACACTGCAGGGAAACTTCGAGGCTTGGTTTTACTCGTAGCCTGTCTCATCCGGTGTTGCCCTGAGAACGAGATATGTGTAGCTCCTATCGGGATTGTCGGCGCATCGGGCGGTCTTGCTGGTCTTGTTTTATTGCTGTCGAAATGTCTTGTAGCCGGATTCGAGACTGATCGGGTCTTCCGGGAGAAGGAATATCCTTCGTTGATCGCGAGCTTATCATGGGCTAAGTTGGGACACCCTGCAGGGTTTGAACTTTCGAAAGCCGTGCTGCGGTTATGTGGCAGATGGGAATTTGTTGATATCCGGTTGTAGTAAACTTGAAGTAAACTCTTCTAAAATACACCAAGCGTGTGCGTAACCGTGAGTGTCTCTTTTCGGGGTTGATCGAGAGGAGAACACGGTTTCGGGTTATGTCGGCGTAAGTAGGAGTTCAGGATCACTTCTTGATCATTACTAGTTGACGACCGCTCCTTTGCTTCTCTTCTCGCTCTCATTTGCGTGTATGTTAGCCACCATATATGCTTAGCATTGCTGCAACCTCACCACTTTACCTCTTCCTTACCCATTAAGCTTTGCTAGTCTTGATACCCGTGGTAATGGGATTGCTGAGTCCTCGTGGCTCACAGATTACTACACCACCAGTTGCAGGTACAGGTTATGTGATGATCATGACGCGAGAGAGATGTTTATTTGTGTTGGAGTTCTACATCCGCTTCTTCGATCGGGGATAGGTTCGGTCGGCAGCCTGGGCTAGCAGGTGGATATTGTTTGAGTTTACATTTTATGTTTCATCCATAGTCGGATGTTGAACTTGTATGTTGTATTGATGTATTCATGTGACATTGTATGTATTGGAGGTATCCCCACTATTATGTAATGTTGATGTAATGATATCCACCTTGCAAAAGCGTCTTCAAGATGCGCTTCTATCCTTGGTGGGACCTTCGAGTTCTTTTAGGATAGGGTCGCATCTTGGGCGTGACAATTACTGGACCACCCCGGAGGTTATTGGGCCTCATGGGCCCAAGTGGTGGAAGAGGAGAGGCGGCCAAGGGGCAGCTGCGGGCCCCTCCCCCCAAATCCGAATTGGACAAGGAGGGGGGGCGGCGCCCCCCCTTCCTTTCCCCCTCTCTCTCCTTCCCTCTCCTCTCCTACTCCAACATGGAAGGGGGGAGTCCTACTCCCAGTGGGAGTAGGACTCCTCATGGGGCGCGCCAAGGGTGGCCGGCCCCTCCCCCTCCTCCACTCCTTTATATACGGGGAGGGAGGCACCCCCTTGAGACACAACAATTGATCCTTTGGACCTCTTAGCCATGTGCGGTGCCCCCCTCCACCATTATCCACCTCGGTCATATCATAGCGGTGCTTAGGCGAAGCCCTGCTGAAAGTGCAACTATCCCCAGGTGGTTTTGGTAATTCCTAACAACATATAGCTCATTGAGCTAACATCATTCCAAGATGAATATTTCAGGAAAAGATCAATGGATGGCATGGCATGGATGAGAAAAGTGGATCCCTCAAATTGCTAAGGATAAAAGGATTGGCTCAAGCTCAAAAGCTCAAGACTCTACATTTTATATTTTAGTGATCCAAGATCACATTGAGTCTATAGGAAAAGCCAATACTATCAAGGAGGGATGAGGTGTTGCTTAATGAGTTTCTTGCTCCACAGTGCTTAGTGATATGCTCCAAAACCCTCAGCTACTTACTCATATCCACATATGACCTAAACCCAAAGTCAAACTCGGCCCTACCGATTATTTCTACCCGGCGCCACCGAGTTCAGATGTCATAGCCACTGCCACAAACCCTCGGCAAATCGGTCTCACCGATAGGGATCTCGGTCTCACCGAGATGGGATTGTAATCTCTCTGTTTCCCTTCATAACCTTTCGGTTCTACCGAGATGAGCGATCGGTCCCACCAAGATTGCAATGTAAACTCTCTGTTTCCCATCCGTAATATTTCGGTCTCACCGAAAAGAGCGAATCGGTCCCACCGAGTTTACTTGACCAACTCTCTGGTTAGCTTATTACCAAAATCGGTCTCACCGAGTTTGTGTAATCAGTCTCACCGAGATTACGTTAATGCCCTAACCCTAACCATATCGGTCCTTCCGAGTTGCATGTCGGTCCCACCGAAAATCCTAACGGTCACTAGATTTGCTGAATCGGTCCGACCGAGTTTATCAATTTGGTCCCATCGAGTTTGGCAAGTTGTGTGTAACGGTTAGATTTTGTGTGGAGGCTATATATACCCCTCCACCTCCTCTTCATTCGTGGAGAGAGCCATCAGAACAAACCTACACTTCCAACTTGTTGTTTCTGAGAAGGAACCACCTACTCATGTGTTGAGGCCAAGATATTCCATTCCTACCATATGAATCTTGATCTCTAGCCTTCCGAAGCTGCTTTCCACTCAAATTTTCTTTCGACCAAATCCAAATCCTGTGAGAGAGAGTTGAGTGTTGGGGAGACTATCATTTGAAGCACAAGATCAAGGAGTTCATCACCAATACACCATTTGTTACTTCTTGGAGAGTGGTGTCTCCTAGATTGGCTAGGTGTCACTTGGGAGCCTCCAACAAGATTGTGGAGTTGAACCAAGGAGTTTGTAAGGGCAAGGAGATCGCCCACTTCGTGAAGATCTACCGCTAGTGAGGCAAGTCCTTCGTGGGTGACGGCCTTGGTGGGATAGACAAGGTTGCTTCTTCGTGGACCCTTCGTGGGTGGAGCCCTCCATGGACTCGCGCAACCGTTACCCTTCGTGGGTTGAAGTCTCCATCAACGTGGATGTACGATAGCACCACCTATCGGAACCACGACAAAAACATCCGTGTCTCCAATTGCGTTTGAATTCTCCAAACCCTTCCCTTTACATTCTTGCAAGTTGCATGCTTTATTTTCCGCTGCTCATATACTCTTTGCATTCTTGCTTGAATTGTGTTAAGATTGCTTGACTTGTGCTAAGATAGCTAATATCTGCCAAAGACTAAAATTGGGAAATGGATAAGTTTTTAATTGGTCAAGTAGTCTAATCACCCCCCTCTAGACATACTTTCGATCCTACAAGTGGTATCAGAGCTTTGGTCTCCATTTGCTTTGATTTCCATAGCTTACTGTGGTCATATTGGTTTCACAACCTAGGAGAGTACGACGTCTAGCGAGGGAAATTATTACCGTAGAGGTCCTTACTTTGATGGTACTAATTTTGCTAGTTGGAAGCATAAGATGAAAATGCATATTCTTGGACATAACCCCGCCGTTTGGGCTATTGTGTGTATTGGCTTGCAAGGTGAATTCTTTGATGGGAGAGAACAGAACCGTGAAGCTAGTGCGTAAGAGTTGAAGATTCTGCAATACAACGCTCAAGCTTGCGATATCCTCTTCAACGGATTGTGCCCCGAAGAATTCAACAAAATCAGCCGTCTTGAGAATGCAAAGGAAATTTGGGATACTTTGATTGATATGCATGAAGGTACCGACTCCGTCAAGGAATCCAAGTTGGATGTGCTCCAAAGTCAACTTGACAAGTTTAAAATGAAGGATGGTGAAGGTGTCGCTGAAATGTACTCTAGACTTGCTCTTATCACAAATGAGATTGTCGGCTTAGGAAGTGAAGAGATGACCGACAAATTCATCATCAAGAAGATCCTAAGAGCTTTGGACGGAAAATATGATACCGTGTGCACATTGATCCAAATGATGCCCAATTACAAAGATCTCAAGCCAACATAAGTCATTGGAAGAATTGTTGCTCATGAGATGTCACTCAAGGATAAGGAGGAACTTCACAACAAGTCAAGTGGTGCTTACAAAGCCTCATGTGAAGCCCCCACATCATCAAGTGAGAAATAAACCTTCAATGAAGAATTGAGCTTAATGGTGAAGAACTTCAACAAATTCTACAAGAGTAGAAGCAAAGAGAAAGCTCAAGTCAAGGTCCTACAATGACAAAAGATCTTCTAGTCGGGAGCGTAATTGCTACAATTGTGGAAGACCGGACACTATTCCAATGAGTGTACGGCACCCTACAAAAGAAGAGAAGATTCTCCAAAAGAAGAAGTAGAAGAGAAGAATCACCACCAAGAGAAAGAAGGAGTAGAGATGATCGTTATGAGCGAAGACCCTCACGGAGAAGTAAGGATTCGAAAGGAAGGACAAGTCATCAAGGAGCTACACAAAACAAAGACATCAAGCTCATGTTGGTGAATGGGTATCCGCTCCGACTCAAACAATCACTCAAGAGAAGTTATCACTCCGACTCGAATATACTCAAGATGAAGGTGTTGCCGGTCTAGCACTTGTGTCAACCAACTCCTACGACATATTTGATTCACCAAATGAAGGAATTGGAAGATGCTTCATGGCAAAAGGCCCAAAGGTAACACACGCCGAGTATGTTGATTTCAATAGTGATGAAGATGACTTGCTTGGTGATGATGATTTACTTGTTGACAACTCTAGTGATGAATACTATGATGAAACGTCAATTAATCATGCTAATCAAGATAAAATGAATGACAATGATAAGGAGAAGATTGAGCTCTAACTAAAGAACTAAACACTCTTAAGTTAGCTCATGAAACTATCTTAGAAGATAATCGAGAACTTTTAAGGACTCATGAGAAGTTACGCTTTGAAAAGCTCAATCTTGAGCAAGAGCATGAGTTCTTAAAGGCGATCAATGATGATCTTCGTAAGAAAAGTTCTTCTTACATTGCCAAGCGTTTACTCTTATCTACTTACATGCCTCAAGTCAAATCCACTAACAAAAACAAGAAGGATTCTTCCTCTAGTAGTAACAATAATCATGCTAAATCAAATGTTGTTGCTTCTAGTAGTTCTCTTGATTCCACTAATGATTCTCTTAGCCAAGTTACACTTGAGCAAGAAAATAGCTTATTGAAGGGAATTATAGAAAAAGGTGTTTACAAGAGCCTTGCGGGGAGTAAGCAATTTGAGGAAATTATGCATAAGCAAGGAAGGCACCGGAAGAATCAAGGTGTTGGTTTTGAACGAAAGTTCAATGCCAATGGAGTTGAGTGGGAAGAAGATCAATACCCCAAGACGAAGTTTGTTCCTCAACAAGAGAAGTATGATCCTACTTCCTTCAAAGGGACACAAGCTCAAGATGATCTTCCACCACAAGACCACAAGCAAAAAGGCAAGGACAAGCTTCAAGAGGAGATTGATGCATTTGAAGAATCTCCTAAGGCCTTGGTCAAGTGGGTTCCCAAGACTACAACAAGTTCTACTTCATCAAGTATGACTAAAACTCCAAGGATTCCCATCAAGATGATGTGTATCCCTAAGAAGAAGAACTAGAGAGTTCTTGAGGGTGACTCCGCCAACATATTTCACTCATATTATCTTGGCAACAACGAGTCCAATCAACTTCCACATCTTGCACTAGTTCAAGGAGTCACAAACCCTCTTGTTGGTAAGACAAGGGACAAGGTAACCTAATGCTTTCATAGACATCATCTTATGTGTGCATCACTCTATGTCTATGGATATCCTTGTTTGTTCCTTGTGGGACTAACCCGTGTAGGTATTGAAAGTGAAACTCACTCCAAAGGATTGCTCCAAATGATCTTCGTCAACATTGAGCATCCACATCTTCAACACCTACATGAAGTCATCATCGAAAAAACCCAAGGTTAGTTCATCCCTCTAAGGGGGATCTCACATCTAGGGGGAGCTTTACTCTAAAGAATTGAGCTAAAGCAACTCTAATGGTGTGAACACAACAATGCATTATGTAAAAGTGGTAACCCCACTTGAGCTTAAACGATGAGTATGACCTATGATGAAATGTTCTCATTTGACTCCTAAGTCAATATACTCATATATAGATGACCTAGTCATCGCCAATTGTTTGATAGATGCTAGAATTTTTTGTGCATGCGTTGTCACATATTTCATTTGTTATTTTATTGTGTGAGCATGTTGGTTGCATATTTTACTCATTCGAGGACATCCACTTGTGGTTTTGATTGATTGGTTTCTTTTTCTTTGGCCAAGTGGATGGACAAGAATGCCTAAGAACCTTCTCTAGCTATCTATGCTCTTCTCGTCTCAAACTCTATTCATGCTATATCACAAAATTTGATCAAGTCAGATTCGAACCACTCTTTGTGAGGAGCACTCGGAGTCCCCGATTCGTCATAGACTTAAACTTCCAAAACTTCTTTGTGCGTTTCGGTCATACCGAGATCACTAAGTCGATCTAGGTTTTCAATCTCGGTGCAACCGATTTGAACTTTTCGGTCACACTGAGTTGCTGTAACTGTCAACAATTATGCATCTCGGTGCCACCGAGTTGTTCCACTCGGTCAGACCGACAGGGTCGGGCTATATATACTCACGGGCAAAAATTTGGAAACTTTCTCCAAACCCCTTCGCCCGCGCATAGCTCGCTCTACCTCCGGGGGTCTCCGGATCATCGTCCTTGTCGCCAGCCACCTCCTGTCGCTGGTCTCCGCCGCCGTCAACGGAATTCAACCCTGCCGTTGCCGTCGTAGCGAGTTCATCGCAGATCTAGGGTATGGACTCGATCACAGTGCTATCCCCGTCCGATTCCTAGCACATTGTGTTCATCATGATTCTTGCCATGATTGAAACGACTCTATCTAGTCATAACACTCCGTAGATTAGAGATGAATTGAAAATTTAGGGTTAGGTTTCCGCCGAAACCATCTCGGACCCACCGAGTTGCAGAACTCGGTTCCACCGATTCGGCCAAGGGCATTGCACATGTGGTTCTCGGTCTGACCGAGAATTGCAAGTCGGTGTGACCAAGTTCAGGACTTTGTGAAACCCTAGCAGTCTCGGAGCCACCGAACTGTGACTCGGTCTGTCCGAGTTCACTAGTTTAGGTTCCAAAAGCTGCTTTGGTATCACCAAGTTTGCAAGTCGGTTGATCCGAAATGCTTTGTGTGGAAAACTAAAACTAAGTTTTTGACTCATTCTTTTGCAAATATCTCTGTATTTTGTGATGCTCATCCACTCTATCTCATCTATATCTATTCACAGGGTCTGCAGTCAGTGTCTGCAACAAGTCTGATCAGAGTGACAACCAGAACAAGTCAGAGGAGCAAATTCAGATGAGTGAGGGCACTAGTCCCTCTAGCAGCTCAGATGAGGGTAGCAGAAGCACCCCAAGCAACTTGCCCAAAGATGCCACCAGGACAAGGAAGAAGAGAACCTCAGAATCGAGGATGAAGATTATGTGGCGATAGAGGATGAGGCCATTTCAAGAAAAGGTGCTCAAGAAGGAGTATAGCTCAGCTGCAGTAAAGCCAGTGCGAAGACCAAAAGGCCAGCGGAAGACAACCCATGTCTAGAGCGAGCCTCCACTCAAGCATCTTTGGAATCCCAACCCAAAGAGGCTGCTGCAGAAGGAAGAAAAGGAAGGAAAGGGTCAAGAAGACCATGGCGGAGTTATTGGAAAGCCTTCCATGATGGAAGAGGAGGAAGAAGAAGAGGTTGCTGCACCACACCCAAGGCTCGAAGCTTATGGGTGATGCTATTAAGTCAAGGGCTGCATCATCAAAGCCCAAAGAAGCGCCAAAGCTGCCTCCAAACCAAAGATTGCACCAAAGAGGAATACGGGAACATATCATTCTTTGAGAAGAACAAGGCCTCGATGCACGAGGCTATTCTTGAAGAAGAAGAAGATGAAGAGCAAATCCTGAGAAAGTGGAAGCCAAAGATTCCAGACCACAATGATGCTCATCCTGTGGCTGAGAACATGAAGATCAGGAGAGATTCAGGTTTGAGGCTATGGAGAGAGTCAGATCCATATGCCACCAGAAGAAGGACTGCTGTTGATTACAGGTTCCACACAAAGGAACAACAGGACTTCTATGAGACAATCTTGTTGGACAAGAAGCCTATAGTGTGTGATATGAGGTGGGTCGACTGGACCTACATAAAGGAGAATGAGGAGCACTATCCTGGTGTGTATGACAGTTTCAGTGCTTGTGGAGTTGCAGACTTTGTTGGGCAGAAAATCACAAAGTGGAATGAGGAGCTCATAATGCAATTCTACTCCACAGCCCACTTCTATCCAAATGGCAGGATAGTATGGATGTCTGAAGGTACAAGGTACCAATCAACTATTGTGGAATGGGCTAATCTGATCAATGCACCTAAAGAGGAAGAGGATGACTTGGATGTCTATGCCAAGAAAAAGATGGATCATAACACTATGGCACGTATGTACAAAGAGATTCCTGAAGCAGATCTTGAGACTCGCCAGTTTGGATCAGTGAAACACTTGCAGTCAGGTCTGCCTACAATCAATTGGATCCTCAGGCACACTCTCTTGCCCAAGTCTGGTGATCACAGAATGATCAGAGGCCATGCAATAAACTTGCCACATATATTTGATGCGCCACAGAAGTTCAAGGTCATGAGCCTTATAGTTGAGACTATCAAAAGGACAGCAGCTGACCAAAAAAGAAGTTGTGGATATGCCCACAGATCCAGGAGATGATAAACTCCAAGATGGGCACAGGCACTTATCTGTTGGATAAGGAGCACATGCCTATCTATCCAGACTTCGATGACAACCAAGTGGTTATGGATGAAGATGAACCATCCTCAGTGCAAGCACAAGCTAAAAAGGAGAAGGCAAGGGCAGAGAAGGCTGCCAAGATGCCAACAATGGAAGATGCATCCCAGTACCTTCTGAAGAGCAAACAAGATCAACTTGGCTACTTGATTGTATCCACTCTAAGGATTGAGAAGGGGCTGGCCACCTTGACTCGAAACCAGGAGAGCTTGGACATGATCATGGAGCAGAAGTTCTATGACATGGATATAAAGGTGGCGAGATCCGATCATTGTTGAGCAGCTTCAGGATGACATGCAGGAGAGGAAGGGCAAGACAACCACAGATGCATTTGCCAGAGTGCCTAGAGCTCACAGATCAGCTGCAGTGCCAGTGACAGATACCAGAGCCACTTCATCTACACCAGCTACAGCTTCGGTGCCACCAGCTCCAGCACCTACTCCACCAGCTCCATCTACATCAACAGATGCTTTCTTCCTTGGCGTCTTGTCTACACCACCACCTGAAGATCAAGCCTGAGAGTCGATTTAGTGCTATGCATTTTCTATAAACTTTTTGGTAACTTGTTGCCAAAGGGGGAGAAAAATGTATAGATCATAGGCTTCGAGAGAAAGTGTTGCTTTTTTGTTTTCTCTTGCTTTGGTGGTTAAACTTTATTTGCTTGTTTGAGATACATTATGTCTGTGTGATACCTAGATGATCATGTGTTTGATCATAAGCTACAATTATGCTTGTTGGATGACATTATCCTTTTTATCCCTATATGATCATTCATTTTGCTTGGTGATGAGTGCATGTATTTAATCATTATCATTTTGAGCGCTCCACCAAGATGTATGTGACATGGAAGAGTTACCCATGAGCCTAACTCCTTATGCATTTGCAGTCCAAAGCAAATCTTAAACTATGCACAAATTTAGGGGGAGCTCTTGCTTATCACATACTTCTCAAAGCGACAATGTTTTTCACTCTTATTATCATTTGTCGAAGCTTTGATCTATATGTTGTCATCAATTACCAAAAAGGGGGAGATTGAAAGTGCAACTATCCCTAGGTGGTTTTGGTAATTCCTAACAACATATAGCTCATTGAGCTAACATCATTCCAAGATGAATATTTCAGGAAAAGCTCAACGGATGGCATGGCATGGATGAGAAAAGTGGATCCCTCAAATTGCTAAGGATAAAAGGATTGGCTCAAGCTCAAAAGCTCAAGACTCTACATTTTATATTTTAGTGATCCAAGATCACATTGAGTCTATAGGAAAAGCCAATACTATCAAGGAGGGATGAGGTGTTGCTTAATGAGTTTCTTGCTCCACAGTGCTTAGTGATATGCTCCAAAACCCTCAGCTACTTTCTCATATCCACATATGACCTAAACCCAAAGTCAAACTAGGCCCTACCGATTCTTTCTACCCGGCGCCACCGAGTTCAGATGTCATAGCCACTGCCACAAACCCTAGGCAAATCAGTCTCACCGATAGGGATCTCGGTCTCACCAAGATGGGATTGTAATCTCTCCGTTTCCCTTCATAACGTTTCGGTTCTATCGAGATGAGCGATCGGTCCCACCGAGATTGCAATGTAAACTCTCTGTTTCCCTTTCGTAACATTTCGGTCTCACCGAAAAGAGCGAATCGGTCCCACCGAGTTTACCTGACCAACTCTCTGGTTAGCTTATTACCAATATTGGTCTCACTGAGTTTGTGTAATCAGTCTCACCGAGATTACGTTATGCCCTAACCCTAACGATATCGGTCCTACCGAGTTGCATGTGAGTCCCACCGAAAATCCTAACGGTCACTAGATTTGCTGAATCGGTCCGACCGAGTTTATCAATTCGGTCCCACCGAGTTTGGCAAGTTGTGTGTAACGGTTAGATTTTTTGTGGAGGCTATATATACCCCTCCACCTCCTCTTCATTCGTGGAGAGAGCCATCAGAACAAACCTACACTTCCAAGTTGTTGTTTCTGAGAAGGAACCACCTACTCATGTGTTGAGGCCAAGATATTCCATTCCTACCATATGAATCTTGATCTCTAGCCTTCCCAAGCTGCTTTCCACTCAAATTTTCTTTCCACCAAATCCAAATCCTGTGAGAGAGAGTTGAGTGTTGGGAAGACTATCATTTGAAGCACAAGAGCAAGGAGTTCATCATCAATACACCATTTGTTACTTCTTGGAGAGTGGTGTCTCCTAGATTGGCTAGGTGTCACTTGGGAGCCTCCAACAAGATTATGGAGTTGAACCTAGGAGTTTGTAAGGGCAAGGAGATCGCATACTTCGTGAAGATCTACCGCTAGTGAGGCAAGTCCTTCGTGGGCGACGGCCATGATGGGATAGACAAGGTTGCTTCTTCGTGGACCCTTCGTGGGTGGAGCCCTCCGTGAACTCGCGCAACTTTTACCCTTCGTCGGTTGAAGTCTCCATCAATGTGGATGTACGATAGCACCACCTATCGGAACCACGACAAAAACATCTGTGTCTCCAATTGCGTTTGAATTCTCCAAACCCTTTGTAACACCCTGGATGTAAACTTCCCCTTTTGGGCAATATATCAATTTGACCTCATCCAATTCTTGTGGGTTCTTGTCATGCTTGGCCTCTTTGGTTTGGTTATGTTGGGTTTTTATCTTTTCTTTGTTTTGCTCTTTTGCCTTATTGCATTTGTGCCTCTTGTCATCTTGCATTCCCTTCTTATCATGTGGTTGTGGTTTTCCCTTGCATGTCATGTGGTTGCATGTGCCATTCCTATTTGCATTACCATCTCCTCCTTCCCTCTACTTCTTTCCTTTTCAAGTGCCATATAATTTCTCTCTCTCAATTAATGTTCTTCTTCTCCCTGAAAATCTTGCTCTTTGCATTAAACCTCTCTGCCAATTAATCTCCTCTTTTGAAGTTGTTATGGTCAGGTTCAAAAATGGCACAAGTTTGAAATATTTCCAAACTTGCATTATTTTTCTACCTCTAAAAATGTCCATTACAACTTATTAAAATTGTGGAGAATTCCAGGAGTGTGGGGATATTTTCCTTTCACTAAAAATCTTTTCTTTTCTCCCTGTACTTTCTTTTCTCTTCCTTTTTATTTTTAAAAAAGGAAAAGGAAAGGAAGCAGCAGCAGCAGTGGCAGCCCAGCTAACCTCTCCACCTGGGCCCCGGCCACTCCATGCCGGCCCAGCTCCCCTCAGCCCGCGGCCCAGTGAGAGAGCGCGCCAGCCCGCACGTTTTCCCTCTCCCTGCCTTCGCGCACCCATCTCCGCGCGTACCCCCGCTAGCCTCCGTCCACGTGGATGCGCCGGTCCCGCCTGGCAGCGTCAGCCGCACCCACCTTTTCCCTCTTCCTCTCGCCATCGCCATGGGGACCCCGGAGCACGAGGGAGCGTGAGCTCGCCTCGTCGCCCTAGCCCTACTTATCCCCTCTCGCGTGACCAACCGCACCCTAGGGTTCCCCTCTCCCTCTCGCCGCCGCCGCCAGGTAAGAAAACCACCCAAGTTCGCCGCCCTTTCGTTCCGGCGCATCTGGGCGCGTGGCCTCGTCGCCCGCGCGCTCTCCGCCACCACGACCAGCGGCCTTGTCCATCTCCTTCCTCGTCGTCGTCTTCGTCCACGGCGTCGACTCTGAGGGCCCGGGCGCCAAGTTCGTCGGCGCCCTGCTTGGTCTTCTTCTCGGACAGGTTCGGCGAAATTTCAGAAACACGATCTCGTCGCCGTCGGCCCGTCTCCGTCGTCGATTCCTTGTCCTAGGGTAAGGAGGTATACCCCACTTGCTCCCTGCTCCTGCCTGTCGTCGTTAGGTCTCCGTAGCGTAAAGGTCCGGTCCGTGTTAAGTGGCGCTTCGGCGTGCTCGGCGTGTCCGTAGCTCTTAGGTTCGAGTAGATTGGCGTGTGGTTTTGCGCGTTTACCTTCTCGGGCTTGCCCTTCTTGTTCTGTGGTGCCCTCTCGTGCGTTCCTAAATGCATGCGAGGGCGCAGAGCCCTAAGAGCCGTTGCCTCGCCCGGCGTCGTCGGGTTGTTGTCTCTGTTTTAGGTCCGGCACTGGAGTTGTGTCAAGTAGCTAGCGTCCTGGATCCTACCGACTCCCCTAAGCGTAGCCGAGCTGGTTGACCCCGCTCTCTCACATGGCGACACAGTTCGAACCCAGTAGCGCCTCCCCCTTGTATTTCTGTTTTCGTTTTTCTCCGGTGCGCCTCCTCTGCAGCAGCAGTATGTAAGGCCCGAGGCCCCTTCCTCTGTCAGTCGCCGCCGCCCAGCCCAGTGGTAGCAGGGGCTGGATTCCAACGGGGAGACCCGGGTTCGAATCCCCCTGAGGCTGTTTTCTTTCCCCCTTTTAGAACCCATTTTCACCCCTGTCTCTATGACAGTGGGGCCATCCTGTCAGCCTCTCAGCGCCTCCCCCATATGCATTTTTTTTATTTATTTCTTTTACCCCCACGTTTCCATTTCTGGTTTGCTCCCCTGTCCGTTTTAGGCATGTCCAATTCTGGACATTTCCAAATCTGGAAATTGCCAATTCTGTCAACTTCCATATTAGGCAGGTTTTAACTTAATGCTTTTGGGATGATTTCTCTACTGCAACCCTAACATATTATATATGTTTTTGGGGTAGAAAAATCCCACCAACTCAGTGGTGGCAATAGTTTTTGCATTTGAGCAAGTTTGTGATCATGCCTTATTGCATCATGTTTATGTGTTGTGGTTCATGGGCATATTTATTTGAATCATGCTATGAGGTAGTTTGCACACATGCATGGCTTTGTTCATCATGCTGTTATCGTAGGTTTCTCACCAATCTTGTTTTGCCCGTCTTGTCCAACCCGCGCATCCGTTTCCGGTGATCTCTATATCGATTTCTAACGAAATCATCTCATCCTTCCGATGGCATGCTTGGTTTGCCAAGATGATGCCTGGTTTTCCATTTACCTTCCGGAGCGCACATACGCTTTGCATATCACTTCCCGCATATCATGTCATGTTGCATCATGTTGATTGTGCATTGCACCGTGATTTATTGTGGTTCCTTGTTTTGTTGTTGCTTTGGGTAGAGCCGGGAGACGAGTACGTGAACGAGGAACCTGTTGAGAACGTTTTCGAGGATCAAGCTTTCGACAACTCTGAGAACATTGCAGGCAAGATGACCATACCCTCGAAATCACTTCTATCTTTGCTATGCTAGTTGCTCGCTCTTTTGCTATGCCTATGCTGCGATGCCTACCACTTGCTATATCATGCCACCCATATTGCCATGTCAGCCCTAACCATCCTTTCCTAGCGAACCGTTGATTGGCTATGTTACCGCTTTGCTCAGCCCTCTTATAGCGTTGTTAGTTGCAGGTGAAGCTGAGGTTTGTTCCTTGTTGGAACATGGAGTTGTTGTTCCTCTTTGGAACATGTTTACTTGTTGGGGATATCACAATAGATAAATATATCTGCTATGATTAATACATCTATATACTTGGTAAAGGGTGGAAGGCTCGGCCTTATGCACAGTGTTTTGTTCCTCTTGCCACCTAGTTTCCGTCATACCGGTGTTATGTTCCTTGATTTTGCGTTCCTTACGGTTGGGTGATTTATGGGACCCCCTTGACAGTTCGCTTTGAATAAGACTCGTCCAAAGAAGGCCCAACTTTGGTTTTACCATTTGCCACCAAAGCCTTTTTCCCCGGGTTTCGCGAGCCGAGGGTCATCTTTATTTTAACCCCCGGACGGTGCTCCTTGAGTGCTGGCGAACGAAGGCAGATCATGGGCCACCTCGGGGCAACTCGAGGGCTGGTTTTACTCGTGGGCTGACCTATCCGGTGTGCCACGAGAACGAGATATGTGCAGCTCCTATCGGGATTTGTCGGCATATCGGGTGGTCTTGCTGGTCTTGTTTTATTGCTGTCGAAATGTCTTGTAGTCCGGGATTCCGAGATTGATCGGGTCTTCCGGTAGAAGGAATAATCCTTCGTTGACCGTGAGAGCTTATAATGGGCTAAGTTGGGACACCCTGCGCAGGTAATATCTTTCAAAGCCGTGCCCTTGGTTATGAGGCAGATGGGAATTTGTTAATGTCGGTTGTAGAAAACCCAAAGTTGACCTCAAATAAAATACACATCAACGCGTGTGTTACCGTGATGGTCTCTTCTCGGCGGAGTCCGGGAAGTGAACACGATGTTGGAGTTATGTCGGCGTAAGTAGTTCAGGATCACTTCTTGATCACTACTAGTTTCACGACCGTGCTTTGCTTCTCTTCTCGCTCTCTTTTGCGATGTAGCCACCATATATGCTAGTCGCTTGCTGCAGCTCCACTTGAATACTATATCCTTCCTAAAGCTTAAATAGTCTTGATCTCGAGGGTGTGAGATTGCTGAGTCCCGTGACTCACGGATACTTCAAAACAGTTGCGAGGTTCCGATGAGGCGGTGCGAGATGATTCCACCGAGCTCAAGTGGGAGTTCGACGAGGAACGTGGTCGTTACTATGTGTCGTTTCAGATGATCGATAGTGGTGCCCAGTTGGGACGATTCGGGGATCTGTGTTAGCATTTGGGGTATCTTCTTTTATTTTGGTTCCGTAGTCGGACCTTGAGTGTACTCTGAATGATGTATGGTTAATTATGTACTGTGTGACGTGGCGATTGTAAGCCAACTATGTATCTTTCCCTTAACTATTACATGGGTTGTGTGAAGATTACCTCACTTGCGACATTGTTTTCAATGCGGTTATGCCTCTAAGTCGTGCCTCGACACGTGGAGATATAACCGCATCGGGCGCTACAAGTTGGTAATCGAGCCTTCCCGACTTAGAGCCCCTACTTGATTGTTTGTTGGCGTTGTTGAGTCTAGAATGGAAAATGTTTTGAGTCTTAGGATTATATATATCGGAGAGTAGGATTCTTTTACTTCCCAGTCCCTTCGCTAGCTCTGTGAGGTATCCCGCGTAGAGTTTTGACTCTTCTCTCCTCAAATTTCACTAAAAATTTTTTAGGATCACGTGGGTATCTTGGAATCGTTCGATGGTTTTGTGACGAGAACATTGTTCTTGGTGCCTCGACATTTAGGGGTTGTGGCGGTGTCCCGGGAGTTGAGCTCCGAGGTGTTGTCGTCACAATTTTATCGTTGCGATTCTGGAATACCTGAGTTTTTGCCGACATCGAAATCTCTTTTGTGCAGTTGTTGGTGAGATAACCCGATAGCCCGATCTTGTGGCGAGTCGGGGAGTATTGCCATGACTTGCATAACGGATGTTTTTTGAAGGTCGAGGTACCACGATTTCGAGGATTTCTTGGTTATGTGTTGACGGATGGATACAATTGGATCTAGGTATTGTTAGTTTGGGTGATATATTTTGTGTCCCTGTATCCCCAACACCAGATTGCATAACCGAAAGTTTGGGAGTTTATAGGTGGGAATTCTAGTAGCTTATAGGATATTCTTTCCGACGGATGTATGATTTGAGAT
Organism: Aegilops longissima; assembly: GCA_021605205.1. Classification (NCBI taxonomy): domain Eukaryota; kingdom Viridiplantae; phylum Streptophyta; class Magnoliopsida; order Poales; family Poaceae; genus Aegilops; species Aegilops longissima. The sequence continues at coordinate 174,028,881 of CM038682.1, forward strand.
TGGGGTTCAACGTCTAGTGGTCCGCCCATTCACGGTCGATTCTACGATGGTCGAGGCGTCTTAAAGAATCCTTGGCTATGCTGATTCGGGGACGTCTTGTTAGTCATTCGTGACGTCCGCTATACGTCGTGTCCGTGTGGGCCCCACCACGAACACTTTGAGCGAAATCTCTATCATGTGTTTGTTCCGGCTCATTCTAGAAGCCAACCTTTTGTTTTCAGTTGTGATATTCGAATTGTTTCTCAGTCAGATGTTATTTCCATATCTTTTTATAAGTGGCTTCTCACCTTATTGGACGTGTGATGATTAACTTTGGAATTCATTCGTTCATTCTTGTTCGAATGTTTATTGTGAAGACTATATGTTGCAATTTCTATCCGTTGATTCTACTTATCAATTTGTCTATCAAAGGACTAACGGATGTCACCCTCTTGAGATGGCTCCGCCAACGCGTCGAATCCGGATCGCAATGATGGGGATCATCGAATCCTCCACCTCCACCTCCGCCTCCGGAGGCTCCGGCAAGCTATCATGGCAGCCACCAATGCCAATGCTCGAGATGATTTTGCAGCTCTTGCAAGAACGTTCTCGAGGGCAAGGCAATCAAGGCAATCAAGGCAATCAAGGTCAAGGCAACAATCAGCCACACTTTGCTACTCTCGATCGGTTTCTAGCTAATCAGCGAAGTCTTTCGGTTTACGTGTTGAGGCAGCAGACGCGATGATTGGTTAGTGGATATCTGCAAGCACTTTGGTGTAGCAATGTCGGACACGAGGACTTTGTCAAGTTTGCATCGTTTCAACTCAAGGATCAAGCTGCTTTGAGTGGTTCCACAATACAAAGATTCGGAGGAGGTCGTGTCATTACAGGATGAGTTCCGCCGTGATTTCGAGCTCATCACATCCGAAGAGTGTTGTTGAGAGCAAGCGTGAGGAGTTCCGCAATCTCAAGCAAGGCACCTTGTCTGTCTATCAATACAATATCCAGTTCGAGCTTCGCTTCGTTTTGCTAAGCGGGGCGTGCTGATGAAAGGAGTATGATCTATCGGTTCGGAGGTGGTCCGAGAGAAGATCTGCAATTACCTCTTGTCTGTTTGAGCGGATAAGTATGATGATTTCTACAACATGGCTCTCAAGCAAGAAGCGGCACAGCTCAAATGCGAGGCTTCTAAGAAGAGAATCGGGGATGCAGTTCAGTCCTCCTCGTCCTCTCAAGTGGCAGCCAAGCAGCAAAGTTTTATCTGCCCCTCCTCCGTTCCGCCACCTTACCAAAGAAGAACTCGGTGGCGTGGATCTTCCCACCCACCCAACCCAAGCTATCGTAACAAGTCTAATTCTCAAGCTCCAAGGTCAAGTGCTCCTTACCACCGTCCGCTCTCGAGGTCACTTGCAACAAGTGTCGTGAAGGGTCACTATCTAACAAGTGCTTCAACCAGAGGCATCTTCCGCCTCCTCCTCTGTGAAATCTTCAAGCAATGCAAAGGTCAAGCATAATCCAAAGTATGCCAAGGTCAATATGATGAATGCAGCTCGAGCAGAGGATTCTTGAGATGTGCTAATGGGTAATCTTCTTGTTAATGATATTCTGCAAAAGTTCTTTTTGACCTTTGGTGCATCGCATTGTTTCATGTCGAGACCGTTTTTGCCAAGCATGATTTCACTTCGGAATTTCTGGCTAAACCTCTAGCAATTGTTTCCCCGGGCAAGCATATGAGTTCTAGTCTGGTGGTTCCCAATGTCGGTATCAAGATGGGCGATTATAGATTTCTGTCTAAACCAGTTGTTCTCGGTGACTCGGATATTGATCTTATTCTCGGAATGGACTGGCTTTATCAGCACAAAGCTCAGCTTGATTGTGCTGCCAGAGAAATTCAATTGACTCATTCTTCTAATGATGTGATCATCTATGCCTCTCGTGATGAAACTATTCGGTTGTTTTCTCTCAATGAGAAGGGCGAATTGAATGCCATCTCTCGATTCGATCGTTTGTGAGTACCAAGATGTCTTTCGTAAGAGCTTCCGGTATGCCTCCTCATCGGCCGCTTGAGTTCGTTATCGATCTTGAGCACGCATCGAACCCGTTGCAAGCATCCATACAAGCTTGGACCTGATGAGCTGAGGGAATTGAAGAAGCAGCTCAATGAACAAGAGCGTCTGGGTTTGATCAGACCGAGTTCATCTCCTTGGGGTTGTGGTGTTCTTTTTGTCCGGAAGAAGGATGGCTCGGACCGACTTTGTGTCAATTACCGTCCATTGAATAAGAAGACAATCAAGAACAAGTATCCACTTCCCAACATCAATGAGCTTTTCGAGCAACTCAAAGGTGCTACAGTGTTCTCCAAGCTTGACCTTCGTATGGGATATCATCAGATTCGCATTCGTGAACAAGATATTCCCAAGACAGCATTCAGAACAAGCTTTGGTTCTTATGAATATACTGTCATGTCTTTCGGCCTCGTCAATGCTCCTCCAACTTTCTCTCGGATGATGAACTTCATATTCAACCCTACACCAATGAATTCGTCTTGGTCTATCTTGATGATATTTTGGTCTTCTCCAAGAATAAGAAGGATCACGCCAAACATTTGCGATTGGTGCTAGACAAGCTCGAGAGTACCAATTCTATGCTAAGTTCTCCAAATGTGAATTCTGGCTTGATGAAGTGCTTTATCTTGGTCATATCATCTCGCCAAGGGCATCGCTGTTGATCCCGAGAAGGTGTCCGCAATTGTGAATTGGGAACCTCCTCGAAATGTCAAGCAGCTCATGCTTTCTTGGTCTTGCAAGCTATTGCGAAGGTTCGTTGAGAACTTCTCCAAGATTGCAAAGCCTCTTTCCAACCTTCTCCGAAGCATGTGAAGTATGTCGGTCTCCCGAGTGTGGCGTTGCTTTCAATACCCTCAAAGAGAAACTCGTCACAGCTCCTGCTCGACTCCTCTGATGAATCCAAGCCTTATGAAGTTTTACGTGATGCTTCTCTTCAAGGTCTCGGTGCTGTGTTAATGCAAGAGAAGAGAGTTGTGGCTTATACCTCTCGCCATTGAAGCCCAACGAGAAGAACTACCCCACTCACGATCTTGAGTTGGCGGCGATTGTCCATGCATTGATAACGTGGAGACATCTCTTGTTGGGAAGGAAAGTGGACATTTTCACCGATCACAAGAGTCTCAAGTACATCTTCACTCAGCCTAACCTCAACCTCGTGCAGACTCGATGGGTCGAAATGATTCAAGAGTACAACCCAAGTATTGAGTATACTCCGGGCAAAGCCAATGTCATTGCAGACGCTTTGAGCAGGAAAGCTTACTGCAGCAGTCTAATCCTCAAGCCTTTTCAGCCGGATCTCTGTGAATCTTTCCGTAAGCTGAATCTTCAAGTTGTTCCTCAAGGCTTTCTTGCCAACCTCATAGTCTCTCCTACTTTGGAAGATCAGATTCGTGAGGCTCAACTTCTGGATACCATGGTGAAGAAAGTGAAGCGTGGTATCGACAAGGGCATTTCAAGTACAAGTGCTTCCATGTTGATGACAAAGACACTCTGTTCTTTGAGGACGGATTGTGGTTCCTAAGGGTGATCTGCGAAAAGTCATTATGAGCGAGGCTCACAATTCGCTTCTATCCATTCATCCGGAAGTACGAAGATGTACCATGACCTCAAGCAGTCATATTGGTGGACTCGAATGAAGCGAGAATTGCTCAATTCGTGAATGAGTGTGATGTCTGCGCAGAAGAGTGAAAGCGTAACACCAAAGACCAGCTGGTCTCCTTCAACCTCTTGCTATTCCTGAATGGAAGTTTGATCACATTGAAATGGACTTCGTGACTGGCTTTCCAAAGTCCAAGCGTGGAAATGATGCTATCTTCGTTGTCATTGACAAGCTGACTAAAGTGGCTCATTTTCTTCCTATCAAAGAATCCATCACTGCAGCTCAGTTGGCAGAGCTATACACCTCCAGGATTGTCTCCTTGCACGGCATTCCACAAGTGATCTCTTCAGACCGTGGCAGCATCTTTACCTCCAAGTTCTGGGATTCTTTTCAGAAGGCCATGGGCACCAACATTCGGTTCAGCACAGCTTTCCATCCTCAAACAAGTGGCCAAGTCGAGCGAGTTAATCAAATCCTTGAAGATATGCTCAGGGCTTGTGTCATTTCCTTCGGTATGAAGTGGGAAGATTGTCTTCCTTATGCCGAGTTCTCTTACAACAACAGCTTCCAAGCGAGTTCGGGCAAGGCCCCATTTGAAATTCTCTATGGCGAAAGTGCCGACTCCTCTCAATTGATGCAGAGACAGGTGAACGCCAACTTCTTGGCAATGACTTGATCACGAAGCGGAAGAAATGTGCCAAGTCATTCGTGAGAATCTCAAAGCAGCATAATCGCGCCGGAAGAGCTATTATGATGTTAAGCACCGTGATGTGGCTTTTGAAATCGGAGACCATGTCTACCTCCGAGTCTCTCCAATGAAAGGTACTCGTCGCCCGGTATCAAAGGGAAGCTTGCCCTAGATCGTGGGTCCTTTCAAGATCATTGGGAAAAGAGGCGATCTCGCCTATCAACTTGAGCTTCCTTCCAACTTTGCAAACGTGCACGATGTGTTTCACGTGTCACAGCTTCGCAAGTGCTTCAAGACTCCAGAACGCACTATCAACTTCCAAGAGATTGACCTTCAAGAAGATCTCTCTTATCATGAGCACCCCGTTGCTATTCTTGAAGAAACCGAGCGCAAGACTCGCAACAAGTCAATCAAATTCCTGAAAGTGAAGTGGTCACACCATTCCGACCGAGAAGCTACCTGGGAGCGCGAGGATCACCTCCGTTCTGAGTATCCAGAGTTCTTTCAGTCCTAGATCTCGGGACGAGATCCTCTTGTAGTGGTGGAGTGTTGTAACACCCTGGATGTAAACTTCCCCTTTTGGGCAATATATCAATTTGACCTCATCCAATTCTTGTGGGTTCTTGTCATGCTTGGCCTCTTTGGTTTGGTTATGTTGGGTTTTTCTCTTTTCTTTGTTTTGCTCTTTTGCCTTATTGCATTTGTGCCTCTTGTCATCTTGCATTCCCTTCTTATCATGTGGTTGTGGTTTTCCCTTGCATGTCATGTGGTTGCATGTGCCATTCCTATTTGCATTACCATCTCCTCCTTCCCTCTACTTCTTTCCTTTTCAAGTGCCATATAATTTCTCTCTCTCAATTAATGTTCTTCTTCTCCCTGAAAATCTTGCTCTTTGCATTAAACCTCTCTACCAATTAATCTCCTCTTTTGAAGTTGTTATGGTCAGGTTCAAAAATGGCACAAGTTTGAAATATTTCCAAACTTGCATTATTTTCTACCTCTAAAATGTCCATTACAACTTATTAAAATTGTGGAGAATTCCAGAGTGTGGGGATATTTTCCTTTCACTAAAATCTTTTCTTTTCTCCTGTACTTTCTTTTCTCTTCCTTTTATTTTTAAAAAGGAAAAGGAAAGGAAGCAGCAGCAGCGATGGCAGCCAGCTAACCTCTCCACAGGCCCCGGCCACTCCATGCCGCCCAGCTCCCTCAGCCCGCGCCCGGTGAGAGCGCGCCAGCCAAGACGTTTTCCCTCTCCCTGCCTTGGCAAGCACCCATCTCCGCGCGTACCCCCGCTAGCCTCCGTCCACGTGGATGCGCCGGTCCCGCCTGGCAGCGTCAGCCCTGTGCTTCGCACCCACCTTTTCCCTCTTCCTCTCGCCATCGCCATGGGGACCCCGGAGCATGAGGGAGCGTGAGCTCGCCTCGTCGCCCTAGCCCTACTTATCCCCTCTCGCGTGACCAACCGCACCCTAGGGTTCCCCTCTCCCTCTCGCCGCCGCCGCCAGGTAAGAAAACCACCCAAGTTCGCCGCCCCGCTCGTTCCCGAGCGCATCTGGGAGCGTGGCCTCGTCGCCGGCGCGCTCTCCGGCCACCACGACCCGGCGGCCCTTGTCCATCTCCTTCCTCGTCGTCGTCTTCGTCCACGATGTCGACCACGGGGGCCCGGAGCGCCAAGTTCGTCGACGCCCTGCTTCTGTCTTCTTCTCGGACAGGTTCCCGGCGAAATTTCAGAGCACGATCTCGTCGCCGTCAGCCCGTCTCCGTCGCCGATTCCTTTTCCTAGGGTAAGGAGGTATACCCCACTTGCTCCCTGCTCCTGCCTGTCGTCGTTAGGTCTCCGTAGCGTAGGGTCCGGTCCGTGTTCGTGACGCGCTCGGCGTGCTCCGGCGTGTCCGTAGCTCTTGGGTTCAGAGTAGATTGGCGTGTGGTTTTGCCGCGTTTACCTTCTCGGGCTTGCCCCTTCTTGTTCTGTGGTGCCCTCTCGTGCGTTCCTAGTCTGTACGAGGGCGCAGAGCCCCTGTAGCCGCCGTTGCCTCGCCGGGCGTAAATCGGATTGTTGTCTCTGTTTTAGGTCCGGCCTGGGAGTTGTGTCAAGTAGCTAGCGTCCTGGATCCTACCGACTCCCCTAGCGTAGCCGAGCTGGTTGACCCCCCGCTCTCTCACCGGTTCCTTTCTTTGGGTTGTCATGCTAAGCATGATCATGAAACCTCAGCTCCAGTGTAAGAGCAAAAAATCAAGGATTTAGTTTGGGAGGCCAGTTAATAGCCCCCGGTAGTGTTCGACGACAGTCGAGGTCAAGCCGGAAACACTTCGGCCAATGTTATGAATGGCCCGTCATTTAATATAGTCATCGGATCGCTGACCAGTTTACACCTGTTGTGACAGTCAGTTTTCGGCTTTCTCCACTGAGGTGCTTGATCATGCAAGCTGGATGCACAATCGCAGTGGTTCTCCCTTTGCACACCTAGCCGAACAAAGCGGAACGTAGGAGGCAAGCGCGGGAGCCGGGCAACCCAACTATTGACCGAAGACACAATTTGAAACTGATGCATATAGAGCAATATCCGAGAATGCTTTTGCCGAATCTCTAAAGGTGTCCGGCATTGCACTACGAGACGTGCTGAAAACACACAAATGGTTTAAAAGTTCCAAAAGTTGGGAAAACCAAAAAACGTCAGTAAAAACTTGACGTCCGAACAAGATCAAGTGTTCGGTGCCAATCCAAAAATTGGACTTTAGAAAAAAAGTGCTTCTGCCGTGCTTTAACTTTGCAACGACTATGAAACGGCTCAAATAAACATAAGAGCCCCCAAGTGACTTGGGTAAAAGTTGACTATATAATGTAAGGTGACATGTAGAATGCCTTCTAGCCGGATTGTAGATCGTTTGTCATAGCGGACCTTTTAAGCCGACCTCGGGACCCAATAGTCCGGTGTGTCCGAATACCTTCGTGGTTATATAAGAACCGTGGTATGCATGGAGACAAGGCGTAGGGGTCATTAGTGCTATATCGCACAAGTGCCCAACTAGTTATGTTATATTACATGGGTAGTAAGAAACATCTTCCAGGAGAATAGTTCCGTTAAGGGTTCCTTTTCGCTGGGATGCATGCCCTAAAGTGCATGTCAAAGCTGCTATGAAAGCGTAAAATCATCTAGGGCAGATGGGTAAATGATTAAAACCATCTTTTAGTTCACCGACGAATATTCCCTTAAGAACGCTAGCTTTGGCTTCACCCAGTCTGAGGTACACATCCGGTGACCCGCGCAACAATCGCAAAGGTGCTCCTTCACCACCTAGCCGAACAATCGGGAGCGTGGGGTAAGCACAGGGCGAGCAACCCAGCTTGGCCAAAACTTAAGTCATATCGATGCATATAATGGTGAATAAAAGGTACATGCGGAAGTGTGACACATGTGTTGGGCATAAAGCCCGTATTAATAAGCTTCATTAAAGAAGCCCCAAAGTATAATGAGCGGGTAGCGCGTCAAGTATGTGCAAACAAAGTTTGGACAAGGAAAATTTTACAAGCAACTTTTTTCCAACAAAGTATAATGCTTGGTCGAACCGAACACAAGTTAGAAATTTAAAACTTTGAGCATGAAGGCAACTTAGCTGGTTAATGTGTTCGGTATTGACGACGCGGTCCGAGCTTAGTGCGGGACAAGGTTCCATCCCCAAGCCGGTCCCGAGGTGGCGGAGCAAAAGCTCGGCACTCAAGTGGTGACATAGCACGGTCAATGCAGGACGGCAGAGTGATGCGAAGTCCCCGCATGGGGTAATGAAGTGTTGACAAAGCCCCGTCCAGCCGAGGTGACGCCAAAGGATATAGTCCGGCTGGATCGTTTTCCTGTGCACAAAAATAGTGCAGACCGGGGATAATAGTAATAATAAGAATTTTAAAAAATGTTGCATAATAAATAATTTATGCAAAGTGAGTAATAAAAGAAATATGGCCTGGCGCCGAAGTCAATGTCGATGCAGGTCATCGGCGTAATGCAATAAAGGCGTGGCAAAGCCTGGATTCACAGGTCGGTCCGAGTTCCGAATGCGGCGTTCGCCGGACTGTGTACGGAAAATGACCGAACCATCATGCGACCTTCGTTAATGTGGCCACCGTTTGATAGACCTGCGTACATATGATGGACGAACCAGAGTAATAATTCCTTGGGAAAAATTAACCCAAACAAGCAAAAAGAAGTACTAGGATTAATAGCACCTGGCTTATTTGTTGTAGCAAACCGAAGGAAGGTGATTCCCAAAATTGGGACTCGATCCGCGCACCCATTGCCTGGTCGGCTAGTGACGCCGAAGTGTCCGGAGTAGGTTGATGAAGAGATGGCGAAGCTCCCGGTCCCGCCGAGATGTCGAAGTAGGTCAGCGTGATGGACACCAGCTTGAAGAAGCAATAGTGCGGCCCGCCGATGCGAGTCGTGGCGTGGTCGATGCCGGCTTGATGAAGCGACCGTGCGGCGATGCCGGTATGCCCGCTCCGTGTAATCCGTGGGGCGGCGATGTTGGTGATGATTTATCCTTCGCGATGCCGGACTTTTGTTCAGCTTGCCGGGATGATGATCCGAAGAAGTTGAGCTCGGCTTAACAAAGTGACGACGTGTCTAGCGTAGATCGGCAGCCGCGGAGCTATATTGCCGGACTGGTTTGACACCAGCATGATATTGAAGATCATGTTCAAAAGATCTTAAAGTCAGTGGGATGTCTTCGGGAACAAAACACAATACCCCATACAAAACTTCCTTCAAAAAGGATGTCCGAAATCCCGTTCATAAAAAAGACGAACTCGGGTCGGATTCGTTTTCGCGCAGAAAATAGATCCGAAAAGTGATGCACTAATCGGAAGGTTCCCGGAGTTTGGACGGTCGGATCGAGCTGAAATTTTGAGGGGTGGTAGATATAGGAATTCCGTAGCCGATCAACGGTTGGATCTTCCAAAGGAAGTCCGAGCTAGAAGCTGGAAACCACGCCCTAAGCTCGTCCGGATTCTCGTCCGGATTCAATGCGGCTCCGGTATATCGGAGATTGCCAGAGATTCCTCCATCGGAACTCGATGAAATTTTCCAGGGTTTTTGTAGATTCAATTCCGCACAATTCCACCGAAGCAATCGTTAAAACGACGCTTGAAGAGGCGGTGGCGGCGAACACAAGTCCGCTGTCCAGAAAAACAGTACGGTCGCCCGAGGGCAATGTTGACGTTGAGTCCCCGGGCTCCCTGGATGATTCCTCCATGATCTTGATAGAGATCGGAGTTGATGTTGACGAAGGCCCTCATCTGAACATGACGATTGGAGGTAGGGCGCAGTCCTTGGTCGAACCAAGGTGACCAGTTGAACTGGTGACGAAGATGCCGAAGTCGCAGTTGATCTGCAGGCGAGCCATCGACCTTTTGCCGAACACACAACGGAGCTCTCAATGAAAGCATCAATGTCGGTGTCAAAACCGGCGGATCTCGGGTAGGGGGTCCCGAACTGTGCGTCTAGGTGGATGGTAACAGGAGACAAGAGACACGATGTTCTACCCAGGTTCGGGCACTCTTGATGGAGGTAAAACCCTACGTCCAGCTTGATTAATATTGATGATGTGTGTTACAAGAGTGGATCTACCACGAGATCAAAGAGGCTAAACCCTAGAAGCTAGCCTATGGTATGATTGTTGTATATTGTATATCTCTATCGACTAGCCTGGCCTCCGTTTATATAATGCACCAGAGGCCTAGGATAACAAGAGTCCTAGCCGAATACGCCGGCGGGGGAGGAGTCCTTGTCTTGATAGCCAAGTCTTGTGGAATCTTCCTTGTATGCGGAAACTGTCCGGACTGGCCCATGAGTATACGGCCATGGGGATCCTCGGCCCAATCCAACTGATGGGAGACGACGTGGTGAGTACCCCCTAGTCCAGGACACCGTCAGGGAGAATCTTCATCATCACTTTCATCAATATTATTAGTTTCAATAATTTCATCTCTCTAGCCCTAGCAAGTTGTTCATCAAGGAATTCACCTAGTGGCACAATAGTATCAAGCATAGAAGTAATTTCATCATATGCATGATGTAAAGCAGAAGTGGCATCATCAATAACATGCGACATATCATAATTAATAGCAGAAGCAGGTTTAGGTGTCGCAAGCTTACTCAAAACAGAAGGTGAATCAAGTGCAGAGCTAGATGGCAGTTCCTTACCTCCCCTCGTAGTTGAGGGAAAAATCTTAGTTCTTTCGTCTTTCAAGTTCCTCATAGTGATCAGCAGATATAAATCCCAATTGACTCAAAGAATAGAGCTATGCTCCCCAGCAACGGCGCCAGAAAATAGTCTTGATAACCCACAAGTATAGGGTATCACAACAATTTTCGAGGGTAGAGTATTCAACCCAAATTTATTGATTCGACACAAGGGGAGCCAAAGAATATTCTCAAGTATTAGAAGTTAAGTTGTCAATTCAACCACCCCTGGAAAACTTAATATCTGCAGCAAAGTATTTGGTAGCAAAGTAGTATGGAAGTAACGACAACGGTGGCAAAAGTAACAGTAGTAGTTTTGTAGTAATTGTAACAGTGGCGGCGGTAAAGTAACTAAGCAAAGATCAATATGTGAAAAGCTCGTAGGCATTGGATCGGCGATGGAGAATTATGCCGGATGCGATTCCTCATGCAACAGTTATAACATAGGGTGACACAGAACTAGCCCCAGTTCATCAATGTAATGTAGGCATGTATTCCGAATATAGTCATACGTGCTTATGGAAAAGAACTTGCATGACATCTTTTGTCCTACCCTCCCGTGGCAGCGGGGTCCTATTGGAAACTAAGGGATATGAAGGCCTCCTTTTAATAGAGTACGTGACCAAAGCATTAACACTTAGTGAATACATGAACTCCTCAAACTACGGTCATCACCGATAAGTATCCTGATTATTGTCACTTCGGGGTTAACGGATCATAACACATAATAGGTGACTATAGACTTGCAAGATAGGATCAAGAACTCACATATATTCATGAAAACATAATAGGTTCAGTTATGAAATCATGGCACTCGGGCCCTAGTGACAAGCATTAAGCATAGCAAAGTCATAGCAACATCAATCTCAGAACATAATGGATACTAGGGATCAAACCCTAATAAAACTAACTCGATTACATGGTAAATATCATCCAACCCATCAGCGTCCAGCAAGCCTACGATGGAATTACTCACGCACGGCGGTGAGCATCATGAAATTGGTGATGGAGGAAGGTTGATGATGACGATGGCGACGGATTCTCCTCTCTGGAGCCCCGAACGGACTCCAGAGCAGCCCTCCCGAGAGAGATTAGGGCTTGGCGGCGGCTCCGTATCGTAAAACGTGATGAATCCTTCTCTCTGATTTTTTTCTCCCCGAACGTGAATATATAGATTTGGAGTTGAGGTCGGTGAAGCTCCAAGGGGGCCACGAGGCAGGGGGCGCGCCCAGGGGGTAGGCACGCCCCCACCCTCATGGAGAGGGTGTGGGCCCCCGGTCTTGATTCTTTCGCCAGTATTTTTTTATATATTCCAAAAATATTCTCCGTGAAGTTTCAGGTCATTCCAAGAACTTATATTTCTGCACAAAAATAACACCATGGCAATTCTGCTGAAAACAACGTCAGTCCAGGTTAGTTCCATTCAAATCATGCAAGTTAGAGTCTAAAACAAGGGCAAAAGTGTTTGGAAAAGTAGATACGATGGAGACATATCAGTCAATAATAAATTCCTTGCAAAGTGTTGGTATGGAAGGCACCCGTGGATACGGCTAGCCATGGATTGTGAAAGAATGGTGGAAAAAGGAATAAAATTTATTTTCCGTTTGGGAACCGCCCATGATATATCTAACAAGGAAAGTGTTGGGAATTACTCAGACGTTTTTGTTGATGGGAAAAGTATGCCTCTAAAATTTTTATCTCTCAATTTAAGCTTTGAGCTCTAGCACCTCTACAAATCCAACTTCCTTCTACAAAGGGCCTATCTATTTACTTTTATGCAATTTTTATATTTATTTGAGTCTCCATCTTCTCTTATAAAGCACCAACTAAGGGGCACCCTGATCATACTTGAGCGTTGGATGTAGCTAATATACGAGTGTTTTTCATGAATGGATAATTGATTGAGCATGATGTGCTAGGGATAACTTTCTTTAGTGTTGATATTTTGAAAGATATGGTTGCTCTTTGATAGGCTTGAATATTGAAATCTTCATGTCAAAACTAGAATATTGCTTTGAACCATATAAAAGTCCAAATGTCCATGCTACACAAGAAAAGAATATGTGATGAACATGTTAGGCAGCATTCCACATCAAAAATTATGTTTTTATCATTTACCTACTCGAGGACGAGTAGGAATTAGAGGGATGCTGATACGTCTCCAACGTATATATAATTTTTGATTGTTTCATGCTGTTATATTATCATTCTTGAATGTTTTACGATCATTTTATAGCAACTTTATATCATTTTTTGGGACTAACCTATTGACATAGTGCCGAGTGCCAGTTGCTATTTTTTGCTTGTTTTTACTTCGCAGAATATCAGTACCAAACGGAGTCTAAACGCAGCAATTTTTTTTGGAAAATTTTACTTCACCAGAAGACACCTTATGGGCCAAATAAGTACCGGAGGGGGGCTCCGAGGGGAGCACAACCCACCAGGGCACACCCAGGAGCCCAGGCGCGCCCAGGTGGATTGTTCCCAACTCGATGGTCTCCCTCACCACCTCTTCGCCCTATAAATTCCTAAATATTCCAAAAACCCTAGGGGAGTCGATATATCAGAAGTTCCGCCACTGCAAGCCTATGTAGCCACGAAAAACCAATCTATACCCCGTTCCGGCACTCCGCCAGAGGGGGAAATCATCACCGGTGGCCTTCTTCATCATCCCGGCAGCCACCATGATGAGGAGGGAGTAGTCCACCAACAGGGTTGAGGGTTTGTACCAGTAGCTATGTGTTTAATCTCTCTCTCTCTCTCTCTCTCTCTCTCTCTCTCTTGTTCTTGATGGCATGATCTTGATGTATCACGGACTATGTTAATATAGTTGGAGCATATGGTGTTTCTCCCCCTCTATCTTGTTGTGATCAATTAAGTTTTCCCTTTGAGATTTTGTTTTATCAGATTGAATATTTTTATAGATTTGAGAGCACTTAATATATGCCTTGCATATGAATAGCCATGGTGACAATGGGGTATTATATTGATTCACTTGACATATGTTTTGGCACTCAACTCGCGGATTCCCGAGGTGACATTGGGGTAATCTATGCATAGGGGTTCATGCACGTTTTTGTCCTTGTTTCTCCAGTAGAAATCTTGGGGCACTCTTTGAGGTTCTTTGTGTTGGATCGAGTATTATGAATGTGAAATTGTTTATTGCGTATCGTATAATTGACTCATGGATACTTGTGGTGACATTGGAGTATCTAGGCGACATTAGAGTCGGTTGATGCGTATCATATGGTGTTATTTTAGTACGAACTCTTGGATAGATCGAACGGAAAGAATAACTTTGCGTTATTTTAGTACAAACTCTTGAATAGATCGAACAAAAAGAATAACTTTAAGGTGGTTCATACCCTATAAACAATTTCTTCTTCTGTTCTCCGCTATATAAGAACTTCGGAGTGATTCTTCATCACACGTTGAGGGATTGCACTAGCGAAAGTACGGACCCTAGGCCTCATCTTCAAGCATTGCAATACAGTTTGTTCTCACTTTTGTTACTTGTTACCTTGCTGCTTTTTATTATTCCTATTACAAAAATCAATATCTACTACCATTACTACACTTGTATCACCATCTCTTCATCGAACTAGTGCACCTATACATATTTCCACTGTATTTGGTGTGTTGGGGAGACAAGAGACTTTTTGTTATTTGGTTGCAGGGTTGTTTGAGAGAGACCATCTTCATCCTACGCATCCCACAGATTGATAAATCTTAGGTCATCCACTTGAGGGAAAATTGCTACTGTCCTAAAAAACTCTGCAGTTGGAGGCCCAACATGAGTCTACAAGAATAAAATTGCGTAGTAGATGTGGCACCCCGGCTCAGAGAAACCGGAATGCCCCGTATTCCAGCCCAGAGATGAAGGAGAAGTCTCTGGAATACGACACTCCTTGACATAGAACAAATCAGCTCTTATTACAAGAATAATAATACAAGGGCCCGATGTTACAAAGAATCACATCAGCACGGCGACACTACACCTGCGATACTACACTTGCTCTATGCTAGCAGCGGAATATTTCTAGCAGCGGAACAACGACGAAGGTGGTGAATCTCCACTCCGCAGGGACTCTGGCTAGGACACGATCTAGCTCACACGGACGGCAACCTCGACAAGCAAGCAAGCAATCATGGTGTCATCTGCAATCTGGCATGACACGCCAGGTCAGTACATTGAATGTACTTGCAAGCTCACAACAACCATAAACATCAAGGAAGACAATAACATAGCATTAAGCAGGTTAATTAAATTAACATCTACCATGATACGACATCAACTACTAAGCATGGTATGAAACTGATATAATACTGATAAATCACCATCTCAGATCTCCATAACCATATCTCTATTGGCTAACCGGCCAAACAATATACCATCTCGATCACCTCGTGATCAATACCAAACAGTGATCATTCCAACGACCACAACCATGACCAACACTTGGTCTCAAATGGTGATCTTTCCGGCGATCACTACCATGACCAACACTTGGTCTCCAACATCATCATCAACATCCTGCCAATCTGTACTGCTGAAAACATCAACATAAATATATATCACCTATAAGTCATTCCGTCATGTGAGTATTGATCAAACGGTGTGACCTAGTACGGACCCATGCCCATGACCAAGGACGAGGCTATCGATAGATTAAACACACACACGCTGCAGAGGTAGCGCACTTTACCCACACAACAGAACCCATGGCCTCGTACTCCCATTCGGGTGGACCAACGACATGCCGACAAAACAGATCTACTACCCTGAAACTCTTCCGGCCACTCCGACTCACCCCCCACTGGGCTAGTCCTGGGTGGCCCCGTGTCTACCAAAGACACAATGACCACCGTAGTGGCCAAAACATAAACGTCCTAAACGGGGACAAAAAGGCACCTAATCAAGATGGGAATGGGTCGACCCGGACCTGGCCTTGGACCTGGCCCAGTGGCCCCAAGGTCAATATGTGAGGCCATGGGCCAGCCGATTTCATCAAAATTTTGTGGCCTCACTGACCCATTGGGTACATGAGGCCGACCCAAAATTCAGCAAATTTTTACATACACTTGGTATCCTCGTGTACTATCTCATCCCGTCCCCAGATCAATGTACTGATGTACACGCCATTAGCTGCCTCATTTCGGGAAAATAATTAGGCCAAACAGCGCACTAGCCCAGGCTATATGTATATGCATGCACGTAAGTGCCAGTCATGAATGCGTGAAGTACACCAACTAATGCCTGTTCGTGCTTCGTTGGTTCAGATGCAGTAACATGGGATACCAAATGGCCTCAGTGACCCATTCAGGCTAATGGCTATATGTATATCCATGCATGTTGTTCATGCTTCATTGGTTCAGATGGGTCGACCAGTCTAACCCATCGGGTCGCACAGTGCCGGCTCCATTGACCCGTATATGATTCAAGGCCAACCCACCTGCCCCATCGGCCTCGACTTTTTGGGCCGGGTCAGTGACCCAACGGGCCGACCCGGCCCATTCCCATCTTGAGCGCTTAACAACAACTAGGGCACACAAGGTTATGTCTGCTTACCGGGCCAGGGTACCGCACGCCCATAACCTTTCCTCGTTGGAGGCACCGGCGAGAGGCAGGACAATAGACCGCATTAGGGCCTTCCCATAAAGGCAAATGTGGTTGCACTGGAAAATCTCGGTTCGGTGGCAACTGACCAACTTAATGACGGAATTTATCCCCAAAATATAACAGGAATGACTGATACTCCGGTATCATCTATCAACCTATAGTCCAAGCCCTAGCAATATCCAACAAATAATCCAATGCTTAATATCATCACCTCAAAATACTACAAGGGTAACACGACACTACTGTCATGATGAATCCGAAAACAATAATCCTACTACTCCAATAACAAGAATAAAGCTATTCGGCTAAGATCCTCATGTAAATATCATCTCTGAAAATAATACTCCAAGCAACAGAACAACAACTAGCATCATGAAAATAATCATACTAACCACTAATAATCCAAAGGCAGCATGATATCCAAAGCAATGCTCCAAAATATAATAACAGATACCATCATGAAAATAATCATAATAGCTGAGGGAGTTCCGGACTAGGGGGTGTCCGGATAGCCGAACTATCATCATCGGCCGGACTCCAAGACTATGAAGATACAAGATTGAAGACTTCATCCCGTGTCCGGATGGTACTTTCCATGGCGTGGAAGGCAAGCTTGGCGATACGGATATGTAGATCTCCTACCTTTGTAACCGACTTTGTGTAACCCTAGCCCTCTCCCGTGCCTATATAAACCGGATGGCTTTAGTCCATAGGACGAACAACAAACATACCATAGGCTAGCTTCTAGGGTTTAGCCTCTTTGATCTCGTGGTAGATCCACTCTTGTAACACACATCATCAATATTAATCAAGCAGGACGTAGGGTTTTACCTCCATCAAGAGGGCCCAACTCGGGTAAAACATCGTGTCCCTTGTCTCCTGTTACCATCCGCCTAGACGCACGATTCGGGACCCCCTACCCGATATCCGCCGGTTTTGACACCGACATTGGTGCTTTCATTGAGAGTTCCTCTGTGTCGTCACCAACAGGCCCGATGGATCCTTTGATCATCAACAACGACGCGGTCCAGGGTGAGACTTTTCTCCCCGGACAGATCTTCGTGTTCGGCGGCTTTGCACTGCGGGCCAATTCGCTTGGCCATCTGGAGCAGATCGAAAGCTACGCCCCTGGCCGTCAGGTCAGATTTGGAAGTTTAAACTATACGGCCAATATCCGCGGAGACTTGATCTTTGACAGATTCGAGCCGCAGCCAAGCGCGCCGCACTGTCTCGATGGGCATGATCTAGCTCTGCAGCCGAACAGTTCCCTGGAGGCCGCACCAGAATCCGCTCCGACCCTTAATTCGGAGCCGGATTCTCCGATCGAGGACGAGTGGTTGGACACCGCCTCGGGGGCTTTAATCTCTACGGCGATCGAGCCGAACTCCATCCCTGTCCTTTGCAAAGACCTCGACTCCAGGGTGCCGGACTCCTCCCCGGACTCCGAACCCTCCTCGCCCTTGCCAATCGAATCAGATTGGGCGCCCGTTATGGAGTTCACGGCATGACATCTTTCAAAGACTTCGCCCTTCGGCGACATCCTGAATTCACTAAAGTCTCTCTCTTTATCCGGAGAGCCCTGGCCGGACTACGGACAGGAAGGTTGGGATGCGGACGATGAAGAAACTCAATGCCCACCCACCACCCACTTCATAGCCACTGTCGAAAGCTTACACGACGTGCTTGATTTCGACTCCGAAGACATCGACGGTATGGACGACGATGTAGGAGACAACAATGAACCAGCACCTATAGGATGTTGGACAACCTCATCCCATGATGTATACATGGTGGATACACCTAAAGGAAATGAAGACGAGGAACAACGGGACGCTCGAAGGATAAATCCTCGGCAGTCAAAACGGCAACGTACACGCCAACAAAGTCCCGCCAACAAAGACCCAGCCATAGAGCAGGGCGAACCGTGGACAATGAACAAGCCATCGAGCGATCGTCCAACAAGACAACCTGATAAACAATCTGTCCCCATGAAGATAACAGTCCAGACGACCTCACGCCGACAAACCATTGGAGCAAATGACCTCCGTAAAAGGCTTGCCGCCATCGCTGCAGCAGCCTGAAAAAGCGTAGGAAGCTCAAAACAGCGGAAGATGCACTCAGGATTAGATGGAGCAAAGTATTCAGCACCGCAGATAAGTACATGACGATGCCGAACAACGAGCTACCCGAAAAGAAAGCTACTGCCCGAATTCGACGAGGAGGCCTTAGATCCCCCATAATTAAAAAGCAAGAAGGCCAGCCGGTCGGATGGACGACCTCACGGCAAAAAGAGAGCGGCGAATGGTGCCGCACACAAGCCAATATACGATCCGCCTAAGGATTCACATCAAAAGGATGGCCCAGCTAGGTCCATCTATGGGCCAAGAAAGCATGCTCTTCAAAGCAATGCAACATGCCAAAATTCCGAAAACCACGGCACACCCAAATATAGGGGCGCCGCACACCCCCTATGTTTCACCGATGGGGTGCTGGATCATGAATTTCCAACGGGATTCAAACCCGTAAACATAGAGGCATACGACGGAACAACAGACCCTGGAGTCTGGATCGAGGATTACATCCTCCACATACATATGGCAAGAGGAGACGATCTCCATGCCATAAAATACCTACCCCTCAAGCTCAAAGGGCCGACTCGGCATTGGCTTAAAAGCCTCCCAGAAAATACGATTGGAAGTTGGGAAGAGCTTGAGGATGCGTTTCGGGCAAATTTTCAGGGGACTTATGTCCGCCCTCCGGATGCGATTTATCTAAGTCACATAACTCAACAGCCCGAGAGTCAGCCCGAAATTCGGAACATGTTCCTTACTAAAAAGAACCAAATAGTCGATCGTCCGGACCCAAGCCTTAGCAGCTTTCAAACACAACGTCCCGAGACGAATGGCTCGCCAGACACCTCGCCAAGAAAAGCCAAGAACAATGGCCGCATTAACAAGCCTCATGACCCGCTTTTGCGGGGAGAAGACAGCTGGCTGGCTAGATGCAGCACCAATAACCGAGTACATCCTAAATCAGGATGGAATCGAAATCACGACGCAGAAAAGATCAGCGCGGAATAAGGAAAATGACCCAAATAGTATGGCGGTCAACGCCGGATTCAAAGGCTCTCGGCGAACAACAAAATACTGCCCTAAAGGATAACGGTGGACGAGCTATCCAACCTAAACAAGATTCGGATAGACTGTGTCAAATACATGGTACCTCCGGAAGCTCGCAAACCATACCCACAGAGATTGTTGGGTCTTCAAGCAGTCCGCCGACTTAACGCCCGAACACAAGGGGCTCGACACACCAAGTGGAAGTGACGAAACCCAAAAGCAGCACTCCGAAAACAAAAACTTTCCCACGGAGGTTAAAACAGTAAACTCACTTCACGTGATCAAAAGGAAAAAAGCGGCGCCCCTAAAAGGCGCCGCCGCACAATCGGTTGTCAAAACCAATCACCTTCGACCATCGTGACTATTCCAATAATATCCGAACGCAGGATGGACTGCCTTGATATTGGATCCTATAATCGACGGATTCCAATTTACACATGTCCTCATGGATGGCGGCAGTGATATAAACCTGATATATCAAGACACTATCCGCAGGATGGGGATAAACCCAACCAAAATTCGCCGTAGCAACACCTCCTTTAAAGGAGTACTGCCCGGCCCATACGCCCTCTGCACGGGCTCCATACTTCTAGAAGTTGTGTTTGGTTCATCCGACAACTTCCGTCGCGAAAGGTTAATCTTCCATGTCGCCCCGTTTAAAAGTAGCCATCAAGCACTATTGGGACACGAAGCTTTCGCCCGCTTCAACGCAATACCGCATTATGCATCTCTAACACTTAAAATGCCCGGTCCACGCGACATCATCTCGTTAAAAGGAAGTATTAAGTGTTACTCGAGCACGGAAGAATGGGAGACTGCCTTGACAGCCCCACAGCTATCCGGCTCTGCTAGGCAAAGAACCTGAATTGGTCATTCAAACCCCGGACACGGCTAGACGAGTCCGGCGCCTACTAGCGGCATACCCCCATACGAGGGGCCGCATGCATGTATAACAAGAGACAATAAAGCTCCATTTTATTCACTCCTTCGAATCGTACTTTGTTTATTTAATATTAAGTACATTTTTCGCACGATCCTTTTTCTTTTAAAACTAAGTTCCTCTCTTTTACAGATGAACAACGTGCTACACCCGTCGAGGATACGGCACAACGGAGACACAGTGCAGTGCAAGAGGGACCCGCTGCAAGGATTCTTTTCAGATTAAGACCCCGCGTAAACCTTTTTCACTGTCTCTTGTTGATATACATCCCCGGTTCCTTAATATAACCGAGGAGGAGGCTGGTGCTTTGGCATTGGCCGCACTAGAATTTTTATGCGTGCACTGACACCAGGGCTTAGGGCATTATTCTGCCCATTTTCATAAAGACCGAATACCTTAGGGAGTATTCGGCGCCTCGAGAGTTAGGCCTTATATGCATCAGCTCGAATCATGTCTTTGGTCAAATGTTGGGTTGCCTGCTCCTGTGTTTTGCTGCCTTACGCCCGCTTTCACGGCTGATGCGGCACCAGGAGAACTATCGCGATTGTGCCCCGGTTCAGCCGGGCGAGCACCTCAGTAGAGAAAGCCGAAAACTGACTATCATGATATAGCGAGAGACTAGTCAACCACTCGATGACTCACAGGAATGTTTAGAATTCCTCCGCATTAACGAAGGACCGGTTTTCGGTCGTGCACATACGCACTCGAATTCGGGAGAGTGCGGTGCCCCTGTGGGCTATATAGTAGCCCCACCTCGAACTCCTATGGCTAAGTGAAAGTGATAAAGCGTTATAGTCCGGTTGCCTGGTTTGCTAAGCTATCACCTCCTTAACAGGACCAAGACGTTGGATTAAGTGTGAAAAAGAGCTTTTTTTTTGCAAACACCCCCGCACTATGTGCGTGGGGGCTGAAGCCAAGGACTGCCATCTTTTAGGTTATATACACATATACACAAACGGCCGCACAGGGAGTAGTTTACTACTTGAACGCACAAGTATAAAAAGAACTTATATTACATTGAAACATTGTTTTCATAAAACATACATGTCATTTAAACATAATATCCTTCGAAAGCATCGCCTCTATTAAACGAGCGCTCGACAGACTTCTTCAAAGTAGTGCTCGGCGGTACTCGGCCTCTGTCCAATCTCGGGATGCAACGTCGGTGGCCTTCATCTCTGCCAAGATGTCTTGACACGGGCAAGAGCCATCCGCTCCCTCAATACATGCCGATCGCTTCATCGCGTCGACACGCGACACCGCTCCAAGAAACTGCTGCATTAAACCAAAATAGCTCTTGGTGGGGTCCGTCCGCCACAAGTGAGTCAAGACATGCTTCATGGCAAATCCGACAATCGATTCAGCTCGCCCATTCGCCAACCGATCGGTCAGCGGCAGAGGACGCTCCGGACTATGGAATTGCGACCAATATAGCTCTTCCCTTCTGTGCCCCTTCTGGCCCCGGAAGTGCTCAAGCGTCCACAGCGCTCGCCGCCAAGTCCAGATAAGCATCCTCTGAACTCCACAACTTATCTAATCGAGCATACTTTGATCCGTATATTTCCTCCAGCGAAATGGTTTTCCAATCGCAATTGCCCCACCGACTTAGCTCCTCCTTGGCAGCTCTCAAAGCCGATCGGGCATTCTTGGATTCGGCGGCGGCCTTTTTAGGCCCTCTTGTTCCATCGACATTCTTTTTCAAGAACCTCGCAGCGATCGGTAGTATTTCTCAACTTTTGGCCATATCGCCATCTCCTCTGCTTCGGCAAAGAGCAGCCCGTTCAGCTTCTAGCTCTTCGCCGCCTTTACAGCCGCCGATTACTAATTCTGGCTTGCTCTTTCGCTCGGCGAAGTTCTGCTCGCAGCTCCTCCACAGCAGCGCACCATCTGCATTAAGCATACAAATAGTAAGACATGGGCGTCAAGCTCCCTCACAAGGTGTCCGCATAGGGGTCGCATACCATGTGACTCGTCAAACCGCTTATTGACCAGCGATGTCCGCATCCGCCTCGTCAAGTTGCCGCTTAGTTCGGCATATTCAGCAGTCCGGCTGGCCTCGGACGCCCGCCACCTGTTCAGAGCGGCGATATGTTATATCGAGATTTGATCCTCGGCACATTGTCAATTTTGACAACATACCGAGTCTCGAGGGCTACTATCTATACATGGCGATTTTATATGCATAACTGCTGAAGGTACATTATTTTTGCGTATTTCAAACCCCGTCAAGAAGCTTCGACGGCTTCATGCAATCCGCTCTCTGCGGATGCAATTCTTTCAATCACCGTACCCATTAGAGCACGGTGATCTTCGAGATAGCCGCCTCGAAAGCAGATCCTTCACTCCTCCGACCGCACACCGGTTGGCGCAGGACCTTCCGCCCCCGCCGGACTTGGGGGAACCCTCCGCGACGACACCTCCGGGTTGTCCGCTTCACATGAGGGTGCGACAGGTGGCGGTGTTTCGCTCTCCATCATCTCCGGACGAAGATCCCCCGAAGACGAGCTCTGCTGGGAAGGGCTGAGGTCCGAACTACAAGGTACAATTTCGGTTATCTTCATAAATAAATACAGGGATGTTCCTTATTTACAAGACCCCTTCTTTTTTACTTACGGCTCACTGGAGGGCTGATCCCCTCAGGGAAATAATGCGGCTGGGTTACTTCCCAGCGCCGGACTCTCTGCCGAAGATTCCCTTCCCTTCTTTGAGGCCTTGACCTCCGGATCTTCTGAAGCGGTCCTCTTCTCTCCTCGGAAGGTGGGACTCCTAATCCCTCTTTCCTTGATATCCTCCTTCGCGGAGGCGGTTGCTTCCCCGCTCCCCCCTTCGCCTTCTTCAAAAGGCGCGACCTTCAACATCTTGGTCAACATGGGATCCGGCGTGGTCTCTGGGAGGGGAGCCGGACACCTTATTAACTTTGCCTTGGCTATCCACTCCTGTTCAAGAAACGGCTCCTTTAAAGGACATATATATATGAAATAAATGAATGAACAGCTTGTCCGGTTACAGGACTACTTACTTGAGTATCTGGGCGATTGCAGCTTAGTCCTGCGTCCTCGGTCAAGTCCGGACACTTCTCTTGTGGTCCGAAGAACAGTTTATACATCTCCACGGGCGTCGTGCCCATAAAATTTTGAAGAGCTCCTGGTCCTTCTGGATTGAATTCCCACAAGCGGAGGGGGCGACGTTTGCAGGGCTGAAGGCGCCGGATCACCATAACCTGCGCCACCGCAACCAGATTGATCCCTCTTTCCTGGAGGTCTCGAATACGGCCCTGCAGCAGTGGAATGTCCTTGGACGACCCCCAGTCGAGCCCCTTGTTGACCCATGATGCCAGCCACTGCGGTGGACCCGAGCGGAAGGCAGGGAGCGCCGCCCATTTGGTGCCCCTGGGAGCGGTGATATAAAACCACTCCCGTTGCCACAAGCCAAGCTATTCTTGAAAAGAGCCCTAGGGCCATGGAGCATCAGCACATTTGCTTATGACCCCACCTCCGCACTCTGCTTGTTGCTCCTTGATCATCTTTGGCTCCACCTTGAAGGTCTTGAGCCGCAATCCAAAGTGGGGGGTAATATGGAGGAAGGCCTCACATACGACAATGAATGACGAGATATCGAGGATGGACTCCAGATTCAAGTCATGGAAATCAAGCCCATAATAAAACATGAGCCCCGCACAAAGGGGTCCGCTGGAAGCCTAAACCCGAAGGAAGTGGGACACGAACACCACGCTCTCGCCGGGCTCAGAGTGGGAATGACCTGCCCCGAGCAGGCAGCCTATGTGAGATCTCGCCGTTAGATACCGGCGCCTCGCAGCTTTGGCACATCTTCTTCTCGTGACGGAGGAAGACATCCATCGACCATGCTGGTCGGAGCCGACATCGCCGAAAGTCCGAAGCACCTGAATCAAGCTTTGGGTGTTGGAACTCAAGCGCGAGGCTAACTCGATGGAGGGTGTAAAGAAGAAGAGGGCCTTGGTCTCATTATAAAGAGCTTGAATACCAAGAGCCCACCCCGTGGTCGATTAGGACTCGCCTTCGATAGAGAAGGCAGGCCAACGGGCATGGTTGGGTTACCCACGTCCGTATTGATGAGAATCCCGGAATAAGGGGGCACGATCTACGCTTTGATAAGACGTGCCAAGGAAACCGCCTCGCTAAACACGCTGAGGTGGAACAATAAAAAACGATTCATATAAAGGCCTGGCCGTGGTGTGATGTCACGCCGCGGAATACGCCAGCAGATCTGTGCAAAAATTATTCTCTCTACGGTGTTATGTGGAACTTGTTTTGCAGAGCCGGACACTATCCTTGTGTTCAAAACCTTCTATGAAGTATTCGGAGGAGGAACCCGCCTCGCAATGCCGAAGACAATCAACGCGCCGGACTCATCGTCATTGAAGCCTGGTTCAGGGGCTACTGAAGGAGTTCCGGACTAGGGGGTGTCCGGATAGCCGAACTATCATCATCGGCCGGACTCCAAGACTATGAAGATACAAGATTGAAGACTTCGTCCCGTGTCCGGATGGGACTTTCCTTGGCGTGGAAGGCAAGCTTGGCGATACGGATATGTAGATCTCCTACCTTTGTAACCGACTTTGTGTAACCCTAGCCCTCTCCGGTGCCTATATAAACCGGATGGCTTTAGTCCATAGGACGAACAACAATCATACCATAGGCTAGCTTCTAGGGTTTATCCTCTTTGATCTCGTGGTAGATCCACTCTTGTAACACACATCATCAATATTAATCAAGCAGGACGTAGGGTTTTACCTCCATCAAGAGGGCCCGAACCTGGGTAAAACATCGTGTCCCTTGTCTCCTGTTACCATCCGCCTAGACGCACAGTTTGGGACCCCCTACCCGAGATCCGCCGAGACACCGACAATAGCCATTAAGAATCCAAAGGCACAAGTCATCCACATAATCATCGAAACATAAGTCCTAGAACTCCAAGCAATATCATGGCAATATCAAGATCAAAACAATACTCCGGGAAATGGCATGAACAAATCATACATAGCTAATGCAATATTTTAAACAAGTTCAATTGAAT
Organism: Aegilops longissima; assembly: GCA_021605205.1. NCBI lineage: Eukaryota > Viridiplantae > Streptophyta > Magnoliopsida > Poales > Poaceae > Aegilops > Aegilops longissima. Next base: position 174,054,181 of record CM038682.1, read on the forward strand.
AAACCATGTCACTGCATTGCAATCATGCAAATGGAGGGTGTGGCTTGCCTGCGGTGGAAGAAATCACCGGAGAAAGTGCGAGAAGCTCGCGGAAGGAATCGCCGGAAAACGTTCTCTCTCGAAAGGGGATGATTAAATGCAAGGGGAAAATGGTCATTTACAGAATGTTAACACATGGTGAAAATGATACCAACAGAACGGGCTCGACGGAACAAAGAAGTGGGCTTTGGAATCACCTCATTTGGAGTTGGGAGTAAAAAGATATGAATGTTTTTCTGCCAGGGACATATCTGTAAAGAAATCATCACAAACAGGCCTGCGGCTGGAAAAACCGAATGCACCATTCTTAGAAATACGCTTTCCAGAGAGGAAAGCGCATTCTGGACTGAAGAAGGAGCTGAACACGCCTTCGATAAGGGAAAGCGTATACCCAGGAGTACGTCTCCACTTATCCACGTCAGTGGTGGCGGGACCGTGCCTTGGTCTCGCTGACACGTGGGGCCCGCCACCTCTTCTCTCTCCTCCTGGCCTTCTCCTTCTTCTCCCCCGACGCTGCACGCAGAGCAGAGGAGAGGCCGCCGGCGCCGGTGCTTGCTCCGGCCACTCGGGCCACCTCGGGCGGAGCTTGGACCGCTGGAGTGCTCAGGACGGCGAGGCGGACCTGTCCCTCCAACACCCGAACGTCTGGGAGCATCGGGCAGGTCGGGACCATGGTCGCGGCAGAAGGGAGCTACGGGCGTCGACGGGCTCACGGCCATGGGTGCTCCGGCGAAGCGGGGAGGGGCTAGGGAGGCTCAGGGGTGGTGGTGGAGACCTCTGGTGGTGATGGAAGGCAAGGAGGGGGACGGCGTTGAGTGAATTTAGCCGAGCATGGCCAGTGGCCATGGTGGCAATGGTGGTCGAGGAGGGCGGCTCGAGCTCTGGAAAAAGGTCAGGGGAGGCTAGAGGAGGTGCAGGAGGCCAGTGATGAAGCAACACGGGGTCGGGGTGGCCTTATATAGGCGGGGGAGGGGTGGGCCGTGCTGGCGCCGCGGCTGACGCGTGCCCACGCGCATGAGCTCGGAGGTAGACGACGATGGAGGCACATGAAGAAAGCTCACGGGGAAGAGGCGTCCAAGGGAGCGCAGGGAGGATGACAATGGCGACGAACCGAGCCAAACCGCCACTGTGCGCCCATGGGCACGCGGCGGCTTGCGTCGGTGAGGAAGCTGCCGGAGGGGCAGCAGGGTCCAGGTGATCGGTGACGACGAGAGGAAGACAATGGACATGCTCACGCGCACTAAGACGACGAGGGGGAAGAAGATGAAGCAGAAACGGTGCCCTGGACGCGGCCACTACGCACAGAGCGCGTGAAACTATATGCCAGCTGCGCGGTCACTACAGGACAACGCACAAGAAGGGCACGGGGGGACTGCAAACCTTGTATGTGGTGAAGTCCTTCCAAGTGAAGTTTCAACTGAGGTGAAATGGTAAGAAATGGTGTTGTGGTTAAATGGTAATCAAGCTCTAAAGTTTACTGCAGTAAACTTGGACGAGCAATGCTGATACACAGACATTTGATTGGGGTCAAAGGAGTTGTCTGGGAGGTTTAACTGAGGAAGTACTACCATACTGGGGAGTTTGGCAGGAAATGGACCAAGATTAAATGCACTTGCTTTGCAACTGCATAATCTGGTCAAGAAACTTGACCAGGAAGGTTCACTCATATGGAGTGTCAAATTGAGCTCAAATTGGGCAAGGCAGAGTCATTTGGTCCTATGAAGATTCTCAAAAGGTCTCATACCAATTGGCCAAGCCAAACTGGTACTTGCTTCACAAACATCTCCTCTGGACTGAAACTTGCAAAAATTCTAGAGGAATAATGGCTTGATGAACCATGCCCAAAATGGGTGTAGGTATGTTATATGGATAATAGAAGGCCTAGAAAAATTGGCAGCAAAATGGAGCAAGATAAAATATACTTGCTTCACAAACTGAAATTTTGGACATAATCAAAGAATTGAAGATGAACTCACATGGAGGCGTGATATGAGCTCTACTTTGGTGGAGGTCTATGATATGATGATATGAGAGATCATGCAAAATGGAAAGTCATTTGGATATGCCTATCTTGCACCTCCTTCACAAAGCTTCTTTATGGATAGAAACTTTGGAAAATCATAATTAAATAATTACTAAGCAAAGGAGGTTGCATTTTGGCATGTGGCAATGGTATGGACAGGAAAAGATGTCCAAGGAGTTTGAGGTCAATTGGGAAAAGGAAAATAGCACTTGCTTGACAATGTGCAATTTAGGGCAGAATAGGGAATGAATTATTTGAGCATGATGATAAACATGACAAATGAAATATTTTGCCATATTTGAGAAAGATATGCCCCAAACAATTAATGAGAATTATTTGGGAGTTTTAGGAGTGATGGAAATAAAGGTTGCTTCACAACCTAGGGCAATTTGAGTTATTCCTTTAATAGAAAAGGAATATTCCCAATGAAAAGAATATTGGGATTTGGGCTAGGATGAAAATGACAGGGTGTTCGGAAGAGTTTGGGTATGACAAGCCACTCTGGAAACAAAGAAGAGGGCATCTTCTTCAGTTTCCAGACCACAAAGCCACGGAAAAAGAAAACTCAAGAAAAAACCTAAGAAAAACAAAAGAAAAAGAAAGGGCCAAAAAATCTGGCTGTCACAAACCTTACCCCCTTAAAGAAATCTCATCCTCGAGATTTGGTTGCTCAGGGAACAAGTATGAAGATACTGACTTAAGGAAACCGTTTCCAACTCGGGTATCCTTTTTTCTTATTTTCGTTCCCATTAAATTTTTATCTGGCTGGTCCTGGGGTGGTTTGCTTTAATATATCCGTATTCTGACAGATCTCTCCTTGCTTGTTCATGCTTATACAGGCTCCAATTTCTTTTTTAGATCTGCTGACTTAGCTGATTGTGATGATTCTCACGACTGAAATTTATGTCGGTCTCACAAATCCAAGAGTGATTTCCGCTGGGTGTGTCATCCGGCACTGACAATCTTTCATGAATTGTTGATCAGATTTTTCTAGTGGACACCCAAGCTCTAACTCCTTGCATTGGGTTTCTCCACTAAATGCAGGTCCTTCGGGTTCCAAATAGTGAGTTGGGTCATAACCGCTTTCCTGACAGATTCTGGCTTATCGTGGAAGTTTCTGAATCATCTTAACTGGTTCCACTGTGTTGAGTATCAGATCCATACCAAATATTTGATTGTCGCCTGTCGTGGCTAGCATAAGAGTTTGACCTGTATGATAATATCTGCAGACTTGACTGATGGTGGTTCTCCACCACGCGGGTCCTGCAACAATTTTCATACCTGCATCACTGGTCTTGCTCCTTCATTATTGTTTCCTTGGTATGGATCCTTAGCTGAAAGAGCTGGGTCATATTGCTTCTTCGTATCACCATAGGTACTGTCGGTGCTATTTTTTGGCAATCGTAGCTTATCCTCATTTTTCTGACAGGGTACCCCATTAAATGGCAGGTTCAACACCCCTCAAGTTTTGACCGCAGGAAAATGATCATCCAAACCTTTGCAAGAAATCGGCAAATAAATCAGTAGCCACCAGAACGGTCTTTACAACTCAGATCTGGGACATTACTGAAATACGTCAACCACGGCTCAAGACGGCTGAAAAGCAGCTCAGAACATGAGACCGGGTCGATAAGAAGAAGGTGGCAGCTCCCTAAAATAGCCAAAAATCAGCTATAGGGCTACTGTCAGAAAAAGAAACTCAACCGATGTACGGGACGGCCAAAAGCAGCTCAGAACCCATGACAGTCGTTGTAGAGAGAAATAAAAATCGGCATCCACCCTTGGTAACTCAAAATAGCTTAGATCACAGGTGTGGTGCCGTCATTGGAGAAAAAGGGGACAAGGCCTCATCAGGATCATTTTCTAGGTTCATAGGTACTTGTATTGAGCTCATTGATGTCGTCAATCCTCATAATCCTTTGTCACACTGCGGCGTATACTGTCTTTCTTCTCTTAACAATCCTCACGTGGTTGTCAGATCCTCATCCAAGTGACTTGTAAAATCTTGGTGGTATCCTCACATATATATATATATATATATATATATATATATATATATATATATATATATATATATATATATATATATATATATATGAGAATCGATTCCCGAGACAGACGTGCATTCTGACTGATTCTTGCTTTTGACCAAAATGTTGCGGATCTGATTCTTGGGATTCAGTGCCATATGCAATTCAATTTATAGTGTACTACCTTGTACCAATGTCTTACTGAGGAAGATTGGCTGGCTTGTGCTCGAAACTTTCATCAGACAACTTGCTGAAGAAGACTGGGTATCATGCTTCAGATGCTTACCCCCTTAAAGACTTTGCTGGGGAAAGACTCAGTACCTTATGCCGGGAGCTTTTGCGGTTGCTTACTGAAGAAGGCAGAGTACATTGTACGGGAAATCATCCATGTATCGTACTGAGGAAGATAGATGAATCTTGCATTGGAAGCTTCTCGGGTATCTTGCGAGGGAAGATTGGGTTGCTTACACCAGAAGCTTCTTTTTGTGATATGCAGACCGATTTCCACATATATAACCATCTTAATATTTTTGTTATTGATTTCTTGTATGAAACGGGTTTTGCAGGACTATCCTCCTTTTTGAGTACATGCCATATTTTTCCTTGCTTCCAGGTACATCGGGTTCCAAAATCATCCTCAACAAAAAGTTAAACATGTATCTGAGCCATACCTTTGATAATATTCTGTCAACCTTGCACACAATTTATCTTCTTGCTGATTTGACCATTTCTGCTATGAGGAGTGCACGCTGAGGGAGATTTGACACACAGTAACATGATCCGATATCCCCCAATCTGAATGCAGTCAGCTGAGAATTCCATACTGTTGTGAGGAGTGCACGTTAATGCAAACTTTATACTGACATTCCATCCAGGATTTCTTTTGTATTCAGACGAGCTATTTCCAATTTCACTGCAGTCTGCTGACAATTCCATTCTGTTTAGCTGAATTTCCAAATATATGCATTTCTTGCTGACTCTTCGGGTCCGATGTCGGCTGACGAGCAACTTTAATAGTGGAAAATTTGTAACACTGAAGGCCCAAAGAAATAAACAAAAGAAATGACTAAACCAAAAGCACACAAGCATACTACTAATATAATTAATCAAGCAATCATCACATATTGCTGCTACTCACACCATAATATGCATGCACACCTAAGCACACAAATCGCGCAGAAACTCCGGTATTACGGTCTAATATGATGTGGCGGTGTGCACGAAAATTATATCCATGTGTGGAAGGAGTTGGCATAACCGAAGCTACACCAAGCACTGGTTGAACAGTAGCTGGATCTAGATGGATACACAAGTGAGGACGGACTTGACGATCAAGTAGCAAGACACAAAAGTCACGACCACATCATCATCAAACGTACGAAAGGGATTTGTACACGTCCAAAGAATAGAATGACTGGGTAGGGTAGCGGTGGAAAAACAAGGCTCGCTGGCATTGCCCTTTTCTGATAACCAAGATCCGTAAGGGTTGCCAGAGGGACGAGATGGATGGCATGATTCGGGATAGAAACAAGTCTATCACGAAATAATATGGGTGGGTGGCGGTAAAATATACGCGATACCTGAGCATAACTCCTGCAAATGGTGTCTGGAACTCTGGGTACCAGGGCATCACTCTGCTGGGACAGAGATGACGCCGAACACCAAAGAGTAGACATGCTAAGAAGGAGGGTGCTGGCGGTGGACCGAGAATGATGCCACCTACACTCACAAGATTAACTGTTAGTGACAAAATAATAATCTATATGCATGCTATGCGAGAAACAAATGGAACAATCAAGTGCAACAAACCAACTGGGGTCTATACAACCGCTTTCTAACATTCGCGCGGGCTAGGGCCTCCTACAGCCAGACCTGCTCTGATACCAAGCCTGTGGCACCCCGGCTCAGAGAAACCGGAATGCCCCATATTCCAGCCCAGAGATCGAGGACAAGTCTCTGGAATACGACACTGCTTCACATAGAACAAATCAGCTCTTATTACAAGAATAATAATACAAGGCCTGATGTTACAAAGAAGCACATCAGCACGGTGACACTACGCCTGCGATACTACACTTGCTCTATGCTAGCAGTGAAACAACTCGTAGCAGCGGAATACTTCTAGCATCGGAACAACGACGAAGCTGGTGAATCTCCACTCCGCAGGGACTCTGGCTGGGACACGATCTAGCTCGCACGGACGGCAACCTCGACAAGCAAGCAAGCAATCATGGCGTCATCTGCAATCTTGCATGACACGCTAGGTCAGTACATTGAATGTACTTGCAAGCTCACAACAACCATAAACATCAAGGCAATACAATAACATAGCATTAAGCAGGTTAATTAAATTAACATCTACCATGATACGACAACAACTACTAAGCATGGTATGAAACTGATATAATACTGATAAATCATCATCTCAGATCTCCATAACCATATCTCTCTTGGCTAACCGGCCAAACAATATACCATCTCGATCACCTCGTGATCAAAACCAAACGATGATCATTCCAACGATCATAACCATGACCAACACTTGGTCTCAAACGGTGATCTTTCCTGCAATCACTACCATGACCAACACTTGGTCTCCAACATCATCATCAACATCCTGCCAATCTGTACTGCTCAAAACATCAACATAAATATATATCACCTATAAGTCATTCTGTCATGTGAGTATTGATAGAACGGTGTGACCTAATACGAACCCATGCCCATGACCGAGGACGCGACTATCGATAGATTAAACACACACATTCTGCAGAGGTAGCACACTTTACCCACACCACTGAACCCATGGCCTCGTACTCCCATTCGGGTGGACCAACGGTGTTATGAAAAAACCGATCTACTACCCTGACACTCTCCAGGCCACTCCGACTCACCCCCCACTGGGCTAGTCCTGGGTGGCCCCATGTCTACCAAAGACACAACGACCACCATCATGGCCAAAACATAAACGTCCAAAACGGGGACAAAAAGGCGCCTAACAACAACTACGGGCACACAAGGTTATGTGTGCTTACCGGGCCAGGGTACCGCACGCCCATAACCTTCCCTCGTTGGAGGCACCGGCGAGAGGCAGGACAATAGACCGCATTAGGGCCTTCCCATAAAGGCAAATGTGGTTGCACTGGAAAAGCTCGGTTCGGTGGCACCTGACCAACTTAATGACGGAATTTATCCCCAAAATATAACAGGAATGACTGATACTCCGGTATCATCTATCAACCTATAGTCCAAGCCCTAGCAATATCCAACAAATAATCCAAAGCTTAATATCATCTCCTCAAAATGCTACAAGGGTAGCACAACACTACTGTCATGATGAATCTGAAAACAATAATCCTACTACTCCAATAACAAGAATAAAGCTATTCGGCTAAGATCCTCATGTAAATATCATCTCCGAAAATAATACTCCAAGCAATATAACATCAGCTAGCATCATGAAAATAATCATAAAAACCACTAATTAACCAAAGGCAGCATGATATCCAAAGCAATGCTCGAAAATATAATAACAGATACCATCATGAAAATAATCGTAATAGCCACTAAGAATCCAAAGGCACAAGTCATCCACATAATCATCAAAACATAAGTCCTAGAACTCCAAGCAATATCAAGATCAAAACAATACTTCGGGAAATGCCATGAACAAATCATACATAGCTAATGCAATATTTTAAACAAGTTCAAATGAATAAACCATGTCACTGCATTGCAATCATGAAAATGGAGGGTGTGGCTTGCCTGGGGTGGAAGAAATCACCAGAGAAAGTGCGAGAAGCTCGCGGAAAGAATCACCGGAAAACGTTCTCTCTCGAAAGGGGCTGATTAAACGCATGGGCAAAATGGTCATTTTCAGAATGTTAACACATGGTGAAAATGATACCAACAGAACGGGCTCGACAAAAATAAGAAGTGGGCTTTGGAATCACCTCATTTGGAGTTGGGAGTAAAAAGATATGAATGATTTTCTGCCAAGGACCTATCTGTAAAGAAATCATCACAAATAGGCCCTCGGCTGGAAAAACAGAACGCGCCTTTCTCAGAAATACGCTTTCCAGAGAGGAAAGCGCATTATGGGCCGAAGACGGAGTGGAACACGCCTTCGATAAGGGAAAGCGTACACCCAGGAGTACGTCTCCACTTATCCACGTCAGCGGTGGCGGGACCGGGCCTTGTTCTCGCTGACACGTGCGACCCGCCACCTCTTCTCTCTCCTCCTGGCCTTCTCCTTCTTCTCCCTCGACACTGCACGCAGAGCAGAGGAGACGCCGCCGGCGCCGGCGCTAACTCCGGCCACTCGGGCCACCTCCGGCAGAGCTTGGACCGCCGGAGTGCTTAGGACGGCGAGGCAGACCTGTCCCTCCAACACCCGAACGTCAGGGAGCATCGGGCAGGTCGGGACCATGGTCGCGGCGGAAGGGAGCTGCGGGCGTCGACGGGCTCACGTCCATGGGTGCTCCGGCGAAGCGGGGAGGGGCTGGGGAGGCTCGGGAGTGGTGGTGGAGACCTCTGGTGGTGATGCAAGGCAAGGAGGGGGACGGCGTTGAGTGAATTTAGCCGAGCATGGCCGACAGCCATGGCGGCAATGGTGGTCGAGGAGGGCGGCTCGAGCTAGGGGAAGAGGTCAGGGGAGGCAAGAGGAGGTTCAGGAGGCCAGTGATGAAGCAAGAAGGGGTCGGGGTGGCCTTATATAGGCGGGGGAGGGGTGTGCCATGCTGGCGCCGCCGCGGACGCGTGCCCACGCGCCTGAGCTCGTAGGTAGTAGACGATGGAGGCACAGGGAGAAAGCTCACGGGGAAGAGGCAGCCAAGGGGGCGCAGGGAGGATGACGACGGCGACGAACCGAGCCAAACCGCCACTATGGGCCCCTGGGCACGTGGCGGCTTGCGTCGGTGAGGAAGCTGCCGGAGGGGGAGCGGGGTCCAGGTGATCGGCGACGATGAGAGGAAGACAATGGGCATGCTCATGCGCCCTAAGACGACGAGGGGGAAGCGGACGAGCAGAAAGGGCGCCCTGGACGCGGCCACTGCGCACAGAGCGCGTGAAACTGTATGCCAGATGCGCGGTCACCACAAGACAACGCACAGGAAGGGCACGGGGGGACTGCAAACCTTGTCTGTGGTGAAGTCCTTCCAAGTTAAGTTTCAACTGAGGTGAAATGGTAAGAAATGGCATTATGGTTAAATGGTAATCAAGCTCTAAAGTTTACTGCAGTAAACATGGACGAGCACTACTGATCCATAGAGATTTGATTGGCGCCAAAGGAGTTGTCTGGGAGGTTTGACTAAGGAAGTACTACCATACTGGGGAGTTTGGCAGGAAATGGACCAAGATTTAATGCACTTGCTTTGCAACTGCATAATCTGGTCCACAAACTTGATCAGGAAGGTGCACTCATATGGAGTGTCAAATTGAGCTCAAATTGGGCAAGGCAGAGTCATTTGGTCCTATGAATATGCTCAAAAAGTCTCATACCAACTGGCCAAGCCAAACTGGTACTTGCTTCACAAACATCTCCTCTGGACAGAAACTTGCGAAAATTCTAGAGGAATAATGGCTTGATGAACCATTCCCAAAATGGGTGGAGGTATGTTATATGGATAATAGAAGGCCTAGAAAAATTGGCAGCCATAATGGAGCAAGATAAAATATACGTGCTTCACAAACTAAAATTTTGGACAGAATCAAAGAATTGAAGATGAGCTCACATGGAGGCATGACATGAGCTCTACTTTGGTGGAGGGCTATGATATAATGATATGAGGGATCATGCAAAATGGCAACTCATTTGGATATGCCTAGCTTGCACCTCCGTCACAAAGCTTCTTTCTGGATAGTAACTTTGGAAAATCATAATTAAATAATTACTAGGCAAAGGAGGTTGCATTTTGGCATGTGGCAATGATATGGACAGCAAAAGATGTCCAAGGAGTTTGAGGTCAATTGGGAAATGGAAAATAGCACTTGCTTGACAATGTGCAATTTAGGGCACAATAGTGAATTAATTATTTGAGCATGATGATAAACATGACAAATGAAATATTTTGCCATATTTGAGAAAGATATGACCCAAACAATTTATGAGAATTATTTGGGAATTTTAGGAGTGATGGAAATAAAGGTTGCTTCACAACCTAGGGCAATTTGAGTTATTCCTTTAATAGAAAAGGAATATTCCCAATGAAAAGAATATTGGGATTTGGGCTAGGATGAAAATGACAGGGTATAGGGAAGAGTTTGGGAATGACAAGCCACTCTAGAAACAAAGAAGAGGGCATCTTCTTCAGTTTCCAGACCACAAACCCACGGAAAAAGAAAACTCAAGCAAAAACCTCAGAAAAACAAAAGAAAAAGAAAGGGCCAAAAAATCAGGCTGTCACAGTAGACATCTGTATGCCATTTTTTAACAAGGCCATCTTAAGCTGAAATGTGTCGTGCGCCTCCATGCACTGGTTCGCTCTATGCATGATGTGAGATCTTCCCTAACAAGGGATGCACTGATCATAATTGGAAGAAAACAGTATTTAGACATTTTCAAGGAAACTTCATATAAGCAAGCAATAGATAAGCAGAAACATTAGTTGCATTATACCATACCACCCACTCCAGAAAGTCATCTTGGAGATCTACACAGATTTCCTTGCAAGTGAGGTTAACCTTGTGCCATCCACCTAGCCTGCTGTCGCCACACCATGGGCATGCTCGTTTTGTTGTCTACATTGATCTTTAGAAATTGAATAGAAAGTACATAGTTGATGCCACTGATGTCGCTTGAAGCTACTTCTGTATTTCCCCAAAGAAGAAGGGATGATGCAGCACAGCTGTGGTAGGTATTTCCCTCAGATATGAAACCAAGGTTATCGACCCAGTAGGAGAACCAAGCAATCACAACGTAAACAACCACTACACACAAATAACAACCACTCACAACTCGACGTATTAAAGGGGTTGTCAATCCTTTTCGGGGTACGGCGCTTGAAGATAGGCAAACAGAAGTGAGATAATTTTGTAGTAAATTGATAGATCGAATGCCAAATAAAATAAATAAAGAAAAATTGCAGCAAGGTATTTTTGTATTTTTTGTTTAATAGATCTGAAAATAAAAGCAAGCAAAAAGTAGATCGCAAGCAAATATGTGAAGAAGAAGACTCGTGGGCCGTAGGTTTCACCAGTGGCTTCTCTCGAGAAAGATAGCAAATGGTGGGTAAACTAATTACTATTGGGCAATTGATAGAACCTCAAATAATTATGAAAATATCCAGGCAATGATCAATACATAGGCATCACGTCCAAGATTAGTAGACCGACTCCTGCCTGCATCTACTACTATTACTCCACACATCGACCGCTATCCAGCATGCATCTAGTGTATTTAGTTCATGGAAAAACGGAGTAATGCAATATGAACGATGGCATGATGTAGACAAGATCCGTTTATCTATATGGCGGTACATATAGATCTCGTCTTTTTATCCTTAGTAGCAACGATACATACGTGTCGGTTCCCTTTCTGTCATTGGGATCGAGCACCAAAAGATCGAACCCACTACCGGGCACCTCTTCTCATTGCAAGATAAATAGATCAAGTTGGCCAAACAAAACCCAAATATCGGAGAAGAAATACGAGGCTATAAGATATCATGCATATAAGAGATCAAAGAAACTCAAATAACTTTCATGGATATAAAAAGATATGACTGATCATAAACTCAAAGTTCATCAGATCCCAACAAACACACCGCAAAAAGAGTTACATCATATGAATCTCCAAGACACCATTGTATTGAGAATTTAGCGAGAGAGAGAGATAGCCATCTAGCTACTAACTATGGACCCGAGGGTCTACAAGGAACTACTCACGCATCATCGAAGAGGCACCAGTGGAGGTGGTGAACCCCATCCGAGATGGTGTCTAGATTTGATCTGGTGGTTCTGGACTCTACGGCGGCTGGATGAATATTTCGTCGACCACCCCAGGCTTTGTGGAATATTGGGGTATTTATAGACCAAAGAGGCGGTCCGGGGCCCCCCCGAGGTGGTCACAACCCACCAGGGCGCTCCTGGGCCTCCTGGCGCGCCTTGGTGGGTTGTCCCCTCCTCGGGACTCCCCCAGGTGCTACTAGGGCCCAACTTCTTCCTTCTGGTCCATAAAAAATCTCCGTAAAGTTTCATAGCATTTGGACTCCGTTTGATAAGGATTTTCTGTGATGTAAAAAACATGGAAAAAACAGCAACTGGCACTTGGCACTATGTCAATAGGTTAGTACCAAAAAATGATATAAAATGATTATAAAACATCCAAGATTGATAATAAAACAACATGGAACAATAAAAAATTATAGATACGTTGGAGACGCATCAGCATCCCCAAGCTTAACTCCTGCTCGTCCTCGAGTAGGTAAGTGATAAAAAAAGATCTTTTTTATGTGGAGTGCTGTCTATCATGTCATATCATATTATTTTCTTTATAGCATGGACATTTGGACTTTTATATGATTCAAGGCAATAGTGTAGTTTTGACATAATAATTTAGATACTCAAGCATATCAACAAGCAACCATGGCTTTCAATATATCAACACTAAAATAAGTTATCCCTAGCCCATCATGCTCAAAAATTGATCCATTCATGAAACACACTCGAATATTAACTACACCCAATACTTAAGTACGATCATATTGCCTCCTGGTTGGTGCTATTATAAGAGAAGATGGAGACTCAAATTTCAAAATAAAAATTGCATAAAGTAAAAGAAAGTTCCTTCGTAGAGGGAAGTAGGGATTTGTAGAGGTGCCAGAGCTCAAAGCGAAAAACTTAGAGATAAAAACATTTTGGGAGGTGTATCCATCCCACCAACGAAAACGACTGAGTTCCGAACAATTTCCATGCTAGGTATGCCATAGGTGGTTCCCAAACAGAAAATAAAGTTTATTCCTTTTTCCACCATACTTTCACTTTCCATGGCTAACCGTATCGACGGGTGCCCTCCATACCAACACTTTCCAAGGAATTTATTATTTGACAACATAAAGTAAATTCAATTTTTCTGCATTTTGGGACTGGGCATCCCTAATACCTTTGCCTTACTCTCATGCAATGACAAGTGAATAAACACTAATCTTGAGAACAAGACATCTAGCATGGAAAATATTAGCCACCCGTTACCGTTCCGTGAGCGAAACAAACATATAAAAGAGAAGTTTATTTTGAAAATTAGAGATGGCACATGCAAATTTGCTTAGAACGGCAAAAGAATACCGCATATAGGTAGATATAGTGGACTCATGTGGCAAAACTGGTTTAAAGGATTTTGGATGCACAAGTAGAGGTCATACTTAGTGCAAAATGAAGGCTAGCAAAATATTGGGAAGCGACCAACCAAGAAACGAATAATCTCATAAGCAAGCATTAAGCATAATTAACATCGAATAATGCACCACAAGTAGGATATAATTTCCATTGCATGATTATTGACTTTTGTGCAAGCATAGGGAATCACAAACTTTAACACCAATATTCTTACTAGAGCACAATTACTCACCAACATAACTCACATATCATACCATCATATCTCAAAACTATTACTAAGAATCAAGTTTATTTTGTCCAATGATCTTCATGACATTTTTCATTTCTTTATCCTTCTTGGATATCTATCACTTTGAGACTAATTTTCATGTGTTGCTTTTCATAAGTTCAAACAAATATAAGTGAAGATCATGAGCATAACAAATTTTCTTTCTCTCAAAATAATTTAAGTGAAGCGAGAGAGAATTTCTTCAAATTTTTACTACGTCTCAACTAAATCTAAGTGCATCAAGAGATCATTTCTTCAAAAATACTAAGCACACCGTGCTCAAAAAGATATAAGTGAAGCACTAGAGCAAGTCCAATGCTCGTAAAAATTTAAGTGAAGCATAGAGAGCAATTCTAACAAGTCATGACATAATTTTGGCCCTCCAAATAGGTGTGTCCAGCAAGGATTGATGACTTAAAACACAAAATAAAACAAGCAAAGACTCATATCATACAAGACGCTCCAAGAAAAACACATATCATCTGACAAATAAAAATATAGTCTCGAGTAAAATACCGATGGTCGTTAGAAGAAAGAGGGGATGGAACTCGGGGGCATCCCCAAGCTTAGTTGGTTGCTCATTCTTGGATAATAGCTTGGGATGCCAGAGCATCCCCAAGCTTAGGCTCTTCTATCCTTTTTTCATCCATCGTAAGGTAACCCAAAACTTGAAAACTTCAATCACACAAAACTCAACAAAACTTCCGTGAGATCCGTTAGTGAAAGAAAGTAAACCACTACTATAAGTGCTGTGTCAAACCAATTCATATTTTGTTTTTGTATTATATCTACTGTATTCTAACTTTTCTATGGCAAAAAATCATCAATTAAAACCATATAGCCATCAAAATAAGCACACAACACAAAGAAAACATGATCTGTCAAAACAGAACAATCTATAGCAATCTGACTTAAACGAAAACTTCTGGAACTCCAAAAATTCTGAAACAATAGGAAGACCTGAAAAAATTGTATATTAATCTTCTGCAAAAAGAATCAGAGCAAAAGCTCTTTCTGATAAAAAATGAGAATTAATATCGTGAGCGCAAAGTTTCTGTCTTTTTCAGCAATATCAAACAACTATCACCCAAGAAGATCCTATCGGTTCTACTTGGCACAAACACTAATTACAACATAAAAACACAATCATAAAAGTAGAATAATTTTTTTAACACACAAGAACAGAAAGCAAAAAGAAAAAAGAAAATTATTCATTGTGCTGCCTCCCAACAAGCGCTATAGTTTTACGCCCTTAGCTAGGCATAAAGCAAGGATCTAAGTATTGTCATCCTTAGTTCGAGATCCAGAAGATGCCCTCATGATTTATTCGTAAGGTGGCTTAGTTCTAGTTCTAGGAAAGTGTTCCATACCCTTCCTCAAAGGAAATTGGAACTTAATATTGCCTTCTTTCATATCAATCACGGCACCGATAGTGCGTAAAAACGGTCTACCAAGAATAATTGGACAAGATGGATTGCAATCAATATCAAGAACAATAAAATATATGGGCACATAATTCCTATTTGAAAAATAAGAACATCATTAATTCTTCCCATAGGCTTTTTAATAGTAGAATACGCCAAGTGCAAATTCAAAGAACATTCTTCAAGATTAGTAAGACCAAGCACATCACATAAAGACATCGGAATTTTAGAAACACTAGCACCCAAGTCACAGAAAGCAGAACACTCATAATTTTTAATCTTGACTCTGATAGTAGGATCCCATTCATCGTGCAATTTTCTAGGAATTGAAACTTCTAATTCCAATTTTTCTTCAAGAGCTTTCATCATAGCATCAACAATATGTTTAGTAAAAGATTTATTTTGTTCATAAGCATGGGGTGAATTTATCATGGGTTGCAACAAAGAAATACAATCAATCAAAGAGCAACTATCATAATTAAAATCTTTGTAATCCAAAAGAGTGGGCACATCACTAGCTAAAGTTTTGACCTCTTCAAACCCACTTTCATCAATTTTCTCAATAAGATTTTCACCCTCCGAAATATTGGACGCATTCTACCTAAAGCTGACTCTTCTCCAGTCCCTTTTTCATCATTCTTAACTTTACTAAACAAGGAATCAATAGAAGAAACACCAATTAAAATAAGATCCTCATCATCTTTGCAAGAATAATCGCTAGAAAAAGCTTTCTCTAAAAATTCTCTTTCAGCTCTAAGCATCGCTGTTCTTTTCTTACTTTCATCCATAGAAACATAAAGATATTTAATTGATTCATCCACTTTAGGCACAAAAATTTTCATCTTGAGATTTTCCACATCATGAGCAATTCTATCAACACTTCTAGACAAATCATCAATCTTATTCAACTTCTCTTCTATGGAAGTGTTGAAAACTTTTTGTGTGTTGATAAATTCTTTAATATTATTCTCAAGATCAGAGGTATTATCATTATTATAAGATTGATTTCCATAGGGATTACCATAATTATTAGAGGAATTACTAGGAAAAGGCCTAGGATTAAAATTACCTCTATAAGCATTGTTGTTGAAAGTATATCTAGAGATAAAATTCACATCAATGGCATCACTAGTTTGCTCAATCGAAGTAGACAAAGGCATATCATTAAAATCAAAATGAGCACTTTTAATAGCAACCAATTTCTTAAGAGCATCAACTTTATCACTCAAAGAAGAAATTTCTTCAACCGAATTAACATTTTTACTAGCAGGAGCTGTTTCAGTATGCCATTGTGAATAATTTGCCATGATATTATCAAGAAATTTGGTGGCTTCACCCAAAGTAATCTACAATACATAAATAGTTCATCCCCACTATCCTATTTCTCTTGACATGCAGCCTATCCACCTTATCACACATGCCCCACAATTCCACCTCATCAAAAAAATTCAGCAAATGAACTTAGTACACACTCATCCCCAGGCCGTTTTCTCTTCCGTCCTCTACAACAGACGAGACATTTTTTTCTCGAAGGATTTTCCACTACATCGCTTCCAGATCCTTTTCCCCAAACGTCCCCATCGCGTCTGTTACTTCTTTTTCCGCACGAGCTTCTTTTATTTCCCATTCAATGGATTACAATGGGAGATAAACTGATCGGCCTCGCTCTCTCAGACTCTCCGCCTCTCGAATCATCTTCCTTCCCCTTCCCTCACCCATCTCCTTGATCTCCTTCACCACAAAGCTCGCCTATTTTCTGCAGGTCTCCTGTTTCTCGAGGATAAATTCAGCAATCGCCAAGATCGACACGATTGCGCGATGTCGTCCTCATTGTCCACCGTTGTTCAGGATCAAAGCTGCCGCCCACCTCGCGACCAATGTTGTCACCACCATCCTCTACCCCTGAGGATCCCAGCCACTGCACAAGGTAATTCACATCGTCCGCTGCATCTTGATGGACTCCTACATCGCTTAGGAGCCTATCCCCAACTGCATGCCAGGAGGAAAAATCTTCTACACGGCGTTCTTAGGGAACCATTTTTGTGTGCCATATCTTCCAAGTTTATTCATGTGCTCTCAGCACTGATGGAGGATACTTTTATCTATTACCGTCAAGCATACCAAATCGATTTGCCAATAAGGACCTTTATTTGTGTGCCATATCTTCCATGTACATATTCACGTGCTACTCAATACTGATGGGAGAACACATTTATCTTAGAAAGTTGTAATGCAGGCAAATAGTTATTGGGCTTGCAAGGTTAACTGCTCAATCCATTGATACAATTTAGCATCTACAACGAAATCACAAGGTATCGCTTTGGTCATATATTTTCTGCTTGACATTTTTAAGCCTCGCTACTGTTGTTCATATGTTGTGACCATAAGCATTCTATTCTTTTAATATATATCAGCCTATACAATTGTTGCTACGAAACACAATTTTCAAATATGATTTTCAGCGATATTTACTATTTTCTGAAGTTTTACATGTCACCAATCACCGCCTCTACTTGAGAAATGCTTGCACCTAAGTTGGGCTCCAGGTCAAGGCGATGGAGTAGCTGAGAAATGACCATGCTTACTCTGCTAAATCAACATCTGGGCAGGGTTTCAGTTCAGCCTTTGCGCTAGATCAGCACATTTCACAGTTGTTGCCAACAGGGAAATCAGTTATTTGGTGTTCAAGATCTGTAGATTTTGGTCCATTAAAACTTCTACTACTTCCTATTCTGTTCCTAATTTGATGTGCTGAAAATGCAGACTTGGAGCAGTGTAAGGAGATTACGACAGTCCATGTATTACATACTCAGGGTGTTCCTTAATTAGAAGTTTATTTCAACATCTTTGTTAAATACTCGAGCATTATCACTTACCATGGGACAAAGTATTATGGTAAGCACATTAGCCTATGGTGATGTTGATGCAAACTGACACCGAGCTGTTGCTAAGATGACGCACAATAGCATTTGTCCTTTTCTTTTTGTACCTCTAGATATTTGATTTACAATTTGCTGCAGAATTACAAGCTAGAGCAATCTCTCAATTTTTATAAGGGTGATTTCATCGAAGAATGTAATGTCAGACAACCTATAATCTTCAATTTTAGGATAATATTTTGAAGATAAAAAATCATCACTCAAGTATGATGTTATTTATACATTTAGCACTTTTGCTTCGCTCAAGCTGCCAAACCTCCTATTTCAGTGACTAGAAATCATCATACATCACCATCACAACGTGTTTGTTTTCCTTTTCTTATTTTATAACAAGCTATTTTCTCTATGGTCTAGAGCGCTTATCCTTTCTCTTAAGATGCTTGGCCCACAATGTCCCGCTGCAACGCGCGGGGTATCATCTAGTTTCCATAAAAGTTCCACCTGCGGCGGAATCTAAAATTCAATCCCGCATAAAATTTTGTATGATCATCCAAAGATTTAACCCATGAGTTGGGCAATTCCTTAGCATCATTTTCATCCTTTTCGAAGATTGTGCAACATGCTCATGTTCAAGTTACTTGAAATTCATAATCTGGATTCTAAGGGAAATAATTTTCGTGGGAGGAAAATACTTAGTGATAAAAGCATCTTTGCACTTATTCCAAGAATCGATACTATTGCGAGGCAAAGAAGAGAACCAAATTTTTACAGAATCACGTAAAGAGAACGGAATAATTTCATCTTTAACACATGATTGTCCACATCTTTTTTATTTTGCATATCGCATAATTCCATGAAGGTATTAAGATGGGATGCGACATCCTCATTAGGAGTACCGAAAAATTGGTCTTTCATAAGAAGATTCAGTAAAGCAGTATTAATATCACAAGTCTCCGCACTAGTGGCGGGAGGAGCAAGCGGAGTGCCACTAAAATCATTGTTGTTGGTACTTGAGAAATCACAAAACTTGGTGTTCTCTTGAGTCATGATAACCACACAACAAGATTGCACTCAAAAACAGATCCCGCAAGAAAATGACGAACAGACAAGAGAGGCGAATAGAACCGTTAATTTTTTTGAAGTGGGGGAGAGGAAAACGAGAGGCAAATGGAAAATAATGTAAATTGCGAGGAGATGAGATTTGTGATTGGGAACCTGGTTATGATGAAGATCCTCCTCGGCAACGGCGCCAAAAATTCCTTTTGATGTCGCTTGAAGCTATGTTGGTATTTCCCCAAAGAGGAAGGGATGATGCAACACAACGGCGGTAGGTATTTCCCTCATATATGAAACCAAGCACTACAAAAAAAAACACTTCCATGATGATACGTGTTTGTCACTGTAGGTCACGTTTTCTGTCATGCATGTAAATCCATGACAAATTTATGACAGAATCAAGATAGTCATACATGTGCTGTCGTAGAAGTGTTCCATGACATTACCAAAATTATCATCATGGAAGTGTCCACTTGCATGACGATAAATTGTGCGTCACAGAAGTGCTTCCGTCAAGGGTGACCAACACGTGGCACCCACCGTAACGGAATGCCGTTAAGCTATCGGGTCCGGTTTTGGATCCGATAACCCGTTAACAACCCAGACCAATGGGGATTTTCCACGTGTAAAATTCTGATTGGCTGACGGAAACACGTGTCACCTCCGTGTTGGCACAGGTGTCACCCATCCAATGGGCGAGATGCGCCTATGATATGTTGACACGTGGACCGGCCCAAAAGTGGCCCATCAAGTTTAAATGGGCCGGCCCAACTAAAGGCCTGCAAGATTTTGCGGACCATAATGGGCCGGCCTAGCTAAAGGCCCCCGAGATTTTGCGGGCCATAATGGGCTGGCCCAGCTAAAGGCCCACAAGATTTTGTGGGCCATAATGGGCCGGCCCAGGTAAAGGCCCACAAGATTTTGTGGGCCATAATGGGCTGGCCCAGGTGAAGGCCCACGAGATTTTTGTGGACCATAATGGGCTGGCCCAGCTAAAGGCCCATGAGATTTCGCCGACATTAATGGGCCGGCCCAGCTGTAGGCCCACAAGATTTTGAGGACCCTAGTAGGCCGGCCCATTAACTGGCTGCCATGTTTTGGGCCAAATGTCGGGCCATATTTGATCTGGTCCATTAATGGCCTGCCACGTTCCGGGCCTAACAATGGCCCATATGAGATCCGGCCCGTTAAAAGCCTACCTTGTTCTGGGCCAAATTACGGCCCAGATCAGGTCCGACCCTTTAAGAGGCTTTGTGCTAAATTATGACCCATATCAGATTCGGCGTGTCAATTGGACGCTACGCTTTTGGGCCCACTTGCTAAAGGCCCATTTAGTAATTCAGCCTGATATTAGTTTCGGCCTGTTAAGGCCCCGTTTAACATTTCGGCCCTATATTAATTTCGGCCTGTAAAAAGCCCGTCATATAGTTGGGCCTAACTACGGCCCGGTTTGCATGCGACCTGCTCACAACTGATAATATGATTGGGCCAAACAAGGACCAAGACAATTTTGGCATGTTAAAAGCCCGTGATTTGATTGACACAATCATGGGCCAGGGTCCATTTCGGGCTTCTGCCGGCCCGTGAGCTGTTCGGCACGTTTCAGGCCCAACCTACTTCTCAGCCTTCTAAAAGCCCATTGAGTTTTCTTGCAAAAAATGGGCCGGCAGTTTACTCGGCCTATTAAAGGCCCAAATATACTAGTGGGCTAGTTTACATTTAGGCCTTCTAACGGACCAAGATGACGGGGCCCATGATGCGGATCCTACATTGTGATTGCATGACGGCCCGATTATGTACCGTAATTTTACGGTTTGGCCGGTTTACTGCGAAGACATGATATATATACAGTAAAATAACTGCAGCATCGTGAATAAGAAAAAACCTAGACTATACAATAAAGAAATTACGGCATATTACATCCACTAGGCATCAAAGTTTGCCACTATGATAATAAAGCACAAGCAAACAGCAGATTACATACACGGGGCATCAAAAATCGCCACCGGTGCAACTAAACACGCCGACAAAATAATATACAAAACCAACAACACTTCAATAGAGTTCAAGAAAGGTTAGCCCTGCTGGGGAGCTGCAGCTCAAGCAGCTGAGCAAGCTGATGAGACTGCGCTTGTTTAACACTTATATCCTCCTCACTCTGAAAGATAAACAAGCGGACAGATGATAGGTTTTGCACATAAAAGTATCAAGGTCTTGACAATTCATCACATTTCTTCTTGATTTAATAAAGTGACACAGTTTAAAATTGCATTAACACAATATGGTATTGTTCAGGTCAAGACATGGCAGGAAATGACATTGTGAAGGAGTTGGCAGCTTGACGACACCACTCGATTACAGATCAAGAACTCATAAGTATGAATGGTTAGTGTGCTGTCAATTTATCCCATTTCAGATTGGCAAATAAAGAGACGGTTTAAATATTAGTAGAATGATATGACATTGTTCATAGTTAAGACATTGCAGAATATGACATTGTGATGTAGTGGGTAGGTTCACCACACCACTGGATTACGGATCAAGAACAGAAGCATACATGTAGTGCAAAAGAAGATCACTTGCTCTGTGTAGTTTAATTTACATGGTATGAAGAAGGAACTTGGTTGTACAACTGAAAACTTAAATTGAGAAGGACAAACTTTTGTTTATGAACTACATAATAAACATTAAACATGCAATTTAATGCAAACACCAAAAATAAACAGTTGTTGCAGTCATGCCTAACCAAATATACACAACAAAGTTTGAAGTCTTGAGAAGGACAAACATACATTATTGGTGAAGGCAGGCTCTATAAAGCCCTTGTCCATGCTGATGGGGGGAGGGCAATTCAAGAAGTTTACCACCGAATCTTCTTCATAAGCATTACCTTTATTCTACATTTTGTTAAGAGTAAATATAGTTGTGACAATACAAGAAAAATGGAGAATATTTAAAATAAGATGAAGAGTGATGCTACATAACCAAGTAGCTATAAATGTAAGTACAGCGATGCAGGCAAAAGGTACAACCAAGAGCAATGCAGAGCTAAACTTCTTCAGTACCATTGGTGTTGTCCAACCTTATGGTAAGAGTAAATATAGATCTTATGTGTAGAAAATCAAGGTCAAAGGAAAATAAGCTGCAGAGTGATGGTACATGAAAAATTACCTGTCAATATAAGTACACTGATAAAGGACAGCAGGTACTTACAAGAACAATGGAGAGCTAAAAAATTTCATTGGCGTTGGATATATTCTACACTAATGTAACCATTCATACAGATCAGATAATTTGGAGCGAACAATTGATAAGCAAGCTATCATTCATACTGCTGTCACATAATGAACCAGGTATGTATGCAAGTACAAAGGATACAGACAACAGTACTAACAAGAGCAAAGCAGCGGGCAACATATTTGCGATATCCTGTCGTTCTTTTCAAACTGAATTCTTTTTCGAGCAGATTTCCGCAAAAAGATCCGTAATGCACATGCGGAAAAGTAGAAGTTCAAATTGTCATGCGATATCATATACAGACCTCATCCTCGAACGAGACCAGGCATAACAAGGTTTTTCAATTCAATGTCTTCTAAATTTAGCACAGAGACTTCACCGAAATTCGCTTATAGACTTGCCATCAAAGTGTGATTTCCTCGGTAACACCAATACTGCTGCAATGCTTCCTTGAAAAGCGCAAGCAAGCTTTGATCGTCATGACTATCCAGATTGACCCTCACCTACTTACAACAATGTAATGTAAATCATTGATGTGTTCAATCAGCAGAAAACATGAAAATAATCACTACTGGAATCAGCTACTTTGCCATCTGCCAGCTCTTTGCCGTCAGCTAGCACCGCAAAGAAGCTCTTTGCCATCAGCTACCCAAAAGCAGACGGCAAAGAATTGGCTGATGGCAAAGACTTTCTTTGCCATCAGCCAGTTCTTTGCCGTCCACTAGCAGACGGCAAAGATTCTTTGCCGTCGGCTAGCAGACGGCAAAGAGGGAAAGCGGACGACAAAGGGGGCGGACGGCAAAGATTTAACATATCTAACGGCCACGCCCCACCCGGCCCCTCTCTCTCTGTTTCTCTCCCTGATGTTCACACGCCCGCTGCCCTCACCACTCGCCGCCGGCCGCCCCCCACCCCGCCGCCCCACCGCCCCCGCCCCATCGCCATCGCCGCCAGCTGCCACCGCCGCCCACCACCCGACACCCCACTGCCCCGCCTGTCGCCCCGCCACCTCTGCTGTCTCGGTGCCGCCTGCCCCCCGCCCCATGCCCCATCGCCTCGGCCCGGCGCCACCGCCTCAGCCGCCTCCCCCCCTCCACCGCCACCTCCTCCACCGCCCCGCCTGTGAGAGCTCGACCTCCTCTTTTTTCTTTTTTTTTCTTCTGTTTTTAGTTTTAGGTTTATGTTTAGTTTATATTTAGTTTTAGTTTTAGTTTTAGGTTTAGATTTAGTTTTTCCTTTTTTTCTGTTTTTTTAGTTTTAGGTTTATGTTTAGTTTAGATTTAGTTTTAGTTTTAGTTTTAGATTTAGGTTCAGTTTTAGGTTTACTTTAGTTTTAGGAAAGAAGAAGAAGAAGAAAAAAAGAGGAGAGGAGGAGAAGAAGAAGAGGAGAAAGGAAAGGAAGAAGAAGAAGAGGAGGAGGAGAAGAAAAAAGAAGAAGAGGAAGAAGAAGAAGAAAAAAGAGGAGAGGAGGAGAAGAAGAAAAGGAAAAAGGAAAGGAGGAAGAAGAAGAAGAAGAAGAAGAAGAAGAAGAAGAAGGAAAAAAAGGAAGAAAAGGAAGAAAAGGAAGAAGAGGAAGAAGAAGAAAAGGAAAAAAAGAGGGGAAAAAACCCGACCCGACACGGCACCCCTACCCCGACCCGGCACCCCGACATGACACCTCGACCCCGAGACCCCGACCCCGACACCCCGACCCCGAGCCTGACCCGACACCCCGACCCCGACACCGACACGGCACCCCGACCTCGACCCGACACCCCGACCCCGAGACCCCGACCCCGACCCCGACACGGCATCCCGACACCGACACGACACCCCGACCCCGACACCTCCCGAAAAGGAGTTCTTTGGCCTTCCAGAGGCCGACGGGGTCATATATTTGTGAATTATTAGTTAGGTCATATATTTTTTGATTTTGTTATGAAAAACATCATATATAATTGTGTTGATCGGGTAGTTTTAAATGTGTAGTTGTTTCATCGCTGCGAGGTTTGGTGTTCGACGACCTCGCCGCGCGCTTGACGAGCTCTGCCTCTTCGCTCGTGGGTGAGCGCAAATGACATGTCCTCCTCCCCATTAATTATTTGATCTATTCCGATGAAACTTGATAGCTAGCTATATATGTGTCTTGAATCATCAAGATCGTAACCAATATGTGTCTCCCGCTCGAAGCGCCATAGTTATAAATATCCATGCATTTGCATATTTATAACCTTGATTCTTTCAATTGTCCAACGCTATCCATGGATAGCCGGTATGTAGATTGGGTTCGTTTTCCCATATGATTTGCTCGATTCGACGCATAAATTTAAATCGCTGCCTCCCCCCGTTGTTCTCGGGTACACATCCTCTCTGCTTATTGCGTAGACGTGTATCGAGAGAACAGCGGGAGGTGCTGCCAAATTTTATGCGTCGGATCCGGAGCATAGCATGGGAAAATGAACCCAATCTACACATACACGGGTGGGATTAGGACCTATCATTACCTATTAGAGTGTAGGTTGAATGGACGTAATAAAATTGACAAAGTAGATCAACTGATGAATATATACATGGTGAATTACATATATAATTGTTGTGTGTCCAGAGCTCGAAAGTCAATATGAGTGATCGTGCGTGGATGTATACCGTCACACCGGTCGAACAAATGGAGCGCTGAATGGTTCACAAAACCAAGGGGTTTGTGCAAGCCGATTTGCAAATGGCCGAAGAAACCTGGTGCCCCTGCTTCTGTAAGCGGCAATTGGGAAAAGAGGATGAGGCTGAAATGGGCAAACACCTGCAGAAGAGTGGTTTTACGCCCGATTATACGGTGTGGACATTTCATGGTGAGTCTGCCTAACGTGACCGAGCTGAGGTGGATCATTGTCGCACCGACGCAGCATGGTACCGGATGGAAAACATGGTGCAAGACTATGATGATGCTCGGATTGGACGAGGAGATGGAGGAATCTGCAAAGGCCTTCAATGAAATGTTGGAGTCTTCAAAACGTCCGCTCCACGAGCACACCGAGCTTTGTCGGTTGGATGCCATCTCACAAGTAATGGCTCAAGGCTCGATTCAACTTGGGCAGAGAATGCTATGACGCAATTATGACAGATTTGGACGCTTTCTACCCAAAGGCCATGTAATGCCCGCAAACCTGTACTAGTCGGACAAAATCCTCCGTGCAATCAAGATGCCCTATGAGAAGATATATGCCCGTGAGAAAGGATGTGCCTTATTTAGGCTTGACTATGCGGACTTGAACTATTGTCCCATTTGCAAGTCTTCCGTATATTGTGGTAGACAACGGTATGGGTGAGAAGACACGCACCAAAATCCCGTTAGTGTTCTTGGTATATGCCAATTGTACCAAGACTTCAACGCCTTTTCATGGTCAAGAGACGGCCGACAGATGACATGGCACAAAACAGGCAAAAGAACCGAACTAGATGCGATGGGAATCGATGATGGTACACACATCGGATGGTGTTGCGTGGAAAAAGTTTGATGAATTACATGTCGACAAAGAGGCAGATCCGAGGCATCCTCGAGTCGGCATCAAGACGGATGGGTTCAGTGTGTTTGGTATGACGGCAGCCCAATACAGCTTGTTGGCCCGTATTTGTCTTTCCACTCAATCTCCCCGGACAGATTATGCAAAGAAAGACCATTTTCCGACGTTGATAATTTAGGCCCAACTATCCGGGAAAAATATGAATGTGTACATGCAGCCGCTTAGGATCTAATAGCAAGAAGCCCGGATAATGGCTTCAAGACATATGACGCCTATAGCAAACGGAACTTCATAATGCGTGTCTGGTACATGTACTCGACGCATGACTTGCCGGCATATGCGCTATTCGTTGGCTGATGTGTGCATGGAAGGTTCCCGTGCCCCACATGCAAGGGAGCTCTTGAGTTCCGTTGGCTTCAGGCCGATCGCAAGTTTTCTTGCTTCGACATGCATAGACAGTTCCTGGATCCTCGCCATAAGTTCAGGAAAGACAAGAAGAACTTCATCAGAGGTAGAGTTGTCAAAAACTCTGCATCACCTGCATTGATAGGCCAACAGACCCTGGATCAGTTAAACGCTCTCAAGCTAGATCCACAACGTCCAGGGTACTTCAAGGGGTATAATACTAAGCACGCGTGGACTCAGAAAACATGCTTATGGGATCTGCCTTACTTCAAAGACCTCCTTTGCCCACACAACATCGACGTGATGCACACTGAGAAGAATATCACCGAGGCACTTTTTGGTACATTGTTCGGCATAGATGGGAAGTCAAAGGATAATACTAAGGCTAGAGTCGATCTGGAGGCGCTATGTGATAGGCCGTTACAAAACATGAAAGAACCGAAAGGAAAGCAGAACTGGACGAAGCCAAAGGCATGGTTCAATCTTGGAAGGCCAGCTATGAGGGGAATTATCTTGTGGGTGCAACATCAGTTGATGTTCCCCGATGGGTATGCAAAGAATCTAAAGAGGGGAGCGAATCTTGAAAAATTGAAGATATTTGGTCTCAAGAGTCATGATTGGCACATATGGATTGAGCGGGTAATGCCAGTGATGTTGCGTGGCTTCATCCCTGAGGATGAATGGCTAGTACTGGCAAAACTCAGCTATTTCTTCCGTGTTCTTTATGCGAAAGAATTATCGCCTGGCGTGCTAGAAGAAATGGAAGAGTTGGCGCCGGAGTTGATCTGCAAGTTAGAGAAGATCTTTCCACCGGGCTTTTTTAATCCAATGCAGCATTAGATTTTGCATCTCCCAACCGAGGCAAGATTGGGGGGGCCCGTGCAAAATCGTTGGTGCTACCCAACTGAGAGGATGGAGAAGACGCTCGAGAAAAATGTAAAATAAACGAGAATTGAAGCATCGATGGCTGAGGCATTCATCACAGAGGAGGCGGCAAACTTCGAAACAGCACACTACTGAAACCAAAATCATCATTTGCATAATCCAAGCCTCGGTACAATGTCGACGACCCTAAAAGGGTGGATCAAACCTCAGCCTATTCAAAGGGAATCTCGCACCAGCTAGTGTTTCACATCCAGTATCTTTGGATAACGAAGAATGGCGGACCATTTCGTTGTATATCTTCAACAACCTGATAGAAGTGCGGCTGTACATCGAGTAAGTTCTTGGTACATTGTTTCGCAACTTCTATTTCCTTTGAACTGCTCTTATTCCTGGATATGTCATACAGTCGATACGTCGCCATATTCTCCTATGGAGCGGAGATCCAAAAGGATTCCGTTGAAGAGTATGAGCTTCTCGCAAAGCAAGGAGGCGGCTATCCCGGTTTCATCTCTTGGTTCAAACAAATGGTAATTTCTATTAGACAATTTCATTTCATCCGCTAATTTGTGCGTAATGCAACAATCCTTTCATATTAAACTTGTAGGCTAATTCAGAGTCTATGGATGCCGAATTGAGACAAGTCGCTAATGGTTTTGACTATAAGGTCCGTTCATTTGACAAGTACGACATCAACGGGTATCGCTTTCGTACCTATGGCAAAGAGCTATCTATGGCCGACTGAAAGTCTACAAATTGTTGTGTATCTACTATCGGCGAAGGAGGTACCGAGTATTATGGGAGAGTTGAAGCAATTTATGAACTTCTGTTCCATGGTGAGAACCCACCGAATGTCGTAGTCTTCAAATGTTATTGGTTTCAGCCGAAGGAGATTAGAAGGACTCATGAACATATAGGGCTAGTTGAAATCAACCAAAGCACCCATTTAGATATTCCTGATGTCTATATTACGGCTCAACAAAGCACCCAAGTATTCTATCTACCGTGGGCCTGCCAAACTAATCCAAATCTGAAAGGTTGGGATGTCGCTTTATGAAGTGCCGCCACGCATAGACTTTCTCCCCAAAGGAAGAGGATTATGAACCTCACATTAACCCGCACACATATGGAGGAGAATTCTTCCAAGAGACACGTCTTTCCAAAAAGCGCTTCAAGAACCGCTATACTTCACCCCAAAACATTGAAGTAGACAGCGATAGTGAATCCGACATCACCCCTGGAGGAGGAACAAGAAGAGCCGAACAAGAAGAGGTTATCGCGGATGACCTGTCAATGCTTGACCAATTACGCCAAGGTGGCCTTGCACATGTTGATGCCAATGAACCCTATGAGCCCATCATTGATTATAGTGATGATGGTGATTATGCATTTATTGATGATAATTGGTCAAGATTATTAGTAGTGTCGTATTCAATTTTTTATGTTGTACTTGATGATGATACACTTAAGTGATATACATATTATTATTCATGTCGGTACTTTTTTATGTTGTACTAATTTCGCTTATTCTTTGTCATGGCAGGTGTTGAAAGATGGTGGGCGCTGGTCGGGCGCCCGAGGCCCCTTCTTCGCTCGGGCGCGGGTGCGAGGTCTTCCATTCCACACGCACCTCTCCACCGAAAGTTGCTGGACAAGATGGCGACACCGCTGGGCCCTTCTTCGTCAACGCGGTGCCCAGCAGGGACGAGGTAAGAAGAAGAGAGGAGGTGGAGCACGTGGTCGCGGAGAGGAGGTAGGGTGACTCTTACGGTGCCTTCCTCGCCGCCGCCCCAAACTGTTTCACCCGAGCACGTGATCGATAGGGTGGACTCGTCGAGGAGGAGGCTACAGGACTCGTCCACGAGCCTCCGTCCACGGGTCTTCGGCCACGAGCCTCGGTCGACGGCCTTCGCCCACGAGAGTTGGGCCCATGATACCCCGGAGGAGCACACGCCTGGATGGGGTACTTGGTCGGGTCACCGAGGAGCCGAGTGGCTATGCTGATGATGGCGGGAGCCGAGTGGCTATGCTGATGATGGCGGGGAGCCGACTGATTTTGAGGAGGAGGGGGAGGCGGGGGGCAACGTCTACCAGCGTGGTGCTACATGGCTCCCGTCCGTGCCGGGCGACCATGAAAGCAGAGGTGGTTGATTTTCCCTGATGGGGAGAGGTAAGTGCATTTAATCTTTTTGTACCTTCTGCATTCACGTTTCTTCAAATAACTAATGCGTTGGCCTTGTCATGCTGCACGAGTTGGGACCACCATGAAAGTGTCCGCCGGCCCAACTCCGTCCTTGGAGTTCTGATTCGGCAAAACTTCCCGGGGTTTGTCATGTTGCCTGGTGAGGGTCGGCTTCCAGAGGTTGGATTGAGTTGGGAGCACTACTTGGCTGCCCCGGCCCCGCCGGGTGAGATTATCGACGGTGGTGATCAGGAAGTTCTGGGTAATTTCTCCTTTACACAATTAAAAATCTTCAACTAGCTAGTTATTAATTGTACTAATCAATATTGTCTCATTTGATTGCAGACATTCTACAGGTGTGAGGAGGGATACGAGGAGGAGGCGGCAGATGTTATCGACAAGGAGTGCAAGCGCCTACTTCAGAACTTATGGCATGAGGTTTGGGTGCAGGCTGTTCGAGACTACTACGCCGGGCGTGGTATCAAGAAGCCCAAGCAGGAGTGCCGCGATAAGTTCTTGAGTAAGGAGCAGTACATGAAGGTAATTCTTAAGGCCTTGTACTTACTTCCTTCATTTAGTAATTCATAGCCGCAGCGCTGAAGTTTCTATTTGCTAACTTAGGCCCCTCCGAGATTGGTGTGCGGATCAGATGGATTGTTGGGAGGTGTTGGTCAATGCGTGGTGCTCAAAAGAATGGTGGGCCACCAACAACGAGGCCAAGGACAAACGTGCCCAAATGGAAGGTGTGCCACACCACCAAGGCAGCTCCAACTTATTTCAAGACGCAAGGAACTGGGTATGTGGTTTGCTTCATGATTCATGCAATTCATTCATCATGCTAGCTTTAGCCATTTAATTACTAATTTACTTTGTTTCTCTCTTTCAGGCACGCTGCAATAAGGCGGATAAGGTGCCAGAGGTGTACGACCTGTATGCCATGGCCCACACTGGCCCTTCAAGAAAGTCAAGGCATTCTCTGCGTCTGACCTCGATAATCCAAAGAACTTCACCAACATCTCCGCCCATGACAAGCTCGTGCAATATAGAGATCAGGGGAAGGCGAGGAAAGGGGAGGACTTTAACCCGAGCCAGGGTCCCATTGATACAGAGCTGTTGATGATATCTGGTGGCGGGAGGTCCCATGGCTCCATAGCCATGGGAGATGGACTTATCCATTGTCCTAGCACTCTCCCAGAGATCAAGGCGCGCTAGTCGAGCTCCGCTCTTGAGATAAGGCCTCGTGAACGGCCAGTCCAACTCGCCTTCAAGGTTAGTTATACGTACTCAGCTATCTTTCTCCATTACATTGTGTGCGCTTCCATCAATAATTACAAATGGTCATGTGAGTGGTGTTGTAGGCTGCTATACAGAGTGAGAGAGATAGAACGGAGAAACTTCTGGCGGAGGCGGCGGAGAGGTAGCGGGAGCTGGAGGAGAGGACGACAAGGATGTTGGAGGAGGAGAGGGCACGAAATGACATGCAGGCAAGGGCCATGTACGAGCTCCTTGTGGTAAGTTTCTTCTGCAGATTACTTGCTAGTCTTAACATTTGAGTCTCATTACTAACTAGTATGACTCTGTAGAAAACCAAATGTGCAATCTGTAAAGTAGAAGTTCGGTCGACTCGCTCCGCCGATGCCGTGATTGCTCCCCGGAGCACGGTGAGTTTAATTTGAATAGACATTACTTGCTAGTCTTAACATTTGAGTGTAATAATTTAACGAGACATTGAAATGATCTTTGGTGCAGCTTAACTCCGTAAACGCATCACACGATCCTTCTCCACTCTGCACGACGACCAACCCGCCTCCTACACCTCCCTGATCACGGTAAGTTTCTCTAGTGTTTTGCTTAACAAATGCATAAAGACCTAGACTTAGCTTTATTTCCTCCAATATGCTTACCATAATGACCTAGAGTTAGCTTCTTTTCCTCCAAAATGACTTAATAAGCTTACTGACCTCATAAACCATCCATTTTACCTAAGTTAGCTCTAAAACGATATGTACTTAGCTTACTTATGTCAAAAATTGCATAATTAGCTTAGTTAGCTCATAAACGATCCATTTTACCTAAGTTGGCTCTAAAATGACTCATTTTACCTTAGTTAGCTTACAAGTGATCCAATTTATCCAAGTTAGCTCTAAAATGACCCATTTTACATAGATTAGCTCCTAAATGATCCATTTTACCTACGTTAGCTTTAAAATGACCCATTTCACCTAGGTTAGCTCCAAAATGACCCATTTCACCTAGGTTAGCTCCAAAATGACCCATTTCACCTAAGTTAGCTCAAAAACGATCCATTTCACCTTAGTTAGCTCAAACACGTGGCATTTCACATTAGTTAGCTCATAAACGACCCATTTCAACTAAGTTAACTCCAAAATGATCCATTTCACCTAGGTTAGCTCATAAACGACCCATTTCACCTAGGTTAGCTCATAAACGACCCATTTCACCTAGGTTAACTCATAAACGACCCATTTCACCTAGGTTAGCTCATAAACGACCCATTTCACCTAGGTTAGCTCATAAACGACCTATTTCACCTAGGTTAGCTCATAAACGACCCATTTCACCTAGGTTAGCTCATAAACGATCCATTTCAC
Source organism: Aegilops longissima (assembly GCA_021605205.1). Lineage (NCBI taxonomy): Eukaryota > Viridiplantae > Streptophyta > Magnoliopsida > Poales > Poaceae > Aegilops > Aegilops longissima. The sequence continues at coordinate 174,086,048 of CM038682.1, forward strand.
CTAGGTTAGCTCATAAATGATCCATTTCACCTAAGTTAGCTCCAAAATGATCCATTTCACCTCGGTTAGCTCATAAACGACCTATTTCACCTAGGTTAGCTCATAAACGACCCATTTCACCTAGGTTAGCTCATAAACCACCCATTTCACCTAGGTTAGCTCATAAACCACCTATTTCACCTAGGTTAGCTCATAACCACCCATTTCACCTAGGTTAGCTCATAAACCATCCATTTCACCTAGGTTAGCTCATAAACGATCCATTTCACCTAACTTAGATCATAAACGATCCATTTCACCTAAGATAGCTCATAAACGATCCATTTCACCTAGGTTAGCTAATAAACGATCCATTTCACCTAAGTTAGCTCATAAATGATCCATTTCAACTAATTTAGCTCATAAATGATCCAGTTCACCTAAGTTAGCTAATAAATGGCATATACTTCTTCTTCTAGTCTTCTTCTTCTTCTTCTATTCTTTTCTTCTAGTCTAATTCTTCTTCTAGTCTTCTTTTCTAACTTTCTTATTTGTCATTTTGCGGTTTCATTCACTTCACTAAGCCACTTCCTATGATGGATTGCTTGTTTTTTTCCTTTGATGCACTTCTTGTATTCTCGTCGCTTGCTATGATGGAATTAACTTGCTATGATGAAACTAGATTGCTATGATGAAACTTTGCATATTGTAATATGTATGGATCGATGGAACTATGTGCAACCTACTATGTATGTATGGATGTATATATATGTGCTGGATATTTATTATGTTGGATATATATGTGCTGGATATTTATTGTGAAAGAGTCATGTGATATATTTGCTGTGATAATTGTTGGATTTAAGAAAACAGAATAAAAAGATGCGGTCTGGTGCTCTTTGCCGTCGGTGGCGGCGACGGCAAAGGGGCACGTGGCGCCCAATTGCTTCCCGAGAGGTGGGCCATTTGGCAAATTTGCCTACCGTGGCGGATTTAAAAGCTAAGTCGATGGCAAAGACTTTGTTTTTGTCGTCCGCCGTGGCGACGGCAAAAACAGCGGCGCCGACGCATTGTCGACGCCAATCGGCGGACGGCAAAGAGGCGCTCAAATTTGCCGTCCGCTGGCGGACAACAAAGGCCACCGTTAGCCTCCTAACGGACTAACGCTAGTGGACGTCCCGTATTTTGCCGTCCCTCCTCTTTGCCGTCCACCACTGTAGGGAAAGGACTCTTTGCCATCCTCCATAAAAAGCAGACGGCAAAGGACCTGTTTGCCGACCCTGTCTTTGCCGTCCCTCTTTGCCGTCCGCCGCTGACGGCAAAGCTCTTTGCCGTCCGCCGTCCGTGCCTTTGCTGTCCGCCATGGCAGACGGCAAAATACTGGATTCCTGTAGCTGCGGACGGGAAGATGCATGAAGAATAGCACTTACACGTAAGTGGGACGGGAAGATGAGAAAATGGTGTTTGTCTTCACTATAATCTTCCCATGATGGGAATATATGCACGTAGTCCCTAACAACATTCAAAGCATTGTCTTTTAAACTGGGAATAACTGGAATGGGGTTCCAACCTTCAGGAATTGGCCGTCTCTGCAGTTGGGATAGGTCTTCGGCCGGTGGACTTGTTGTACTTTTTGCTGGAGCTGGATTTTTCTGTGGTACAGCTGGTGCTATGGCAACTGAAATCGGCATACCTTTTGCTGGAGTGCAGGTCCTGTGTGGTGTGGCTAGTGGTGTGGCCACTCAAGTATGGGTCCATCTGCTTGAGTCTGTCCCTCACGCTTTTGTGTCATCGGGTTGTTGATACGCTCCGTCAGATCTACTTTTCCAAACACTTTTGCCCTTGTTTTGGACTCTAACTTGCATGATTTGAATGGAACTAACCCGGACTGACGCTGTTTTCAGCAGAATTGCCATGGTGTTATTTATGTGCAGAAACAAACATTCTCGGAAAGACCTGAAACTCCACAGAACAACTTTTCGGAAATAATAAAAATATCCTTGCCAAAGATGAAGACCGGGGGGCCCACACCCAGTCCACGAGGGTGGGGGGCGCGCCCTCCCCCCTACGGCGCACCCCCTACCTCGTGGGCCCCCTGGAGCTCCTCCGACGCCAACTCCAACTCTATATATTTGCTTTCGGGGAGAAAAAAATCAAGGAGAAGAAAGCATCGCGTTTTACGATACGGAGCCGCCACCAAGCCCTAAAACCACTCGGGAGGGCTGATCTGGAGTCCGTTCAAGGCTCCGGAGAGGGGGATTCGTCGCCGTCGTCATCATCAACCATCCTCCATCACCAATTTCATGATGCTCACCGCCGTGCGCGAGTAATTCCATCGTAGGCTTGCAGGACGGTGATGGGTTGGATGAGATCTATCATGTAATCGAGTTAGTTTTGTTAGGGTTTGATCCCTAGTATCCACTATGTTCTGAGATTGATGTTGCTATGACTTTGCTATGCTTAATGCTTGTCACTAGGGCCCGAGTGCCATGATTTCAGATCTGAACCTATTATGTTTTCATGAATATATGTGTGTTCTTGATCCTATCTTGCAAGTCTATAGTCACCTACTATGTGTTATGATCCGGCAAACCCGAAGTGACAATAATCGGGACCACTCCCGGTGATGACCATAGTTTGAGGAGTTCATGTATTCACTATGTGCTAATGCTTTGTTCCGTTCTCTATTAAAAGGAGGCCTTAATATCCCTTAGTTTCCATTAGGACCCGCTGCCACGGAGGGTAGGACAAAACATGTCATGCAAGTTCTTTTCCATAAGCACGTATGACTATATTCGAATACGTGCCTACATTACATTGATGAATTGGAGCTAGTTCTCAGGTCACCCTATGTTATGACTGTTACATGATGAACCGCATCCGGCATAATTATCCATCACCGATCCAATGCCTACGAGTTTTCCATATATTGGTTCTCGCTTATTTACTTTTCTGTTGTTACCGTTACAATCACTACAAAATACCAAAAACATTACTTTTACTTCCGTTACTTTTATTACCGTTACCGCTACTATCATATTACTTTGCTACTAAATACTTTGCTGCAGATATTAAGTTATCTAGGTGTTGTTGAATTGACAACTCAGTTGCTAATACTTGAGAATATTCTTTGGCTCCCCTTGTGTCGAATCAATAAATTTGGGTTGAATACTCTACCCTCGAAAGCTGTTGCGATCCCCTACACTTGTGGGTTATCAAGACTAATTTCTGGCGCCGTTGCCGGGGAGCATAGCTCTATTCTTTGAGTCACTTGGGATTTATATCTGCTGGTCACTATGAAGAACTTGAAAGACGCTAAGACAACAATTTATCCCTCAACTACGAGGGGACGTAAGGAATTGCCATCTAGCTCTGCACTTGATTCACCTTCTGTATTGAGTAAGCTTGCGACACCTAAACCTGCTCCTGCTATTCGTTCTGATATGTCGCATGTTATTGGCGATGCCACTTCTGCTATGCATGATATTTATGATGAGACTACTTCTATGCTTGATACTACTGTGCCACTTAGTGAATTTCTTGATGGACAAATTGCTAAGGCTAGAGAGAAAGAAATTATTGAAACTGATTGTGTTGATGAAAGTGATGATGAAGATATGCCTGCTATTCCTGAGGGTTATGTTTTTGATAAATAAGCTTCTGCTGCTATTTTTGCCTGCAAAGATAACAATGAGCTTAGAAGGTTATTAGCTAAATGGAGTAAGGAATCTCTTAGAGATAGAATGAAACCTGACCCTGCTTTGCTACTTCACCTATTTGTGTTGCCGATAAGGATTATGAATTCTCTGTTGATCCTGATATAATTACTTTGGTTGAATCTGGTCCTTTTCATGGCTATGAATCTGAAACTGTTGTGGCACATCTTACTAAATTAAATGATATAGCCACCCTTTTCACTAATGATGAGAGAACTCGCTACTTATATATCCTTAAAATATTTCTGTTCTCATTAAAGGGTGATGCTAAGATATGGTTTAATTCTCTTGATCCTGGTTGTGCGTAGTCCCTGTGATATGATTTATTACTTCTCGCTAAATATTTCCTCCTCATAAGAAACAAGCTGCCTTGAGGGAAATATACAACTTTGTGCAAATTGAAGAAGAGAGTCTCCCACAAGCTTGGGGGAGGCTTCTCAAGTTACTTAATGCTTTGCCTGATCATCCTCTTAAGAAAAATGAAATGCTTGATATCTTTTATAATGGACTAACCGATACTTCCAGAGATTACCTGGATAGTTGTGCTGGTTATATTTTCAGGGAAAGAACACCGGATGATGCTGAAATTCTATTGAATAATATGTTGACAAATGAAAATAATTTGGCACTTCCTGAGCCAGCCCCTGCTCCAATTCGAGCCTATTCCTGAACCAACTCCGAAGAGAGGTGTTCTATTTCTCATCTCAAGATATGCAAGAGGCAAAGAAATCTATGAAAGAAAAAGGTATTAAAGCTGAAGATGTTAAGAATTTACCTCCTATTGAAGAAATACATGGTCTTAATTTACCGCTTGTTGAAGAAACATATGACCTTGATCCATTACCTATTGAAGAACCTCCAGGTCTTGATAACCCGACACAGGTAGTAAAGGTAAATTCTCTCTATAGATTTGATGAAGGTGATATTCCTCACTATAAGTCTGCTAGACAGTGCTTAGAAGAGTTTGATAATTTTATTGTCAAACAAGAAAATTTCAATGCTTATTTTGGTAGATAATTGAAATATAATTCCGATATGATTAAACACTTGGGTGATTATATGGCTAATGTTAGAGGTGAACTTAAACTTGTTAGCAAGCATGCTTCTATGGTTACCACTCAAGTAGAACAAGTACTTAAGGCTCAAAATGATTTGCTCAATGAAATGAGTAGTAAGAAAAATGATTCTGCTATTAGAGTGGCTACTATAACTGGTAGAATGACTCAGGAACCTTTGTATCCTGAAGGCCGCCCTAAGAGAATTGAGCAAGATTCTCAGACAAATAATATTGATGCACCTAGTTCTTCTAAAAAGAAGAAAAAGAAAAATGATAGGACTTTGCAAACTTCTAGCGAACCTATTGTTGAACCACCTGAGAATCCAAATGATATCTCTATTTCTGATGCTGAAACACAATCTGGTAATGAACATGAACCTAGTGAAAATATTAATGATGATGTTCATGAAGATGCTCAACCTAGTAATGACGATGATGTAGAAATTGAACCTGCTGTTGATCTTGATAACCCACGATCAAAGAATCAACATTATGATAAAAGAGACTTTGTTGCTCTAGGAAACATGGTAAAGAAAGAGAACCATGGGTTCAGAAACCAATGCCTTTTCCTCCAAACCATCCAAGAAAAAGGATGATGAGGATTTTGAGCGCTTGGCTGAAATGATTAGACATATCTTTTTGCGTTTGCGATTAACTGATATGCTCAAAATGGATCCTTATGCTAAGTATATGAAAGATATTGTTACAAATAAGAGGAAGATACCGGAAGCTGAAATTTCAACCATGCTTGCTAATTATACCTTTAAGGGTGGAATACCAAAGAAACTTGGAGTTCCAGGAGTACCTACTATACCATGCTCCATTAAAAGAAATTATGTTAAAACTGCTTTATGTGATCTTAGAGCCGGTGTTAGTGTTATGCCTCTCTCTTTATATCGTAGACTTGACTTGAATAAGTTGACACCTACTGAAATATCTTTGTAAATGGCTGATAAATCAACTGCTGTACCTGTCGGTATTTGTGAGGATGTGCCTGTTGTGGTTGCAAACGTTAATATTTTAACGGACTTTGTTATTCTTGATATTCCCGAGGACGATAGTATGTCTATTATTCTTGGAAGACCCTTTTTGAATACTGCAGGGGCTGTTATTGATTGCAACAAAGGCAATGTCACTTTTCATGTTAATGGTAATGAGCACACGGTACACTTTCCGAGGAAACAACCTCAAGTTCATAGTATCAACTCTATTGGAAAAATTCCATCGATTATATTTGGAGGTTTTGAATTTCCTCTTCCTACTGTCAAGAAGAAATATGATATACTTATTATTGGGGATGTGCATATCCCCATTGAGGTAACATAGTGTTATTCGAAATTTCTTCGGTTCCATGATTATCGGAATGAGTTTGTTAACTAGACCTGATCAACCTTGTTAGTGGATTCATTTTGATGAGCATGAGATGGATGAAACTAGAAGCACAACCTTCTGTACCCTCTTTATACTTTCTGTTATTTAGTTGAAATAAAGTAAAAATAATATTTTTCTGTCTCTTTCCTGATTTATCCGTGCAATATAAAAATACCCCAAAAATAAAAGTCCTCCAAATGCCATGCCAATTTAATATGATTTTTTCGGGAATATTTGAGGATTTATGGAACTGAAAACACTGCGGGGGGAGCTGCCACCTGGCCACGAGGGTGGAGGGCGCGCCCCACTGCCTCGTGGGCCCATGGTGGCCCTCCTCCACTTATTCCTGCACCCATCCTCTTCTTCTTCCTCCCACAAACACGAATATCTGGTTCAAGCACGATTTCTAGCTCACTTTGGCGTGATTTTCGATCTCCTTGCTCAAAGCACCTCTCACAAAAATGCTTGGGGAGATTGTTCCTTGGTATGTGACTCCTCCATTGGTCCAATTAGTTTTTGCTCTAGTGCTTTATTCATTGCAAATTTGTGCTGCATACGTGAAATGTTCTTGAGCTTGCATGTCAAATTTATATGGTTCCAAGTAGTTCTAATGCATGATATATCCTCTAGGCACTTGTAGGAGTAGTTGCTATCAATTTTATTGAGCTTGGTTCACTTTTGTTTGAAGTTACTAAAAATTTTCAGAAATTTTCAGAGGAAGAAATATGCTTAGGAAAATGTTCCAAGGTGGTTCTTCATGGAAGCAAGGACCCAGGCTTGCAATACGTGATGCTGACGAGGAACCACCAAGCGACGCCCCAGTGCGGCCTTGTGACTGGCCTTCAGAAAATTTTATGGATCGAGCGGAAATCAAAGAAGAATTTAACGCATATTTGCATAACGCCGATCTTGTGAGCTTTGAGGCCGACAAATGCCCCCAGTACCATCAACTCACAAGCTCATTTGTGAGGAGGTTTGAATTTTTATCTTCACGTAATTCTCCAACAGTCATGTTTGATCTTTATGAAAAATCTTATACCATGGACTTAGAGGATTTTACTTCTGCTTGCAAACTCCCACAATGGGGTAGTATTAATGATCCCCATAAATCTGAATTTAGAAACTTTCTTGCTGGTATAACCATGGGGGAATCTAGAGATATAACACAAGCTACTATAGGGAGCATCCATTTTCCTGCTATACATTATTTCGCTCTCTTCATAGGCAGATGCATAAATGGTAAAGATGAAGCATGTCATATGTGTGTCCCTGATCTCAGTATTCTTAGGGGTGCTATGTTGGGAGACCAATCTTATAATTTGGGAGCCATTGTTGCACGTAGGTTGCATCATAATAGATTTAATGGTGATTTCTTTGGAGGAATTTATGCAATAGCTCGATTTTCTTGATGTGGACGTTCGTGAGGATGATATGGAGTTGCCTCCTACTTATTTACACTTTAATTCTATGGTCCACCACCAGTTTGTCGAGAGGAATGAATCACCTCTCCAGTATCGACTAATCTTTGATAAACGGCGTGTTGTCCGTATTACTCTCCCTGCTCCTGCCTTCTTTGATTATCAGGCAAAAGGAAGATATGTTATTACCAGAGAGGAGGCAGATGAATACGTGAGGAGAGCGGAGGCAGCTCGACGCCAAGCCGCAGCTCAGGATGCAATAGCTGCTACATCACAGTACGACCCCAGCTACACCTACGGATATCCGCCAGGCCATCCCTGGCAATGATCCAACTTAGGCTAAAAGCCTAAGCTTGGGGTAGTACGCATTTCCCACCGACATTACATTTATGTTCACACACTCATTGCTAGATGTCGGTGCTCATACTTTTTCACTGTAATATCCATGCTAGTTTATTTTTCTTTTTCCTGCTTTCTTCTTGTGTGTTTAATAAACTTTAAGAAAACCAAAAAAATTAGTGTAGTTTTTAGTTAGTTTACTTTTCCTACTGTAGTAGTAATAATTAAAAAGAAAACCCAAAAATATTTCCCGTTCTTCTTTTGCTTGTTGGGAGCTTTCCCGTGTAAATAATTTTATTTCTTTTCTTTTCTTTGGGGGTCGATAGGAAAAGGCCATGATTAAATTGTTGAAGTGGCTCTTATATGCATTATTGTTGATTTAACCAAGAGCCCATATTGCCTTGTCTTCTCCTGCTTATTGAATGCTCGCAGATTCCAGCTTAGTCCAATGCACGTGCACTCTTATTATTATTCACATCGTTCAGTCGTGCAAGTGAAAGGCAATTATGATGATATATGATGGACTGACTGAGTTGAGAAAAGCTGGTATGAACTCGACCTCTCTTGTTTTTGTAAATACGATGAGTTCATCGTTCTTGATTCAGCTTATTATGAATAAACATGTTTGCAATGACAATTAGAGATCATAGTTGCTTATTCCATGCTTGATTAGCTATGAGTTATAATGGTTTACCTTGCGTGCCAACATGCTATTAAAATGGTTCTGATGTGGTATGATGGGGTGGTATCCTCCTTTGAATGATTTAAGTGACTTGACTTGGCGCATGTTCACACATGTAGTTGAAACAAATCAACATAGCCTTCACAATATTTATGTTCATGGTGGATTATATCCTACTCATGCTTGCATCCAATGTTTATTAATTTTAATGCATGCTCATGGCTGTAGTCGCTCTCTAGTTGGTCACTTCCCAATCTTTTGCTAGCCTTCACTTGTACTAAGCGAGAATACTGCTTGTGCATTGTAACATCCCAAATTTCCTATTTGGAATGTTTTACAATTATAGCTAAGCATCTATGCATATTGGTTGAAATTTGAGTGGCATTTGAAGTTTCAGAAGTTTTTGGAGTTGTTGGCATTTGAATTCAAAATTTGGCAGTTGAAATTTATTTCAAATCAATACCTGACAATACTTGAGACAAAGTATGAGAGGAGTAAACATGACACTCCAAAAATATGAGAGGTCGCAGGATATTATCGGAGGTTTATTGAGAACTTCTCAAAGATTGCCAAGCCCATGACTGAGCTGTTGAAGAAGGATGCCAAGTACATTTGGACCGGGGATTGTGAAGCCGGTTTCGTGAATTGAAGAAACGCTTGGTTACAGCCCCAAGACTGATTTTGCGGACATACAAAAGGATTACCAGGTATATTGTGACGCTTCTCGTCGTGGACTCGGAGGAGTACTCATGCAGGAAAGAAAAGTTGTAGCTTATACCTCCGCATAGCCACGACCTCACGAGATGAATTATGCCACACATGATTTGGAGTTAGCAGCCGTAGTGCATGCACTCAAGACTGGAGACATTTCCTTATCGGAAACCGCTGTGATGTTTACACAGATCATAAGAGCTTGAAGTATATTTTCACGCAAAAAGAGTTGAACCTCAGGCAGAGGAGATGACTAGAGTTAATCAAGGACTATGACATGAGACTGCATTATCACCCAGGAAAGGCTAATGTTGTAGCAGATGCTTTGAGCCGTAAGAGTTATGTGAATACTCTTATAGCAGGAGGATTACCCTGGAGTTAGTCGAGGACCTCGAGATCTCCGATCGGAGATAGTTCCGAGAGGATATGTTGCAACTCTGGAAGTTCAGTCCACTTTGGCCGAAAGGATTCGTGAAGCCCAGAAGTCGGACAAGGAAATTGATGAGATAAAGAAAAAGATGAATGAAGGAAAAGCTAAAGGGTTTCGTAAGGACGAATACGGAGCTATATGGTTCGAGGATCGTATTGATGTACCCAATGATCCCGAACTCATGAAGCTAATTCTTCAGGAGGCTCATGATTCACCGTACTCGATCCACCCCGGTAACACCAAGATGTACCTGGATTTGAAGGAAAGTTTCTGGTGGATAGGTATGAAGAAGGATATTGCCGAGTGCGTAGCGAGTATGCGATGTTTGTCAACGAGTAAAGGCAGAACATCAGAAGCCAGCAGGGTTACTTCAACCTTTGCCGATTCCCGAGTGGAAATGGGAAAAACTTGGAATGGATTTTATCACAAGATTACCCAGAACCCGTTCAGGTTATGATTCCATCTGGGTAGTGGTTGATCGATTGACCAAGGTAGCTCACTTCATTCCCGTGAAGACTACCTATACCATTTCTAAGTTGGCCAAGATATACATGACCAGGATCGTTTGTCTGCATGGAGTTCCGAGGAGTATCGTGTCAGATAGAGGAACACAATTTACCTCAAAGTTTTGGAATCAGTTGCATGAAACTTTGGGTACGAGGCTGGAGTTTAGTACAGCCTTTCATCCGCAGCATGATGGATGGACCGAGAGAGTCAACCAGATTCGGAGGACATGTTGAGAGCTTGTGTGCTAGACTATGGGTCTAGCTGGGATGATAATTTGCCATACGAGAGTTCTCATACAACAACAGTTATCGAACAGTCGAAGATGGCCCCTTCAAGCTCTATACGGAAGGAGGTGCGAACACCATTGCTGTGGATGGTGTTGGGGATCGAACACTTTTCGGTTCCGATCTTATCGAGATTCAAGAGAAAGTCAAACTGATTCGAGATAGACTCAAGATAGCTCACCGAGGCGTAAGAGTTATGCCGACAATGGCGCAAGGAAGTAACTTACGGCGGAGACCGAGCATATCTTCGTGTGTCCCCACTTCGTGGAATCAAGAGGTTCGTGTTAAAGGAAAGTTAGCACCCGATTCATTGGACCCTACAAAATCCTCAAACGTCGTGGAGAAGTTGCTTACAAGTTGGAATTGCGGAAGGATTGTCCGGAGTTCATGATGTCTTCCATGTTTCTCACCAAGAAATGCCACGCCGACATGGCTGATATTCCGTTGAGAGACACAGTGCCCCTAGAGGCCATACAGCTCGACAGTGATCTGACTTATAAGGAGAAACCCGTCCGAATTCTCGAGACTGCGAACAGAGTCACCCGCAGTAAGATCATCAAGTTTTGCAAGGTGCTGTGGAGTCATCATTCCGAGGAGGAAGCCACCTGGGAGCGAGAAGAAGACCTCCTTCGAGACCACCCGCACCTATTTGCTAGTCAACCCAAATCTCGAGGGCGAGATTCATCTTAAGGTGGGTAGGTTTGTAACATCCCAAATTTCCTATTTGGAATGTTTTACAATTATAGCTAAGCATCTATGCATATTGGTTGAAATTTGAGTGGCATTTGAAGTTTCAGAAGTTTTTGGAGTTGTTGGCATTTGAATTCAAAATTTGGCGCTTGAAATTTATTTCAAATCAATACCGACAATACTTGAGACAAAGTATGAGAGGAGTAAACATGACACTCCAAAATGTCAAGAAAACATTGCCAAAAAGTTTGAATTCAAATTTGAGTTTTATTTGGAATTCTAGAAAATGATTTTTTATAAAGTTTGAGTTTTGCCTCGAAAATGTTCAAATCATAGGAATATTCCCCGATCATTTTGATATATATATGTCCTATATAAAATATTTATATTTATATATTTTTCTCTCTAATATTCAAAAAAATAGAAAAGAAAAGCCCGGGCGCCAGCCAGCTAACTGCCCAGCCAGCAGGCGGCCCACCAATGAGGCGCAGCCCAGCCCGAGCCAGCCCGCCTGCCCGAGCCGCCCACGCCTAAGTCCCCCGCCGAATCCTTCCGAACTGCCAACCGACCGAACGCGCCCCTCTCACCGACGGGTGGACCCCACCCTCTTCTTCCTCGCCTAACGCCCACCGCCACTCATGAAACCCCGAGATCCCGGGATCTCATCCCGATCCCTCCCGCGATCGCCTTCTCCAAGTCATGCCCCTATTTATACCCCTCCTCACCCCTGCTTTCCCCTCGCCTCGCACGACCCTTTCTCCCTCGCAGATCGCTCATTGAGCTTCGAGGCGCCGCCACGCCATTGACGCCAGACCGCCATTCCTGAACCCTCGAGCTCGCCTGACCCCACCCCGAGCTCCCTCGCCTCGTCCGCACCTGGGCCGGAGACCTCCGACGACGCCCCGACCACCGGAGCCGCCGGAGTCGTCGTCGCCCGAGCCGCCGTCGCCGTCGACCCGCGGTAAGTCGCCGGAGTCCTCCCCACCATTAGATCTAAACGTAGGGCTTAGATTAGACCCCGAAGGGGTACGTTTTTATTTAGGTTTAGTTTAAGTGAACCGGTTTTTATTCCGGTTTAGTTTTGGTTTTAGTTAGGTTAGATTAGACCGGGCCGAAGCGGTTTCTTACCGCGTGCGCTTTTTAGTTAAATTACGCCGAAGCGTTATATAGGCCCATTAGCCCGTTTTTCGTTTTAGTTTTATTTTTCGTTTTCTGTTTTAACAGAATAGTTTCAGTTTTGTAAAATTCATATCTTTTAGTCTACTTAATATTTTTAAGTGATTCTTTTTTTGTTGGTTGACAAATTTCTTGTAGTTTCTGTAGAAAATATACTTAGACATGTTAAAATTATTTAAAATTGCTTTATTTTAGATTTAGACAGAATAGTAATTCTGCTATAAAATGAGTTAGGAATATTATTTTTAGTGATTCTTTTGTCACAACTTTGTTTTGACATTGCCTAACCGTAGGAACTTATTTAGGTATTTTAGAATTAATAAAAAATAGTTTTAATCAGAATCATGTTATTCCTATTTATTTAACTAGCTACTGTTTTCCTATTGTTTTACTTAGCAAATAAATTTATTTTTCATGAGAGATAGTTTATTCTAGGTTAGTTTCTGTAACTTTAGAGCATGAACTTTTATTTATAATAAATAAAACTTTTATTTTATTTTTCTTATTAGAATTTGCTTTAGGCCTAATAGGAGTTTTATAATAGTTTTTAAGGTGATTCTTTTTGCTCCTAGTTGCATGATGAATTCTTTTCTGTTAATTAGCAAAAACCCATGCTTAGGTTCTGTTAAGAAAAATTTTGTAGTGCAAAACTATTTCTTGATTGTTGTTGGATATGGGAAAGCTTTGAGTTGGATTTCTTTGAGTTTTTCTTTGGGTTTTGGTTCAAGTGCTTTGTGTGTTATGTTAGCATGCTATTATGTTAAGTGGTCATATGTTGTATGCTTGTTATGATTGTTGTTTGTCTCGGTAGAATTTCCGGAGTGCGAAGCTTGCTACCACGAGTCCCTAGCTTTCGAAGATCGTCAGCAAGGCAAGTCATTGATCATATTTATTTTACTATAACTATGATTTTATTGCATTAGAATTGTACCTCCCCACCATGCATGCAGTAGGAGAAATTTTGAAGTTATGTTCTTGAGTAGTATCATGAGGTAGGATGAACCAATTCCCCTTGTTACCATGACCCGGGACGAAGTAGTTTATTTTGCTATGCTCGTAGACGGGGTTGGTTGAGTGAATTCATAAGGGAGATGTGAGAGTCAAGATGATGACAACCCCATGTACTTCAAGCTCAAGATGGACTTCAAAACTCACTCTGGGTGGAGGACGGTTGACGGGCACCCCGAGAACCCAGTGGTTGGCGGGATGCATGGAGAAGCGCCATGACATCTTATGGAAAGCTTCACCCAGCCACGAAGAGAAGGATGTATACCCCATTGATCGAAGCTTACTCTGCAGCCGCAAGCCATTATGGGCTTTGGCTTGGTCAACCCTAGTTGTGACTCTGGCGGACGGTGCTACGAGATGTAGAAGAACGGTAGGATTGGATGGGTACCGGCAAGGGCGGAGGAACTCTTCTAAGACCCTATTTCGCTCGTCCCGTCTTCAAACACCATGAAGTGCGAAGACTTAAAATGAGGGAACGATTCTTGCGGGTAAAGTGCGCAAACCTCTGCGGAGCAAAGATCTAATCGATTAGTCGTGTCCCCGGTTACGGACAATTTGAGCCTCTGGAACTTGGAAGTATTTCGGAAATCTCAACACTGAAACTAATAAATTAGTTGAGGGGATTATTTAATAATTGGGAATGAGACATTGGTTGGTGGAACCATCTCAATAACTGTCAACAATTTTGTAGTATTTGCAAACAAGTCCTTATTGTAGGGAAAAACTGGCTTTTCGCAAAACAATGAAACTTAGAGCCCCACAGCCAAATTGCATATAGTATTAGTAATATTTTATTGTTATTCTCTCTTCATGATTTGCCAGCATATTCAAAATGCTGACCTACACGGCTGCAACGTCTTATGTTGCAGAGGAGTATTCCGATCAGGAGTGAGGCTACGCTCCACGCTTGGCGATTGCCCTTTGGAGTCGGATGGACTCGCTATTCTTCTACGCTTCCGCAGCTTTACTTAGTTTATTTCTCATGAGTTGGCCTTCGGCCAAATTTATTCTATTGTAATAAAGACTCGATATGAGAATCGTGTAATAAATTCAGGTGTGATTGAACTTTAATTATTTCATCAATGTACTGTGAGTGCCAGCATGATCTTGGGATGGTACAGACACAGAGACTTGACCGATTTTGGGTCGGGTCGCTACAGAGATGGTATTCAGAGCACACGCTGACCGTAGGACGTAACCCCTAGGATCGGAAAGCCATAGGAAGAGACTATTTATTTTATGTCCTTATCATTCCGTAATTCTCCCCTGTTCATTTCTGACCTCTCCAATTTTCAACATTCTAGATGGCCGCCGAATTCACCCCAGTTTTGCTACCGGAGTTTTGCCAGCCAGATGAGACGATGCCTTTCGGCAGGAAGCTGGTCCAGATCGTGAAGAAGCTGAAGATTGCTCTGCCCTCAATCACCGGGAAGCCTACCAATGCACTTCCGACGTATACCCGCTACAGGATTGAGGTGCACATCCCAGGGAGAACCTTCGGAGGACATTCAGAGCCTATTGACTTTGAGTTTACCGATTTCAACTGGATCCTCGGAAGAGACATGGCGATTTATCGTGCACTTGGACATCTCCGAGAAGAGTACAGGGCCGAGCTCGATCCATTAGATCTCGCCATGATTTCTCGCAGAGCTAGGAATGGAGATATCATCCGTACCGTAGAGGACGACTCCATTCTCTCATATGTCCAAGACTTGGAGTGTCTCCTCAGAAACGGGAGATCCGGACTCACAGAACTCAAGGTACACAGGAGGCTGTTGTTCCGTGAACTGGAACTGGAGGAGAAGGCACACGCAGACTTCCTTGACCATGAGGAAGAAATCGCGGACTTCATGGAGAGAGTCGACAAGCTGAAGATGGATGTTGCCGCATTAGAGGAAAAGATGGACTTGGGAGAGGACCTTTTTCCGAGTGGAGATGACGGACCTCTCATGAGCAATGACCAGGATTATGAAGGGAGCTCCATTGGAGAAAGCCGCAAGAGGAGGCGCCGCATCAGAGGACGCCACACCGGAGGACGGCGCACCAGAGGACGCAAGGATAATTGATGAAGACATTTAGTCGACCACCATGTTATTTTATTTTTCCGTCGATCAGTAGGCCGTTATTTTCGATTAGTCGTGAGAATTTTGTAATCGAGTTTGAACTATGTTTGAGTGGATTGAATAAATGATTGGTGTGATTATGATTGTGCATTCATATGGGTAGTGATATTTTCTCATTAGACCATTGTCCTATTCTAATTTTCTCATCCACTCCAAAACACCAGATGCCTCCGAGACGTGACCCCGGTCTCAACTTTCCGCCGGAGCTCACCCAGCTGATCCAGCAGCAGAATGCCCTCATGCAGATGCTCATCCAGAACCAGAACAACAACAACAACAACAACAATCCACCGCCATCACCCCCTGTTGACAACTTGACCCGATTCCTAAGGCTGAATCCGCCAGTGTTCTCTAGCAGCACTGAGCCGATTGTGGCCGATGATTGGCTCCGCAAGGTCGGAAGGGAGTTAGTCACTGTTGGATGCACGGATGCAGAGAAGGTGCGCTTTGCCGCACATCAACTTGATGGACCTGCAGCCTCGTGGTGGGAGAACTACACCGCCACTTATCCCATCGCCACCATTACGTGGGATCAGTTCCAACAAAGCTTTCGCACCGCCATGTTTCAGCCGGAGCCATGAGTCTCAAGAAGCGTGAGTTCCGCAACTTACGCCAGGGAACCGCATCGTGGGGCGATGACGTGGATGAGTTCATCAAGTTAGCTCGCTATGCCCCGGATGATGTGGCCACAGATGCCGCAAAGCAGGAAAAGTTTCTCGAGGGACTCAATGACGAGCTGGGTATGCAGCTAATGGTGGCTACCTTCACTAACTACCAGGAGCTGGTAGACAAGGCCACCATACTTGAAGGCAAGCAGCAGCAGATTGACAGCCGCAAGCGGAAGTATGGTCAGGGGAAGTACAACTCTGGAGCTCAGCAGAAGCCCCGTTATGCCCCATACTCAGGAGGGCATACCCATCATAACCATGGAGGACATAACCATGGAGGAAATGGGAACAACCGCAACCAGGACAACAAGTCAGGCAATGGAAATGGCAATGGAAACGGCAATGGCAACCAGCATCGTCCTGCCCCGACTCGAAAGATCTGAGTCACATCACTGCTTCAAGTGCCGTAAAACAGGGCACTATGCCACCGACTGCCCGGAGGCCAAGCAGAGGAATGGAAACGGCAATGGAAGCTCAGCGAAGAAGCCCAACCCTTTTCCCCGTGCTCAGGTGAACCACATTGACGTGGAGGACGTATATGATCAGCCAGACACTGTGGTTGGTAAGTTTTTATTAAATTCACATCCAGTATTGGTACTCTTTGATTATGGTGCAACGCATTCATTCATATCAAGGGTGGTTGTGGAAAAGTACGGGTTGCCCACTAAAACCCTTAGAAGCCCCCTTCGCGTCAGTTCCGCAGGAGGAGAAATGATGGCAGGCTTAGGCTGTCATGCAACCCTCAACATCGGAAACCATAAATTTCCCGCAGACCTCATAGTATTGGAAACCCAGACCTTGGATGTGATCCTAGGCATGGATTGGTTGACGAAGTTTGAAGGAAACATAGATTGTGCCCGCAAGTCAATTCTGCTCACCACCCCGGAGCAGAAGAGGATCAAGTATGTATCCAGACGTATCCCGATGAAGAATCAGGTGCATTCCCTCACGGGAGTTGTTCAGGAGGAAGTGCTAGTAGTGCAAGATTTTCCCGATGTGTTTCCGGAGGAATTACCAGGAATGCCACCGGACAGAGACATGAATTTCTGATTGAGTTATTGCCCGGCACGGCCCCAATATCCAAGAGACCCTATCGGATGCCACCGAACGATTTGAAAGAGATCAAGAATCAAATTAATGAGCTATTGGAGAAGGGATATATTCGGCCAAGCTCATCACCTTGGGGAGCCCCAGTTCTCTTGGTAGAGAAGAAGGATGGAACCCTGAGAATGGTTGTGGATTATCGTCACGAACGACGTGACCATCAAGAACAAGTACCCTCTGCCGATGATTAATGATCTATTTGATCAGCTAGTTGGAGCCAAGGTATTCTCCAAGATCAATCTTCGATCAGGGTATCATCAGTTGAAGATCCGTGAAAAGGATATACCCAAAACAGCATTCACTACCAGGTATGGTTTATATGAGTATACCGTCATGTCATTCGGATTGACTAATGCCCCTGCATACTTCATGAATTTGATGAACAAGGTATTTATGGAATATCTGGACAAGTTTGTCGTGGTGTTCATCGATGATATACTGATATTCTCCAAGAGCGAGGAAGAGCATAAGGAACATTTGCGTCTAGTTCTGGAGAAACTTCGAGAACATCAGTTGTATGCCAAGTTTAGTAAATGTGAATTTTGGCTGAAGGAAGTCGGATTCCTCGGACATGTTATTTCAGGAGAAGGAATAGCAGTTGACCCCGCCAAGGTGGAATCAGTCACCGATTGGCAGTCGCCCACCTCAGTCAAGGAGATCCACAGTTTTCTCGGACTCGTAGGATATTATCGGAGGTTTATTGAGAACTTCTCAAAGATTGCCAAGCCCATGACTGAGATGTTGAAGAAGGATGCCAAGTACATTTGGACCGGGGATTGTGAAGCTAGTTTCCAGGAATTGAAGAAACGTTTGGTTACAGCCCCAGTACTGATTTTGCCGGACATACAAAAGGGTTACCAGGTATATTGTGACGCTTCTCGTCAGGGACTCGGAGGAGTACTCATGCAGGAAAGAAAAGTTGTAGCTTATACCTCCAGACAGCTACGACCTCACGAGATGAATTATGCCACACATGATTTGGAGTTAGCAGCCGTAGAGCATGCACTCAAGACCTGGAGACATTTCCTTATCAAAAACCGTTGTGATGTTTACACAGATCATAAGAGCTTGAAGTATATTTTCACGCAAAAAGAGTTGAACCTCAGGCAGAGGAGATGGCTAGAGTTAATCAAGGACTATGACATGAGACTGCATTATCACCCAGGAAAGGCTAATGTTGTAGCAGATGCTTTGAGCCGTAAGAGTTATGTGAATACTCTTATAGCAGGAGGATTACCCCAGGAGTTAGTCGAGGACCTCAGAGATCTCCGACTGGAGATAGTTCCGAGAGGATATGTTGCAACTCTGGAAGTTTAGTCCACTTTGGCCGAAAGGATTCGTGAAGCCCAGAAGTCGGACAAGGAAATTGATGAGATAAATAAAAAGATGAATGAAGGAAAAGCTAAAGGGTTTCGTAAGGACGAATACGGAGCTATATGGTTCGAGGATCGTATTGATGTACCCAATGATCCCGAACTCATGAAGCTAATTCTTCAGAGGCTCATGATTCACCGTACTCGATCCACCCGGTAACACCAAGATGTACCGGATTTGAAGGAAAGTTTCGTGGACAGGTATGAAGAAGGATATTGCCGAGTGCGTAGCGAAGATCGACGTTTGTCAACGAGTAAAGGCGAACATCGAAGCCAGCAGGGTTACTTCAACCTTTGCCGATTCCCGAGTGGAAATGGGAAAACTTGGAATGGATTTTATCACAGATTACCCGAACCTGCTCAGGTTATGATTCCATCTGGGTAGTGGTTGATCGATTGACCAAGGTAGCTCACTTCATTCCCGTGAAGACTACCTATACCAGTGCTAAGTTGGCCAAGATATACATGACCAGGATCGTTTGTCTGCATGGAGTTCCGAGGAGTATCATGTCAGATAGAGGAACACAATTTACCTCAAAGTTTTGGAATCAGTTGCATGAAACTTTGGGTACGAGGCTGGAGTTCAGTACAGCCTTTCATCCGCAGACAGATGGACAGACCGAGAGAGTCAACCAGATTCTGGAGGACATGTTGAGAGCTTGTGTGCTAGACTATGGGTCTAGCTGGGATGATAATTTGCCATACGCAGAGTTCTCATACAACAACAATTATCAGACCAGTCTGAAGATGGCCCCTTTCGAAGCTCTATACGGAAGGAGGTGCAGAACACCATTACTGTGGGATGGTGTTGGGGATCGAACACTTTTCGGTTCCGATCTTATCAGAGATTCCGAAGAGAAAGTCAAACTGATTCGAGTTAGACTCAAGATAGCTCAGTCGAGGCAGAAAAGTTATGCCGACAGTAAACACAAGGAAGTAACTTACGAAGCGGGAGACCGAGCATATCTTTGTCTGTCCCCACTTCGTGGAATCAAGAGGTTCGGTGTTAAAGGAAAGTTAGCACCCCGATTCATTGGACCCTACAAAATCCTCGAACGTCGTGGAGAAGTTGCTTACAAGTTGGAATTGCCGGAAGGATTGTCCGGAGTTCATGATGTCTTCCATGTTTCTCAGCTGAAGAAATGCCACGCCGACATGGTCGATATTCCGTTGAGAGACACAGTGCCCCTAGAGGCCATACAGCTTGACAGTGATCTGACTTATAAGGAGAAACCCGTCTGAATTCTCGAGACTGCGAACAGATTCACCCGCAGTAAGATCATCAAGTTTTGCAAGGTGCTGTGGAGTCATCATTCCGAGGAGGAAGCCACCTGGGAGCGAGAAGAAGACCTCCTTCGAGACCACCCGCACGTATTTGCTAGCCAACCCAAATCTCGAGGGCGAGATTCATCTTAAGGTGGGTAGGTTTGTAACATCCCAAATTTCCTATTTGGAATGTTTTACAATTATAGCTAAGCATCTATGCATATTGGTTGAAATTTGAGTGGCATTTGAAGTTTCAGAAGTTTTTGGAGTTGTTGGCATTTGAATTCAAAATTTGGCAGTTGAAATTTATTTCAAATCAATACCTGACAATACTTGAGACAAAGTATGAGAGGAGTAAACATGACACTCCAAAAATGTCAGAAGAAAACATTGCCAAAAGTTTGAATTCAAATTTGAGTTTTATTTGGAATTTAGAAAATGATTTTTATAAAGTTTGAGTTTTGCCCTGGAAAATGTTCAAATCATAGGAATATTCCCTGATCATTTTGATATATATATGTCCTATATAAAATATTTATATTTATATATTTTCTCTCTCTAATATTAAAAAAGTAGAAAAGAGAAAGCCCCGGCGCCACCAGCTAACTGCCCAGCCAATGAGGCGAGCCAGCTTGAGCCCGCCCACCGCCCGAGCCGCCCACGCCCAAGTCCCCCGCACAATCCTTCCGAACCGCCAACCGACCGAACGCCCCCCTCTCACCGACGGGTGGACCCGCCACCCTCTTCTTCCCTCGCCCAAGCAACGCCCAGCGCCGCCGCTCGTGAACCCCGAGATCCCGGGATCTCATCCCGATCCTCCCGAGATCGCCCCTTCTCCAAGCCGTGCCCCCTATTTATACCCTCCTCACCCCTTTCTCCCTCGCCCCTCGACGACCTCTCTCCCCAGATCGCTCGCTCGGAGCTCCAGAGTCGCCGTCGCGCCATTGACGCCAAGACCGCCATTCCCGAACCTCGAGCTCGCCTGACCCCACCCCGAGCTCCCTCGCCGTCCGCACCTCGCCGGAGACCTCCGCCGACGTCCCCGACCACCGGAGCCGCCGGAGTCGTCGTCGCCCGAGCCGCCGTCGCCGTCGACCCGCGGTAAGTCGCCGGAGTCCTCCCCACCGTTAGATCTAAACGTAGGGCTTAGATTAGACCCCGAAGGGGTACGGTTTTATTTAGGTTTAGTTTAAGTGAACCGGTTTTTATTCCGGTTTAGTTTTGGTTTTAGTTAGGTTAGATTAGACCGGGCCGAAGCGGTTTATTACCGCGTGCGCTTTTTAGTTAAATTACGCCGAAGCGTTATATAGGCCCATTAGCCCGTTTTTCGTTTTAGTTTTATTTTTCGTTTTCTGTTTTAACAGAATAGTTTCAGTTTTGTAAAATTCATATCTTTTAATCTACTTAATATTTTTAATTGATTCTTTTTTTGTTGGTTTACAAATTTCTTTTAGTTTCTGTAGAAATTATACTTAGCCATGTTAAAATTATTTAAAATTGCTTTATTTTAGATTTAGACAGAATAGTAATTCTGCTATAAAATGAGTTAGGAATATTATTTTTTAGTGATTCTTTTTGTCACAACTTTGTTTTGACATTGCCTAACCGTAGGAACTTATTTAGGTATTTTAGAATTAATAAAAAAATAGTTTTAATCAGAATCATGTTATTCCTATTTATTTAACTAGCTACTGTTTTCCTATTGTTTTACTTAGCAAATAAATTTATTTTTCATGAGAGATAGTTTATTCTAGGTTAGTTTCTGTAACTTTAGAGCATGAACTTTTATTTATAATAAATAAAACTTTTATTTTATTTTTCTTACTAGAATTTGCTTTAGGCCTAATAGAAGTTTTATAATAGTTTTTAAGGTGATTCTTTTTGCTCCTAGTTGCATGATGAATTCTTTTCTGTTAATTAGCAAAAACCCATGCTTAGGTTCTGTTAAGAAAAATTTTGTAGTGCAAAACTATTTCTTGATTGTTGTTGGATATGGGAAAACTTTGAGTTGGATTTCTTTGAGTTTTTCTTTGGGTTTTGGTTCAAGTGCTTTGTGTGTTATGTTAGCATGCTATTATGTTAAGTGGTCATATGTTATATGCTTGTTATGATTGTTGTTTGTCTCGGTAGAATTTCCGGAGTGCGAAGCTTGCTACCACGAGTCCCTAGCTTTCGAAGATCGTCAGCAAGGCAAGTCATTGATCATATTTCTTTTACTATACCTATGATTTTATTGCATTAGAATTTTACCTCCCCACCATGCATGCAGTAGGAGAAATTTTGAAGTTATGTTCTTGAGTAGTATCATGAGGTAGGATGAACCAATTCCCCTTGTTACCATGACCCGTGACGAAGTAGTTTATTTTGCTATGCTCGTAGACGGGGTTGGTTGAGTGAATTCGTAAGGGAGATGTGAGAGCCAAGATGATGACAACCCCATGAACTTCAAGCTCAAGATGGACTTCAAAACTCACTCTTGGGTGGAGGATTTGTTGACGGGCACCTGGAGAACCCAGTGGTTGGCGGGATGCATGGAGAAGCGCCATGACATCTTGTGGAAAGCTTCACCCAGCCACGAAGAGACGGATGTATACCCCATTGACCGGAAGCTTACTCTGCAGCCGCAAGCCATTATGGGCTCGCTTGGTCAACCTAGTTGTGACTCTGGCCGACGGTGCTACGAGATGTAGAAGAACGGTAGGATTGGATGGGTACGGCGGTGGCGGAGGAACTCTTCGGAAGACCTTGTTTCGTTCGTCCCGTCTTCAAACACCGTGAAGTGCGAAGACTTAAAAGGAGGGAACGATTCTTGCGGGTAAAGTGCGCAAACCTCTGCAGAGCAAAGATCTAATCGATTAGCCGTGTCCCCGGTTACGGACAATTTGAGCCTCTGGAACTTGGAAGTATTTCGGAAATCTCAACACTGAAATTAATAAATTAGTTGAGGGGATTATTTAATAATTGGGAATGAGACATTGGTTGGTGGAACCATCTCAATAACTGTCAACAATTTTGTAGTATTTGCAAACAAGTCCTTATTGTAGGGAAAAACTGGCTTTTCGCAAAACAATGAAACTTAGAGCCCCACGGCCAAATTGCATATAGTATTAGTAATATTTTATTGTTATTCTCTCTTCATGATTTGCCAGCATATTCAAAATGCTGACCTACACGGCTGCAACGCCTTATGTTGCGAGAGGAGTATTCCGATCAGAGTGAGGCTACGCCCACGCTTGGCGATTGCCCTTTGAGTCGGATGGACTCGCTATTCTTCTATGCTTCCGCAGCTTTACTTAGTTTATTTCTCATGAGTTGGCCTTCGACCGAATTTATTCTATTGTAATAAAGACTCGATATGAGAATCGTGTAATAAATTCAGGTGTGATTGAACTTTAATTATTTCATCAATGTCTTGTGAGTGCCAAAGATGATCTTGGGATGGCATGCATACGTAGACTTGACCGATTTTGGGTCGGGTCGCTACATGCATCCAATCCCTTAAACCCCAAAGTTATTCCAGATGAGTCCACTATACCTTCCTATATGTGGTATTTACTTGCCATTCCAAGTAAATTTGTATGTTCCAAACTCTAAGCCTTCAAATAAACATTCTGTTTTGTATGCTCGAATAGCTCATGTATCAACTAGGGCTGCCCTTATCTTCCATGTTAGGCGGGTTATTCTCAAGAGGAGTGGACTCCGCTCCTCACTCACAAGAAAATGGCTGGTCACCGGGATGCCCAGTCCCATGCTTTAAGCAAACTAAATCAAAATTAATTGCAAACAAAACTCCCCCTGGGACTGTTGCTAGTTGGAGACACTCGTTGTTTCGAGCAAATCATGGATTGATGCTTGTTGGTGGAGGGGGAGTATAAACTTCACCATTCTATTTGGGAACCGCCTATAATGTGTGTAGCATGGAAGATATCGCAATCTCTTAGTTGTTATGTTGACAATGAAAGTATGCCGCTCAAAATATTATTCATCTCTATTTCAAAACCGAGCTCTGGCACCTCTACAAATCCCTGCTTCCCTCTGCGAAGGGCCTATCTATTTACTTTCATGTTGAGTCATCATCCTCTTATTAAAAGCACTAGCTGGAGAGTGCAGCTGTCATTTGCATCCATCACTATTAATTCATATTGGGTATGACTATGATTGGATCTCTTTTACCATGAATTACAATGTCTAGTCAGTCCTTGATCTTTAAAGGTGCTCTGCATTTATGTTTTGCAGTCTCAGAAAGGGCTAGCGAGATACCACCTTGTTATATCATATTATGATTGTTTTGAGAAAGTGTTGTCATCCGAGATTTATTATTATGACTCGCTAGTTGATTATGCCATTGATATGAGTAAACATGAGACCTGAGGATTACTGCAAATGTGGTTAGTTATAATCTTTGCTGAAAACCTGAATGCTGGCTTTACATATTTACAACAACAAGAGCAAACCGAGTTTGTAAAAGTTTTTCGTTATCTCTTTCAGTTTATCAACTGAATTGCTTGAGGACAAGCAAAGGTTTAAGCTTGGGGGAGTTGATACCTCTCCGTCGTATCTACTTTTCCAAACACTTTTGCCCTTGTTTTGGACTCTAACTTGCATGATTTGAATGGAACTAACCCGGACTGACGCTGTTTTCAGCAGAATTGCCATGGTGTTATTCATGTGCAGAAACAAACATTCTCGGAATGACCTGAAACTCCACGGAACAACTTTTCGGAAATAATAAAAAATCCTTGCCAAAGATGAGGACCAGGGGGCCCACACCCAGTCCACGAGGGTGGGGGGCGCGCCCTCCCCCCTAGGGCACGCCCCATACCTCGTGGGCCCCCTGGAGCTCCTCCGACGCCAACTCCAACTCTATATATTTGCTTTCGGGGAGAAAAAAATCAAGGAGAAGAAATCATCGTGTTTTACGATACGGAGCCACCGCCAAGCCCTAAAACCTCTCGGGAGGGCTGATCTGGAGTCCGTTCGGGGCTCCGGAGAGGGGGCTTCATCGCCGTCGTCATCATCAACCATCCTCCATCACCAATTTCATGATGCTCACCGCCGGGCGTGAGTAATTCCATCATAGGCTTGCTGGACGGTGATGGGTTGGATGAGATCTATCATGTAATCGAGTTAGTTTTGTTAGGGTTTGATCCCTAGTATCCACTATTGAGGGAGTTCGGGACTAGGGGGTGTCCGGATAGCCGAACTATCATCATCGGCTGGACTCCAAGACTATGAAGATACAAGATTGAAGACTTCGTCCCGTGTCCGGATGGGACTTTCCTTGGCGTGGAAGGCGAGCTTGGCGATACGGATATGTAGATCTCCTACCTTTGTAACAGACTCTGTGTAACCCTAGCCCTCTCCAGTGTCTATATAAACCGGATGGCTTTAGTCCATAGGACGAACAACAATCATACCATAGGCTAGCTTCTAGGGTTTAGCCTCTTTGATCTCGTGGTAGATCCACTCTTGTAACACACATCATCAATATTAATCAAGCAGGGCGTGGGTTTTACCTCCATCAAGAGGGCCCGAACCTGGGTAAACATCGTGTCCCTTGTCTCCTGTTACCATCCGCCTAGGCGCACGCTTCGGGACCCCTACCCGAGATTCGCGGTTTTCACACCGACATTGGTGCTTTCATTGAGAGTTCCTCCGTGTCGTCACCGATAGGCCCGATGGCTCCTTCGATCATTGACAACGACGCAGTCCAGGGTGAGACCTTTCTCCCGGACAACTCTTCGATTCGGCGGCTTTGCATGCGGCCAATTAAGCAGCCATCCGGAGCAGATCGAAGCTACGCCTGGCTGTCGGTCAGATTTGGAAGTTTAAACTATACGGCCGATATCCGCGGAGACTTGATCTTCAACGGATTCGAGCCGCAGCCAAGCGCGCCGCACTGTCTCGATGGGCATGATCTAGCTCTACAGCCGAACAGTGCCCTGGAGGCCGCACCATAATCCGCTCCGACCCTTAACCGGGAGCCGGATTCCCCGATCGAGGAAGAGTGGTTGGACACCGCCTCGGGGGCCTTAATCTCTACGGCGATTGAGCCGAACTCCATCCCTGTCCTTTGCGAAGACCTCGACTCCACGGTGCCGGACTCCGAACCCTCCGCGCCCTTGCCAATCGAATCCGATTGGGCGCCCGTTATGGAGTTCACAGCCGCGGACATCTTTCAGCACTCGCCCTTTGGCGACATCCTGAATTCACTAAAGTCTCTCTCTTTATCCGGAGAGCCCTGGCCGGACTACGGCCAGGAAGGTTGGGATGCGGACGATGAAGAAATTCAATGCCCACCCACCACCCACTTGGTAGCCGCTGTCGACGATCTAACTGACATGCTAGTCTACGACTCCGAAGACATCGACGGTATGGACGACGATGCCGGAGACGAACAAGAACCAGCACCTACCGG
Source organism: Aegilops longissima (assembly GCA_021605205.1). Taxonomy (NCBI): domain Eukaryota; kingdom Viridiplantae; phylum Streptophyta; class Magnoliopsida; order Poales; family Poaceae; genus Aegilops; species Aegilops longissima. Next base: position 174,112,368 of record CM038682.1, read on the forward strand.
GCACTGGAAGGCCACCTCGTCATACGACATATACATGGTGGACATCCCAAAAGATGGGAACGGCGATGGAACAACGGAGGATGACCCCTCCAAGAAGCAGCCCAAGCGTCGGCGTCAGCGGCGCCGCTCTAAATCCCGCCACAGCAAGAATGAAGATTCCGGCACCGGAGATAACAATACACCGAACAGTGCCGAAGACAATCCACTCCAGCAAGATCCAGCGCAGGAGGATGGAGACGCTAGCACTCACGAGAGAGCGGCAGAAGAAGAGCTAGAGGATTATATGCCTCCCTCCGGAGACGAAGCAAGCCTCGACGACGATGAATTCGTCATGCCTGAGGATCCCGTCGAACAAGAGCGTTTTAGACGCAGGCTTATAGCCACGGCGAACAGCCTCAAGAAAAGCAGCAACAGCTTAGAGCTGATCAGATCTCTGCTAGCCGGCGGATGGACTGAAGTCCTCGCGGCAAGAGCATGAGCTCGAACGCCCCTCCAAAGCTACCCTAAACGCAAGCTGCTCCCCGATTAGAGGAGGAGGCTTACGAACCCGCATCACCAGGAGACAATACGGTGACCGACCACCCGTGGTCGCGACGGAGAGGCCTCTAGGCCCTTCACTAGAACCGTACCCCGGCATCGCTCAAAAATCACACGGCCACAGGGGAACGCTCCGGACCTGCGAGATATATTGGAGGACAAGGCAAGACAATCAAGATCGATCTATGGATCGTGTGGGTGCCCCACGCGTGATTTACAACCGTCGCGCGGACCGACATAAGTCCGCCGGCCTAACAAAATGCATAAAGCTCTTTTGAGCTCCGTCGTGATATCGCCCAGTACAGAGGCGCCGCACACCCACTATGCTTCACAGACGAAGTAATGGATCATCAAATCCCCGAAGGGTTTAAACCCGTCAATATTGAATCCTATGATGGCACAACAGACCCCGCGGTTTGGATCGAAGACTATCTCCTTCACATCCACATGGCCCGCGGTGACGATCTTCACGCCATCAAATACCTCCCCCTCAAGCTTAAAGGACCAGCCCGGCATTGGCTCAACAGCTTGCCAGCAGAGTCAATTGGGAGCTGGGAGGACCTGGAAGCCGCATTCCTCGATAACTTCCAGGGCACTTATGTGCGACCACCAGACGCTGATGACCTAAGCCACATAATTCAGCAGCCAGACGAATCGGCCAGACAATTCTGGACACGGTTCTTAACCAAGAAAAACCAAATCGTCGACTGTCCGGATGCGGAGGCCCTCGCGGCCTTCAAGCATAACATCCGCGACGAGTGGCTTGCCCGACACCTAGGACAGGAAAAGCCGAAATCCATGGCAGCCCTCACATCACTCATGACCCGCTTCTGCGCGGGTGAGGACAGCTGGCTAGCACGCAGCAAGAACCTCAGCAAAAAATCTGGCAGTCCGGACTTCAAGGACCGAAATGGCAGGCCGCGTCGTAACAAAAACAAACGCCGCACTAACGACAACAATATTGAGGATACGACAATCAATGCCGGTTTCAGAGGCTCTAAACCCGGTCAGCGGAAAAAGCCATTCAAAAGAACTACTCCGGGTCCGTCCAATTTGGACCGAATACTCGACCGCTTGTGCCAGATACACGGCACCCCCGAAAAGCCATCTAACCACACCAACAGGGACTGTTGGGTATTCAAGCAGGCACGCAAGTTAATTGCCGAAAACAATGACAAGGGCTGCATAGCGATGACGAGGACGAGACCCAACCGCCGAACAATAGAGGATGTAGGATTTCCCCACAAGCGGACGGTGAACATGATATATGCAACGCACATACCCAAAAGGGAGCAGAAGCGTGCACTCAGGGATGTCTACGCGATGGAGCCAGTTGCCCAAGTTCAATCCATGGTCCTCCTGCCCGATCACTTTTGACCGAAGGACCACCCCACCAAATCCGCCACGGTGGATTTGGCGACCGGTCTTAAACCCAATCGCCGATGGATTTCACCTAACGAGTCCCGATGGGCGGGCGGCAGAGCTGAACCTGCTTTACCGGGATACAAGTCGCAAAATGGGCATAGACCCTCAAGGATTAAACCTACCAAAACAACCTTTAAAGGCGTCATACCAGGTGTAGAAGCCAATTGTGCAGAGCTCAATTACACCGAAGTGGTCTTGGATCCCGGATAACTTCCGGCGAGAGTTAATCTTGACATAGTCCCGTTCCGCAGCTGATATCATGCCTTGCTCGGACGTGCAGCGCTTGCAAAGTTCAGCGCGTGCCACACTCGCATACCTCAAGCTCAAGATGCCAGCCCTCGAGTCATCACGATCAACGGAAACACCGGCGTTCTCTCCGCACGGAGGAACATACAGCTCTCTCGCGCGAAGTGCATTGCAGCCTCTTAAGGCAATTTTCGAGTCCGGCTGTTAAGTGGCGGACACAGCTAAGCGCCCGGAGTAACTTACAACAAGACCACAGCACGTTCCGAGCACGCGTAGCGATGCGGCTAACCCCAGCTCTGCGAAGCGTCAAAGCAGGTCCTTCAGCGTACACCATTACGCTCTCAAGATACCATGGGCATGGGGAGAGGGCACGACCACGATAAACCCAGACTGCGGCTCAACCACACTAGGGGCTCTCAAGTGTGTCGTTCCTTTTTCTTTTCTTTTTATCTTTTACTTTTTCCCACAGGACTCCGTTTGTCAGAGGCGCTGTCTGGCAGCAGACCTGCCGACCTCACGATGCAACAGCTAGGGATGGATAAAGGCTACAACGAATATACAGGTGGTCTCCATTACGAGCATTTTTGTACACTAATCTGCAGCCTACCCCTGGAGGGGGACATGTTTAACAGTCCCATACCTTGCTTACCGCACTATTTGTATCGTTCTGCATTCGTAGCAGCACTTATTGAATAAAAAAATACAACACCTTTTTGCCTATAATTGCATTTCTTTTTCATACATATGTTCATTCACGGCATGTTGCATCCGTACACTTTGGTACGGCTAATATACACCAGGGGCTTATGTTTCCCGCATTATGGTGTGATAAGTCCGAACACTTTCACAAGTGCGGCACCCCGAACTTATAGCACTATATGCATCGGCTCCGAATCATGTCTTGGGTCAATAGTTGGGTTTGCCCGGCTCCCATGTTTTGGTACCTTACGTTCCGTTATATCAGCTAAGGTAGCACTGGAGAACCATCTGCGATTCCGCCCAGCTTGAGCTGGGTTAACGCCTCGATGGAAAGCTAAACTGACCGTCATGATGAGGCGAGAGCCGATCGCTGTTCGAGAGGTTTTTAAGAGTCCTTAAAGACTTATGCCGCTTAGGCGAGGAGCCGGATCTTGTCCGCCAAGGCGTGATAGCGCCCAAATTGACCTTCCGAAGACCGGGGCTTCACCAAATTTAAAATTATAGAATTCTATGGCTAAGTGAGAGTGTTCAAGCATTATAAGTCCGGTTGCCTTGTTACGCTGTGTTGGCGCCTCCTAGATGGACCCAAAATGGGAACAAGAGCGCTCAAGTTTATCCCAACACCCCAAAGACTCGTGGCATGGGGGCTGAAGCCGATGACTTGCCATCTCTCGATTTGATAAACAACCGCATGTAAGGTAATATTTTAAATTAACAAGCGTTGCTTAGCGATATGAACTAAGTTTTCAGCGCAGGATAACAAAATGCGAGTCTACTCAAATATTACATCTTTGGAGCACTCACCCGCAATAGTGTGGGCGCCCTTCAGCACACTCTTATAATACATCTCGGGCGTGCGATGCTCCTTGCCCTCTGGTGGTGGGTCCGTCACGAGCTTCTGGGCATCCATCTTGCCCGAGTGCACCTTTGCGCGGGCAAGGGCCCGACGGGCACCCTCAATACAAGCGGAATGCTTGATAACTTCAACCCACGGGCACACATCCATCAGCCACCGCCCCAGCCGAAGTAGCTCCTGTGCATGGCCTCCTTAGGCCACGGCCAACTATGAGGCCCTTCATGGCCTGTTCGGCCGCCTTGTGAGCTCGACCAGCTGCTTCACTGGTCGCTAAAAACACCGGATGTCCGCCTCAAAGATCTTGAGACCAAAGACCTTCTCCGCCGAGCTCCCTCCTCGGCCCGGTAGAATGCGGCAGCATCGGACACGCTGCGAGGAAGATCTGCGAACGCTCCTGGAGAGCTCCGAATTCGGGTAAGCAACAGGTAATTAACTCTCACATGCTTACTTTGCATGAAAAATGCCTTACCCGCTGCTATTTTCTTCACCGCCTCAATCTCCTGGAGGGCCTTGTAGGCTTCGGCCTTAGCGGCTTTGGCACTCTCAAGAGCCGTTGCAAGCTCAGACTCTCGAGTCTTCGAGTCACGCTCCAAGCTCTCATGTTTTTTCACGAGATCCTGGAGCTCTTGCTGTACCTCCGCCACCTGCGCCTCCTGCTTCTCTCGCTCGGTGCGCTCATGTCAGCATTACGTTCGGCCGCTGCCACCGCCTCCTTCAGGGTCGCCACCTTGTTAGTGGCCCCTACAATACCCATGTTATCCTTGTCATTTTTTCTTGCAACCAAATCCTTTTCTGTAAGGTACAATTTTCATAAGGTATTAATCACCTTCTTTTTCCTCGAGCTGCTTCTTGGCATGGCCGAGTTCGTTCTCGGACTGCTCGAGGTTTTCCTTCAAAGTATTGACCTCCGTAGTCAGTGCGGCGGAGGTCAGCAGCACAGCCTGCAATCCCATATTGACATATTTTTATGACTCCTGCGTTTATCTTTCTAAAGATCCTCAGTCCGGCTTTTCTTTCCGAACACCGAACCGAGCATCAGGGGCTACTGTCTATGCGGTACCATTTTACATATATTGAAATTCTTACCTCAAAGCCTGTTAGAAGGCTGCTGCAGGCTTCGGTCAGCCCGCTCTTGGCGAGCTGAACCTTCTGAATCACCGCACTCATAACAGTGCGGTGTTCCTCTTCGATGGAGGCGCCGTTGAGCGCCTCCAGCAAATTATCCGGCACCTCCGGTTGGACGGAGGCAGCCAGCGTCGCGGTCTTGCCCTTCTTACGAAGGGTCGCCCGGACTCGGAGCCACCGTGGCCTCCGGGGCCGAGTCCGGTGCACAGTCCGGGAGGGTGTCCTGTGACACCTCCGGGGCCTCCTCCTCCTGGTGGGTCCTTTTCTGGGATCCCACCTTGGCGTCGTTCGCGGCACGGGGGGTGGAGGCAGTCGGAAGGGAATCCATATCCGACGCACCCAAGGACCCGCCGGCAAACGGGAAGATCATCCTTAGGCGGACTGCAGGGTTGTATGCGGCATTAGAAAGACATTATGTGGCGAAAAGAAAAAACCTTGAAGTTATTCGGGAGTCCGGATACTTACGATCTCGCCAGGGGCTTGGCCCTTGGAGGCCAGTCCTCATCGTCGTCACTGGCGTTGGCGGAGCAGTCCGGGGGAGTTTTTCCCTTCTTGGACCCGTCGGCCTCCCTTGTTGGGGAGGCCTTCCTTTTCCCTCCTCCCCACCTGGGAGAGGCTTTCTTCTTCTCCTCCTCACCTTGGTGGGAGGAGTCGGCCTCGGATTCATCATCCGATAGCACCTGAAAACGGAACTCTTCCGAGTCCCGTGGCCGTCTTCTTGGCCTTCTTCTCGGCACCACGTGGGGTGCGAGCCAGAGCCCGTTAGGCGGGCGTCCGCTGGGTCCTCTGGCAATGGGACCGGACAGATAATCCGTTCGGCCTTCGCCAGCCATTCTTGTTAAAGGTAAAGGGAGTTTAGATCCCGCATAGAGCCAAACTATGCAAAACAAGTGGTGAAATCACTTACCTCGTCAGCTGGACACTGCGAGCGGAATACGCGATCTTGATGGCGGATCACGAGCTTGGCGCCCTTGAACAGCACCTTCCGGACATCTTCGTGCGTAGTGTCAAGAGCCCTCAGATCTGGTGCTGCGCGGATCAAACTCCCACAGGTTGAAGCCCCATCGCCGCACGGAGAATGCGCGGATGAGCATGACTGGACTACGTTGACAAGCTTAAGCTTCTTGTCCACCAGCTTCGGATACAGGCTTGGAGTCGGTCAGCTCCTCGAATCCCCCAAATCCGCCACTCTCTTTCCGGAGGCGAGCCGTGTAGGGATGCAGATCTGAATTCGGGGCGCTGCCTAATCAGGGTCACGCTGCTCGGTGATGTAGAACCACCCGATTGCCACCCCTTGATGGTTTCCACGAAGTGCCCTCCACCACGTAACGTGGGACATCCTGCCCACCATGGCGCCTCCGCACTCCGCTTGGCTGCCCCTTCACAACCTTCGCTTGACATTTGAAGGTCTTGAGCCTAAGTCGAAGTGGGGCTGGATGCGAGGAAGGCCTCGCACCTGACGATAAACGCCGAGATGTTGAGGATGAAATTGGGGCCAGATCATGGAAATCTAGGCCGTAGTAGAACATGGGCCCTCGGACAAAGGGATGAAGGGAAGCCCAGTCCAGCGGAGGAAATGGGGAAGAAATACTACCCTCTCATGGGGCCTGGGGTTGGGGCGAGCTCTCCCTCGTCGGGGAGCCGATCGCGATGTTGCTGGACAAATATCCGGCGTCGCGCAGCTTCGGATCTGCCCCTCCGTGACGGAGGAGGCCATCCACTGCCTCCCGCTCCGGACATAGTTGGAGAAGGTTGAGGTAAGAAGTGCGGACTTAGGCGATGGAGCTCGAGTTCATGGAGATGGATAAGCCAAGGAGGAAGAAGGCGCATGTAAAGGGTTGGATCTTTATCCCTTATATGGGCGGACAAAACATGTGTCCCCGCCGCCTGGTAAAACTCGCTTATCTCCCAAGCGTCGCAATCAATGGCGCGGTTGGGTTACCCACGTCCGTATTGATGGGAATCCCGAATAAGGGGAACACGATCTCTGCTCGACAAGGCGTGCCAAGAAACCGCCGCTAAACGCTGAGGTGGAACAGTAAAAACAATTTGAGTAAAGGCTTGGTAGTGGTGCGGCGTCACGCCACCAAATCGTCGCCAGATTGATCTTATGTAATATTGTTCTCTCTACGGTGGTATGTGGAATTTATTTTTGCAGAGCGGACACTATCTGGCGTTCACAAGCTTCTATAAATTATTCGAGGAAGAACCCGCCTTGCAATGCGGAAGACAACATGCGCGCCGGACTCGTCGTCATTGAAGCCTGGTTCAGGGCTCTTGAGGAGTTCGGACTAGGGGTGTCCGGATAGCGAACTATCATCATCGGCGGACTCCAAGACTATGAAGATACAAGATTGAAGACTTCGTCCCGTGTCCGGATGGGACTTTCCTTGGCGTGGAAGGCAAGCTTGGCGATCGGATATGTAGATCTCCTACCATTGTAACCGACTACTGTAACCCTAGCCCTCTCCGTGTCTATATAAACCGGATGGCTTTAGTCCGTGGGGCGAACAACAATCATACCATAGGCTAGCTTCTAGGGTTTAGCCTCTTTGATCTCGTGGTAGATCCACTCTTGTAACACACATCATCAACATTAATCAAGCAGGGCGTAGGGTTTTACCTCCATCAAGAGGGCCCGAACCTGGGTAAAACATCGTGTCCCCTGCCTACCATCCGCCTAGGCGCACAGCTCGGGACCCCTACCGAGATCCGCGGTTTTGACACCGACATTGGTGCTTTCATTGAGAGTTCCTCGTGTCGTCACCGATAGGCTCGATGGCTCCTTCGATCATCAACAACGACGCTGTTCGGGTGAGACTTTTCTCCCGGACAGATCCTCGTGTTGGCGGCTTTGCATGCGGGCCAATTAAGCAGCCATCCGGAGCAGATCGAAAGCTACGCCCCTGGCCGTCAGGTCAGATTTGGAAGTTTAAACTATACGACCGATATCCGCGGAGACTTGATCTTCGACGGATTCGAGCCACAGCCAAGCATGCCGCACTGTCTCGATGGGCATGATCTAGCTCTGCAGCCGAACAGTGCCCTGGAGGCCGCACCAGAATCCGCTCCGACCTTTAATCCGGAGCCGGATTCCCCGATCGAGGACGAGCGGTTGGACACCGCCTCGGGGGGTCTAATCTCTACAGCGATCGACCGAACTCCATCCCTGTCCTTTGCGAAGACCTCGACTCCACGGTGCCGGACTCCTCTCCGGACTCCGAACCCTCCGCGCCCTTGCCAATTGAATCCGATTGGGCACCCGTTATGGAGTTCACGGCCGCGGACGTCTTTCAGCACTCGCCCTTTGGCAACATCCTGAATTCACTAAAGTACCTCTCGTTATCGAGAGCCTGGCGGACTGCGGTCGGGGCGGTTGGGATGCGGACGGCGAAGAAATTCAAAGCCCACCCACCACCCACTTTGTAGCGGCTATCGACGATCTAACCGACATGCTAGACTACGACTCAAGACATCGACAGTATGGGCGGCGATGCCGGAGATTTAACAAGAACCAGCGCCTACCGGACGCTGGAAAGCCACCTCATCATATGACATATACATGGTGGATATCCCAAAGGATGGGAATGGCGAAGGAACAGAGAAGGATGACCCCTCCAAGAAACAGCCCAAGCGCAGGCGTCAGCGACGCCGCTCTAAATCCCGCCACAGCAAGAATGAAGATTCCGGCACCGGAGATAACAATACACCGGACAGTGCCGAAGACAATCCACTCCAGCAAGATCCAGCGCAGGAGGATGGAGACGCCAGCCCTCACGGGAGAGCGGCCGAAGAAGAGGTAGAGGATTATATGCCTCCCTCGGGAGACGAAGCAAGCCTCGACGACGACGAATTCGTCGTGCCTGAGGATCCCGTCGAACAAGAGCGTTTTAGACGCAGGCTTATGGCCACGGCGAACAGCCTCAAGAAACAGCAGCAACAGCTTAGAGCTGATCAGGATCTGCTAGCCGACAGATGAACTGAAGTCCTCGCGGCCAAAGAGCATGAGCTCGAACGCCCCTCCAAAACCTACCCTAAACACAAGCTGCTCCCCCGATTAGAGGAGGAGGCTTACGAACCCGCATCACCAGGAGACAATACGGCTGACCGACCACCCCGTGGTCACGACAGAGAGGCCTCTAGGCCCTTCACTAGAACCGTACCCCGACATCGCTCAAAAAGCACATGGCCACAGGGGAACGCTCCGACCTCACGAGATATATTGGAGGACAAGGCAAGACAACCAAGATCGATCTATGGATCGCGTGGGCGCCCCACGGTACATGACGACAACCGTCGCGCGGACCTGATAAGTCGGCCGGGCGAAGAAAACAAACAAAGTTCTTTTGAGCTCACAGTGATATCGCCCGATCTGAGGCGTCGCACACACCCACTATGCTTCACGACGAAGTAATGGATCATCAAATCCCGAAGGGTTTAAACCCGTCAATATTGAATCCTATGATGGCACAACAGACCCGCGGTTTGGATCAAGACTATCTCCTTCACATCCACATGGCCCGCGGTGGCGATCTTCATGCCATCAAATACCTCCCCTCAAGCTTAAAGGACCAGCCCGCATTGGCTCAACAGCTTGCCGCAGAGTCAATTGGGAGCTGGGAGGACCTGGAACCGCATTCTCGATAACTTCCAGGAACTTATGTGCGACCACCGGACGCTGATGACCTAAGCCACATAATTCAGTAGCCAGACGAATCGGCCAGACAATTCTGGACATGGTTCTTAACCAAGAAAAACCAAATCGCCGACTGTCCGGATGCGGAGGCCCTCGCGGCCTTCAGGCATAACATCCGCGACAAGTGGCTTGCCCGGCACCTAGGACAGGAAAAGCCGAAATCCATGGCAGCCCTCACATCACTCATGACCCGCTTCTGCGCGGGTGAGGACAGCTGGCTAGCACGCAGCAACAACCTCAGCAAAAATTCTGGCAGTCCGGACTTCAAGGACCGAAATGGCAGGCCGCGTCGTAACAAAAACAAACGCCGCATTAACAGCGACAATATTGAGGATACGGCAATCAATTCCGGATTCACAGGCTCTATAAGGCTCAATTTGGTTGTTTCCCGTCACATGTTCAGATTCCAAGGTGCATTAAATCATTGCATGCAAGTATTAAGAGAAAATTGACCAATGCATGTAATTTATGCATGCATGTGTTGCAATTAATGCATTGGTAAACATACTTTTTGAGGTAAACAAGAGCATTAATTGGGTGCTTTTGCAAACTACAAAAGGTATTCCACCACTCACCATCTACCTTGGTTGGTGAGATTTTTGAATTGAGCCTTATAAACCGGAAAGGAGGGAGTACGTTAATCACGCAACATATCTTCCGGGACGCTGCTTCAGTTACTTAACTGCAGGTGCATTGGGTCACTGACATATGGGCCCAACAGGGGTCTGGCCCACATGTCAGTGACGTAACTGGACCTGCAGTTAAGTCAATGCAGCTCAGTCCATATCTTGCGTAGGTGTGCCATTGCTTGCTATAAATACTATGCCTCCCACGACATTCGGAAGAACGCTCACGTTCATCGCTATCTTCTCCCCCCTCCCTCTCATGTCGACCACCATGGCATCGCCCCTCCCAAGCCCTAGCCGCCCCGCGCTGCACCGCACGGACGGTCACGCGTCGTTGTTCCGTTCCTGGCCGCCACTAGTCTAGGAGTACGCGTCGGCGTTCCGCTCCTCGCCGCGACGCGTCGAGGTGGACGCGTCGCCATTCCGTTCCTCGCCGCCACTACTCGAGGAGGACCCATCGGTGTTCCGCTCCTCGCCGCAACGCGTCGAGGTGGACGCGTCAGCGTTCCCAATCTGGCCAGCACACGCGTCGGAGGACGCGTCGGCTCCCCGCTACGAGGAGAATGCCGCGCCGCCCGCTGAGCCCCCCAGCCTTTAGGAGCTTTGGAAAGAAATGGATGTCGCCTTGTGGGAGGCTTTGCCTCCAGCAGAGCGCGCCAAAATAGAGGCAGAGAAGAAGGTCGAGGAAGAGAAGCGCACCGCGGAACAAGCTGCCTGGCAGGCCTATGTCGCGTCCGAGAGAGTCAGGCAATTGGCTCTTTGGCAGAAGGCTCGTGCGAGGGCCGTGAGGGTAGTGGAGGATGCCCGTGCCGAAGCCCTGAGTGCAGTCAGGCCCAAGCGCCTCATCTACGCTTGGCGGTACGTGGACCGGGTGCATGCTTCCAGCGAGGAGGAGTACCTATTGGCGCCGGATCACCACACTGGTGAGATCGCGCTTGCCCGCCGGCAAGCCGCCAATCAGCACCTCGCGAGTTGGGAGGCTGAGGAAGAGGCATTGTGTCAGCACGCTGGGAAACGGACGCGCACCAGGGCACTCGTAGCACGCCGCAAGCGCTCCTGCGAGCGCTGTGGCTTTTAGTAGGAGTATAATTTTTCTTTCGTAAGGCGATCTCATTAGTTTTGGGATGCAAATGATAAATCCCTGATCACCCACAAGTATAGGGGATCTATCGTAGTCCTTTCGATAAGTAAGAGTGTCGAACCCAACGAGGAGCAGAAGGAAATGATAAGCAGTTTTCAGCAAGGTATTCTCTGCAAGTACTGAAATAAGTGGTAACAGATAGTTTTGTGATAAGTTAAATTGCAACGAGCAACAAGTAACAAGAGTAAATAAAGTGCAGCAAGGTGGCCCAATCCTTTTTGTAGCAAAGGACAAGCCTGGACAAACTCTTATAATAGGAAAAGCGCTTCCGAGGACACATGGGATTATCGTCAAGCTAGTTTTCATCACGTTCATATGATTCGTGTTCGGTACTTTGATAATTTGATATGTGGGTGTACCGGTGCTTGGGCTTTGTTCTTACTTGAACAAACATCCCACTTATGATTAACCTCTATTGCAAGCATCCGCAACTACAACAAAAGTATTAAGGTAAACCTAACCATAGCATGAAACATATGGATCCAAATCAGCCCCTTACGAAGCAACGCATAAACTAGGGTTTAAGCTTCTGTCACTCTAGCAACCCATCATCTACTTATTACTTCTCAATTCCTTCCTCTAGGCCCAAATAATGGTGAAGTGTTATGTAGTCGACGTTCACATAACACCACTAGAGGTTAGACAACATACATCTCATCAAAATATCAAACGAATACCAAATTCACATGACTACTAATAGCAAGACTTCTCCCTTGTCCTCAGGAACAAACGTAACTACTCACAAAGCATATTCATGTTCATAATCAGAGGGGTAATAATATGCATAAAGGATCTGAACATATGATCTTCCACCAAATAAACCAACTAGCATCAACTACAAGGAGTAATCAACACTACTAGCAACCTACTAGCACCAATCCCGGACTTGGAGACAAGAATTGGATACAAGAGATGAACTAGGGTTTGGAGATGAGATGGTGCTGGTGAAGACGTTGATGGAGATTACCCTCTTCCGATGAGAGGAGCATTGGTGATGATGATGACGATGATTTCCCCCTCCCGGAGGGAAGTGTCCCAGCGAACAGCTCCGCCGGAGCCCTAGATTGGTTCCGCCAAGGTTCCGCCTCGTGACGGCGTAGTCTCGTGCCGAAAGGTTGTCTCTGATTTTTTTTCTCATGGAAAGGCTTCATATAGGAGAAGATGGGCATCGGAGAGCCACCAGGGGTCCCACGAGGTAGGGGGCGCGCCCCAGGGGGGGAGCGCTCCCCACCCTCAGGAGCAGGGTGTGGGCCCCCTGGCCTTCATCTTTGGCGACAATTTTTCTTTATTTATTTTAAGACATTCCGTGGAGTTTCTGGACTTTTGGAGTTGCACATAATAGGTCTCCAATATTTGCTCCTTTTCCAGCCCAGAATTCCAGCTGCCGGCATTCTCCCTCTTCATGTAAACCTTGTAAAATAAGAGAGAATAGCCATAAGTATTGTGACATAACGTGAAATAACAGCCTATAATGCGATAAATATCGATATAAAAGCATGATGCAAAATGGACGTATCAACTCCCCCAAGCTTAGACCTCGCTTGTCCTCAAGCGAAAAGCCGATAACAATAAATATGTCCTCATGTTTAGAGGTAGAGGCGTCGATAAAAATAAAATACGGACATGAAGGCATCATGACTATTCTCATAACAGCAACGTATATAGATTTGTCATACGATTACTTATGTTCAAGTGATGATCTTTTCACAATGCAAAAGTATGAATCAGAAACTTTATTGAGTACCAGCAAAGTATAACCTGAGTCATTGAAGCAATTGCAATTTATCATAACATCGGAAAGAGTCTATGTCAGAGCTTAAAAGCAAGTCCACATACTCAACTATCACTTAGTCCTTCATAATTGCTAGCACTCACGCAATACTTGTGGTTACGGAGTTTTAACCGGACACAGAGAAAGATAGGGGCTTATAGTTTTGCCCCACAACCTTTTACCTCAAGGGTAATGTTAACAATAACAATTCATGCTCCCCTACATCCAATTAGATTTATATATATATATCATGTCCTTTCCAACATGCTGGGCTTGCCAAAGGATAAAATGAAAAAGGGAAGGTGAAGATCGCCATGAGTCTTGCATAAGGTAGAAGATAATAATAAAAGATAGGCCCTTCGCAGAGGGAAGCAGAGGTTGCCATGCGCTTTTGTGGTTGGATGCACGAAATCTTAATGCAAAAGAACGTCACTTTATATTGCCCCTTGTATGTGGAACTTTATTATGCAGTCTGTCGCTTTTATTACTTCCACAACAAGTTCATACAAAGCTTATTTCTCTGCACTAGTAAGTCATGCATATTTAGAGAGCAATTTTTATTGCTTGCACCGATGACAACTTACTTGAAGGATCTTACGCAATCCATAGGTAGATATGGTGGAATCTCATGGCTAAACTGGTTTAAGGGTATTTGGAAGCACAAGTAGTATCTCTACTTGGTGCTGAGAATTTGGCTAGCATGAGGGGGAAAGGCAAGCTCAACATGTTAGAGGATCCATGACAACATACTTTATCTCAGATACAAGAAAATATAACTCATTATGTTGTCTTCCTTGTCCAACATCAACTCTTTAGCATGTCATATTTTAATGAGTGCTCCCAATCATAAAAGATGTCAATGATAATGTATCTATATGTGAAACCTCTCTCTCCTTATTACTTCCTATTAATTGCAACGATGACCAGAGCCATATTTGCCAACTCCCAACAACTTTTAATCATCATACTCTTTCTATGTGAAGTCATTACTTTCAATAAGATCAATATGAACTCTTTGTTTCTTTTTATTCTTTTCTTTTATTCACCCAAGATCATGGCAAAGTAATCATGCCCTTGACTCAACACTAATCTTTATTAATATAGCTCACGGACTCGATTACGGATCATAAAGCAAAACTTCAAAACTAGATCATGCCATGACTTTATTCTACTAAATCAAGATACTACTAATAGGATCGAACTAAGAAAAACGGAAAAGGTAGAAGTTGTGATGGTGATACGATACCGGGGCGCCTCCCCCAAGCTTGGCAGTTGCCAAGGGGAGTGCACATACCCATGTGATTATATCTCCTTCTTTGTTGTTGGAGGAAGTGGAGGTGTTGTTTATGATGCGGGCTTGTCGTCCACCTTCCATGGCATAGGCTCACCATCATAGAAGGATGATCGAATCTCCGGAATCCTTAAATCTGCAGCCAAACTCATCCTTTTGAATCTATATTCATACTCACAGTTTTGATTTTGCAGATCATAGATTTGGGCTTGGAGGTGCTCGATCTTCTCATGTAGCTTGAAGATGGCTTCCTCGGTGTTCTTGGCATCCGGCTTGTAGTTGTTGGTGAACTCCACGAGCATCTTGTGGCTAGCGTTAATTCCACGACCACCATCCCCTGGCACTTGAAAACTTGTTGCTCCATTGCTTCGAGCCTCGCCTCCACGCTTCCGGTTCCCTTGGGTCCCTCAACATCGCGGATGTGCAGCAACCCATCACGCATCTCAATGGTTTGAGGGTGTCACAGCACCTCCGCGAGGTATGGGTTGATCACCTTCTCGAAGAACTTGTCCTTGGAAGCACTTGGGGACGTCATGATGATCTAGATCTGTCAGAAAAACAGCTCGAAACAAGGACAGGAGATATTTGCGTGATACGGGAGTCAAAACCTTCAGGAGAATATATAATGAATTTTTACCGACCAAAATACGTATCGTGCAAGAAAACGGAGTCCGGAGGGCACGCGAGGTGCTCACGAGGTAGGGGGCGCGCCCAGGGGGGTAGGGCGCGCCCTCCACCCTCGTGAAGGCCTCGTGTCCTTCCCGGACTTCCACTTATTTTTCTATTTTTCTAAATATTCCAAAACAGAGAAATATTGCCTTAAAAATTGTTTTGGAGTCGGTTTACTTACCGTACCACATACCTATTCCTTTTGAGTCTCAAACAGTGCGAAAGTGCTCCTATGTATTCCTCCGGGGTTACGGTTTCAATAATATTGGTTTCAACATTTATGGGATTACCTAAGATATAATGTTTGATTCTTTGACCGTTTACCACCTACGGATTTGTGCCTTCGAAGTTGTTGATTTTTTTGGCACCGGAACGATAGACCTCCTCGATAACGTAGGGACCTTCCCATTTAGAGAGAAGTTTTCCTGCAAAAAATCTCAAACGAGAGTTGTATAGCAATACATAATCACCTACATTAAACTCACGCTTTTGTATCCTTTTGTCATGCCATCTTTTAACTTTTTCTTTAAATAACTTGGCTTTTTCATATGCTTGGGTTCTCCATTCATCAAGTGAGCTAATGTCAAATAACCTCTTCTCACCGGCAAGTTTGAAATCATAGTTGAGCTCTTTAATAGCCCAATATGCCTTATGTTCTAGTTCGGGAGGTAAGTGACATGCTTTTCCATAAACCATTTTATACGGAGACATACCCATAGGATTCTTATATGCAGTTCTATAGGCCCATAATGCATCATCAAGTTTCTCGGACCAATTCTTTCTAGACCTATTAACAGTCTTTTGCAAAATTAATTTGAGCTCTCTATTACTCAATTCTACTTGACCACTAGACTGTGGGTGATAAGGAGATGCAATTCTATGATTAACGTCATATTTAGCAAGCATTTTACGGAAAAGCACCATGAATAAAGTGTGAACCACCATTAGTCATTAAATATCTAGGGACTCCAAACCTCGGAAAATAACTTCCTCAAGCATTTTAATAGAAGTGTTATGATCAGCACTACTAGTTGGAATAGCTTCTACCCACTTAGTAACGTAATCAACAACAACTAAAATATGTGTATATCCATTAGAGGCAGGAAAAGGTCCCATATAACCAAAGCCCCAAACATCAAATGGTTCAATAACAAGTGAATAATTCATAGGTATTTCTTGACGTCTACTAATATTACCAATTCTTTGACATTCATCACAAGACAAAACAAAATTACGGGCATCCTTGAAGAGAGTAGGCCAATAAAAACCAGATTGCAATACCTTATGTGCAGTTCTATCTCCAGCGTGGTGTTCTCCATAAGCTTCGGAGTGACACTTGCATAGGATCTGTTCCTGTTCATGCTCAGGTACACAACATCTAATAACACCATCTACTCCTTCTTTATAAAGATGTGGGTCATCCCAAAAGTAATGTCGCAATTCATAAAAGAACTTTTTCTTTTGTTGGTATGTGAAGCTAGGTGGTATAAACTTAGCAACAATATAATTAGCATAATCAGCATACCATGGAGTGCTACGAGAAGTGCTTATGAAATTTAATTGTTCATGAGGAAAGCTATCATCAATAGGTAGTGGGTCATCAAGAACATTCTCTAATCTAGATAAGTTGTTTGCAACGGGGTTCTCAGCTCCTTTTCTATCAACAATATGCAAATCAAATTCTTGCAGCAAGAGAACCCATCTAATAAGTCTAGGTTTAGCATCTTTCTTTTCCATAAGATATTTAATAGCAGCATGATCGGTGTGAATAGTTACTTTAGAATCAACAATATAGGGTCTGAATTTATCACAAGCAAATACAACTGCTAAAATTTCCTTTTCGGTAGTAGCATAATTTCTTTGAGCATTATCTAGAGTCTTACTAGCATAATGGATAACATTTAACTTCTGATCAACTCTTTGCCCTAGAACAACACCTACAGCATAATCACTAGCATCACACATAATTTCAAAGGGTAAATTCCAATCAGGTGGCTGAACAACAGGTGCAGAGACTAATGCTTTCTTAAGTATTTCAAATGCTTCTACACAATCATCATCAAAGACAAATGGTACATCTTTTGTAATAAATTAGTCGAGGTCGAGAAATTTTGAGAAGTCCTTAATGAACCTCCTATAAAACCCGCGTGACCAAGGAAACTTCTTATACCTTTGATGTCCTTGGGACATGGCATCTTTTCAATAGCATCAACCTTGGCTTTATCAACTTCAATACCTCTTTCAAAAACTTTGTGCCCCAAGACAATACCTTCATTAACCATAAAGTGGCACTTTTCCCAATTCAAGACAAGATTAGTTTCTTCACATCTCTGCAAAACTCGATCAAGATTGCTCAAGCAATCATCAAAAGAGGATCCATAGACGGCAAAGTCGTCCATGAAAACCTCACAAATATTTTCACAAAAATCAGAGAATATAGCCATCATGCATCTTTGAAAGGTAGCAGGTGCATTACATAAACCAAAAGGCATACGTCTATAAGTAAAAGTACCAAAAGGGCATGTAAAAGTAGTCTTTGATTGATCTTTAGCCGACACAGGTATTTGAGAGAAACCAGAATAACCATCTAGAAAGCAATAATGTGTATGTTTGCATAATCTTTCTAGCATTTGATCAATAAAAGGTAAGGGGTAATGATCTTTCTTAGTAGCTTTTTTTAATTTGCTGAAATCAATTACCATCCTATAACCCGTGATAATTCTTTGCGGAATCAATTCATCTTTATCATTAGGGACAACAGTAATACCTCCCTTCTTAGGGACACAATGGACATGACTTACCCACTGACTATCAGCAACCGGATAAACTATACCTGCCTCCAGAAGCTTGAATATTTCATTTCTTACCACTTCTTTCATTTTAGGATTCAAACGTCATCGAGGATCACGAACTGGTTTGGCATCCGCTTCCAAATTTATTTTATGCTGACATAGAGTGGGACTAATGCCCTTAAGATCATCAAGAGTATATCCAATAGTGGCACGGTGCTTTTTCAGAGTTTTCAATAATCTTTCTTCTTCATGCTCTGAAAGGTTAGCACTAATAATAACAAGATATATTTTCTTTTCATCAAGATAAGCATATTTAAGATTATCAGGCAACGGTTTAAGCTCAAACATGGGATCACCCTTGGGTGGAGGAGGATCCCTAAGTTTCAACAGCAAATTATGTTGCGAATAGGTTCCTGTTTAAAGAATACTTCATCTATTTCCTTCTTTCATTCATGAACATCTCATTTTCATGGTCTAGCAAATAGTGTTCCAAAGGATCACTAGGAGAATACGGCAATAGAAGCAAGACCAATAATTTCATCCTTACTAGGCAATTCTTCCTCACGATGTTGTTTACTAAATTTAGAGAAATTAAACTCATGAACCATATCATCCAAGCCAATAGTAACAACATTCTTTTCGCAGTCTATCCTAGCATTAACAGTATTCAAGAAGGGTCTACCAAATATAATGGGACAAAAGCTATCTTGTGGAGAACCAAGAACAAGAAAATCAGCAGGATATTTATTTTTCCCACACAAGACTTCAACATCCCTAACAATTCCCACTGGTGAAATAGTATCTCTATTGGCAAGCTTAACTGTGACATCAATTTCTTCTAACTCAATAGGTGTAATATCATACATAATTTCTTTGTATAATTCAATGGGTATTGCAGTAGCACTTGCGCCCATATCACATAAGGCATGATAAAAATGATCTCCTATTTTAACAGAAATAACAGGCACGCCTACCACAGGTTTATGCTTATCTTTAGCACAAGGTTTAGCAATTCTAGCAGTTTCACCACAGAATTGAATAACATGCCCATCAATATTATCAGACAAGAGATCTTTAACAATAGCAATATTAGGTTCTACTTTAACTTGCTCAGGAGGTGTATAAGTTCTAATATTGCTTTTACGAACAACAGTTGAAGCTTTAGCATGATCCTTTACTCTAACAGGGAAAGGTGGTTTCTCAACATAAGAGGTAGGAACAATAGGATCATTATAAGTGACAGTCTTTTCTTCAACTTTAATAGGTGCAGCTACTTTTACTTCTGTGGGAGGATGATATTTAAACCACTTCTCCTTAGGGAGATCAACATAAGTAGCAAAAGATTCACAGAAAGAAGCTACTATCTCAGAGTCAAGTCCATATTTAGTGTTAAACTTACGGAAAATATCGGTATCCATAAAAGATTTAACACTATCAAACTTAGGTGTCATACCTGACTCCTTACCTTCGTCAAGGTCCCCATCTTCAGAGTTGTGTTTAATTCTATCCAATAAATTCCATCTGAATTCAATAGTCTTCATCATAAAAGAGCCAGCACAAGAAGTATCGAGCATGGTGCGATTGTTATCAGAAAGCCGAGCAAAAAAATTCTGAAGATTTGTCACTTTTGAGAGCTCATGATAGGGGCATGAATATAACATTGATTTAAGCCTCCCACAAGCTTGAGCGATGCTTTCTCCTTCGCGAGGCCAAAAATTATATATATAATTGCGAACACGATGAACAAGATGCATAGGGTAATACTTTTGATGAAATTCCAATTTCAATCTTTTATAGTTCCATGATCCCGTATCATCACATAGCCTATACCATGTCAATGCGTCTTCCTTCGAAGATAAAGCGAAGACCTTCTTCTTAACAACATCATCGGGTATACCTGCAAGCTTAAATAATCCACAAACTTCATCCATATAGAGTAGATGTTCATCAGGATGCTTTGTTCCATCTCCTGTAAAAGTATTAGCCAGCAGTTTTTCCATCATACCTGAAGGAACTTCAAAAGGAGTTTCATTTTCAATAGGTTCAGTAGGTTGAGGAGCAACTATTTTCTCTCTTTGGACGGGTGAAGATACCCGAACAAGCCCCTCGAGAATTACTTTCCATAGTAACAAGTGACAGAAAATTTCAGCACACTATATAAATTTTTCCTTACCAAATTCCACTTACCAAAGGTGCTACACTCCCCGGCAACGGCGCCAGAAAAGAGTCTCAATGACCCACAAGTACAGGGGATCTATCGTAGTACTTTCGATAAGTAAGAGTATCGAACCCAACGAGGAGCAGAAGGAAATGATAAGCAGTTTTCAGCAAGGTATTCTCTGCAAGTACTGAAATAAGTGGTAACAGATAGTTTTGTGATAAGGTAAATTGCAACGAGCAACAAGTAACAAGAGTAAATAAAGTGCAGCAAGGTGGCCCAATACTTTTTGTAGCAAAGGACAAGCCTGGACAAACTCTTATAATAGGAAAAGCGCTCCCGAGGACACATGGGATTATTGTCAAGCTAGTTTTCATCACGTTCATATGATTCGCGTTCGGTACTTTGATAATTTGATATGTGGGTGGACCGGTGCTTGGGTGCTGTTCTTACTTGAACAAACATCCCACTTATGATTAACCTCTATTGCAAGCATCCGCAACTACAACAAAAGTATTAAGGTAAACCTAACCATAGCATGAAACATATGGATCCAAATCAGCCCCTTACGAAGCAACGCATAAACTAGGGTTTAAGCTTCTGTCACTCGAGCAACCCATCATCTACTTATTACTTCCCAATTCCTTCCTCTAGACCCAAATAATGGTGAAGTGTTATGTATTCGATGTTCACATAACACCACTAGAGGTTAGACAACATACATCTCATCAAAATATCGAACGAATACCAAATTCACATGACTACTAATAGCAAGACTTCTCCCTTGTCCTCAGGAACAAACTTAACTACTCACAAAGCATATTCATGTTCATAATCAGAGGGATAATAATATGCATAAAGGATCTGAACATATGATCTTCCACCAAATAAACCAACTAGCATCAACTACAAGGAGTAATCAACACTACTAGCAACCTACTAGCACCAATCCCGGACTTGGAGACAAGAATTGGATACAAGAGATGAACTAGGGTTTGGAGATGAGATGGTGTTGGTGAAGATGTTGATGCAGATTGCCCTCTCCCGGTGAGAGGAGCGTTGGTGATGATGATGACGATGATTTCCCCCTCCCGGAGGGAAGTGTCCCCGGCAGAACAGCTCCGCCGGAGCCCTAGATTGGTTCCGCCTCGTGGTGGCGGAGTCTCGTCCCGAAAGGTTGTCTCTGATTTTTTCTCATCGAAAGACTTCATGTAGGAGAAGATGGGCATCGGAGAGCCACCAGGGGGCCCATGATGTAGGGGGGCGCGCCACAGGGGGGGCGCCCCCCACCCTCGTGAGCAGGGTGTGGGCCCCTTGGTCTTCATCTTTGGCGACGATTTTTCTTTATTTATTTTAAGACATTCCGTGGAGTTTCAGGAGGTTTGGAGTTGCACAGAATAGGTCTCCAATATTTGCTCCTTTTCCAGCCCAGAATTCCAGCTGTTGGCATTCTCCCTCTTCATGTAAACCTTGTAAAATAAGAGAGAATAGCCATAAGTATTGTGACATAACGTGAAATAACAGCCCATAATGCGATAAATATCAATATAAAAGCATGATGCAAAATGTACGTATGAATCCCCAACGTTCAGGACTTATTAGCGTCCTTAATTAAGTATGTAAAAGGGAAAGTTTGGAAACCTTGTGTATTCGTACGCATTTTGTAAGTACGTGCATATAGCACAAACTTTACTATATACTATCGCACTACATGTCTCTCTCTATATATGCTTGCAGACAGTGCTACTCCCTCCGTCCAGGTCAATAAGTCATCTTTGGTTGTGCACCGTGACCAAGAAGGAGGGAAGACTTATACACCTAGACGGAGGGAGTACTACTATTACTTATGTACGTGCAAATGCACGTTTTAACATTACGATGCAGTTTTTGTAAAAGTAGAAAAACAACACTAGTCAAGCTTGTGAAACGATTCAATGCAAAACAAATGCAAAAATGCTCGTTTGATTGTTTACTTTTAGCTTCCTTCTCTGTGGTTATTTCTCTGTCGTACTTTGTATGGAGTATCTCACTGGTCGGAAAGGCATGCAAATTCCCAAACCGCTTCCTACACCCTGTATCGAATTTTTTGTCTAACAAGTTGTGACGTGCAATTGGAATTCCAACTTGAGTACTACTACTAGTAGGAGTACCAGGGGCCAGTTCTTTTAGGCTTCTAGATTAGTAATCCCATAACTACTACATCCGTCTTGGTTTATTGGTCCCCATTGTAATCTATGTCAAATTTTGATCATAAATTTAACTAATGAAAAGTTAGTGCATGTCACATGCACTAACATTTTATCAGATAAATCTTTGGTCAAAATTTAGCACAAATTACAATGGTGAGGAATAAACCAGGACGGAGGTACTAGTAGCAGTAGTTTAGAAGCCCAAATAAATGAGTGAGGTGCCTTATGTTACTCTCCACTGTGACTAGTCTTATGGGAAAAGCTGGGGAAGCCGTCAAAAGAACTGGCCCTAGGAGTAGTAGCTAGGGATCGAGTGTGCGAGATGAACCAGACAAAGTAAATGCAGAGAGATGAAATGCAAAAAAGACGAAGGGATGTGATGGTTGCTTATGCGCTTATTTTACGTGCCACTTATTCTTTGGGAGTGGTTGGGTTCTGTGATATGACGGCTTTACTGCCGAGCCACGAGCGGGGTGAGTACTACATCGATCGTGGTTTATCCCACATTGAATTTGACTGAAGATTTAACTGACAAAATGTTAGTGCATGTCAACAAAAACAATATCGTTGGATTCGTATTTGTACATAGTTTCCAGTGATATAATTTTAGGTGACATGCATCATCATTTGACTCCAATTTTTTTAGGGTTATTTGACTCCAACTTGATATGATGATGTAGGCCGCCTGGTGTCCCTACCCTTCCTAATCCCAGAACCTTTCAAACAAAAGCGGTCTGGCAGTTGCAGGTGGTTCCTGGCTCAATCAGACGATGGCGAACGATTGATGATCGTTCGCACGTACGGGACGTGTTGTTTCGCGGAATACAATCACAGTCACTGCAAGGTCTTTGAGCAGGATCCCAGCTTCTCTGGGCCTTCAAGAATTTTTGACTGGAGGTTGGTAAGTAGCCACGCTCTCTGTTTGTCATACTGAATTATCCGATTAACCAGGAGATAACCGACGGCAAGGATCATGATGGCAGCACGGTTTCGCTCATCAGGCAAAACTGTGTGTACACAGCGTACCATGGGTCTCTTCATGCACCATACCCTGATATGTGTCACCACGCTCTACAGCCCAAAGTAGGAGAGAGGGTCGCAAGTATCAGACTTCGACCTACTGGCTGGAGTTTCCCCCGTGAGGCACCCATCTGGTTCAAGCTGTCAGCCAATCTCCACAGCTTAATAAATAGTAATGTCTAACTGAGCCAGTTAGTTAGATGCGTACACTTGGTGTAGTAGGATCTTTATTTAGTTTGATGCATACACTTGTTCTTTTTTGGTAGCCCTTTCGTAATGATGGCTGATGTTTGGTTTGGAAGAGAGAGCTGCTCTTCACTCTTGTGGCCTACTTACTACTTCTTTTGCACCCCTAGCCCTGGTTGTTGCTGCTGCTATTTTCAATGTACAATTAGTAGTATATTTCGTCTGTTGGTTGAATAAATGTGTTGTTAGAACGACAAACACAATGTTTTGGAAGTCGTTGCACGGTTCAATCCTTTAGTGCCCGTGCATCGTCACGTGGCGCATACTATTTTTCGTATGGAACACATTTTCCACTTGTTGATAACATGCAGCCCATGATGAAGGCCCAATAGAAAGCCCATAATTAATCGGAAGGGAGGCTCTCACATGAATCCGGCCCAGGTACATGCTCATGGTCCCCTAAACATAAATAAGTAAATAAATAAATAAAGCTAAATGCTCATGCACCAGTTATTTAAATTCACAATTTAACAGGAGGATATAATTTCCTATGATAGTGTCGTTACATTCAGTCGATATCTTTCTTCGGCAAAGATAGCGACCAGTCTTCTTTCTCCCAGCATTTTCTTCCTGCAACCAGTGGACCCATGCAAATCGTAGTCAACGTCGTAAATAGATCCGGTCCATTTTTATTTTTCAATAAGAATGTCCAACCCAGCCCAGCACATTGGTGACAGCACTTTATCCTCCGCCTTGGTTCGCTCGCCGCGGCGCCGCCGTCCAGCTCTGTCAACATAGTTTTTTTTAAACGGTCCCTGTCAACATAGTGAATCGGGAGAGGACTGTAGTTGTGAGTATGACAGTGCGGACCCACTAGGTCCACTCCCGAACACAAGCAAGCGCCTCTTTTACTACTCAGATAAACCCCTCGTTTTTTTACTCTAATGCACCCTGCTGATATCTGGGACCCACATCATTTTCAACGTATAGTCAATTAACGACAGAATTGCACACCTTTTTTTAGTAGTAATTCGGAGGAGCGGGCTATAAACTGGGTTGTGCGGTCTCTGTGGCCCGTCTAACAACATGACCAGCCCAGCAGTTTTTTCTTTAGGAAAATAGATAGCCCAGTATTTCTTTTTGAAGAATACCCAAGCTAGGCCTATTTGTTTTCTCCGACTTACTGGGCTGCAAATCTTTCAGGATGAGGAGGGATGCATTCCGGCCTGGCCAAAGAGTATGGTCAGTGTCTGTTAATAGTAATATCAAAAGGGGTTGAAAATTGCAAAAACAAATAGGAAATGGGATATTAGTTTCTTTTTTGTTTTTTTTCTTCACTGATATCTTATACTCCCTCCGTCCAAAATTCTTGTCTTAGATTAGTCTAGATACGGATGTATCTAATACCAAAATGTGACTTGATACATCCGTATTTAGACAAATCTAAGACAAGAATTTTTGGATGGAGGGAGTATTTCATTGGATTTAACATGACATAGTACTAATTTATTTTTAAATTTATTTTAGTATGGCTACTAATTTTTGGATTAAGAATATTTTTCCCCAGCAAAAATTTGCGAATTTTCAAAATTTCCCACATATTTAGTTAATTTTTTAACCCTGGTACTGACCAAAAAATTGGCAGCAATTCTAAAAATGGAAAACGGGCTGCAATAAATTCCATATGAATTAGAAAATGAGTAAAAAATTATAAAAATAATAGCAAATGGGCTATACACGCCACAGATTTCGAGGCTGACTTGTTTACGCAAGGCTTTGTCAGTCAACACACGATTCTAGCAGCAGTGACTGTTGGATGTCCATCCAACGGCCGACGTGCTTCTTCAATCTCTGATCTTCCTGCTCCAGCCGCCTAAACTTGCACCGGCGGGACTACCTGCTCCCTTCTCTTGTGGCCCGATGTGATGCCGCGCAGGCTTCCACGGCCCACCCTACTCCCTCCGCTGGCCTGGCCGCACGCAATCAACTGCCTCCTTATTACGCGAAAAAAATGATTACTCCCACTGACATCTGGGGCGCACCGGTTGGGAGGCTGACTTGTGGGCCTACTAAGTTGATCGTCGCAGGCTTCAACTTAGTCAACAAGCGATTCTAGCAGCGATGAATCGTTGGATTTGAATCGAACGGTCCTGCTGCTTCTTCAATCGCTGCTCTTCTTGCACCAGCCGCCCTAACCAGCGCCGGCGAGACCGCCTGCTCCTGCCTCCAGTGGCCGGCTGTGCTGCCGTTGAAGCCTCACCGCCCCCTACTACTCCCACCGCTAGCCAGGCCCTGTGGTCACGGCAGCCTCACACCGCAGCCGAACCAGTGAACCCTCGTACTCCTATCCGTGTGGGCATCCACTGCCGCGTCTTCCCCGGCTCCGCGTCGTCCCCTTCCTAGGCCTCGCCGTCGTCCACCGCCTTGGTGCTCTCGGCGCGGCGTGGTCATGTGGTCAACGACACTTCCATCGGAAGAGTATTGTACGTGCAGAGGCTGACAGCTGGGTCCACGGCCGCAGCTGGGTCCATGGCCACAACCCAGTTTTTTTGTGATTTTCCAAGTAAGTCGCTTTGTCAGGCCTGTTGGGCTGCAAATCTTTCAAGACGAGGAGAGCTTCATTCGACTGGCCGAGAAAATGGCCTATCAGTAATGAGAAATGGCTTGTACATTTTTAAAACACATCAAAACGGCAATTAGTTTCAAATTTCTTTTTTTCATTTCAAGATTTTAAATTGCATTGATTTTTATGCGTGGACAATTTGTTGGATTTTATATTGATATATATTTATTTTTAAAAGCAGTTTGAACGTGACTCGAATTTCCGGATTAAAAATAGTTCGGACCGCACCGAAATATGCAAAATTTCGTATAATTTTTTAACCGTGGCCACAATATGGGCTGTAATGCTAACAAAAAGAATATGGGCTCCAAATAAACCTTAAGAATTAGCAAATGGGATGTACATTATTAGAAATAAGGGCAGATGGGTTGTATGCTATTTTCCACAGATTTGAGGCTTTCCTAAAAAAGGTTGGCCTTTAGCGATGGATGTTGGATGTCCATCCAATGGCCGTCGTGCTTCTTCAATCTCTGCTCTTCCTGCTCCAGCCGCTCAAACAAGCGCCGGCGGGACTACCTGCTCCCTCCTCCCCGGCCGGCTGTGCTGCCACGCAGGCCTCACCGCCCCACCGTACTCCCATCGCTGGCCTAGCCACCCGTCTACTCACCCACACCTGTTGTTGTTCTCCGGCGACGGCAGACGAACCAGTAAACCCTCGTACAGTCGTACTCCCCTCCGCATGGGAAACAACTGCCGAGTCTTCCCTGGCTCCGTGTCGTTCCCTTCCCACGCCTCACCGTTGTCCACCGCCCTGGTTCTCTCGGCGCGGCCTGGTCAACATGGTCAACGACCGACATGCATCTGAAGTGGACTGTACATGGAGAGGCTGACAACTGGGTCCACGGCCGCACGCAAGGAAATGCCTCCTTATTACGCGCAAAATAATGATTCCTCCACCTAACATCTGGGACCCACCGAAAGGGCCTCTGTATTTCGTGAAAAAATGTTACCGCCGCTGACAGCTCGGACCCACCAGCTATATCTTCGCACGCAAGGAAGTGCCTCCTTATTACGCACAGAAAAATGAATACTCCCCCTGTTAGCTGGGACCCAATATAGTGGCAGGCCAACTTCTGGGCCTACTAAGTTGACGGGGACGAAGGGCTTTGTCAACTTAGTCAATATGCACGATTCTAGCTCCAGTGACCGTACGATGTCCATCCAATGACCGTAGTGCTTCATCGACCTTGGTCTTCTTGCTCCAGCCGCCCAAGCCAGCGCCGGTCGTGCCTCATGCTCCTGCCTCCCGTGGCCGGCTGTGCTGCCGTGGAGGCCTCACTGCCCCCTACTACTCCCATCACTGGCCAGGCCATCCCTCCACTCACCAACACCCCCTGTTATTCTACGGCGACGGCAGCCTCACACCGCAGCCGAACCAGTGAACCCTCGTACACCTCTTCGCGCAGGCTTCCACTTTAGCGTCTTCCCCGGCTCCGCGTCGTCCCCTTCCTAGGCCTCACCGCCGTCCACCGCCCTGGTGCTCTCGGTGCGGCGTGGTCAACATGGTCAAGGAACGGCTTCCATCGGACATGGACTGTACATGGAGAAGCTGACAGCTGGGTCCACAGCCGCAGCAAGGAAGTGCCTCCTTATTATGGGCAAAATAATTATTCCTCCACCTGACAGCGGGGACCCACCGGATGGGTCACCGCATTTCGTAAAAAAAAAACATTTCCCCCTGACTGCTGGGACCCACCAGCTACATTTTCGCACGCAAGGAAATGCATCCTGGCAAAATAAAACAATTCGCCCTCTTGACTGCTGGGGCCCACCAGCTACATCTTTGCACGCAAGGAAATGCATGACAGTCGGGGCCCACCTGATCAAAGCGTACGTAGCTTTACCATTCTGGTCGCGAATGTGTACGTACATACTGGTCGATGTAGAGGCATGGATGTGTCATAATAGAGGCGCGCACGTAGCATGTACACGTACATATAGCGGCCAGTGTGCAAGAAAGAAAATACGTCCATGTACGTACATACAGGCAGGGCTCGTGTATATGGCTAGGTCGGAACGGAGAAACAACGTTGTCGTCGTGTTCATGGGGAGCCAACCGGCTGGGTCGGAACGGGATGCATCGTCGTGTTCATCGGGAGGGCTTGGACGGAACAGCCGATGGAAACGAGGCCTGGCGTACCGCAGAACGGAGGAAACAGCCTTGTGTTCGACCGGCCACGTTCGAAATGGGACCCTGTTCGCCGGAAGAATGCGGCGTCCGCAAAAGCGGAGAAACGGACCTCCTACGGTCGAAACGGGGGTCCTGTTGATCGGGAGGGGTGTGGCATACCACAAAACAAAGAAGCAGACATGTGTTCGAGCACTACGGTGAAGCAGGGGTCTGTTCGCCGGGAGGGGTGTGGCGTACCGCAAAACGGGACTTCACGGGATACTGTTCATCTCCACCGTCGACCCCTCCAGCCTCCACGGGCAGCTGTTCATCCACCGTCGACCTCCTCCAACCTCCACTGCATTTGTTCATCCACGGGCTCTGTTCATCCAGCCTCCACCGCTACTCCACCGCTCTTCGCTCAACCAGCCCTCTCCACGGCTCTGTTCAACCACCCCTCCATGGGCTCTGTTCATCCAGCCCTCCACCGTCTCTTGTTCATCCAGCCCTCCACGGGTGGTCCTGTTCATCCTGCCCTCCACGGGGTCCTGTTCATCCAGCCCCAACCGGCTCGATCGATCGGGGTCCTGTTCATCCAAAGGAAACACCACGGGGTCCTGTTCATCCACCCCCATCGGGAACTGTTCATACAAACCCCCCCAGCAACGCTCACTGTTCATCCAGAGGCAGCATCGATCGGCTTCAATTAGCAGCAGTAGCGAAGGAATCGCTCGATTGCGTTCAGTTAACAGCCATCGATCGATCACTCTGGTTCAGTAACGCGTAGCCTGCAGTGCAATCGCTCGGGTTCAGTTAGAGCCCAACGCCTCGCTCGGGTTTAGTTAGAGCCCAACGCCTCACACCTACGCGCGTGCGTGTACGAGAGAAACGCGCATCGCTCGGCCCCGACCACCCACCGTAACCGGGAACACCCTGATATTTTCCTCGCCCTCACTTCTACCATGGTTTTTTCCGTCATGGACTGCCCAAAGAATGTCATGCAGCTGTGTCTCCGGCCCGCCCAGGACGAAAAGCCCATTTTCTGTCATGATTTTTTGTCATAGAAGTAGGAGCCCACCACATTTATGATGATACCGTGTTTTTTTACAATTATCGTCATAGAAGTGGCATAAGTATGACAGAAAAAAATTCGTTCGGCCCAAAATGTCACGGATGTGTCTTTTTTTTGTAGTGAAGGTTATCGAACCAGTAGGAGAACCAAGAAATCACAGCGCAAACAGCCCCTGCACACAAATAACTACCACTCGCAACCCGACGTGTTAAAGGGGTTGTCAATCCCTTTCGGGGTACGACGCCTGAAGATAGGAAAACAGACGTGAGATAATTTTGTAGTAAATTGATAGATCGAACGCCAAATAAAATAAATAAAGAAAAATTGCAGCAAGATATTTTTGTATTGTTGGTTTAGTAGATCTGAAAATAAAAGCAAGGAAAAAGTAGATCTCAAAAAATTACTGTTGGGCAATTGATAGAAACTCAAATAATTATGACGATATCCAGGCAATGATCAATACCTAGGCATCACATCCAAGATTAGTAGACCGACTCCTGCCTGCATCTACTACTATTACTCCACACATCGACCACTATCCAGCATGCATCTAGTGTATTAAGTTCATGGAAAACGGAGTAATGCAATAAGAACGATGACATGATGTAGACAAGATCTGTTTATCTATATGGTGGTAGATATAGATCTCCTCTTTTTATCCTTAGTAGCAACGATACATAGGCGTTGGTTCCCTTTCTGTCACTAGGATCGAGCACCGTAAGATCGAACCCACTACTGGGCACCTCTTCCCATTGCAAGATAAATAGATCAAGTTCGCCAAACAAAACCCAAATATTGGAGAAGAAATACGAGGCTATAAGAGATAATGCATATAAGAGATCAAAGAAACTCAAATAACTTTCATGGATATAAAAAGATATGACTGATCATAAACTCAAAGTTCATCAGATCCCAACAAACACACCGCAGAAAGAGTTACATCAGATGGATCTCCAACATACCATTGTATTGAGAATTCAGCAAGAGAGAGAAAGCCATCTAGCTACTAACTACGGACCCGAAGGTATACAAGGAAGTACTCACCCATCATCGGAGAGGCACCAATGGAGCTGGTGAACCCTATCCGAGATGGTGTCTAGATTGGATCTGGTGGTTCTGGACTCTGCGGCGGCTGGATAAATACTTCGTTGACTTCCCAGGGTTTCTGGAATGTTGGGGTATTTATAGAGCAAAGAGGCGGTCCGGGGGGCACTGGAGGTGGGCACAACCCACCAGGGCGCGCTTTACTGGTAGGTTGTCTGTCGGTGTACAAAAGTAGGGGCCTTTCTGTACCCCTGTACTTGTGCACGGGCAGTCGTAGCCACACCCGCGGCCACGCTTGGCGGAGCAGAGGAAGCAAGGACATAAGGCTGCCGAGGCAGCACTCAAGCCAGAAGCATCAAGAGGAAAGGGACAAGATGGGCTTCCCCCCAGCAAAGAGCCTTGTCGGGGCAATTTGCCCAACACTAGCAAGGCCACCACCCTTGAGCCTGAGAGTTCTGACACCATCGATAACGTCAGGACCAAGGCTCGGGAGTGCCTGCGTGGTGGCATGCTGATCTTTGTGAAGACCAATGGCCTGCAAGCCTAGATGAGAAGCAGAAGACGAAGACCCCCGGCAAGATCCTTGCCGGGGATACCCACGAGACCCCGGCAAAACCCTTGCCGGGGATGTCTACGAGGCCGAGGCCAGGCCCGCACCTGCCAGAGTTTTGCTGCCCCGCGCCCGCTCTGACATGGCGGCCAGCCCGCCAACTAGGCGAGCACCTGCGTGGTAGCATGCAGCTTCTAGGCCAACTAGCCAAGCACCTGCGTGGTGGCATGCAGATCTTCGTGAAGACCCTTCCACCGCACCAGCTTAGCAGCCAGCCAGCCAGCGTGGCACTGCATGCCTCGTCAGCTTGGATGCGCGTCAGCGCAAGGCGAGGCGGCGGCGAACGGGACGAGCCTCTTTGCCGCCCCCGATAAAGCAAGAGGGCACGTCGGCAGCGCATTAAATGTGTTTGTCCTACGGTGCCAGGCGATAGACTTGTACACTATACATACTTTCCACCTCGTGTGTGCCACTGTGGCAACCTCTTTGACATATAAAAGGAGGCCCGAGGCGTACTGAGAAAGGATTCAGACTTTTTGGACTTGGCATACACCATAGCCGGTTCAAGAGCTCAAGAACAGTAAATACACACAAAGCAGGACTAGGGTTTTATGCATCATTTGCGGCCCGAACCTGGGTAAAAATTACCCCGTGTTGATCTTATCAACCCGCTCTTTGCGCAGCCCCACGCCCCGCCAACCATAGTAAGGATTCCCTGTGATCCCATAGGTGTCGTTCCTTTGACCCGACATCCTTGGCGCGCCAGGTAGGGGGCCGACGAGGCTTTGAAAATCTGGTTTTGAAATCAACCATCAACTCCTTCGTCGCGATGGCTCGGGAGAAGAAGGCGACGTTGATCAGCCACGCTCTGGTGCCATCAGCTAGACAAGGCAGTGCTGTCCGCAGCCGCAATAACCATCCGCGCGGTGACAGAAAAGCTAACTCACGCAAAACTTTGAGCAATTTTCCTCTTTTATAAGGTTATTTTCCTCGAAAGATCTTGCCCTTTGTATGGAAAACATGCGCGCAAGGGAACCCTTCCGCTATTGGCAACGCCCTTGTTCTGTTTCGAGTCCGCTTAACAGTTCAAGCGGCTGCACTGAGAACGGCAAGGTGGCTTGCCCGGCAGCAAGCGCCCCCCTCCCCGGCAGGTTGCTAAGGATCTGTTTCTCAAAGCGCCACATCATGAGTTTACGCGCCGGCAAGCCTATACAACTAGGCGTAGGGTGTGTATATACATGGAAAGATCAAACAGGAAGATATCATGCTTCATTTCAGAGTACTGCAGAGTTATATTACATCAATGATTGACGCAGTTCTAACTTAAGATAAAATCGTCTTGGGCATCAACTCGCGGCGGCAAGGAGAAACGGGGTGGCTAGTCCCGGCGCTGGCCCTCCACCCTCTTGACTCCGTCGACGCAGCTGATGATGGGCTCGATACGCTCTTCGAGCGCCGCTAGGTCCGTGTCCTCCGGCAAGCTCTCAAGCGTGCTGGCGAAGTCGAGGCTGGGGTTCCAGAACGCCACCTTGGTGAGCACCTTGGCCAGGGCGCCCCGGCAGAGCCTCCAGGACTCGCTGGCCAGATAAGCTGCTCGATTGGAGCAGAGCTGCTCCAGGGCATCGAGGACGCGCTCGAAGAACAAGGTCAGCCTGGCATTGGGGCTCACGTTCGGCTCCTGGGAGTACCTGACATCCGGCATGCCAATGACGGCTAGCTGCGCGGTGAGCTTCTTTGCAACGTCGACGAGACGGCTGATCCAGAGATTTACGCTGCCCACATATTCCTTATGGGCGGTGGTTTCATCACTCTGCAGGTACTTCTCGGTCTCGAGGGCCTTGTTCAGGGTCTCTACCCGGGCCGTGACATCTGAAAGCGTCCCCTCCAGGGCGCCTAGTTGCAACTTCAGATCATCAATGGAGCTGTTGGCCTTAGAGAGCAGCTTCATCTGGTCAGACACGATGACCTGTGAATCCTCCAGAGTGCGGTTGGCCGTGTCCCTCTCCTCCGTCAGCTCTGAGACTTTCTTCTTCAGCTCCTCCCACTCCAGCTCTAGCTTCTCCAGCTTGCCAGCATAGTCCAGGGCCAGAGCATCGAGTGTGTCCTTGTGCCTCTACTCCAGCTCTTGGGTCCGCTGCGCGACGATCTTCCCGATTTCCTCGTCCTTGCCGTGGAGTGTGGCGCAAGTGCCTGCTCGCGGGCAATGAGGTCTTCCTCCTGGGTGTTCAACAGAGCTTGCTACTGCGACCGGGCGGCTTCGTCCTTGGTGGCCTGTTCCTTTGCCGCCTCTTGGGCCTTCTCGATGTCGACCTGCTTCAGGATGAGCTCTCGCATGCGCTCATCCAGCTCACCCTGGGCGGCCCTCAGTTCTTCCCGAGCCTCGCCAAACCAGACCTGCGTCTGAGCGACGCACTCCTCAAAATCTGCCTCCGCCTTGTCCACCGCCGCCATCCTGGATTTCACTTTGTCTTGGCGAGCACGGTGGAGCGGCTGGAGCTTCTGAAAGTTGGCGCTCATGGCCTGGAGGAGCTGCTCCTCCTGGGAACCACCACCGCTGGCGTTCGGTTCATCAACAACCTGGAGCTCGGCGATGGCGAGCGCCTCGTCGTCAAGCACCTCCTCTTCGGCCGGCGCCCTGGTGCTTGCCGTCCCTGGGAGGCGGATGAACAGGTCATCGCCCACCTTCAGGTACTTGCTCGGGGCGGGAGCGGCAGGGGAGGAAGGTTGGTCGTTGGCCCCCTCCTCCTCGGTGGGCTCCTTGGCGGCCTCCTCGGCAGCGGCCTGCCGGGCTCCCCGGCAGCAACCTCCCCGGTCTCTGATACGTCTCCAATGTATCTACAATTTTTGATTGCTCCATGCTATATTATCTACTGTTTTGGACCATATTGGGCTTTATTTTCCACTACTATATTATTTTTGGGACTGACCTATTAACCGGAGGCCCAGCCCAGAATTGTTGATTTTTTGCCTATTTCAGTGTTTCGAAGAAACGGAATACAAACGGTATCCAAACGGAATGAAACCTTCGGGAACATGATTTTCTCATCGAATATGACCCAGGAGACTTGGACCCTACGTCAAGAAAGCCACGAGGTGGGCACGAGGTAGGGGGGTGCGGCCACCCCCCTAGGGCGCGCCCTCCACCCTCGTGGGCCCCTCGTGGCTCCCCTAACGTATTTCTTCCGCCTATATATATCCATATACGCTAAAACGATCGGGGAACATAATAGATCTGGAGTTCCGCCGCTGCAAGCCTCTCTAGCCACCAAAAGTCAATCGGGACCTGTTAAGACCTGCGGAGGGGGGTCCTCACCGGTGGCCATCTTCATCATCCCGGTGATCTCCATGACGAGGAGGGAGTAGTTCACCCTCGGGGCTGAGGGTATGTACCAGTAGCTATGTGTTTGATCTCTCTCTCTCTCTCTCTCTCTCTCTCGTGTTCTTGATTTGGCATGATCTTGATGTATCGTGAGCTTTGCTATTATAGTTGGATCTTATGTTGCTTCTCCCCCTCTACTCTCTTTTAATGGATTGAGTTTTCCCTTTGAAGTAATCTTATCTGACCGAGTCTTTAATGACTAGAGAACACTTGATGTATGTCTTGCCGTGCGTATCTGAGGTGACAATGGGATATCACGTGATACACTTGATGTATGTTTTCGTGATCAACTTGCCGGTTCCGCCCATGAACTTATGCATAGGGGTTGGCACACGTTTTCGTCTTGATTTTCCGGTAGAAACTTTGGGGCACTCTTTGAGGTTCTATGTGTTGGTTGAATAGATGAATCTGAGATTCTGTGATGCATGTCGTATAATCATACCCACGGATACTTGAGGTGACATTGGAGTATCTAGGTGACATTAGGGTTTTGGTTGATTTGTGTCTTAAGGTGTTATTCTAGTACGAACTCTAGGGCTGTTTGTGGCACTTATAGGAATAGCCCAACGGATTGATTGGAAAGAATAACTTTGAGGTGGTTTCGTACCCTACCATAATCTCTTCGTTTGTTCTCCGCTATTATGACTTTGGAGTGACTCTTTGTTGCATGTTGAGGATAGTCATGTGATCCAACTATGTTATTATTGTTGAGAGAACTTGCACTAGTGAAAGTATGAATCCTAGGCCTTGTTTCCTACCATCGCAATACCGTTTACGCTCACTTCTACCACTTGCTACCTTGCTGTTTTTATATTTTCAGATTACAAAAACCTATATCTACCATCCATATTGCACTTGTATCACCATCTCTTCGCCGAACTAGTGCACCTATACAATTTACCGTTGTATTGGGTGTGTTGGGGACACAAGAGACTCTTTGTTATTTGCTTGCAAGGTTGCTTGAGAGAGACCATCTTCACCCTACGCCTCCCACGGATTGATAAACCTTAGGTCATCCACTTGAGGGAAATTTGCTACTATCCTATAAACCTCTGCACTTGGAGACCCAACAACGTCTACAAGAAGAAGGTTGCGTAGTAGACATCAAGCTAGTTTCTGTTGCCGTTGCCGGGGAGGTGAGTGCTTGAAGGTATATCTTTAGATCTTACAACTGAATCTTTTTGTTTCTTGTTTTAGCACTAGTTTAGTTTATAAAAGAAAACTACAAAAAAATGGAATTGAGTTTGCCTCATACACTTCATCTTTTTAATATCTTTCGTGAGTATGATGGAAAGGAAAATTGTGCTCAAGTACTAGAAGAAGAACTACATAGAATGCTTGGCATAAAATATGTGAATGATGAGCATGATTGCAATGTTGTTAGTATGAATTCCTTGAATATCCATGATGCTAATGATATGCAAAGCCACAAGCTTGGGGAAGCAATGTTTGATAAAGATGATATTTTTTGTCCCCCAAGCTTTGATGAGCAAATTTACTATGATGAAAGCATGCCTCCTATCTATGATGATTATTGTGATGACACGTATGCTCTAAAGAATAATGATAACCATGAAACTTGTCATCTTGATCTTAATTTTCAATCATATGATAGTTATTTTGTTGAGTTTGCTCCCACCACTATTCATGAGAAGAAATTTGCTTATGGGGAGAGTAATAAAATTTCTATGCTTGTAGATCATGAAAAGAATGCTTTAGGTGCTGGTTATATTGTTGAATTTATTCATGATGCTACTGAAAATTATTATGAGAGAGGATCATATGCTTCTACATATTGCAATAATATCAAGTTTTCTCTCTATGTGCTTAAAATCTTGAAGTTATGCTTATTTTACCTTCCTATGCAAGTTGATTCTTGTTCCCATAAGTTGTTTGCTCACAAAATCTGTCGGTGTACTAGAGTAGGGGTACCCTAGTATCCCGAACTCGGTGTACTAGAGTAGGGGTACCCTAGTATCCCAAACTCGTGCACGGGCAGTCGTAGCACCCCGCGGCAGGGCCGGCCTAGTGACCGCCAAGGTCCTCCGCGGCTCCTTTGGAGCCATTCAAGAACAAAGTAAACAAGGCCCCGGCAAGAGGAGCTTGCCGGGAAGGCCACTCAAGGCACGAAGGAAACAAGACCCCGGCAAGAGGAGCTTGCCGGGAAGGCTTGGTGATCGACAAGCTCCCGAGTGCGACAAGGATTAAGCCGCGGCAAGATGCTTGCCGCGGCAGGCAACCTCTCTTCATCTCCGCTCCAGCTCATCCGCCAGCGATGTCGCGTGGGGCTACTCCGAACACGCTGCGTGTCAAAGAGCTGTGCAGCCAGCGAGGAGCAGCGATAAGCGGCGCTGACAAGCTACCATCATGGCAAACGGAGGCGCACTTGACGGTCCCTGTTGCACTGTTTAGGCGACAGGGACGGGCATTTATTGATCTTGTCCCTTGCCGTCAGAGTTAGGTATATGCACTGTACACTGTACAAAGCGGTGTACCAACCACTGTTTTTCCTATTTTACCCTTGTCTACTTGCCACCTGTGGTGACCCTTTGATCCTATAAAAGGAGGCCCATGTGCAACGTAGAAAGGGTTCGGCTCCGGTTCAGTTCATTCGACTCATTCGAGACCACACTCAGGCTAGGTTTTGTAGCTCCCATTGTTCCCTAGCAAGAATACAATCAACCAAGCAGCAGTAGGAGTATTATCTCTCCGAAGAGCTCCGAAGCTGGGTAAAACTGCTCGTGTGCATCGCCTCGATCTGCTCTTTGTGCATTCTCCGCCCCCCTCCGAACCAGAAGGGACTCGGTCCGCCAGGTCCCATAGGTGTTCGTGGGTCACGATCAGCTTCCCCGACATCTTTGGCGCGCCAGGTAGGGGGCGTCGAGGCTGTGTGAACCTGATCCAGCGGTCACACGAGCAACTTCTTCATCATCTTCGTCGACATGCCACCGAAGAAGAAGGCTTCGGCGGCAGCAGAGCCGTCCGCGTCAAACCCACCACCACCGGAGCTGACGAGTGGTGGGGAAGACGCTGGCGGAGGAACGGGCGTCGTCGAGAGAGCCCACGACACTGCCAAGTCCAAGGACAAGGCGGCGCAAGCTTCGGCGTCCGAATACGTACCGCGTCCTTCTCAAGAGGAGCGGGACCGACAGCGTCATGGTGCTCGCAGCGCCATACGCTCGTTGGATCAAGGCCAAGCTGGAGGATCCCGAGGCCCTCGAGACCGCATGCACGCCAAAGATGTCGGTGCGAGCGAGTATTTATCGCTGGCGGGATGATGCTCCTCCTAACTTAGTTGGGAGTTCGAGCACATCCGTTCCTCGCCAGACGCCATTGCCACCCACCACCCAGCGGAAGCCTTGGCGCGAGCTCAACGCTTCTAGACTACCCTCCAACGGCCGACAAGGTCGGCGAATGGAGGGCCACCATCCGAGTCTCATCGGCCGCTTAACGGTGACACTCGCGGCAACCAACTGCATCCTTGCCGCGCGAGACGACAAGGCACGAGCCGGTGGCGGCGAAACCTATGGGGTGCAACCACCATGCACTCCCCAGCCGAAGGCCAAGATCACCAGCTCCTCGGATCCACCTCGACAGCGACTCCACCGCGTCGTCCGGATCCTGAGCTTCGCCGTGATCAACGCCAAGTTCTTCAAACGACAACAAGAAGACGCTTCGAACTCGCATCGAAGGCCAAGAGAAGCGCCGACGTCAATCCGACCAGCGCTGGGCCCACTGTCGACATGCAAGCGCCGGGGAACGGGTAACTTGTCGTCGCGGTAGGTTGCCCTGCGTTCACTCGTGAGCTGCGGCAAGTCGATGGCCCGACAAGAAAAACTTCAAGCCAGATGTGCCAGAGAAGTACGACGGCAGGACGCATCCATCGGAGTTCCTCAGCATCTACACCATCGCGGTGCAGGCTACAGGGGGACGAGACGACAAGATCCTCGCCAACTACTTCCCGCTGGTACTCAAGCCAAATGTCAGATCTTGGATCATGCACTTGCCGGACAGTTCCATATCTTCTTGGGCAGATTTGTGCCATCAGTTTGTCGGTGCCTTCACAGGCGGCCACAAACCTCATGGCCAAGAGAGTGACCTTCACCTGCTAGCCCAGAAGGAAGGAGAGTCCCTGCGCAAGTTTATCGAGAGATTCAGCCGTGTGCACTACAACATCCCAGATGTCCACCCTGCCGCGGTGATCAGCGCGTTTCATCAGAACGTGCGGAACCGCAGGATGAGGGAGGAGATGGCGATGTGCAAAGTCAAAGACGTCAGTGAACTGTATGCCTTGGCCGACAAGTGTGCACATGCTGAAGAAGGAAGAAGACTCCCAGGAGAGAATGTTGGAGCAGGATCCGACAGTGAGGAGACCGCCCCGGCAAAGAAGAGCCGGCGGCGGAACAACAGAAAGAAGAAGAGCAAAGAGGTACTAGTCATCGAGCAGTCCGGCAACGGAAGTGGCGCCAAGAAGGCTAAGGTTGGTGGCTCCGGCAAGGAGGTTGCCGCTGACACCGACCGCCAAGCTGTGGCGGCCGCCGACAAGTAGGACGGCTCCGACAAACAGTACTGCAAGATTCACCGCACCAAGGGCCACGACCTCCAGAGCTGCAAGAAAGTCGAGCAGCTTGTTGAATAGCAGAAAGCTGAGTACGAGCGGCAAGACAAGGAGAAGGCCCAGGAAGGTGCTGTGGCAGCTAGCAAGAAGAGACACGGCCGGGGAGGACGCCGCGGCAAGGCCAAGCAGCGACAAGGAGACAGACCTCCCCGCGGCCGCGACAAGGATGAAGGAGAAGATGATGATGAAGACATGGAAGACGATGAAGCTGATGAGCAGGAGTTTCAGAAGGCAACAGAGGTTCTCTGCGTTGACGGTGGTGCTTCTCTGCATACCTCGCACCGCCAACTCAAGCAATGGATGTGGGAGGTCAATGCAGCAGAACCATCCGTGGAGTCACGTAGACCTCTGAAGTGGTCCAGCACGCCCATCGTCTTTGACATTGAGGACCACCCTGATCGCATAACTGCGGTCGGGTGCTTGCCGATGTTGGTTTCACCAACTATCCGCAACCTCAAGGTCACTAAGATGTTGGTTGACGGCGGGGCCGGCTTGAATCTGATCTCCTGCGGTGCTCCGAAGCTTCGATCCCCGACAATGAGCTCGAAGAGACCGGCACTTTCAAGGAATCAACCCAGGAAGGAGCAAGCGAAGGGAAGATCACATTGCCGGTAACATTTGGCGATGAGCTAAACTTCAGGATGAGAGGTCACATTCGGCGTTGCTGATTTCCCATTGCCCTACAATAGAATACTTGGCCGTCCAAAGCACTCGCCAAGTTCATGGCAGCCTCTCATTATGCATACAATCTGCTCAAGATGCCCGCCCGATAAGCGTCATTTCTGTTCATGGCGACAAGAAGGATGCGCTTATCTGCCGACAAGATTCTTGGATGCAGCAGCTGCGACGGATGCAGATCACTTGCCACTGAAGCTCCGGGGAAGAAGAAGACCACCAAGTCCGCAAGAGCTCGATGCCCACTCGGCAAGCGCACCTCTTGGTGCTGCGCTACCGTCGAGGACGCACCATCGAGCTCCACCGCAAGTGCAAGAAGATGATGGCAGCTCCGCCAAGATCAAGAAGGTGTCCGCCAAGGAGGGCGGCACTGGTGGTACCTTCACCATCGGTGCCACGCTTGACCCTAAATAGGAAGGCGAGCTCGTTGCTTTCTGCGGGCGAATGTCGATGTGTTTGCATGGCAACCGTCGACATCCCGGTGTTCCCAGGAAAGTAATTGAGCACCACCTAGCTGTCTGTCCTCATCGCGCCCGTCAAGCAAAAAGTCGGAAACAGTAGTGGGCGCCAAGAGTTCATAGCGAAGAGATCAAGAAGTTGGAAGCAGCAGGCCTTGTTAGAGGAGTGCTCCATCCCACGTGGTTGGCCAATCCAAAGTGGTTATCGAAGGCAAATGGGAAATGGAGACTTTGTATTGACTTCACGGATGTTAATAAAGCTTGTCCCAAAGACCCATTTCCCTTGCCGCGTATCGACCAGATTGTTGACTCCACGGCTGGATGTGATCTGCTTTCATTTCTTGATACATATTCAGGATATCATCAGATCTTCATGGCAGAAGAGGATGAAGAAAAAACCGCATTCATTACACCGTGTGGCACATACTGCTTCATACGGATGCCTTTCGGTTTGAAGAATGCTGGTTCAATGTTTGCAAGAGTGGTCCACGACGCTTTTGAGCCCCAAATACACAGAAATGTAGAAGCCTACATGGATGACATAGTGGTCAAAAGCAAGGACAAAGCAACTTTGGTTGAAGACTTAGATGAGACCTTTGCAAATCTGCGCAAGATCAACCTAAAGCTCAATCCCGAGAAGTGCGTGTTTGGAGTTCCCTCCGGCAAGCTTCTCGGGTTCTTCGTGTCTCAGCGGGGAATTGAAGCCAACCCCGACAAGATTAAGGCCATTGAGCAGATTGAAGCACCAAAGCGCGTCAAGGATGTAAGAAGGCTTGCCGGTTGCGTGGCTGCTCTTAGCAGGTTTATCTCTAGGTCTGCTGAGCGCGCCCAGCCATTTTTCAAGATTTTGAAAAGGCAGGTCAATGAAATGGACTCCGAAGCGGAGGCTGCTGCGCAGACTTGAAGAGGTACCTGTCCTCCACTCCAATACTTGTCGCACCTAGGCCACAAGAGAAGTTGCTGCTATACATAGCGGCAACCAATCAAGTGGTTAGTGCTGCGTTAGTAGCGGAAAGGGAGGTGGATGATGAGCCGGCAACCGAGGCAGATGCATCCAGCGACAAGCAGGGCGCTTCGCCGTCAAGCTCTGGTCCCGACAAGGACGGATCTGCGCAGGATTGCGAGAAGATGCAGAAAAGGATGGTGCAGCGCCCAGTCTACTTTGTCAGTTCCCTTCTGCAGGGGGCCAGGTCAAGGTATTCTGGTGTGCAGAAATTGCTTTTCGGCCTCCTCATGGCCTCGAGAAAGCTGCGCCATTACTTCCAAGCACATGAGATAACAGTTGTCACTCGCTTTCCGCTGAAGAGGATACTGCAAAATCCAGAAGCAACAGGCAGGATTGTCGAGTGGGCACTGGAACTGTCAAGCTTTGGCCTCAAGTTTGAAAGTACTTCAACTATCCAAAGCAGAGCATTGGCAGAGTTTATAGCAGAATGGACGCCAACGCAAGATGAAGAAATTCCGAGACGAGCAACCCGTCAAGGAAGCAAGTAAAGAGTGGCTGATGTACTTTGATGGTGCCTTCTCGCTGCAAAGCGCGGTGTGCGGCGTCTTGCTTATCGCACCCACCGGAGAGCACCTCAAGTACATAGTCCAGATGCACTTTCCCAAGGAGCAAGCAACAAATAATACTGCAGAGTATGAAGGTTTGCTTGCCGGTCTCAGGATTGCAGTGGACCTTGGGATCAGGAAGATTATTGTCAGGGGTGACTCGCAGCTTGTCGTCCGCCAAGTAAACAAAGATTATCAGAGTCCGTTGATGGAAGCCTACGTTGATGAAGTGAGAAAGCTAGAAGAATACTTTGAAGGCCTGCAAATGGAACATGTTCCAAGAGCTCAGAATGATATTGCTGATGGCCTGTCAAAGTGTGCCGCACTCAAGTTACCTGTGGAACCAGGAATTTTTGTGCTCAAGCTGACTCAACCAACTGTAACACCATCAGCTGGACATAACAAGAAGAGAAAGTTGGTTTCTGGTGACTACTTTCCGGCAGAGCTCCCTGAAGCCGCCGCCAAGAAGGTCCACAAAATCAACACAGATATCGCTGAGGAGCAGTCTGCTCCGACAAGCCCTAGGGT
The DNA here is from genome assembly GCA_021605205.1 of Aegilops longissima. NCBI lineage: Eukaryota > Viridiplantae > Streptophyta > Magnoliopsida > Poales > Poaceae > Aegilops > Aegilops longissima. The sequence goes on from CM038682.1 coordinate 174,154,403, forward strand.
TTGTTTCGTTGAAGCAGACGCTCCCGACAAGTTTTGCTCCGACAAGCTTGCCGGGGATCATCAAGCTCCGGCCGAACCGCAGGTTCTTGCCGTGGAAGCCGATGTTCCCGCAGCGCCAGATGTGCCTTTAGTCCTTGTTGTCGAGCCGCAAGCTCCAACATGGGCGCAGCAGATCGTCCATTTCCTTGAACAGGAGAACTCCCGAAGAGCAAGAAGAAGCGGAAAGAGTAGCCCGGTAGTCAAGTATGTACCAGTTTGTTGACAACATCCATGCATGAAGAAGACTCAACGGTGTGAAATTGAAGTGTATTTGCGGAAGATGGATGAAGCTGTTGGCGAGAGATACACAGAGGCATATGTGGTCACCACATTGGCGCAAGAGCACTTGCCGCAAAGCTTTCCGCCAAGGTTTCTTCTCGCCGAAGCCCTCCAGATGCAACCGCACAAGTAACCAAGTGTGAAGCGTGCGGCCCATTCAAAACAGATACACCAACCGCTCAAGCTCTCCGGGCGATTCCTTTATCCTGGCCATTTTCGGTCTGGGGGCTCGACATCCTCGGCCCCTTCCCCCGAGCTGTCGGGGGCTTTGAGTACTTGTACGTCGCAATCAACAAGTTCACAAAGTGGCCGGAAGTGGAAGCAGTGAGGAAGGTGACAGCACAGTCAGCAGTCAAGTTCTTCAGGTCAATTCTTTGCCGTTTTGGGATTCCTAACCGGATCATCACCGACAACGGCACACAATTCACGAGTTGCACCTTCATGCAATACATCCAAGATCTTGGCGCCAAGGTCTGCTTTGCTTCTGTTGCTCATCCAAGGAGCAACGGTCAAGCAGAGAGGGCAAACGCTGAAGTGCTGCGAGGACTCAAGACCAGAACTTTCGACAGGCTGCACAAGTGCGGAAGAAACTGGATTGAGGAGCTGCCGGTGGTTCTTTGGTCGATCGAGACGACGCCAAATCGAGCCAATCGCCGACACACCTTGCTCTAGTCTATGGAGCAGAGGCGGTTCTCCCAACGGAACTCAGATACGGGTCACCTCGAGTGCTCGCTATGATGAGCTTGAGCAAGAGCAGCTGCGACAAGATGACGCTGCTCCTTGAGGAGGATCGCCTTCAGTCAACAGACGAGCTGCTCGTTATCAAGAAGCTTTGCGCCGCTACCACAGCCGCAAAGTTTGTGCCAGAAGCTTCGAGGAAGGCGACCTTGTTCTTCGGCGCGTTCAATCCGCCAAGAATTCCAACAAGTTGACGCCGAAGTGGGAAGGCCCTTATCGGGTGAAACGCGTCACTAGGCCTGGCGCTGTCCGCCTTGAGACCGAAGATGGCGTTCCGGTGAGCAACTCCTGGAATATAGAGCATCTTCGCAAGTTTTACCCATAAGGCGCGGTTGCGGAACCTGCTCCTAAGAACCCCCTTTTGTACAAGTCTTGCCGCTGTTGCATGTAATCCTTTGTACAAAGCCGGGCGCAGACCCCGTGCATCAGTAAAGCTCATGTGTTGCGCACAATTTGTCAAATGCATGCTTTCATAATCCTTTATGCATGTGTTATCTAACATTTTGTGCAGCATCCGCACCCGGTAAGCGGTAACGAGCCACTAGGCTCCATAACTTTATTTTCTCTTCTTTCTCTTTCTCAAAGAAAGGAAGGTTCCCTCGCCCACAAGTTAGCCGGGGGGAAAGGAGGAGATAATGGTGTGGGCCGCCAAGTGTCGCTCGAGGAAGTATCGCCTTGCCGGGAAGCTTAACGACGTAAAAGCTAAGTTGCCAAAGTTTGAGCAATCTGTTTTAAATTTTTAAGTTATCTTCCTCGAACAATAGTACTTTGTATGGAAAACCTGCAGCGAAGGAACCAACTCATGGCTAGTTTGCGCCTTACTTTGTTTCGAGTCCGCTCAACAACTTAAGTGAGCTGCAACTAGTTGCGACAAGGTTGTTTGTCGGAGGCGGTATCGCCAGGCAGGCTGCTGACGTCCGCACTCAGCGCTTCATGCAAAGATGCCCGCACCGACAAGTTCCCTAAAAGCGAGGGCACAAACATACAAAGGAAAGAAATCGAGTAAAGGAAATAACATTGCGATCGCTTGCCTAAGATAGAGTATATTACAAAATGACTTGTCGCAGATCTAATAATTTGTTCTCCTGAACATGGTCTCGCAGCGACAAGGAAAGATAAACTTAGCGGCCTAGTCTACGCGGTCGCCATCAACCTCTTCACTCCGCCACCCTGTCCACAATGGGTGCGATAAGGGCCTTGAGCGCTTCAACATCAGCAGTTGGCGGCAGGGACTTGAGGACGTTGGCGAAGCTGACGCCTGGATTGCGGAAGGCCACCTTTATCAAGACCTTCTGAAGAGCCCCGGCACAGATTTGGCACGACTCGTCGGCCAGCTGCTTTGGGATCTCCTCCCGGAGCCGCTGGAGAGCCGTCAACACGCTCTTGAAGAATAGGCTGAGCTTGGCGCTGGGCTGGAGATGCTCGTCGGTGGAGTACCCGAGATCCACCATTCCCATCTCCATCAGCTCCTTGTCAATGGCGGCGGTAGTATCCACAAGGCCCTCCGTCCAGTGCATCACATTCTCTTTGAAGGTGGTATGGGCGTTCGTGGCGGTCGCCAACAGCTCCTCGTTGGCCTTGATCTTCTCCAGCAAACCCGCTTCCCGCTCCCTGGCACCATCCAGCGTCTCCGTCAGAGTGGACAGCTTCAACTCAAGATCCGCCTTGGCATCCTTGGCGGCGTCGATCTCTTTGATTCTCTCAGCGAGACGGCCCTGCAACTCGCCAAGGGTGTAGGCGTCCTTCTCGCGCCAGTGCTTCAGCAGCGGTGACCTCCTCGCCGCTCTTCTGGAGGGTGGCCTCGAGATGAGTCACCCTCGTCTCTAATTCCTTCTTGGCGGCCTCAGCAGCTGCGGCAGCGTCCTTTGCCTCCTTGAGTGCTCCGCCAATTGATTGCTCGCGCGCGGCAAGATCCTCCTCATAGCTGTCGAGGTTGATCTTCCGTTCCGCCAGCTCACCTTCTTGCGCAGAGAGCTTTTCGCCGGCAAGCCTTTGCTGCTCCTCGACCTCGGCCTTCTCCAGGATGAAGGCCGTGCGCTGCTCAGCAAGTTGCTCCCGCGCTTCTGCTACGTCCCGGAGAGTTTCCTTGTTGGCACGCCGGAGCTCTTCTGCGCGTTTTTCCATGTCAGCTCCCGCCCTCCCGACGAAGCGCCTCGACTCACTTTTGGCTTGGCGGGCGCGATAGCGACAAAGAGCTTCTTCAGCAGCTGCCTCCTCGATTCGCCATCGCTGCTGCTTGGCGCACAACAACGATGACAGCCAGGGAGGCGAGCAGCTCCTCGTCAAGGTCTCTCCTCGACCGGCGCCTCGAGCTTGACGCACATGGAAGCTTGATGAAGACACCATCGCCGCCTTCGAGATAGGCGCCAGTCTGGGCTCTTTGGTGCTTGGTGCTGCATCGCTGGCGGAGGGATCAGCGGTCGGCGAAGCGCTCAAGCGCCTCCTGCGGCCTCGTGGTCGCCAAGACGATCGCTGCATTCTCCCAGCTCGCGCCAGTTAGTCTTGGTGGCCTCTCGCCAAGACCCATCGGCGCCAGCCTCTTCTTCCATGTTGGCGGCGTTGTCATTGTTGCCGCGCGCGTCATCCTCGCCGGCAACCTCAGTCTCCATCGGCTCTCCGGCAGATGGATCTGAAGATCAGAGAAAGAAAGAACAGTCAAGCAAATGTTCGAAAGGAAGAACAGAAGAAAAGCAACCCAAGGGAAATTTTCAGTCAAGAAGATTACCTGCGATGGGATCAGTGGCCGCGGTCTCCACCACCGGAGGGTCGTTGGCACTGCCCCTTGCCGGAGAAGCTCCCCTTGTCGGAGAGGCCTCCCTTGCCGGAGAGCGCTCCCTTGGCGGAGAGTTCTCCCTTGGCGGTGTAGTTGAAGCAGACAGAACTTCGGGAGTGACCTCCGGGGCCTCCTGATGAGGCTGCTCTGCTCCTGCACAATTCAACAAGTCAGATATCAATGAAGAAGAAGCACCCATACACGCCTAACCGTAAGAAATAAACCAAGTACTTACGCTGGGGGCTGTGCTGGGGGCTTCTCTGATGAAGGGTTGCCGGGTCCGGCAAGGGAGTCTCAGACGCGCCTCCTGTCGCCACAGGGGAATCGTCTTCGACGACAACCACCGGAGTCTTGGCCCTCTTCGACGCCCTCTGAGCCAGCGTCCTGAAGAAGGAAAGAGCTCAGAATGAAGCAAGTCAGATACAAGATAAAGCAGTCAATTGAAGAATTACAAGTAGCAGCGACAAGATCTTACTCTTCTTCTTCTTCATCCTCGGAGCTGAGAGCGGAGAAGTCAAATTCCGCTCCGGTGCGACGAGCTGGAGGAGTAGGATCCCTTGGACGCTTGGCGGGTGCGGGGCCGTGGCTCGTAAGGCCCCGCCCCGTTCTTTGTGGCGGCATGAGGGCGCCCGCGACAACAAGTGCTTGCCGCGGTGGAGCGCTCCGGGCGGCGGGCGGCTGTTGGCCCGTCGCCGCCCGCCACTTCTCCGGTCTTGCGGAGACGTCTTCTTAAGCGGGGCGCGGGCTCCTCCCGCTGCAAGCTACTTGAAGGCGGAGGGAGGCGCGGCAGGCTCGTTCGGCCCGCGCCGGGCTCGGCCTGCTCCTCCTCGCCGACAAACTCCTCTCGATCGGCAAGGCTTGCCGCCTCGGCTGCCTCTGCCTCCTCGACGGTGAACCCAAACACGCCGGCGGCAGCAGCTTCTGCCGCCTCCTCCAAACTTGTGGCGATGCGCGCCATCTCTTGCTCGGTGGTGTCGCGGGTGAGCCACTTTTGTTCGTCGGCGCTGATCGGCACTTCTTCCAAGTTGTCGAAGAACTGCTGCACGACGTCGTCGGCGGGCTCTTGCCAAGTTGGAACGATTCCATGGGAATCGCACAACGGCATCATCGCGCGGATGCGGTCAAGCGACGAGTTGTTGCACAAAGGCACGACTCCCCTCGGCAACATGAACCACTCGGGGTGATCTGCATCAGGCTTGAACAACTCCCGCAGCATGGCATCCAGCTCCAAGACAGTGAAGTTCCAATTGAGGCCCGGACGCAGCCTCATGATGTCCGCCGCGTTTTGGAATTCCCAAGCAGGCCTCCTCCTCTCCTGCAAGGGCGCAATGCGGCGGCGAAGGAAGTCCGCGCCAACAGCACCTACGGTAAGCCCGGCATGCCTGAGGCGCAAGATCCGAGTCACGGCAATCTTCAACTTGGCATCCTCCGGCGCCAAGTTGCTCCAATCGTTGCTGTGCGCTATGGGATGTTGGCGCAGGGCAGTGAAAGGCTGTGGGTCCTCCTCTATAATCCAACACCAATCGGCTCTCCACTCCTCCCAGTTGCTGCGTAGCTCTCCGCCAAGATATGCTTCCTTCTTGCCGATCCTGGAGATCCATGCAATCCCTCCGGCAAGCGGCCCTCCTCTCTCTACGCGGGGCATGAAGTAGTGGCGGAAAAGGGCTACATTCGGGTGGACTCCGACAAAGTTCTCGCAGAGGTGTGCGAAAACCGCCATGGTGAGGACGGCGTTGGGGGTGAAATCAAGGAGGCGGAGGCCATATGTGTTCATGACGTCGCAAAAGAATACGGAAAAGGGCGGGCAGAGCCCGCAGTGGAAGAAAAGCGCGAAGAAAGGGTACCCGACGGAAACCTTCTCGGATGTGACGGAGGAGATCACCCTCGTGCGCGGGTGCGCCCGCGTCTCCGTCGACCAAAAGAGGTAATACAGCTCTCGCAGCTCCTTCGCGTCGAGCAGGGGGTCGAAGAGGGCCCACTCCTTCCGCAGCGCCGCGAGCCGCTGCGCCTCGGCCGACTTCACCCCTTTGCCCTTGTCGGCTTTCGGAGCCATGGCGGAGGTGCTGGAGGAATCCGACGACGCTGGTGGCGCCGGTGGCAATGGGGGGGGGGGCGGAGCGTCGCTCTCTTTGGACTTGAGAAGAAGGGGGGAGCGGTGGTTTTTGATGTGACAGCAATGGCAAGTGGGCGTCCTGCCCCTGGTTCCCCTGCTTATAAGGAGGGAGAGGGGGCGGGCGTTCCGCTTTTCCCATAAAAGAAAGCCCCCACGATCTCTCCCATGACGCCACGTCTGGAACGTGCCGTTCGTGGGGGACGTGGTGGGTACACTAGTAGAAAAGGGCTTTCGCCCAGGCAGTTTAGCCCATTAGTCCTGGTTCAATCTGAACCGGGACCAATGGAGCTATTTGCCCTGTTCAGGAGCCCAGGGGCCGGCCGGGCCACGTGGGCCATTGGTCCCGTTCGTCCGGACCTTTTGGTCCCGGTTGGTGGGACGAACCGACCAATGGTCCTGCCTCTGGCCCACCACTATTGGTCCCGGTTCGTGGCATGAACCGGGACCAAAGGCTTCCTTTAGTCCCGGCTCATGCCACGAACCGGGACCAATAGTGCTGTTTATATATACCCTCGTCATGAAAGCAGAGCACTCCATTGCTCGCTTTTTCTCTTGCCGGGGGGGGGGCATTGTGGTGCTCTAGCTCACCTCCTATGCACATGAGGTGTTCATGAAATGCCCGAGCCACACTACTTAAGCTTTCTCCTCCAAGCTCGACCTCCAACCTCCATTTTCCTCAATATTTGTCTAGGTTTAGCGGTCCGTCACGCCTGGCCCCTGCCTTTCACCGCCGATCACCCGCACCGATCTCATCGCCAGACCACCGTGGTGAGCCTCTTGTTCTTATCTTCTTTCCGAAAGGAAAAATATTCTTACTTGTATTATTTTCTTACTTTTATTATTGCATCTTATATAGTGCGATGGTTTTGGTATCCGCCTCGTCGGCCCTCGCCCCGCCTATGATTCGGATGTGGTATATATTATCTTTTCATAACTATTGGTTCATTTATTGTTTATGAAAATTATGCCACCAACGTGACATAGATTTTATTTATCTAGGAGGTTGTTGAACCGAAATTCCAACCGACCCTATTGTCGAGAGGTTAAATTTAGTTGAAGAAGAAAACAATTTCTTGAAGGAAAAATAAAAAACTTGAGGAGGAGAAGATGATATTGAGTTGCATGTTATGGATGTCGCCGATGATCACAAGATCAAGATGGATGCAATGCGCTTGAAGATGAGAAAGATTAGAAAATATGCCATTCATACCGAGGCTTGGTATCATTATGCCGTTGGATCAGTTGTTACCTTGGTTGCGATTATGATCGATTTGTTTTCACATTGAAATGTTTTACATAGTTTCAATGTATGGTTTAATTAATTTAGATGCTCGCAGAGCTTTATGTTGTTAGATGAGAACTATGTATGTACTTTGGTTTTATGTGATGATGAACTTCTATTAATTTGGTCACTTAATTATCTATTCATGATGTTCTGAATGATTTTTGACACACTTAATTATATATAATGCACGCAGATGAACCGCAATGGATGTACGGTGACGTATACACCTCCGAGTACATTAAGGCGCGCATGCTTTTCTCAAGTGGCTGAGGCAAACAAGCAGAATGGTTTTATGTGTTGTCCATGCCCTATATGTGGAATACGAAGTCTTACTCTGACCGGAAAATCCTTCACACCCACCTGCTTTACAAGGGTTTCATGCCACACTATAATGTTTGGACGAGGCACGGAGAAATAGGGGTTATGATGGAAGACGGCGAGGAAGAAGAGTACGATGACAACTATGTGCCCCTGAATACGGTGATGCTATCGAACATCAAGATGCACTGACGATGTGCACGATGGTGCTGCAACGGGCGGCTGCTGAAGATCAAGAGGAACCAGACGATGTGCCCCATGATGATGATCTCCGCCGGTCATTGTCGATGCAAGGACACAATGCGAAAGTCAAAAGGAGAAGCTGAAGTTCGATCGCATGTTAGAGGATCACAAAAAGGGTTGTACCCCAATTGCGAAGATGGCAACACAAAGCTCGGCACCGCACTCGAATTGCTGCAAAGGAAGGCAGAGAATGTGTGCTCGATAAAGGATTTGAGAAGCTACCAAAATAATGAAGAAGAAGCTTCCAAAGGATAACGAATTGCCCGACAAGACATACGCAGCAAAGAAGGTCGATGCCCTCTAGGATTGGAGGTGGAGAAGATACATGCATGCCCTAATGACTGCATCCTCTACCGTGGTGCCTACAAGGATCTGAACGCATGCCCGGTATGCGGTGCATTGCGTATAAGATCGACGAGATGACCCCGTGATGTTGACGGCGAGCCTCCCAGTGAAGAGGGTTCCTGCGAAGGTGATGTGGTATGCTCCTATAATACCACGGTTGAAACGTCTGCTCGTAAACGGAGAGCATGCCAAGTTGATGCGATGGCACAGTGAGGACCGTAAGAAAGACGGAAGTTGAGAGCACCACGACGGGTCGCAGTGGAGAAAAATCGAGAGAAAGTACTGGGATGAGTTTGCAAAGGACCCAAGGAACGATGGTTTGCTTTAAGCGCGATGGCATTAATCCTTTCGGGAGCAGAGCAGCAATCACAGCACCTGCCCGTGACTCTATGTATGTATAACCTTCCTCCTTGATGTGCATGAAGCGGAAGTTCATTATGATGCCGCTTCTCATCCAAGGCCCTAAGCAACCCGGCAACGACATTGATGTGTACCTAAGGCCATTAGTTGAAGAACTTTACAGCTGTGGAATGGAAACGTGTACGACGTGGATGAGCACAAAAGGAGGAATTTGACCTAAAGGCGTTGTTGTTCGTGACCATCAACGATTGGCCCGCCTCAAGAACCTTTCGTGACAGACAAACAAGGGATACCACGCATGCACGCACTGTTTACTTGACACCGATAGTATATACCGGAAGCTGCAGGAAGAATGTGTACCGGCCATCGCCGATTTCTTCCGACCAACCATCAATGTCGAAAGAAAGGCAAGCATTTCAAAGGCGAGGCAGATCACCGAAGAAGCCCGCCATGCGCATCGGTGATCACGCATTTGCTATGGTCAATGATTTACACGTAATCTTTGGAAAGGGTCCCGCGGACTAGCTGTTCAATGACGCCGAGAATCACGCACCCATGTGGAAGAAGAAATCTATATTTTGGGACCTACCCTCACCGAAAGACCTAGAGGTCCGCTCTTCGATCGACGTGATGCACGTGACGAAGAACCTTTGCGTGAACCTGCTAGGCTTCTTGGGCGGTATGGGAAGACAAAAGATACACCGAGGCACGAGAGGACCTGCAACGCTTGTACGAAAAAAGAGGGCATGCCTCCGCAAGATGAAGGTCCCGCCAGCTACGCTTTACGAAAGAAGAGAAAGAAATATTCTTTCAATGCCTGCTCAAGATGAAGGTCCCGACTGGCTTCTCGTCGAATATAAAGGGAATAATAAATATGCCGAGAAAAGTTCCGAACCTAAAGTCTCATGACTGCCACGTGATTATGACGCAATCGCTTCCGTTGCATTGAGGGGCTTCACCGAAAACGTCCGATTAGCCATTGTGAAGCTATGTGCATTCCTCAATGCAATATCTCGAAGGTGATCGATCCAGAAATCGCACTCAACGCTAAGGAGTGATGTGGCGCAATGTCTTGTCGGGCTTTGAGCTGGTGTTCCCACCATCCTTCTTCAATATCATGACGCACTTCCTAGTTCATCTAGTCGACGAGATTGTCATTCTAGGGCCCGTATTTCTACACAATATGTACCCTTTGAGAGGTTCATGGAGTCCTAAAGAAATATGTTCAGAAACGCATAGGCCGAAGGAAGCATCTCCATGGGCCATCAAACAGAGGATGTCATCGGGTTTTGTGTTGACTTCATTCCTGGCCTTAATAAGATAGGTCTCCCTAAATCGCGGTATGAGGGGAGACTGACCGAAAAGGCACGCTTGGAAGAGACTCAATAATATGCAGGGACGGATATTCTTGGTCTCAAGCACACTACACAGCTTCTACGTAACTCTACCTTGGTGACCCCAGATGTCGATGAACACAAGAATGTCAATCTGCCCCAAACACCCGGAGCAAAGGCGACGATCGGATTACATGTGAACACATCAGACTTTCAGCAGTTGGTTGGAAACACGCCTCGAGGTGACAGCACTGTTTGTGATGAGTTGTACTTGTTGTCCAGGGACCATCTTCGACTGTAATGATTTGGAAAGGATACAAGATAAATGGGAATACATTTTACACGATTGACCAAGATGAAAAGAGCACCAACCAAAACAGCGGTGTCCGCTTTGATGCAGCAACCGACAAGGAAATGACACATATTATGGTTACATAGTAGACATATGGGAACTTGACTACGGAGTAGATTTTAAGGTCCCTTTGTTTAAGTGCAAGTGGGTCAATCTGTCAGAGGCGGGTATGTGTAGACCCACAAGACGGAATGACAACAAAGGATCTGAAAAATCTTGGGTACACCGACGAACCGCTCGTCCTAGCCAATGATGTGGCACAGGTTATCTATGTGAAGGACATGTCTACCGCATCGAGGAAAAGAAAAGATAAGGAAGCTAATACATCATACAATGAGCCAAAGCGCCACATAGTTCTTTCAGAAAAAGGGACATCCCGGGAGTGGAGGGCAAGATGACATGTCTCAAGAGTATGAAAAGTTTCATGAAATTCCCCCCTTCAAAGTCAAGGCTGACCCAAGCATCCTGATAAACGATGAAGATTATCCATGGTTACGGCGCAATAAGCAAACGACACAAGCGAAGAAAAAGTGAAGACTTTCTCCCGCAACTATTATGATGATACCATGCCAACTTTGTAACACACGAGTATGATACCATTGTCCGTTTTGTTCATGAACATGCTATGCCAACTTTTTCAGAGTTCATTTGAAAACTATGAATTTGAAAACCTCGCCAACCAAGGGCGCCACACCGTTTATAAGCCCGCCCCTCTACGCCTTTGTTGAGCTCACAAACTTGTGATTCACACAAATTTCAAAGAATTCAAATTTTATAAAACTAATGGCACAAACAGAAAGTTTATAATTGTTCTAAAACAAATGGCACTAACAGAAAGTTTATAATTTTGCTGACCTAAAAGCAAAAAGAATTAAAAAATAAAGCAAAAAACCAAAAGAAAATAAATAATGCAGAAAACAAAACAAAAAACTTGAAAAAAAATAAAAATAGCAACAATAAGCATTTTGTTGTAAGTAGAAACAAAATAAAATAAATAAAGCAACAAAGAAAACAAAAAAGTGTTTTCAATTTTAAAACTAATGGCACAAACAGAAAGTTTATATTTTTCTAAAACTAAAAGCACTAACAGAAAGTTTATAATTTTGCTGACCTAAAAGAAAAAAGAATTAAAAATAAAGCAAAAACCAAAAGAAAATAAATAATGCAGAAAACAAAACAAAAAACTTGAAAAAATAAAATAGCAACAATAAGTATTTTGTTGTAAGTAGAAACAAAATAAAATAAATAAAGCAACAAAGAAAACAAAAAAGTGTTTTCAAATTTTAAAACTAATGGCACTAATAGAAAGTTTATATTTTTTCTAAAACTAAAAGCAAAAAGAAATAAAATATAAAGCAAAAAAAGTGCCACCCATCGGGCCCCCACGGCCTGAATACGACTAGAAACCCTATGGGCCAGATTCAGGCCCGTGGAAGGCCCAAGAGGCCCACAGCACAGATGGCGAGTTAGGCCCGAAGCCTGCTTTAGAGAGGAGCTCGAGAGGGAGCCGCACCGCACCTTATAAACCGGTGCGGCTCCTCTCAACTAGCGAGGTGGGACTAAACATTTGGCGCGGGGCATCACATGGTTTGGTCCCGGTTGGTGGCACCAACCGACTAGTAGATTAGTCCCGTTCATGGAACAAACCGACTAATGCCCCTTTAGTCTCGGTTGGTGCCACCAACCGACCAAAGGCCGCCGACCAAAGGTCGCCGCTTCCCGCCCTTTGGGCTGCTGAAAATGTTTGGTCCCGGTTGGTGGCACCAACCGACTAGCAGTATTAGTCCCGTTTGTGCCACGAACCGACCAATGCACTTTCTATATATACAGGACTTTGCGAAAATTTCATTCAGTTCCTCATCCCGCCGCAGACGCCGCCTTCTGCCTCGACGCCTCGCTCCTCGTTGTTGCCGCCACAAGACGCCGCCGCCGCCTCGTTGTTGCCATTCATACTTCACGCCGCCTTGTCGCCGCTCAAGGCCGCTTCGACGTCGCCGCCGCCCCATTGCCGCTTCTGCCTTGCCGCCTTCGAGCCTGTCGTCCCCTCGCCGCCCGAGCCCGCTGGTCCCCTGCCGCCTCCGAGCCCGCCGTCGTCTGCCGCCCTGCCCCAAGCCCGCCTCGAGCCTGTCGCCTCTGCCTCGAGCCCGCCGTCCTCTGCTCGCTTCTGCCCAAGGCCGCCCGAGCCTGTCGTCGCCCTTGCCCTCAAGCCGCCTGAGCCTTCGCTGCCGCCGCCGCCGCCGCCCGCCCTCGCCCTCGCCAGCCGCCTCATAGAGCCGCCGAGCCTCTGCTCATATGTTGCGTTTTTTATTTTTATTAGTTTATTTTTTTTTCATATGTGATGTATATGTGTATGTGGCTATAATGTATATGTTTTTTATTTTTATTAGTTTAGTTTTTGTTCATATATAGAAAGTTACAATTTTAATTAGGTTAGTGCAGGAAAAGGTTAGTGCATTTTAATTAGGTTAGTGTAGAGGAAAAGTAAAATAAGGAAAAGGAAGAAAAGAGGAAGAAGGAAGAAGGAAAAGAAGAAGAAGAAGAAAAGAAAAAGAATGAGAGGAAAAGAAGAAGAAGAGGAGAAGAAGAAGAATAGAGAGAAGAAGAAAAATAGAATTTTTTTCTATTTTTCTTCTTCTCCTCTATTCTTTTCTTCTTCTCCTTTTTTTTTTTCTTCTTTTTTTCTTCTTCTTCTTCTTCTTCCTTCTTCCTTTTTTCTTCCTTTTCCTTATTTTCCTTTCTCGAGGGATAAGAAGAAAAGAAGAGGAGAAGAAGAAAGAAAGGAATAGAGGAGAAAGAAGAAACTTTGACATGAGGGGGTACCGATACCCCTCCCCGATAACATTATTTTCCCATGTATATGTATGTTGCGTCGTTGTCGATATAACGAGGGTGTCGAGGATCGCCGAGGGTCGAGGGTCGGGAACTAGGTAGAGGGTCGAGGGTCGTTAAGGGGTCAAGGGTCGAAGGTTTTAGGTCGAGGGTTCCTATAGTGTCAAAGTATTGAAGAATTCCATGGTTTCATCATTATCCGAGTAATTATGGCATGATGGTATGAAGTCCTCCAAAGTTAGCTTCGAATGGAGTCCGGATAGGATAATTTGCCTTTTGCTGAACTTTGTACCAAAAAGCTAATTATCCTATCTCGGGACTCCGCTCCAAAACAACTTTGGAGAGCTTCGCACCATCATGCACCTGTTACTTTCGCCTAATGATGAAGACATGGTTTTGTTGAACTTTGACACTAGGCAACCTCCCGACCCTCGGCGATCTTCGACCCTTGACCTCGACCGCCGGGCGATCCACGACCCTCTACCCTATCATGCAAGGCCGATGCCCACGCCACTTGTGGGACATAGATGTACTGTTCAACGCCGACCCCTCCCGATAGCTTCAACACGTGGGGGGGTCGATATTACCCCCTCCTAGCTTGAAGCGCCTCGAGGCCACCCCTAACCCTTGAAGCGTTGTCGAGGCCACCCCAAACCCTAGAGAAGCAGCGTCGAGGCCACTAATATGATTCCTTATTGTGATTAGCTAGCTAGTTCTACGCTGGCACTAATATATCCATATCTGTCATGTTTGAATAATAATTGCCATGTTGTAAATATTTGTAGAAACTATGGACACCCCCGAGACGAAGCACAAGAAGCGTTGTTGAGGGACATAATCGCACAAGGAAGTGATGCCGTCCGCTCGATGATGTTTCTCAACGACAACGATGGTCTGGAAGGAGAGGGTGAAGAAGCAACTGGCTATGATTTACATGGTCTGATGACCCAATGCCGTGCAAGAAGGAGAGGGTGAAGAAGTAGACCGTGAGGACGGCTCCGTGATCACCAAACCGAGTCCGCCAGGTATATATATTAGTTAAGCCTCGTGCGACTAGCTCTCGCCTTTGTTTTGGTATATATGTACACATATTAATTAACTCTCATCTTTGTTCTTTTTCTAGCCCTCCGGATCAAGCACAACTTCGTAAAGAGACGAGGCCCAAGAAAAGTTGAGCTCGGATGAAAAGTTTGAGATCATACAAATCGCGACGGCCAACCGATTGAACCCTACCGACAAAGAAGGCATTTGTTGCTCAAAGGGGTTCTCGTTAGGGACAAGATCCCAATCAGCATCCACCAATGGTATAAGCCTAAGAACGAAGACCCCGAGGTGTCTTGTGTCAATGATATGCGAAAATGATCTTTGACCGAGCTGAAGTCAAATTTTACCCTACCGCTAGAGGATGATCCGGAGAAGCCAGAATAGAGCCATTAATCAAGTCTTTTGCTCTTAAGAAGATGGCAGAACTATTCAGGAATTGGAAGAAAGAACTCAATACGTATGTCGAAAAAATGAGACACCAGAATTCAAGGGCAAATATGAGAAGATCGAGATGATCGCCCGCATTTGTGGCCTACAAGACATCGGAAAAGAGTAAAAAGATGTCAGCGACAAACAAGAGAAATGCTGCGAAGAAGAAGCTTCACCATCGACGGGTCGTGGTTACCTCGTAGCCCGCCTAAGTGGGCCAAGGCTGAGAATGATCTGCTTGATAAAGGGATCGAACCCGAGACAATGAATGGCCGACTGCTGTCGGACTTGGTTCTTCGGGCGGCGGATCCTTGGACCCTATAACGGGAAGTGCATTTGGACGGACGAACAATTGGACATACCACCAAGAGGCTTCAGCATTATATCGAAGCAGCGCAGCAAGGGAAGTTCGCTCCAGACAGGGAGAAGGACGAGCTCACAATGGCCCTCGAATCTCGAGCACCTCGGACGGACACGAGGCACGCCAGTTCCGCTTTCGTGGAAGGCTGGATTTCGACGCAGGGGTTACAAAACCCATGAGAGGAGGAAGAAACCGGAGCAGAGCCTAATGCAGCGCTGCACGAAAGGGTAATGGGGCTAGAGGAACGAGAAGAGGAACGAGAAGCAGCAGATCACAACAAACGACCTGCCGAAGCTTCCCCCGAAGCTACCCCGCCATCTCAGCGGAGAAGCAGCGTGGCTTCCACCGAGCTGCTTCAGCCAGAGCAGCATGCCTTGATGGCTCCTGCCAGCTATCCCGTGGATGCTATCACGGATGCTGAAAATTGCCACCTTATGGCGCAATGGAGCAATTTGAAGGTCAAGGCGGCTGTTGGCTCTGTTTATCCTACTAAACCCGACTCAACTTTTCACCGCCGCCGATTCCGTAGGATATGCTAAGGTGATGGTCGATGAAATAACGGAGGGATTTGAGGACCTCCGCTTGACCACCCTACCGGTGAAGGGAGTATCGGCTGGGTTCGCTCAAGACTCCATGCCTATGGCGGAAGGATCTCATCAACCTTCCGAACTCGACGCCTCCGCCTCCTCCTCCTCCTCCGGCGAAGTCAGGGCACTCCGCCTCCTCCTCCGGCGAGTGACGATCAGGGCACTCGGCGGCTCCTTCTCCGGCGCGCGGCGGCACTCCGCCTCCTTCTCCGCCGCACCGCGCGTCCGGCAGCCAGCCTCCTCCTTCTCCGCCTCGCCGGCAAGGGCGGAAGAGACCCGCCGCCGCCCGCTGCTCCGGGCGTCGTAGTCCTTCTCCTCCGCCTCGTAAGCAAGGAAAGAAGACATCCGCCTCCGCTCGCTCTGCCGGCGTCTAGTAGTACAGCCAAAGGCGGAGGAGATATGATTCGGTCCTTCTCTCAAGACTCCAGAAGTTACCGTGACGAGAGGAGCGAGGAGGAAAACGCGAAGATCGCGCAGATCAAGTGGATGACTGGTTTCAAGGGTTGAAAGCAAAGAGACATCCACCTCCGGAGGAGAAGGTAGATCCGTCAAAGCGAAGCGATTGCTGCCCCGACAAAACCACCCAAGTCTCCGCCGAAAGGCAACTATGAGCGATTATTGGAAAGGCATTTGCCGAAGCGGAGAGATCGGGAAGTACTGCGCTGATCAAAGGATGAAAGAACGACGAGCTGGGAAACAAATTGCCCAGCTCGCGAACAAGCGAAGCAATCGTGCCCCCGCCAAGGTGCTCGCTAGCGACATCGCCGATCCGAGGATGGTGCCCGGTTATGGCAATCCTGCAGATTACCTGCCCGACGATGTACATTATGATTTCTTGGAGGTGCAGATACAAAGATACGAGTACGGGAAGCCTCTCGTCAAAGATGAAAGCTCTCTAACAACGATGATGCTAAGATTGCATGATTGGTACATGAAAACCTGCAAAGAGTCCGAGGGGAGGAATACTTTGTATGTGAGAGTTAAAGGAGCATGACCTCCTTGGAATTGAACTGTTGCCTATTCCATTTGAGGAGTTCTATCAGTTTTTCAATCAATTGGCCTCGATAAAGCAACGGTCACCTGCTACTGTCTATAAGTAGTACTACTTCTGTCATTAAGTATCTCTATATAACTCAGCTCTTTCATTGCATGTATTTATAAATATCCTCACTATATTATGCAGATTGAAGATCGCAGAAATGAAGAAAAACAAGTGGGTGATATTGGGTTCATTAACACATATCTCATAGATGCAAATGAGGTTAAATATCGTGTCACCGAAACCGAGGCCAACTTGCTACGATCGTTGGAAATAAATGAACACAAAAATATAATACTCTTTCCTTACAACTACAAGTGAGTGTTATTGTCTTGTGGCATATTCGGTTTCCTTATTTAGTCCAGGTTATAGTAATGTAATATTGATGAGTTATGCATGCGCAAGCAGGTTCCACTATATTCTCCTAGAGATTAAGCTTGAGCAGGAGTAGTAACTGTCTTAGACTCGAGACTAAAAGATCCCAAGGAGTATGCGGAAATGACTGAAATGCTCGAGAAGTAAGTTAAATCGATCATTATCCACCATATCAGCAACTTTGTTCATTTCTGATATCAAGTAATTGTTTTCTTTGTATGGCAGGGCTTGGGAAAATTCACCAAAAAGCTCCGGACTACCAAGAAGCTGCAATTTAGACACCAAAGTAAGTACTATATAGTAGCATATTCCACGCCAGATCTCCTAGTGATTCAAGCGCTAGTTTCATCAATACCATTTAGCATGTGCTTGCTAATTATCAGTTTGATTGACCTCTGTTTCTTGTAAAGTGGTTGTGGCAGGAACAAGGAATGATTTCTGTGGATACTACGCTTATGCGAGTCCATCCGCCACACGACCTGTGAGAGGGCTACTCCGACAAACAATTTGAAGTGTGTAAATAAAATATTCACAATTTTATTTTATTACCATCATTTGTGTTGAGTTTCATTATATATATATATATATATATATATATATATATATATATATATATATATATATATATATATATATATATATATATATATATATATATATTGTATTGACCCTTTCTTAAAATTAGATGTTTCGAAGCGGATGAACTCCTAGCACCAGATCGCATGCAGCAATTCAAGAGGAATTGGCGGCATTCTTTCTTGACCATGTGATCGCTGAAGACGGGAATACTATGTGGACCACGCGTCCATATTGTAAAAGATAATTATTGTATATATGTAGCCGTAGTGTCGGGTAGATATACGAGAACTTGTTGTTCGACCAATCTCTCGGAGAAGGAGAGGTGGTCGATATCACTTCTCTCTATGCATATATGTTCATGACGATCTTCTGCTTGCTTAATTACTAGCTAGCTAGCATGTCTAGTTAGTCCTCTCTATATGTATGTATAGTACGTGGCGTCGACCAAGCACGCACAAAAGAAAGGACACTTTTCTATTAATTAGCTAGCTATAGCACAATATATGAAACACCTAAATTAACCCCCAAACCCCCCAACCCCCCTTTTCAAAAAAAACAAAAACCAGAGCTAAAGAAATGTCGACGTGGATGTTTATTGGTCCCGTTGGTGCCACCAACCGGACCAAAGGCCCTCCCGCTGGGCTCAGAGGGAGGCCCATCAGTCCGGTTCTAGATTGAACCGGGATTAAAGGGTCAGGGCATTAGTACCGACCCTTTAGTCCCGGTTCATGAACCGGGACTAAAGGCCCTCACCAACCGGGACTATAGGCCCTTTTTCTACTAGTGCAAGTATCCCCAACTCGTGCACGGGCAGTCGCAGCACCCCGCGGCAGGGCCGGCCTAGTGATCTCCAAGGTCCTCCGCGGCTCCTTTGGAGCCATTCAAGAACAAAGTAAACAAGGCCCCGGCAAGAGGAGCTTGCCGGGAAGGCCACTCAAGGCACGAAGGAAACAAGACCCCGGCAAGAGGAGCTTGCCGGGAAGGCTTGGTGATCGACAAGCTCCCGAGCGCGACAAGGATTAAGCCGCGGCAAGATGCTTGCCGCGGCAGGCAACCTCTCTTCATCTCCGCTCCAGCTCATCCGCCAACGTGTCTCCGTGGGGCTACTCCAGGCACGCGTGTCAAAGAGCTGTGCAGCCAGCGGGGAGCAGCGATAAGCGGCGCTGACAAGCTACCATCGTGGCAAACGGAGGCGCACTTGACGGTCCCTGTTGCACTGTTTAGGCGACAGGGACGGGCATTTATTGATCTTGTCCCTTGCCGTCAGAGTTAGGTATATGCACTGTACACTGTACAAAGCGGTGTACCAACCACTGTTTTTCCTATTTTACCCTTGTCTACTTGCCACCTGTGGTGACCCCTTGAGCCTATAAAAGGAGGCCCATGTGCAACGTAGAAAGGGTTCAGCTCCGGTTCAGTTCATTCGACTCATTCGAGACCACACTCAGGCTAGGTTTTGTAGCTCCCATTGTTCCCTAGCAAGAATACAATCAACCAAGCAGCAGTAGGAGTATTATCTCTCTGGAGAGCTCCGAAGCTGGGTAAAACTGCTCGTGTGCATCGCCTCGATCTGCTCTTTGTGCATTCTCCGCCCCCCTCCGAACCACAAGGGACTCGGTCCGCCAGGTCCCATAGGTGTTCGTGGGTCACGATTAGCTTCCCCGACAAAATCCCAATGCATATGAAGTGGGTTAGACTTAAATGTGCTACTCATATTCTTCATGATGCTCTCTTTATGTTTCAATTCTTATCTTTTATGTGAGCATCATTGAAATCATCATGCCTAGCTAGGGGCGTTAAACGTTAGCGCTTGTTGGGAGGCAACCCAATTTTTTATTTTTGTTCTTTATTTTTGGTTCTGTTTAGTAATAAATAATCCATCTAGCTTCTGTTTAGATGTGGTTTTATGTTTTAATTAGTGTTTGTGCCAAGTAGAACCTTTGGGAAGACTTGGGTGAAGTCTTTATGATCATGCTGTAAAAAAAACAGAAGCTTTAGCGCTCACGAGATTAGTTAAAACTTTTTACTGGAGAGTGCTATTTAGTTGATTATTTTTTTAGATGATTACTAGACAAATTTCTCAGGTCCACCAATTTATTTTAGAATTTTTGGAGTTCCATAAGTTTGTGTTAGTTACAGATTACTACAGACTGTTCTGTTTTTGACAGATTCTGTTTTTCGTGTGTTGTTTGCTTATTTTGATGAATCTATGGCTAGTAAAATAGTCTATAAACCATAGAGCAGTTGGAATACAGTAGTTTTAACACCAATATAAATAAAGAATGAGTTCATTACAGTACCTTGAAGTGGTGTTTTGTTTTCTTTCTCTAACGGAGCTTACGAGTTTTCTGTTAAATTTTGTGTTGTGAAGTTTTCAAGTTTTGGGTAAAGATTCGACGGACTATGGAATAAGGAGTGGCAAGAGACTAAGCTTGGGGATGCCCAAGGCACCCCAAGGTAATATTCAAGGATAACTAAGAGCCTAAGCTTTGGGATGCCCCGGAAGGCATCCCCTCTTTCGTCTTCGTTCATCGGTAACTTTACTTGGAGCTATATTTTTATTCACCACGTGATATGTGTTTTGCTTGAAGCGTCATTTTATTTTGTTTAGCTTTGCTTGCTGTTTAAATAAAATACCAAGATCTGAAATTCTTAAATGGGAGAGTATTCACATAGTTGTATAATTATTCGACTACTCATTGATCTTCACTTATATCTTTCGGAGTAGTTTGTCATTTGCTCTAGTGCTTCACTTATATCTTTTAGAACACGGTGGTGGATTTGTTTTATCGAAACTATAGACCTCTCATGCTTCACTTATATTATTTTGAGAGTCTTAAATAGCATGGTAATTTTCTTAAATAATCCTAATATGCTAGGCATACAAGATTTGTAAGAATTCTTATGAGTGTGTTGAATACTAGGAGAAGTTTGATTCTTGATGATTGTTTTGAGATATGGAGGTAGTGATATCAAAGTGGTGCTAGTTGAGTAGTTGTGAATTTGAGAAATACTTGTGTTGAAGTTTGCAAGTCCCGCAACATGCACGTATGGTAAACGTTATGTAACAAATTTGAAACATGAGTTGTTCTTTGATTGTCTTCCTTATGAGTGGCGGTCGGGGACGAGCGATGGTCTTTTCCTACCAATCTATCCCCCTAGGAGCATCCGCGTAGTGCTTGGTTTTTTATGACTTGTAGATTTTTGCAATAAGTATGTGAGTTCTTTATGACTAATGTTGAGTCCATGGATTATACGCACTCTCACCCTTCCACCATTGCTAGCATCTTCGGTACCGTGCATTGCCCTTTCTCACATTGAGAGTTGGTGCAAACTTCGCCGGTGCATCCAAACCCCGTGATATGATACACTCTTTCACACATAAACCTCCTCATATCTTCCTCAAAACAGCCACCATACCTACCTATTATGGCATTTCCATAGCCATTCGAGATATATTGCCATGGACATAGTATTTGTGGCAAAGCCACCGTTCATAATTCTTTCATACATGTCACTCTTGATTCATTGCATATCCCAGTACACCGCCGGAGGCATTCATATAGAGTCATACTTTGTTCTAGTATCGATTAGTAATGATTGAGTTGTAAACAAATAGAAGTCTGATGATCATCATTTTCTAGAGCATTGTCCCAAGTGAGGAATATATAAAAAAAGAGAAAGGCCATAAAAAAGGAGAAAGGCCATAAAAATGAGAGAGAAAGAGAGAAGGGACAATGCTACTATCCTTTGCCACACTTGTGCTTCAAAGTAGCACCATAATCTTCATGATAGATAGTCTCTCGTTTCTTCACTTTCATATACTAGTGGGAATTTTTCATTATAGAACTTGGCTTGTATATTCCAAGAATGGGCCTCCTCAAGTGCCCTAGGTCTTCGTGAGCAAGCAAGTTGGATGAACACCCACTTAGTTTCTTTTGTTGAGCTTTCATAGATTTATAGCTCTAGTGCATCCGTTGCATGGCAATCCCTGCTCCTTGCATTAACATCAATCGATGGGCATCTCCATAGCCTATTGATTAGCCTCGTTGATGTGAGATATTCTCCTTTTTTGTCTTCTCCACATAACCCCCATCATCATATTCTATTCCACCCATAGTGCTATGTCCATGGCTCGCGCTCATATATTACGTGAAAGTTTATAAGTTTGAGATTACTAAAGTATGAAACAATTGCTTGGCTTGTCATCGGGGTTGTGCATGATGAGAGCATTCTTGTGTGACAAAAATGGAGCATGACTAAACTATATGATTTTGTAGGGATGGACTTTCTTTGGCCATGTTATTTTGAGAAGACATAATTGCTTAGTTAGTATGCTTGAAGTATTATTATTTTTATGTCAATATGAACTTTTGTCTTGAATCTTTCGGATCTGAATATTCATACCACAATTAAGAAGAATTACATTGAAATTATGCCAAGTAGCAGTCCACATCAAAAATTCTGTTTTTTATCATTTACCTACTCGAGGACGAGCAGGAATTAAGCTTGGGGATGCCTGCTACGTCTCAACCGTATCTATAATTTTTGATTGATCCATGCTATATTATCTACTGTTTTGGACCATATTCGGCTTTATTTTCCACTTTTATATTATTTTTGGGACTAACCTATTGACAGGAGGCCTAGCCTAGAATTGATGTTTTTTTGCCTATTTCAGTGTTTCGAAGAAACGGAATATCAAACGGAGTCCAAACGGAATGAAACCTTCGGGAACGTGATTTTCTCACCGAATATGACCCTGGATACTTGGACCCTACGTCAAGAAAGCCATGAGGTGGCACGAGGTAGGTGCGCCCTATATATATATATATATATATATATATATATATATATATATATATATATATATATATATATATATATATATATATATATATATCCAGATACGCTAAAACGATCGGGGAACAGAATAGATCTAGAGTTCCGCCGCCGCAAGCCTCTATAGCCACCAAAAGTCAATCGGGACCTGCTCCGGCACCTGCCGAGGGGGGATCCTCACCGTGGCCATCTTCATCATCCCGGTGATCTCCATGACGAGGAGGAGTAGTTCACCCTCGGGCTGAGGGTATGTACCAGTAGCTATGTGTTTGATCTCTCTCTCTCTCTCTCTCTCTCTCTCGTGTTCTTGATTTGGCACGATCTTGATGTATCGTGAGCTTTGCTATTATAGTTGGATCTTATGTTTCTTCTCCCCCTCTACTCTCTTGTAATGGATTTAGTTTTCCCATTGAAGTAATCTTATCGGATTTAGCCTTTAATGACTTGAGAACACTTGATGTATGTCTTGCCGTGCGTATCTAAGGTGACAATGGGATATCACGTGATTCACTTGATGTATGTTTTGGTGATCAACTTGCGGGTTCCGCCCATGAACTTATGCATAGGGGTTGGCACACGTTTTCGTCTTGATTCTCCAGTAGAAACTTTGGGGCACTCTTTGAGGTTCTATGTGTTGGTTGAATAGATGAATCGGAGATTTTTTTATGCATATCGTATAATCATACCCACGGATACTTGAGGTGACATTGGAGTATCTAGGTGACATTAGGGTTTTGGTTGATTTGTGTCTTAAGGTGTTATTCTAGTATGAACTCTAGGGCTGTTTGTGGCACTTATAGGAATAGCCCAACGGATTGATTGGAAAGAATAACTTTGAGGTGGTTTTGTACCCTACCATAATCTCTTCGTTTGTTCTCCACTATTAGTGACTTTGGAGTGACTCTTTGTTGCATGTTGAGGGATAGTTATGTGATCCAACTATGTTATTATTGTTGAGAGAACTTGCACTAGTGAAAGTATGAACCCTAGGCCTTGTTTCCTAGCATCGCAATACCGTTTACGCTCACTTTTACCACTTGCTACCTTGCTGTTTTTATATTTTCAGATTACAAAAACCTATGTCTACCATCCATATTGCACTTGTATCACCATCTCTTCGCCGAACTAGTGCACCTATACAATTTACCATTGTCTTGGGTGTGTTGGGGACACAAGAGACTCTTTGTTATTTGGTTGTAGGGTTGCTTGAGAGAGACCATCTTCATCCTACGCCTCCCACGGATTGATAAACCTTAGGTCATCCACTTGAGGGAAATTTGCTACTGTCCTACTAACCTCTGCACTTGGAGGCCCAACAGCGTCTACAAGAAGAAGGTTGCATAGTAGACATCAGTCTCCCCGGCAAGCCCCTTGGCGGCCTCCTCGGCGGCGGACTTGGCGGCTTCCCCAGCCGCAATTTGGGCGGCCTCGGCTTCGGCACCCTTGGCGACCTCCTCGATGACGGTGTCGATGTCCTCCCGGTCCATCGAGGGATGGCCTGGAAACCAGAAAGAAGGATGAAGCGAGGCCCGAATCAAAGCTCAGAACAAAGAAAAGAAAGAACAGAGCCGGGAGGCAGGTCACTTACCCGTGCCGAGCTGGGAAGAACTGGCTCCCTCCCCGGCAACGTTCGTTGCCGGGACGGAGCCGCCAGCACCCAAGATCGCCTCCTCTTCCTCTGTGCACTCTGGCTCGGTGGTGGGTGCCCTTGCCGGGGACGCCCCTCTGGGTGGCGTTGTCGATGGGGGCGGCGTGTCGGGGGCGGCCTTCAGTGGCTCCTCCTGTTGCCCTCCCCTCCTGCAAGCCCGGCAAGGTCAGCATGAAGGATTCGCGCCCCAATACTCGTCGATGAAGAGTGATTAATGAACTCACGCTGGGGGCCGAAGCGGGGGTTGCGTCGAGGATTGTTGTCCGGGCTGATCTCCACCAACACCGACGTGCGCGAAGCGCTCACCGAGGGCTTGTCGCCCGTCTAGGCTTTGGCCCTCTTTGCCGCCCTCTGAGCCAGCGTCTCTGTGTCATTGTGAAGTGAGATCAAGTTAAGGAAGACGGCACAAGCAGAGACTCAGAAATGATGAAAGGCGAAATGCTTACTCATCCTCCTCTGCTGGCCTCCTCTTCCTCTTCGGGCTGAAGTACCCGAGGTCGAAGTCGACCTCCGGGGCGGCGACCGCGGGGGAAGGGGAAGGCGAAGGTGTCCTGCGCCGCTTGGATGAGGAAGAAGCGGTGGCCGCGGCCTTCTTTGCTGTTGCGGCCCTCGTCTCGCGCGCGGATGATACGTCTCCAACGTATCTATAATTTTTCATTGCTCCATGCTATATTATCTACTGTTTTGGGCAATATTGGGCTGTATTTTTTCACTTTTATATTACTTTTGGGACTAACCTATTAACCGGAGGCCCAGCCCATATTTGCTATATTTTTTTGCCTATTTCAATATTTCGAAGAAAAGGAATATCAAACGGAGTCAAAATGGAACGAAATCAACTGGAGAAGTTATTTTTGAAAGGAAAGCTACCGGATGGACTTGGATCCCACGTCAAGGAAGGAACGAGTAAGCCACGAGGGTGGGGGGCGCGCCCACCCCCTAGGGCGCGCCCCCCTGCCTCGTGGCTCCCCTGACGTGCTTCTTCTGCCTATATAACTCCACGTACCCTATAACTTCCAGAACGGAGAATAGATCGGGAGTTCCGCCGCCGCAAAACCTCCAGAGCCACCAAAAACCAATCGGGACCCTGTTCCGCACCGCCGGAGGGGGGAACCTCACCGGTGGCCATCTTCATCATCCCGGCGCTCTCCACGACAAGGAGGGAGTAGTTCACCCTCGGGGTTGAGGGTATGTACCAGTAGCTATGTGTTTGATCGCTCTCTCTCGTGTTCTTGATTTGGCACGATCTTGATGTATCGGGAGCTTTGCTATTATAGTTGGATCTTATGTTTCTTCTCCCCCTCTACTCTCTTGTAACGAATTGAGTTTTCCCCTTGAAGTAATCTTATCGGATTGAGTCTTTAAAGATTTGAGAACACTTGATGTATATCTTGCCGTGCGTATCTGTGGTGACAATGAGATATCACGTGATTCACTTGATATATGTTTTGGTGATCAACTTGCGGGTTCCGCCCATGAACCTATGCATAGGGGTTGGCACACGTTTTCGTCGTGATTCTCTGGTAGAAACTTTGGGGCACTCTTTGAGGTTCTATGTGTTGGTTGAATAGATGAATCTGAGATTTTGTGATGCATATCGTATAATCATACCCGCGGATACTTGAGGTGACATTGGAGTATCTAGGTGACATTAGGGTTTTGGTTGATTTGTGTCTTAAGGTGTTATTCTAGTACGAACTCTAGGGCTGTTTGTGGCACTTATACGAATAGCCCAACGGATTGATTGGAAAGAATAACTTTGAGGTGGTTTCATACCCTACCATAATCTCTTCGTTTGTTCTCCACTATTAGTGACTTTGGAGTGACTCTTTGTTGCATGTTGAGGGATAGTTATATGATCCAATTATGTTATTATTGTTGAGAGAACTTGTACTAGTGAAAGTATGAACCCTAGGCCTTGTTTCCTAGCATTGCAATACCGTTTACGCTCACTTTTATCATTAGTTACGTTGCTGTTTTTATTATTTCAGATTACAAATACCTTTATCTACTATCCATATTGCACTTGTATCACCATCTCTTTGCCGAACTAGTGCACCTATACAATTTACCATTGTATTGGGTGTGCTGGGGACACAAGAGACTTTCCGTTATTTGGTTGCAAGGTTGTTTGAGAGAGACCATCTTCATCCTACGCCTCCCACGGATTGATAAACCTTAGGTCATCCACTTGAGGGAAATTTGCTACTGTCCTACAAACCTGTGCACTTAAAGGCCCAACAACGTCTACAAGAAGAAGGTTGTGTAGTAGACATCAGCGGACTGCGTCTGGGCCTATTGCCGCTGCATGGTACAGCCAGGCCGGACCGGCTCGCCGGAGCTAGCCCGCCGCAGGACACGTTTTGTCCCCGGGGCTGGGGGGTCATCCGGCTCGGTCTCCTCTTCGGCCGATTCCTCGACCACGTCTTCAACAAGGAGGGCCCCAGCGCCGGTGCCGCTGGCTTCCCCGGCAGACCCCGCCCACTCGGCGAACTCCGTCTCTTCTGCGGCCGTGTTGGCCTCGTCCTCCATGGTGCCCACACTGCTGGCCTCTTTAGCAAGTGCCGCCTCCTCCGCCCTGGCGGTGATGTATGCCAGCTCTTCCCGAGTGGTGTCGCGGACGAGCAATGGCTCGTCACGAACATCTCCGACAGGTTGTCGAAGAACGACTGCACCCACTCCGCTTCCGGCTCGGCCCAGGTTGGATCAAGGCCGTGCACGTTGAAGTCCGACATCATGGCGATGATGCCGGTCTGGCAGGAGTTGTTGCTCAACGGGACCACTCCCGCAGGCAACCCAAACAGAGACCCGCCGGCCTTCTCGGCCTTGCCGGTCCTCTCGACCCCGCCGGCCTAATCAACCTTGAGCTCAAAAAACCTTTGGCAAAGATGAGCATGCTACAGCACCATGAAATCATGTTTCAGGCCGGGGCGGAGCCTCATGACGTCAGCCGCGTTCGTGAAGTCCCAGGCCGGCCTCCCCTTGTTATGCAGTGGGGCAATCCGGCGACGGATGAAGTCAGCTCCAATCATCTCAAGAGTGAGCCCGACCGAGGTGAGGTGATGGATCCTGGTGATGGAGAATGTGAGCTTCTTTTCGTCGGTGTCGACATCACTCCAGTCCTTGCCGCGAACCGGCGGCTTCCGGCGGACCCAGCAGAACTCCTACGGATCTGCCTCCTCAATCCAACACCATCGGCCCCGCCACTCTTCCCGCCTCTCCTTCTGGGCGCCCTCCGGGTATGTGCCCCTTCTCTTGTTCCTCCGGATCCAGGTGATGCAGCCGGAGATGGCGCCCCCTGGCTGGATGCGAGGGGTGAAGTAATGCCGGAAGAGCGTTGTGCTCGGGTGCACTCCGGCGAAGCCCTCGCAGAGATGGGCGAAGAAGGCCATGCACGCCATGGCGTTCGCGCGTGAAATCCAAAAGGTGGAAGCCATAGGTGTGCATGATGTCGTTGAAGAAATCTGAGAAAGGGGGCAAAGCCCGCATGAGAAATAATCGACAAAGAAGGGATACCGGTTTGGACTGGCCTCGGCGAAGGGGGCAGGGATGATGCGCGTGGCGGGGTGCCCCGACGTCTCCCTTCCCCACAGGGGCCTGAACATGTCCCTGAGGGTGAGCGCATCGACCGTCGAGGTGAAGAGGGCGCACTGCGTCCAAAGCTCCACCAACTCGCTCTCCGGCGCCTCTTTCCCTCCGTCGTCTTTGGCCGCTCCCTTGCCCTTGCTGGTCTTGGGTGCCATGGCGGCTGGGAGGGGATGAGGGGTCGAGGGCAATGGGGGCGCAACGGCGGCGAGCAGAGGCCAGAGCGTTGTTTTGTGCTTGAGGAAGAAGAGGGGAATGGCGGTTCCAAGATTAGAGAAGGCACAGAGGGTAAATGAGCAGCGCCCTGCGGTTTTCTCTTTTATGGGGAAACCACGGGCCGCCTCTTTACTATTCACCATGACGTGACGCAGGTGTGCTGCAACCGCTCCACGCACGACTCCCCACGTCACACACTCAATGCGGGTCGGTGGGAAGTGCAACTGGCAAAGAAATTACTGTAGTTAAAACTCCGCCACGCGTGCCTGCGCACCGTTCTGGGACTGGCCCAACAACACTCTACGCTTATGTGAGGCCTAGGCCTGGGGGCTCCTGTCGGTGTACAAAAGTAGGGGCCTTTCTGTACCCCTTTACTTGTGCACGGGCAGTCGTAGCCACACCCGCGGCCACGCTTGGCGGAGCAGAGGAAGCAAGGACACAAGCCTGCCGAGGTAGCACTCAAGCCAGAAGCATAAAGAGCAAAGGGACAAGATGGGCTTCCCCTGGCAAGAGCCTTGCTGGGGCAGCCTACGTAGCCCCCGCAAAGAGCCTGATACGTCTCCAACATATCTATATTTATTATTGTTCCATGCTATAATATATTCTGTTTTGGATGTTTAATGGGCTTTACTATGCACTTCTATATTATTTTTGGGACTAACCAATTAACCCAAGGCCTACTGCAAATTGCTATTTTTTTGCCTATTTCAGTGTTTCGCAGAAAAGGAATATCAGACGGAGTCCAAACGGAATGAAACCTTCGGGAGCGTGATTTTTGGAACAAACGTGATCCAGAGGACTTGGAGTGGACGTCAAGAAACAACCGAGGAGGCCACGAGGCAGGGAGGCACGCCTACCCCTGGGCGTGCCCCCACCCTCATGGGCCCCTCGTGGCTCCACCGACCTACTTCTTCCTCCTATATATACCTACGTACCCAGAAACCATCAAGGAGCGCCACGAAACCCTATTTCCACCGCCGCAACCTTCTGTACCCATGAGATCCCATCTTGGGGCCTCTTCCAGCGCTCCGCCGGAGGGGGAATCGATCACGGAGGGCTTCTACATCAACACCATAGCCTCTCCGATGATGTGTGAGTACTTTACGACAGATCTTAGGGTCCATAGTTATTAGCTAGATGGCTTCTTCTCTCTCTTTGGATCTCAATACAAAATTCTCCTCGATCTTCTTGGAGATCTATTCGATGTAACTCTTTTTGCGGTGTGTTTGTCGAGATCCGATGAATTGTGGGTTTATGATCAAGATTATCTATGAACAATATTTGAATCTTCTCTGAATTCTTTTATGTATGATTGGTTATCTTTGCAAGTCTCTTAGAATTATCAGTTTGGTTTGGCCTACTAGATTGATCTTTCTTGCAATGGGAGAAGTGCATAGCTTTGGGTTCAATCTTGCGTTGCTCGATCCCAGTGACAGAAAGGGAAATGACACGTATTGTATTGTTGCCATCGAGGATAAAAAGATGGGGTTTATATCATATTTCTTGAGTTTATCCCTCTACATCATGTCATCTTGCCTAACGCGTTACTATGTTCTTATGAACTTAACACTCTAGATGCTTGCTAGATAGCGGTCGATGTGTGGAGTAATAGTAGCAGATGCAGGCAGGAGTCGGTCTACTTGTTACGGACGTGATGCCTATATAAATCATCATGCCTTGATATTCTCATAATTATGCACTTTTCTATCAACTGCTCGACAGTAATTTGTTCACCCACCATAATATTTATGCTATCTTGAGAGAAGCAACTAGTGAAATCTATGGCCCCCGGGTCTATTTTCCATCATATAAGTTTCCAATCTATTTTCACTTTGCAACCTTTACTTTCAATCTTTATCATGAAAATACCAAAAATATTATCTTATCATCTCTATCAGATCTCACTTTTGCAAGTGGTCGTGAAGGGATTGACAACCACTTTATCGCATTGGTTGCAAGGTTCTTATTTGTTTGTGTAGGTACGAGGGACTTGCGTGTGGCCTCCTACTAGATTGATACCTTGGTTCTCAAAAACCAAGGGAAATACTTATGCTACTTTGCTGCATCATCCTTTCCTCTTCAAGGGAAAACCAACGGATGCTCAAGAGGTAGCAGAGCCTTGCCGGGGCAATTTTCCCAACACCAGCAAGGCCACCACCCTTGAGCTTGAGAGTTTCGACACCATCGATAATGTCAGGACCAAGGCTCGGGAGCGCCTGCGTGGTGGCATGCAGATCTTTGTGAAGACCAAAGGCCTGCAAGCCTAGATGAGAACCAGAAGATGAAGACCCCGGCAAGATCCTTGCTGGGGACTCCCACGAGACCCTGGAAAAACCCTTGCCGGGGACGTCTGCGAGGCCGAGGCCAGGCCCGCACCTGCCAGAGTTTCGCTGCCCCACGCCCGCTCCAAGTGGCGGCTAGCCCGCCAACTAGGCGAGCACCTGCATGGCAGCATACAGCTTCTAGGTCAACTAGCCAAGCACCTGCGTGGTGGCATGTAGATCTTCGTGAAGACCCTGCCACCGCACAAGATCAGCAGCCAGCTAGCCAGCGTGGCATTGCATGCCTCGTCAGCTTGGACGCTCGTCAGAGCAAGGCGAGGCGATGACGGACGGGATGAGCCTCTTTGCCGCCCCCGATAAAGCAAGAGGGCACGTTGGTAGCACACTAAATGTGTTTGTCATGCGGTGCCAGACGATAGGCTTGTACACTGTACATACTTTCCACCTCCTGTGTGCCACTGTGGCAACCCCTTTGACATATAAAAGGAGGCCTGAGGCGTACTGGGAATGGATTCCGACTTTTTGGACTAGGCATACACGACGGCCAGTTCAAGAGCTCAAGAACACTAAATACACATAAAGCAGGACTAGGGTTTTATGCATCGTTTGCGGCCCGAACTTGGGTAAAAATTCCCCCGTGTTGATCTTCTCGACCCGTTCTTTGCGCAGACCCACGCCCTGCCAACCGTAGTAGGGATTCCCTGTGATCCCATAGGTGTCATTCCTGAGCCCTAACATTGTACCCTCCTCGGGACTCCCCCAGGTGCTACCACGGCCGAACTTCTTCCTTCTGGTCCATGAAAAATCTTCGTAAAGTTTCGTGGCATTTGGACTCCGTTTGATAAGGATTTTCTGCGATGTAAAAAACATGGAAAAAACATCAACTGGCACTTGGGACTATGTCAATAGGTTAGTACCAAAAATGATATAAAACGACTATAAAACATCCAAGATTGATAATAAAACAACATGGAACAATCAAAAATTATAGATACGTTGGAGACGTGTCAACCACCACGTTACACCATTGTACAATGAGGATATAACTATCAAGTAATTATTAAAATGTAGGAATGGTTTAAAATGTGCACTTTACTTTCGGTAAAGCTGCAAATATCGTGTGCGAAAAGTTTTCCCAAATGTAAATAAATCAACATTTTGCAATAGTTTAGCCTTGCAAAACTTGATTATTCTGTATAACATGTGAACACTTTGTATGACCTAAGACACCAATAGAATAAAATACTTCATGGAGAAATCAAATTGTTTTAGGTGAGCTCGCAATATAATTAGTTTGGTAATTAGTATGCACTAGCTTCATTAACTCATTTTGGTAACATTAAAAGAAGACAATGAAGTGTTGGATTGAACATAGCATGCAAATTAGTTTGGAACTTGATTAAAGTTTGCATTTGTCTTGAGAGGACCCTACATGTGTGCTAAAAAGTAGATGCACATTGTGCAGAAATTGAACACCGGGAATGAGAGTATCAATGTTTACAATTGAAACCACCGCCTTCCACAACCAACTCCATTTATTACATCATTTCAGGTTCGATTTTTTTGAAAGATTAATACAAACTATTGGAGGTTGAATGCTCATATTTTATAACATTTCGTGTATGTTTTTTCAAGCATGGATTGATTTTCAAACCACTAACAATGACAAAACCCTCTTTGGTTTAACATAGTTTGCAAGCATACTATTGCCTAATAAAGATGATATCTAAAGTGGCATTCATTGCGTAGAAGACCTATGCCATAGGTTACATGGTGCCACCGTTCGTACATTTCGAAATTTTTGAGAAAACATCCTCGGGTAACGAAGGCGTGTCTTAGCAAAGCATGGCATTGTCATGAAAATAAGCAATAGTGGGCACATTTTTCACCCACCACTGTTGTTTCTATCTCAAAGGTTATTGCGGTAAAGCATAGTTGCCGTGTTACTAGCTATAGAGTTTCTGTCATTGGTGATTATTTAACAGATGTTGACCAGCATTGCAACTATTGTAAATTAGTTATGGCAGGTACATTCAGGCATGCACCACTAAGTGCTGAAAGCTGAAAGGTTTAATATGACAAACACTGATAACAGAAAACAAAAGAGTAAGCAAATTTGAGAGCAAGCGGTTGATGTGTGATTGTACGAAAAAAGACAACACATGATGAAAACTTTTAAAGGTTGATCAAGGATATATAATTTAGAAAACTTGTAGATGCTTGATGTTGGCTAGGACTACGTTGGTATTTCCCCAAAGAGGAAGGGATGATGCAGCACAACGACGGTAGGTATTACCCTCAATGATGAAACAAAGGTTATCGAACCAGTAGGAGAACCAAGCAATACAATTTAAAAAAAACTGCACACAAATAACAACCACTCGCAACCCGACGTGTTAAAGGGATTATCAATCCCTTTCGGGTAACTGCGCCAGAAATTGGTGCGTGGACTGGAGATCGTTGTAATAGATTGAATAAATCGATCAAAAATAAAATAAAGTGCAGCAAAGTATTTTTCTATTTTTCGTTTAATAGAACTGAAAATAAATGCAAAGAAAAAGTAGATCGCAAAGGCAAATATATGAGAAAGAGATCCGGGGGACGTAGGTTTCACTAGTGGCTTCTCTCGAGAAAAATAGCAAACGGTGGGTGAAAAAAATACTGTTGGGCAATTCATAGAACTTCAAATAATCATGACGATATCCAGGAAATGATCATTATATAGGCATCACGTCCAAGATTAATACACCGACTCCTGCCTGCATCTACTACTATTACTCCACACATCGACCGCTATCCAACATGCATCTAGTGTATTAAGTTCATGAAAAAATGGAGTAATGCAATAAGAACGATGACATGATGTAGATAAGATCTATCTATGTAGATATAGACCCCACGTTTTATCCTTAGTAGCAAGGATACATACGTGTCGGTTCCCCTCCTGTCACTGGGATCAAGCACCGTAAGATCGAACCCACTACAAAGCACCTCTTCCCATTGCAGGATAAATAGATCGAGTTGGCCAAACAAAACCCAAATATCGGAGAAGAAATATGAGTCTATAAGATATCATGCATAAAAGAGATCAAAGAAACTCAAATACTTTCATGGATATAAAAAGATAGATCTGATCATAAACTCAAAGTTCATCGATCCCAACAAACACACCGCAAAAAGAGTTACATCATATGGATCACCAAGATACCATTGTATTGAGAATTCAGCGAGAGAGAGGAAGCCATCTAGCTACTAACTATGGACCCGAAGGTCTACAAAGAACTACTCACGCATCATCGGAGAGGCACCAATGGAGGTGGTGAACCCCATTCGAGATGGTGTCTAGATTGGGTCTGGTGGTTCTGGACTCTGTGGTGGCTGGATCAATATTTCGTCGACTCTCCTAGGGTTTTTGGAATATTGGGGTATTTATAGAGCAAAGAGGCGGTCCGGGGGCACCAAAGGTGGGCACAACCCACAAGGGCGCGCCTGGGCCTCCTGGCATGCCCCGGTGGGTTGTGCTCTCCTCGGAGCACCCCTCGGGCGCAGTGAGGGCCCATTAGGTGTCTTTTGATCAAAAAAATCTCCATGAAGTTTCGTTGCATTTGGACTCCTTTTGTTATTGATTTCCCGCGATGTAAAAAACATGCAGAAAACAGCAAATGGCACTTGGCACTATGTCAATAGGTTAGTACCAAAAAATGATATAAAATGACTATAAAATGATTATAAAACATCCAAGATTGATAATATAACAGCATGGAACAATAAAAAATTATAGATATGTTGGAGACGTATCAATGCTTCAGTGTAGCAATAAAAGTGGAATGACCATTATGATATGCATGAATTATTCATTCTAACCATTTTCAGACAATATGGCATATGTTCTTATTGCATCAAGTGAGTCATTCACATTGTCGTAGATAATAAGATTGCCTTAATAAATTAGTTAACATTCAGTACCTTAAAACATTGGGACACTCATTTAGCCGAGCAGTACTAATTATACAATAGTTAACTAAGATCATCTGACCATGTATTGCACTACAAAAAAAAGACACATCCGTGACATTTTGGGCCGAACAAATTTTTTTTCCTGTCATGCTTATGACACTTCTATGACGATAATTGTGACAAAACCCGGTATCATCATATATGTGGTGGGATCCTACTTCTATGACAAAAAATCATGACAGAAAATGGGCTTTTTGTCCTGGGCAGGCCAGAGAGGCAGCTGCATGACATTCTTTGGGCCGTCCATGACGGAGAAAGTCGTGGTAGAAGCGAGGGCAAGGTAAATATAGGGGGAGTTCCCAGTTACAATAGGTGGTCGGGGGCCGAGCGATGCGCCTTTCTCTCGTACGTACATGTGACGCCTGGATAACCAAGCTACAGTAAACCTCTGCTAATGGTGCCACGTCACCTCAGTTACTGTTGATAAACTCGAGTTAGTTCGAAACCGATTCAAATTCAATTTCAAAATGAAGCAAACAATAAAAGCTTTCAAATATTAAAACTAAAATGTTCGGAGTGAACCAACTATTGCATAGGTAATTATGGAGGAGAAACCACACCTTTATAAAATATTTCAATACTATAAGATGAATAATACAGTAGCGAAAACTGTTATTTAAATACTTTTAAATATTAAATAATTACGAAACTATTTTAGATTGGGTAGCAAGTTAGTGTGGTAGTGGCATATTTGGTAACGTCAAAATAGGTGCCATTTTGGTATTTTGCTAAAACAAAATTAAAAGGAAACTAAAAGAAAACAGAAAAGAAAAAATAAATAAAAAGTAAAAACAATACAAAAGAAAGGAAACCCCCCCCAGCTCCCCATGGGCCTTGGCCCATCCCACCCATCCGGCCGACCCTATCGAAACGGCCCACCCGACCCTCCAGCTTAACCCTCTCCCCCAACCCGAACCCTAGCACCACTCCCCCACCCGCCGCCCCGACGGTCTGGATCGGGCTCGACCCCGATCCCGTCGCCCCCATCCCACGATCCCCACTCCCCTCCCCACGGTCCAATCCTCCCTCTCCCCACGATCTGGATCGGGGGTAACTAACCCAGACACCGACGCCCGTCTCTCCCTTCGATCCAGAGGGCGGCGCCATCGTCTTCTCCTTCGTCTATGCCATTGGATCGGAGCTGGGAGGCCGCCCTCACATCACCCGCTGCTTCTTCCCCAACACCGGCCGCCGCACGCCATCGCCGGATCCGCTGCGGATGCTGCCCATCACCGGTCTTCGCGTCCTCGTCCTCCTCCTCGCCAGCCGCCAGCAAGCCTCGGCGCCCCCTCTCCCCATCAACGCTCGTGAGGCCCCGGGTTTCTACCCTTCTTTTCCTCACGCCTCGCTCGCGGTCACCGCATGCTAGACCGCCCACGCGCGCGCCCGCGGTGAGCACGCGTTCACCGCGCCCAGCGCGCCCTTTGTGTCGTGCTCCCGACCGTCCCGTGCGACGCGCCCCGCAAACAAAGGCACCGCCGACGCCCCGCTCAATGACACCGCCTCTACGCTCCACCTCCGACCGCCCCACGACCACCACCAGAATCGCTATTGAATGGGCTTTTCAAAGCCGCCACCCTGGTGAGCTCCCGTGGCCGGAGTCGGCCAGCCGGCGATCGCCGGGGCCGCCAGATTAGCACCGGTGGTTGCTGAACCCACTAACACCCCCACTGCCACAGAGATGTGGGCCCCCCACCATTGTTAATCACTTAATTAAAATAACACAATCCCTAACCTGAGTCTCTAACAGACTGGACCCACTAACTAATTAGACTATTTTAAATAAGTAAAACTCTGTTAAAAAAATGGACCACTGACAGCCTGGCCCCACCTCACTAATTAGTCTAATTAGATTAACTAAAACACTGTTAGTAGTCCCTGTCACTGACCAGTGGGTCCCACTAGTCAGGATTGACCAGTCAACGCCCTGTTGGATGCTGACTGGACCTGCTGACTCGGTAGTTGACTTAGTCAACTGTCCCCACTTGTCAGCCTCAGGTGAACACTTCTAGATACACTTCCCGTGTACCCATGGCATTTAAATACTAATTTAGTTTCGAATTAAATTAAATCCAAAAATTAGAAAATCATTTAATACTTTAAAAATTAATATAAAATAATCCGTAACTCGGATGAAAATACTTTGTACATGAAACTTGCTCAGAACGACGAGACGAATCCAAATATGCAGTCCGTTCGTCCGCCACACATCCCTAGCATAGCGAACACACAACTTTCCCCTCCGGTTCATCTGTCCAAAAACGCGAAACACCGGGGATACTTTCCCGGATGTTTCCCCCCTTCGCCGGTATCACCTACCACTACGTTAGGTCACCCCTAGCACCGCATATTGTCGCGTCTTGTTTTGTGTTACATTTGATTGCTCTGTTATTTATTGTGTTCCCCCTCCGTTACTTCTTTCCGATAGACTCTGAGACCGGTGCCAATGTCCGTGTGTTCGACTACACCGAAGATGACCCCTCCTTCTTGCTAGAGCAACCAGGCAAGCCCCCCCCCCCTTGATTACCAGATATCGCCTATTCTTCTCTATACTGCTTGCATTAGAGTAGTGTAGCATTTTACTCCTTCCCGTTATTCCTATCCTGATGCATAGCCTGTCCTTGCTACTACTGTTGTTACCTTTGCCTGCAATCCTACATGCTTAGTATAGGATGCTAGTGTTTCATCAGTGGCCCTACATTCTTGTCCGTCTGCCATGCTATACTATCGGGCCGTGATCACTAGGGAGGTGATCACGGATATATACTATATACTTTATACATGATACATGTGGTGACTAAAGTCAGGTAGGCTCGTGGAGCACCCGCGACGGATTGGGGGCTGAAAGGACCTTTGTCCCAACGGCCCTCTGGGTGGATCTTTGTGGCAGAGCGACAGGCCAGGTTGAGACCGCCTAGGTGAGAGGTGGGCCTGGCCCTGGTCGGTGTCCGCGGTTACATCATTAACACGCTTAATGAGATCTTGGTATTTGATCTGAGTTTGGCCATTTGGTCTATACGCACTAACCAACTACGTGGGAAAGATATGGGCACTCGGCGTCGTGGTATCAGCCGAAGCCTTCGTGACGTCAGCGACTGAGCGGCGCGCGCCGGATTGGAACGTAAGCCTGCTCTTGTATTAAGGGGGCTAGTTCTGCTTTCGGCCGCCCTCGCAACGTGCAGGTGTGCTAAGGGCGATGGGCCCAGACCCCTGTGCGCTTAGGTTTAGACCGGCATGCTGAACTCTCTATTGGCCTTGGCGGGGCTGCGACGTGTTGACCTTCCGAGGCCGGGCATGACCCAGAAAAGTGTGTCCGGCCAAATGGGATCAAGCGTGTTGGGTTATGTGGTGCACCCCTGCAGGGAAGTTTATCTATTCGAATAGCCGTGATCTTCGGTAACAGGAGGACTTGGAGTTGTACCTTGACCTTATGACAACTAGAACTGGATACTTAATAAAACACACCCTTCCAAGTGCCAGATATAACCCGGTGATCACTCTCTAACAGGGCGACGAGGAGGGGATCGCCGGGTAGGATTATGCTATGGGATGCTACTTGGAGGACTTCATTCTACCCTCTTCTACATGCTGCAAGACGGAGGCTGCCAGAAGCGTAGTCTTCGACAGGATTAGCTATCCCCCTCTTATTCTGGCATTCTGCAGTTCAGTCCACCAATATGCCCCTTTACACATATACCCTTGCATATGTAGTGTAGTTCCTTGCTTGCGAGTACTTTGCATGAGTACTCACGGTTGCTTTTCTCCCTATTTTCCCCTTTCCCTTCTACCTGGTTGCGCAACCAGATGCGAAGCCAGAGCGACGCCACCGTCGGCGGCGACTCCTACTATACTGGAGGTGCCTACTACTACGCAGCAGCCCGGACGACGACCAGGAGTAGTTTAGGAGGATCCTGTGCAGGAGGCCTCGCCTCTTCGATCAGATCCCGGTTTGTGCTAGCCTTCTTAAGGCAAACTTGTTTAACTTATGTCGTACTCAGATATTGTTGCTTCCGCGACTCGTCTATGATCGAGCACTTGTATTCGAGCCCTCGAGGCCCCTGGCTTGTATTATGATGCTTGTATGACTTATTTATGTTTTTAGAGTTGTGTTGTGATATCTTCCCTTGAGTCCCTGATCTTGATCGTACACGTTTGCGTGCATGATTAGTGTACGATTGAATCGGGGGCGTCACAAGTTGGTACCAGAGCCGACTGCCTGTAGGAATCCCCCTTCCCAACTCCTTGGCCGAAGTCGAGTCTAGACGTTGCAAAAACTTTTACTAACATGGCTGTGTGTCTTACCGGTACACGTCGCCATTGGGTGGTAGTAGGATCTTTTATTCCTCGACCTATACTCTGGGACTCTGACATCTCTTCTATTCGGGTTAAACGATTTTACAAACTCGGGCTCTAGGTTCTCGATAATACTTTCTCCCGGAGAGCCCCTTATTACAGATGATCGTCTGCTGCACCCCTCACGGT
The DNA here is from genome assembly GCA_021605205.1 of Aegilops longissima. Taxonomy (NCBI): domain Eukaryota; kingdom Viridiplantae; phylum Streptophyta; class Magnoliopsida; order Poales; family Poaceae; genus Aegilops; species Aegilops longissima. Next base: position 174,192,897 of record CM038682.1, read on the forward strand.
GGAGATGAACAGTATCCCGTGGATTCCCGTTTTGCGGTACGCCACAACCCTCCCGATGAACAGGACCCCCATTTCGACCGTAGTGCTCCAACACAAGTCCGTTCCTCCGTTTTGCGGTAATCCACACCCCTCCCGATCAACAGGACCCTGTTTCGACTGTGGGAGGTCCATTTCCTCCGTTTTGCAGTACGCCAGACCCCTCCTGATGAACAAGATCCCGTTTCGACCGTGGCCGGTCGAACACAAGGCCGTTTCCTTCGTTCTACGGTACGCCAGGCCTCGTTTCCATCGGCTGCTCCGCCCAGGCCGGTTGGCTTCCGATGAACAACACGTGTTCTGTTGCCTCCCGATGAACACGACGCATTCCGTTGCCTCCCCATGAACACGATGACGATGCAGTTTCTCTGTTCTGACCCAGCCACAGCCATGTACACGAGCCCTGGCCGTACTGTGCGAGTAGGTGTTCGAGACCCCGCCCGTATGTACGTACGTGGCCGTATTTACTTTCTTGCACCCTGTCCGCTGTACATACTGCTACCTCTTGAGCATGCGTTGGTTTTCCCTTGAAGAGGAAAGGGTGATGCACCAAATTAGCGTAAGTATTTCCCTCAGTTTTTGAGAACCAAGGTATCAATCCAGTAGGAGGCCACACGCAAGTCCCTCGTACCTACACAAACAAATAAGAACCTTGCAACCAAGGCGATAAAGGGGTTGTCAATCCCTTCACGACCACTTGCAAAAGTGAGATCTGATAGAGATGATAAGATAATATTTTGGTATTTTTATGATAAAGATTAAAAGTAAAGAAAGCAAAATAAACGGCGATAGAAATAGCTTGTTGACGGGAGATTAATATGATGGAGAATAGACCCAGAGGCCATAGGTTTCACTAGTGGCTTTTCTCAAAATAGCATAAGTATTACGGTGGGTGAACAAATTACTGTCGAGCAACTGATAGAAAAGTGCATAATTATGAGAATATCTAGGCATGATCATGTATATAGGCATCACAACCGTGACAAGTAGACCGACTCCTGCCTGCATCTCCTACTATCACTCCACACATCGACCGCTATCCAGCATGCACCTAGAGTATTAAGTTCATAAGAACAGAGTAACGCATTAAGTAAGATGACATGATGTAGAGGGATAAACTCAAGCAATATGATATAAACCCCATCTTTTTATCCTCGATGGCAACAATACAATACGTGTCGTTTACCCTAATGTCACTGGTATCGAGCACCGCATGATTGAACCCAAAGCTAAGCACTTCTTCCATGGCAAGAAAGATCAATCTAGTAGGCCAAACCAAACTGATAATTCGAAGAGACTTGCAAAGATAACCAATCATACATAAAAGAATTCAGAGAAGATTCAAATATTGTTCATAGATAATCTTGATCATAAACCCACAATTCATCGGATGTCAACAAACACACCGCAAAAAGAGTTACATCGAATAGATCTCCAAGAAGATCAAGGAGAACTTTGTATTGAGATCCAAAGAGAGAGAAGAAGCCATCTAGCTAATAACTATGGACCCGAAGGTCTGTGGTAAACTACTCACACATCATCGGAGAGGCTATGGTGTTGATGTAGAAGCTCTCCGTGATCGAGGCCCCCTCCGGTGGAGCGCCGGAAAAGGCCCCAAGATGGGATCTCACGGGTACATAAGGTTGTGGCGGTGGAATTAGGTTTTCGTGGTGCTCCTTGATGGTTTAGGGGTACGTAGGTATATATAGGAGGAAGAAGTAGGTCGGTGGAGCCACGAGGTGCCCACGAGGGTGGAGGGCGCGCCCAGGGGGTAGGCGCACCCCTGCCTCGTGGCCACCCTGTTGATTACTTGACGTCCACTCCAAGTCCTCTGGATTATTTGTTCCAAAAATAACTCTCCCGAAGGTTTCATTATGTTTGGACTCCGTTTGATATTCCTTTTGTGCGAAACACTGAAATAGGCAAAAAAACAGCAATTTGCACTGGGCCTTGGTTTAATAGGTTAATCCCAAAAATAATATAAAGGTGTATAATAAAGCCCATTAAACATCCAAAACAGAATATATAATAGCATGGAACAATAGAAAATTATATATATGTTGGAAACGTATCAAGCATCCCCAAGCTTAATTCCTGCTCGTCCTCGACTAGGTAAATGATAAAAACAGAATTTTTGATGTGGAATGCTACCTAGCATATTTCTCAATGTAATTTTCTTTATTGTGGCATGAATGTTCAGATCCGAAAGATTCAAGATAAAAGTTTAATATTGACATAAAAATAATAATACTTCAAGCATGCTAACCAAGCAATTATGTCTTATCAAAGTAACATAGCCATAGAAAGCTTATCCCTACAAAATCATATAGTTTGGCTATGCTTCATTTTCGTCACACAAAATGCTCTCATCATGCACAACCCCGATGACAAGCCAAGCAATTGTTTCATGCTTAGCCTTTTCAAACTCTTTCAACTTTGACGCAATATATGAGCGCGAGCCATGGACATAGCACTATGGGTGGAATAGAATATAATGATTGAGGTTGTGTGAGAAGATAAAAAGGGAGAAAGTCTCACATTGACGCGGATAATGAACGGGCTATGGAGATGCCCATCAATTGATGTCAATGCAAGGAGTAGGGATTGCCATGCAACGGATGCACTAGAGCTATAAATGTACGAAAGCTCAACAAAATAAACTTAGTGGGTGTGCATCCAACTTGCTTGCTCACGAAGACCTAGGGCATTTGAGGAAGCCCATTGTTGAAATATACAAGCCAAGTTCTATAATGTAAAATTCCCACTAGTATACGAAAGTGAAAAAATAGGAGACTCTCTATCATGAAGATCATGGTGCTATTTTGAAGCACAAGTGTGGTAAAAGGATAGTAACATTGTCCCTTCTCTCTTTTTCTCCCATTTTTTCTTTTTTTTATTTGGGCCTTCTTCTCCTTTTTTTCTTTTTGGCCTCTTTTATTTCTTTTTTTTCGTCCGGAGTCTCATTCCAACTTGTGGGGGAATCATAGTCTCCATCATCCTTTCCTCACTTGGGACAATGCTCTAATAATGATGATCATCACACTTTTATTTACTTACAACTCAAAGATTACAACTCAATACTTAGAAAAAAATATGACTCTATGTGAATGCCTCCGGCGGTGTACCGGGATATGCAATGAATCAAGAGTGACATGTATGAAAGAATTATAAAGGTGGCTTTGCCACAAATACGATGTCAACTACATGATCATGCAAAGCAATATGACAATGATGATGCGTGTCGTAATAAACGGAATGGTGGAAAGTTGCATGGCAATATATCTCGGAATGGCTATGGAAATGCCATAATAGGTAGGTATGGTGGCTATTTTGAGGAAGATATGAGGAGGTTTATGTGTGATAGAGCGTATCATATAACGGGGTTTGGATGCACCGGCGAAGTTTGCACCAACTCTCAAGGTGAGAAAGGGCAATGCACGGTACCGAAGAGGCTAGCAATGATGGAAGGGTGAGAGTGCGTATAATCCATGGACTCAACATTAGTCATTAATAACTCACATACTTATTTGCAAAAATCTACAAGTCATCAAAACCAAGAACTACGCGCATGCTCCTAGGGAGATAGATTGGTAGGAAAAGACCATCGCTCGTCCCCGACCGCCACTCATAAGGAAAGCAATAAAAGAACACCTCATGCTTCAAATTTTTCACACAACGTTTACCATACGTGCATGCTACGGGACTTGCAAACTTCAACACAAGTATTTCTCAATTTCACGATTGCTCAACTAGCACACCTCTAATATTACCACCTTTATATCTCAAAACAACTATCAAGTATAAAACTTCTGTACTATTCAATGCACTTTGTAAACTACCATGTTGTTCTAAAGGACTCTCAAAATAATATAAGTGAAGCATGAGAGATCAATAGTTTCTATAAATTATAACCTCCATCGTGCTCTAAAAGATATAAGTAAAGCACTAGAGCAAAATTGTTTAGCTCAAAAGATATAAGTGAAGCACATAGAGTATTCTAATAAATTCCGATTAATGTGGGTCTCTCTCAAAAGCTGTGTAAAGCAAGGATGATTGTGGTGAACTAAAAAGCAAATACTCAAATCATACAAGACGCTCCAAGCAACACAAATATCATGTGGCGAATAAAAATATAGCACCAAGTAAAGTTACCGATGGACGAAGACAAAAGAGGGGATGCCTTCCGGGGCATCCCCAAGCTTAGGATTTTTGGGTTGTCCTTAGATTTTACCTTGGGGTGCCTTGGGCATCCCCAAGCTTAGGCTCTTGCCACTCCTTGTTCCATAATCCATCAAATCTTTACCCAAAACTTGAAAACTTCACAACACAAAACTTAACAGAAAATCTCGTGAGCTCCGTTAGCGAAAGAAAACAAAACACCACTTCAAGGTAATGTAATGAACTCATTCTTTATTTATATTGGTGTTAAATCTACTGTATTCCAACTTTTCTATGGTTCATAAACTACATTACTATCCATAGATTCATCAAAATAAGCAAACAACACATGAAAAACAGAATCTGTCAAAAACAGAACCGTCTGTAGTAATCTGTAACTAACGCAAACTTCTGGAACTCCAAAAATTCTAAAATAAATTTGTGGACGTGAGGAATTTATCTATTAATCATCTGCAAAAAGAGTCAACTAAATATCACTCTGCAGTAAAAAGTTGTAGCTAATCTCGTGAGCGCTAAAGTTTCTGTTTTTTACAGCAAGATCGCAAAGACTTTCCCCAAGTCTTCCCAAAGGTTCTACTTGGCACAAACACTAATTAAAACACAAACCACATATAAACAGAAGTTATATGGATTATTTGTTACTAAACAGAACCAAAAAGCAAAAAACTAAAATAAAATTGGGTTGTCTCCCAACAAGCGCTATTGTTTAACGCCCCTAGCTAGGCATAAAGGCAAGGATAGATCTAGGTATTATCATCTTTGGCAGGCAATCCATAAGTGGCTCTCATAATAGATTCATAAGTTAATTTTATTTTCTTTCTAGGAAAGTGTTCCATGCTTTCCTTAACGGAAATTGGAATCTAATATTTCCTTCCTTCATATCAATAATTGCACCAATCGTTCTAAGGAAAGGTCTACCAAGAATAATAGGACATGAAGGATTGCAATCTATATCAAGAACAATGAAATCTACGGGCGCATAATTCCTATTTGCAACAATAAGAACATCATTAATTCTTCCCATAGGTTTCTTAATGGTGGAATCCGCAAGGTGCAAGTTTAAAGAACAATCATCAAATTCACGGAAACCTAGCAAATCACACAAAGTTTTGGAACTGTGGAAACACTAGCGCCCAAATCACACAAAGCATAGCATTCATGATATTTCATTTTAATTTTAATAGTAGGTTCCCACTCATCATAAAGTTTTCTAGGGATAGAAACTTCCAATTCAAGTTTTTCTTCATAAGATTGCATTAAAGCATCAACGATATGTTTGGTAAAAGCCTTATTTTGACTATAAGCATGCGGAGAATTTAGCACGGATTGCAACAAGGAAATACAATATATTAAAGAACAATTATCATAATTAAATTCCTTGAAATCCAAAATAGTGGGTTCATTGCTATCTAAAGTTTTGACCTATTCCATCCCACTTTTACCAAATTTTGCATCAAGATCTAAAAACTCCGAATCATTGTGACGCCTTTTAACTAAAGTTGACTCATCTCCAGTCCCATCATTATCAAGATTCATATTGCAAAACAGAGATTTAATAGGGGACACATAAATTACTTTTAGATCTTCATCCTTATTATCATGAAAACTAGAAGAACACGCTTTTATAAAGCAATCTTTCCTAGCACGCATCCTAGCGGTTCTTTCTTTGCACTCATCAATGGAAACTCTCATGGATTTTAGAGACTCATTGATATCATGCTTAGGTGGAATAGATCTAAGTTTCAAAGAATCAACATCAAGAGAAATTCTATCCACGTTCTTAGCCAATTCATCAATCTTAGGCAATTTTTCTTCAAGCAAAGCATTGAAATTCTTTTGAGAAATCATAAATTATTTAACACTAGTCTCAAAATCAGAGGGCATCTTATTAAAATTTCCATAAGAGTTGTTGTGGGAATTACCATAATTATTAGAGGGATTACTAGGATACGGCCTAGGCTTAAAGTTTCCTCTATAAGCGTTGTTACCAAAATTGTTCCTACCAACAAAATTCACATCCATAGATTCATTATTATTCTCAATCAAAGTAGACAAAGGCATATCATTGGGATCAGAAGAAACACTCTTATTACCAAACAATTTCATAAATTCATCAATCTTTCCACTCAAAACATTAATTTCTTCAATTGCATGCACCTTTTTACTAGTAGATCTTTCAGTGTGCCATTGAGAATAATTAACCATAATATTATCTATGAGTTTAGTAGCTTATCCTAAAGTGATTTCCATAAAAGTGCCTCCCACGGCCGAATCTAAAAGATTTCTAGAAGCAAAGTTCAATCTGGCATAATTTTTTGTATAATCATCCATAAGTTCAAACCATGTGTAGGGCAATTACGTATCATTAATTTGATTCTCTCCCAAGCTTGTACATGTTCATGATCAAGTTGCTTAAAGTTCATAGTATTGTTTCTAAGAGAGATGATCTTAGCGGGAGGAAAATACTTAGAGATAAAAGCATCTTTGCACTTATTCCAAGAATCAATACTATTTTTAGGCAAAGACGAAAACCAAGTTTTAGCATGATCTCTAAGCGAGAAAGGAAATAGCTTCAATTTAACAATATCATTGTCCACATATTTCTTATTTTGCATGTCACACAAATGAACAAAGCTATATACATGGGTAGCGGCATCTTCACTAGGAAGTCCGGCGAATTGATCTTTAATGACAAGATTCAGCAAAGCAGCATTAATTTCACAAGATTCAGCATCGGTAAGAGGAGCAATCGGAATGCTAAGAAAATCATTGTTGTTGGTCTTGGAAAAGTCACACAATTTAGTATTATCTTGAGCCATCGTGACAAGCAAGCAATCCAACACACAAGCAAACAAGAAGCAAGCGAAAAAAAGGCGAACGGAAAGAGAGGGCGAATAAAACGGCAAGGGTGAAGTGGGGAAGAGGAAAACGAGTGGCAAATGGCAAATAATGTAATGCAAGGGATAAGAGTTTGTGATGGGTACTTGGTATGTCTTGACTTGTTCATAGACTCCCCGGCAACGGTGCCAGAAATGGCTCGTTGACGGGAAATCAAATCTTGACTTGACTTGGTGCACACCTCTCCGGCAACGGCGCTAGAAATCCTTCTTGCTACCTCTTGAGCATGCGTTGGTTTTCCCTTAAAGAGGAAAGGGTGATGCAGCAAAGTAGCGTAAGTATTTCCCTCAGTTTTTGAGAACCAAGGTATCAATCCAGTAGGAGGCCACACGCAAGTCCCTCGTACCTACACAAACAAATAAGAACCTTGCAACCAACACGATAAAGGGGTTGTCAATCCCTTCAGGGCCACTTGCAAAAGTGAGATCTGATAGAGATGATAAGATAATATTTTTGGTATTTTTATGATAAAGATTAAAAGTAAAGAAAGCAAAATAAACGGAGATAGAAATAGCTTGTTGACGGGAGATTAATATGATGGAGAATAGACCCGGGGGCCATAGGTTTCACTAGTGGCTTCTCTCAAGATAGCATAAGTATTACGGTGGGTGAACAAATTACTATCGAGCAACTGATAGAAAAGTGCATAATTATGAGAATATCTAGGCATGATCATGTATATAGGCATCACGTCCGTGACAAGTAGACCGACTCCTGCCTGCATCTCCTACTATCACTCCACACATCGACCGCTGTCCAGCATGCATCTAGAGTATTAAGTTCATAAGAACAGAGTAACGCATTAAGTAAGATGACATGATGTAGAGGGATAAACTCAAGCAATATGATATAAACCCCACCTTTTTATCCTCGATGGCAAGAATACAATATGTGTCGTTTACCCTACTGTCACTGGTATCGAGCACCGCATGATTGAACCCAAAGCTGAGCACTTCTCCCATGGCAAGAAAGATCAATCTAGTAGGCCAAACCAAACTGATAATTCGAAGAGACTTGCAAAGATAACCAATCATACATAAAAGAATTCAAAGAAGATTCAAATATTGTTCATAGATAATCTTGATCATAAACCCACAATTCAACGGATCTCAACAAACACACCGCAAAAAGAGTTACATCGAATAGATCTCCAAGAAGATCGAGGAGAACTTTGTATTGAGATCAAAAGAGAGAGAAGAAGCCATCTAGCTAATAACTATGGACCCGAAGGTCTGTGGTAAACTACTCACACATCAATGGAGAGGCTATGGTGTTGATGTAGAAGCCCTCCGTGATCGATGCCCCCTCCGCGGAGCGCCGGAAAAGGCCGCAAGATGGGATCTCACGGGTACAGAAGGTTGCGGCGGTGGAATTAGGTTTTCGTGGTGCTCCTCGATGGTTTCGGGGTACGTAGGTATATATAGGAGGAAGAAGTAGGTAGGTGGAGCCACGAGGGGCCCACGAGGGTGGAGGGCGCGCCCACGGGGGTAGGCGTGCCCCCCTGCCGCGTGGCCTCCTTGTTGATTACTTGACGTCCACTCCAAGTCCTCTGGATCACGTTTGTTCCAAAATAACTCTCCCGAAGGTTTCATTCCGTTTGGACTCAGTTTGATATTCCTTTTCTACGAAACACTGAAATAGGCAAAAAAACAACAATTTGCAGTGGGCCTTGGGTTGATAGGTTAGTCCCAAAAATAATATAAAAGTGTATAATAAAGCCCATTAATACAAAACAGAATATATAATAGCATGGAACAATCAAAAATTATAGATACGTTGGAGACGTATCACGTACGTGTACATGCTATGTGCGCGCCTCTACTACGACGCGTGAACGCCTCTACTACCACACGTGCGCGCCTTTACATCGACTAGTATGTACGTGCACATTCGCGACCAGAATGATAACGCTACGTACGCTTCGACCAGGTGGGTCCCGACTGTCAGGCACTTCCTTGCGTGCGAAGATTTAGGTGGTGGGTCCCAGCAGTCAGGGGGGCGAATCATTTTTTTGCCCGTAATATGGACGCACTTCCTTGCGTGCGAAGATGTAGCGGGTGGGTCCCAGCAGTCAGGGGAAACATTTTTTCGTGAAATACGGTGGCCCGTCCGGTGGGTCCCTGCTGCTAGGTGGAGGAATCATTATTTTCCGTGAAATAAGGAGGCACTTCCTTGCTGCGGCCGGACCCAGCTGCCAGCCTCTCCACATACAGTACTCTTCCAATGGAAGTCGTTCCTTGACCACGTTGACCACGCCGCGGCGAGAGCACCAGGGCGGTGGACGATGGTGAGGCCTAGGAAGGGGACGACACGGAGCCGGGGAAAACGCGACAGTGGATGCCCACGTGGAGAGGAGTACGAGGGTTCACTGGTTCGGCTGCGGTGTGAGGCTGCCGTCGCCGCAGGTCCTGGCCGGCGGTGGGAGTAGTAGGGGCGGTGAGGCCTCCGCGACATCACAGCCGGCCACGGGAAGGAGGAGCATGCGGCACGACCAGCGCTGGTTTGGGCGGCTGGAGCAACAAGACCAGAGGTTGAGGAAGCACTACCACCGTTGGATGGACATCGTACGGTCACTGGAGCTAGAATCGCTCATACTGACTAAGTTGACAAAGCCCTCCATCCCTGTCAACTTAGTAGCCCCACAAGTTAGCCTCCCACTATGGTGGGTCCCAACTAGCAGGGGGTATTCATTTTTTTGTGCGTAATAAGGAGACACTTCCTCGCGTGTGAAGATATAGCTGGTGGGTCCAACCTGTCACCGGGGGGAACGTTTTTTTCATGAAATGCAGAGGCTCTTCCGTTGGGTCCCAGCTGTGGGGTGGAGGAATCACTATTTTGCGCGTAATAAGGAGGCATTTCCTTGCGTGCGGCCGTGGACCCAGCTGTCAGCCTCTCCACGCATAGTCTACTTCCGATGGATGTCATTCATTAACCACGTTGACTACTCCGCGCTGAGCGCATCCAAGTTGGTCGGCGACGGTGAGGCCTCAGACAGCAACGAGCTGGACATGGGAAGACGTGGGAGTAGAGTCGCAGACGGAGAGGTGTACGAGGGATAACTGGTTCTGGTGCGGTGTAGTTCGGCAGTCGGTGGAAAAGAACAGGAGGTGTGGAGGGGTGGAGAAATGGCCTGGCCAACAGTGGGGTAGCGCTTCACAGTGAAGCGTGCTAAGCAGAGCTGCTAGCAGGAGGAGGTGGGAGCAGGTGGCCCCGGCGGCACTGGAGGAAGAAGACGAGAGATTTAAGATGGATGCCGGTCGTTGGATGTAAATCCAATGGCTAACAATGTCAAAATCATTTGTTGACTAAGTTGACAACGACTTGCGTTGGCTTCGACCTATTGGCCCACATTCCAGCCTCAAAAAATGTGGCACGTATTCAACCCATTTTTCAGAATTTACAGTCAATCTGATCTTTTTTTTATAATTACAATCCATTTGCTGGGCTGGGTGAACAAATAATGTAGCGTCCATGCGGCCCATTTATTCTTCTCCTAAAAATCACAGGCCATTTGCACTTTCTCGAAATACACAATCGTGTTGGGCTGATTCTTTTTATAATGTTGGGTTGGGCGCAGCAATGTTATCAAAAAATAAACAGGGGCTGAGCATTTTGTTATAAATATATTTAAATAATAAGTGATTTATTATTACATTGGTCCTTAAATCTTTCCAAGCTTTTGTACACAATCACCAGGATTTTCGTTGCCAAAAAAATCCAGTATTTTATTGTTCAGAAATTATTTTATAAGTTAATAAGATGTGGGATATTGTTTTCTGACATATGTAAGTATCTGTTAAATATATGATGACAACAAAAATAATATATAATAACAGATAAAATAATTTAAATATATATAATATAGTTAGAAGGGAAACAAAAGTTGGACCAGGCGTTCCTATTCTTATATAGAAAAATAGAACAGATCTCTATGTGTTCTTCAAAAAACTACATAAATTGGGTTGCCGATGTTTCAGGAAAAATAAAACCTCGGATGGAAGGTCCATAGGCCGGTCGATACATGACGGCCCTCAAAAAAATACAAACCGGCATGTCGTGGGCTGCGCATGTTAAAAAAGAAAGCCTAGATGGGGCAGCCCAAAACCCAGCGGATACTTCTGCCCAAGTGATTATAAATGGTACTACCCGCCAGCTCCACAGCTTCATTGTGAATTTTTCTCCTATGTTGAAGCACCTAAAAAATGTAACTATGTTGACAAACCTATGGGCCCCAACGTCAGTATAGCATTAGGTGGAAGTTTTTTCCGATGAGGCACTTGCTTGCGTACAGCCATAGACCTGGTGGGTCCCTACTGTCCGCCTCTCCATGTACAGTCCTCTCCAGATTCCTCTCGTTTGTTCAGCATGTTCACAACGGCAGACAGCAGTGCCGCGGCGAGTGCACAAAGGCGCAGGAGGTGATCGGACCACCCAAGGCAGTGCCTTATTTGTAATGAAAGTACTGAACTAGCCCAGTGGCCAAGTGACACTACCCGACAGCTGTTCCGCCCGGGTTCGATTCCACCTGATGCAGGGAAAATATCTCCAATTTTTTTGCCTCTGCCATTATTGACATGTGGGTCCCCATTGTCATCTATGCACACCACGTCCAACACTTGCCGAAACTTCGTCCCTCGTTTTCTCTGTTTTTCGCACACTCGACATTGTGTGGGCATTTTGAAAATAGCATATCTTTTTGACTGTGCATCATATGAAGATGTGCTATGCAAGAATGTTGATCAGCTTGATGTTAACTGGCTGGTATTTCCATTTTCGACCATGAATAAAACTTCCAACATGATGTTAACCCTGTTTGAAAAAGGCCGTGTTAATATAAATGCTCTGCCTCTGAAAGTTGCAGTTTCTTATCTGAAACTGAACTTACAGCTTATCGACATCGAACTTGCGCTTTCTTCTCGAGAATCACATTGTCTCGCACTTTTATACTCCTATGAAACTACATTTTTTTAAGTGCTAAAAATAGATCTCTAGAATTCATAAAATACTTCATATGCTCAATACTGCAAATCTGAAATTCAAAAGACATTCATTTCTGAAAGTACTCTCAAAATACACAACACAAAACACAATTCACAACCCGCAAATATTGACAACCCTAAGCTCCTCCTGACAATTCACAACATGCCCGACTATTGGGCTGGGGGGGGAGGCAATCCCCTCCTATTCCTCGGCGGCAGATAGCCGCCCCGTGAGACGATGTGAACGGCGAGGGAGAAGATGGCGGGGAAGCATCGTTGGGCCAACTGCTTTTCTCCTCTTGCAGCTGGGTTCGGTCAACGAAGACTCCACCGGCTCGCTCTGGCACGACACCATCACAAACGGCACCCTGTAGATGCTCGATCCTTCAATCTCTGGTGGATGCTCCATCTGGGATCGATACTCCCACCACCGCTCCCTCACGATCGGATTCGGTGAATTTGTTTGCTCCATGGCCCAGAGGAGTAGCTCTATGTACTACTGCGCGACTCCCTTCGGGAGTATCGCCGCCTTTTCACTCTATTGCAGATATTTGGCCATGGATGTTGTCGTCGCCGCTAGTTGGTCCTTGTTGTCAAACCAAGAATGTATCTCCAACATCCTAGCTAGCTTCACAAGGTCGCCGTCTGCGATCCTCACTATCGGTTGTACTCCTGCATCGATCTACTTCTCGACAGCACCTTCACTCGCCAGTGGTGGTTTTTGAATAGAAGAGGAGAGGAGTAGCGCTGGTTTTGGATTAGAATGGGAGATGAGCGACGCTGGTTTTGGATTGGAACAGGAGAGGAGGGGCGGTGGTTTTGAAATGGAAGAGGAGAGGAGCGGCACTGGATTTAGATTGGAACAGGAGAGGAGCGGCAGCGGTTTAAGAGGAGAGGAGCGGCGCTGGTCTTGGAAGTACTTTTTTGTTCTGCGTATTTTGGGTCAAAGTTTGACCATGTACTGTATTTGACAAGCAAAATGTGAATGCATGTCACCAAAAATTGTATCGTTTGGTTCGTATCTGAATGTACTTTCAAATTATATTATTTTTGCAACGTATAACATATATTTTATTTGTGAAAATCATGGTCAATTACGATCCAGAATAAAAGGGAGACTAGTTAATGTGGGGTCGCTTTCTTAATTGAAGGGCAAATTGATTTTGATTTTGATCCAGTCACAGGGAGCCGGCCGTCTCGTCCAATCCTAAATCGCTGCCGCATGCTCCTCTCCCTCTTCTCCATTGCAAAACCACCTCCTCTCCTCTCCATCATCTCCATTCCAAAACCAGCGTCTCGCCTCTCCCTCTTCTCCATTGCAAAACCACCTCCTCTCTCCTCGGATGAGGATCCCATAACGTAGCCCATCCTGCCATTGAGACACCGACACATGGGTCCCACCAAGCACGGGGCCTACCTGTCAGCGACCAAAAGGCAGGGAAACCTCTCCTCTCCATTATCTCCATTCCAAAACCAACGTCTCGCCTCTCCCTCTTCTCCATTTCAAAACCACCCCATCTCCTCTCCATCATCTCCATTCCAAAACCACCGTCTCGCCTCTCCCTCTTCTCTATTGCGAGACCACCGTCTCTCCTCCCATCTTCCAAATCCAGCAGCGGACCACTCAGAAGGACATCTATGCAGAGGATGCAGCAGCGAATCAGGCAGATCGCCGGCGGCGACCAAGCAAAGTTAGCCAGGTTGAAGGAGTGATACGTCTCCGTCGTATCTACTTTTCCAAACACTTTTGCACTTGTTTTGGACTCTAACTTGCATGATTTGAATGGAACTAACCTGGACTGACGCTGTTTTTAGCAGAATTGCCATGGTGTTATTTTTGTGCGGAAAGAAAAAGTTCTCGGAATGACCTGAAACTTCACGGAGAATATTTTTGGAATTAATAAAAAATACAGGCGAAAGAATCAAGACCAGAGGGGCCACACCCTATCCACGAGGGTGGGGGGCGCGCCCCCTATCTCGTGGGCCCCCTGAGGCTCCACCGACCTCTACTCCAACTCTATATATTCAAGTTCGGGGAGAAAAAAATCAGAGAGAAGGATTCATTGTGTTTTACGATACGGAGCCGCCACCAAACCCTAATCTTTCTCAGGAGGGCTGATATGGAGTCAGTTCGGGGCTCCGGAGAGGGGAATCCGTCGCCATTATCATCATCAACCTTCCTCCATCACAAATTTCATGATGCTGACCACCGTGCGTGAGTAATTCCATCATAGGCTTGCTGGACGGTGATGGGTTGGATGAGATTTACCATGTAATTGAGTTAGTTTTGTTAGGGTTTGATCCCTAGTATCCATTATGTTTGAGATTGATGTTGCTATAACTTTGCTATGCTTAATGCTTGTCACTAGGGCCCGAGTGCCATGATTTCAGATCTGAACCTATTAGGTTTTCATGAATATATTTGAGTTCTTGATCCTATCTTGCAAGTCAATAGTCACCTACTATGTGTTATGATCCGGCAACCCCGAAGTGACAATAATCGGGACCACTCCCGGTGATGACCATAGTTTGAGTAGTTCATGTATTCACTAAGTGCTAATGCTTTGGTCTGGTACTCTATTAAAAGGAGGCCTTAATATCCCTTAGTTCCTAATAGGACCCCGCTGCCATGGGAGGGTAGGACAGAATATGTCATGCAAGTTCTTTTCCATAAGCACGTATGACTATATTCGGAATACATGCCTACATTACATTGATGAACTGGAGCTAGTTCTGTGTCACCCTATGTTATAACTGTTGCATGAGGAATCGCATCCGACATAATTATCCATCACTGATCCAATGCCTACGAGCTTTTCACATATTGATCTTTGCTTGGTTACTTTACCGTTGCCACTATTACAATTACTACAAAACTATCACTGTTACTTTTGCCACCATTACCGTTACTTCCATACTACTTTGCTACTAAATATTTTGCTGCAGATATTAAGTCTTACAGGTGTGGTTGAATTGACAACTCAACTGCTAATACTTGATAATATTCTTTGGCTCCCCTTGTGTTGAATCAATAAATTTGGGTTGAATACTCTACCCTCGAAAACTGTTGCGATCCCCTATACTTGTGGGTTATAAAGACTATTTTCTGGCGCTGTTGCCGGTGAGCATAGCTCTATTCTTTGAGTCACTTGGGATTTATATCTGTTGATCACTATGAGTACTTGAAAGACAAAAGAACTAAGATTTGTCCCTGAACTACGAGGGGAGGTAAGGAACTGCCATGTAGCTCTGCACTTGATTCACCTTCTGTTTTGAGTAAACTTGTGACACCTAAACCTACTTCTGCTATTGATTCTAATATGTCGCATGTTATTGATGATGCCACTTCTGCTATGCATGATACTTATGATGAAACTACTTCTATGCTTGAAAATACAGTGCCACTAGGTGAATTTCTTGATGAACAACTTGCTAGGGTTAGAGAGAATGAAATTATTGAAACTGATAATATTGATGAAAGTGGTGATGAATATTCTCCCCCTAGATATGAATTGCCTGTTGTGGCTGAGGGTTATGTTATGGATGAAGAAACTGCTAGAGACTTTTTATCTTGCAATGATAGATATGATCTTAAGAAACTATTAGCTAAGCTGAAAGAAAAATCCTTGAATGCTAGAATGAAACATGACCCTACTTTTGCTACTTCACCTATCTATATCTCTGATAAGGATTATGATTACTATGTCGATACTGGGTTAATTACTTTGGTTGAATCTAATCCTTTTTATGGCTATGAATTTGAAACTCTTGTGGCACATCTTACTAAATTAAATGATATAGCCACCCTGTTCACTAATGATGAGAAAACTCGCTATTACTTTATCCTTAAGTTATTTCCATTCTCATTAAAGGGTGATGCTAAAGTATGGTTTAATTCTCTTCATCCTGGTTGTGTGCGTAGTCCCCGGGATATGATTTTTCACTGTCGGATTTCGGGTTCCGGCAGACCCTCTAGGTTCGAACACTGGGGTGCGCGCGGAGATCTCGCCCTCTACCTACCGGCACCTCGCCGCCTCGCTAGGATCTAAAACTATGAAAAGAACAACACAAGAGACACAGGGTTTATACTAGTTCGGGCCACCATTATGGTGTAATACCCTACTCTATTTTTTGGTGTGGTGGATCGCCTCTTGGGCTGATGATGAACAATACAAGGAAGAACAGCCTCGCGAGGGTCTGTTCTTGGCTGGTGCGATGAACTGCTAGTGGGAGTTCAGTCGCTCTCTCTCTCTCTGCTGATTCAAGGTGCTTGATCCTCTCTGAATCCAGATGCTGGATCCTCTCTTAGATTTCTCGGTCCCTCTACCCTGTGGGAGGCTAGTCCTATTTATAGGCAGAGGCCCTGGGCCTCTTCCCAAATATTGAGCGGGAAGGGCGCCAACAATTGGCCATTTTGAAGGGGAACATCTAGTACACTTATCCTGACTAAAGTTGGTCCTCGACTGTCAAAGGCTCTGGTGGTGACGCCGGCTTGGGCTCACACGATGACTTCCTTCCTGCCGCTATGATGGTCTTGGTCTTGTTGCAATCAAACGGATGCCTTTGCTTGATGCTCTCGCTGCGCTTGCTCCTTTGCACCAAAGAGGAAAGGAGGACATCACAGCTTGTGGCGGCGCCCACTGGCGCCCTTGGTCGCCATGGCTTGCGCCATGGGCACCTCGTGAGGTACCCGCCTTGATCTCTCCGCCTCCTCGCGAGCCAGCTGACGAGGCCGTGCACGAGGAAGCTCCTCGTCGTCCGCCCGCATGAGGCTTGGCCCCTCGCGAGGGTCTTGAGCTTGTGCCGATGAAGACAGGCCGTGCTGGGCCACCCCTTGAGCCACGCCGCAGGCTGCAGGCAGGCAAGTCTGGGTACCCCCGTTCACAGAAGGCCGACAATAGCCCCTGGGCCCAAGGCGCGCCTGGACTTGGCTGAGCGAAGAAGCGAAGGGGCAAGTGCGAAGCGCCGCGGGCCCTAACAGCCTGCGGCCTTGGGCGCCGCGTGGCGGTTGATTGGACGTGGACGCCTATGCTTCCCCACGATGCCTCGGCAACTGCATGAATTGACAAGTCCCTGCATGCAAAGCGGGTCATGATTACCTGCGATCGTGGAGGCCGGCAGTTGGCCTCCTCTGGCTATAAGTACGGGACGGCGCGTGCCCTTCCAGTCCATCTCTTCTTGCTTCCCCTTCTTCTCCGTCCTTGCTCCACCTTTCCGCAATGGGTCCAATCCGCCGGTTCTCCGCGGAAGAGAAGGGAAAGGCTCCCCGAGAGGGTCCGGACCCGCTTCCGCCGAAGAAACGGCTAGCCCTGTGCAGTCAAGATGAGGGTGCCCGGCAGGAGGAGTCGAGGCCTAGGTGCGAGCGGCTGCCGCCGGGGTTCCAGCTGCCCTTGTACGCCCGCTGGGAGGGCCTTGGAGGAGTTGACGCCGAGCGCCATTGGCGACGCCGCCGTCGGCGTCGGCGGGTCACGGCGGTGAGTGTTGTCCCTCCTGGAGTCCATGCCGAGGGCTCCTCCCGAGAGTTTGTGCTCCACGCCGCCATGCCTCCTCAGTCTTGGATTCGCCTTCCTCCCTCCTTCGCCTTCGTGATGCCGCAGGGGGGATACTTGGAGCTCTGGTTGCAGCACGCCGGCTGCAACACCCTCGCGACCGAAGCGGAGGTCGCGGTCGTCGCCCCGGGCAAGGTCTTCATCACTCGAGGCTGGGGCGAGATCGCCCGGGTCTGCAGGACGAGGGGCGCCCTCGCGATCCACCTGGAGTACGACGACGCTTCCATGATCCTCTTCAAGGTCTTCGACGCGGACGGACGCCGGCTGGAGTGCTGCCCTGAGAGAGGTGGTCGGGGCCCTGCCGTGGTGAGGACCAGGCTCGCCGACCACTCCCTCGGCAGCTCCTCAGGCGGTGGGGTCGTCGGAGGATCCAGCGACTCCGCCGAGCTCTTCGCGACTCCGGAGACGAGCGATGACAGCTACGAGCCCCCGAGCCTGCGCCGCTCTCGGAGCTGGACGGGCTCGTCAGGCCGCCGTCGTCTTTGATCTGGATGAGGTTGGCGCCGGTGCTTGACGGCCCACTGTTGATGATGGCATCTCTTGCGAAGGCGCGTGTAGTTAGCGTTCTTTAGGATCTGTTCCCAGCGCGGAATCGAAAAGCGCGCCCCGTGGGGGCTTGTAAGGTGCATGTGGTTCTGTTTGTTAATATAGTCCTTGTCATGAAGTAGTGCGAGATGCTCATTCCGTCTTAGCTTAGTCCTTCCTTTCGAACCTCACGAGGGCTTGGTGCTCTGCGCCGACAGGTCCCGGCCCCAAGGCAGGCTTCAGCCGTCGCTGGTATGCCAGGTCGTGATGCCGTGGTCAAGGCCAGGAGGTGAGCGGCCCGGGGTCCAGTAAGAGCCCCTGAGTCGCGATGCTCAGGAGGCCCCCTTTAGCGCTCAAGCAGCCATCGTTCGATGAGAAAGGAGCGCGATGTTGCTAACAGGGGATTGCATTGGGTGCGGGGACGGTGCTGCGATAGCTAGTGTTTCCGGAGGGTGGCTTATCTCGAGAGTCAGGAACCGCTTCCTGGTGCGACACTAGGTCCGCGCGTCGGCAGGCAAGGGATTGCCTGGCGAGGTCCCCTCGTGCCTCTTCCCTCTCGCCTTTGCTCCCCTTTCTACTCTATGTCCTCGGGTCCCGGCCCTCGAGCGGGTCTCAGCCGTCGCTGGTATGCCAGGTCGCGATGCCGTGGACAAGGCCAGAGGGTGAGGGCTGGAGAGCCAGTAGGAGCCCATGAGTCGCGATGCTCAGGTACCCCCCCTTTAACGTGCAAGCGGTTCGCATGGGCGAGAGTGAAGAAGACGCCGTGAGGGCCTCGCCTGGTGCAGCGCCTTGAAGGGATCCTGCGGGCTCACCACAAAAAGAACAAGAGTCCGCTATGACAAGCGACGGTCAGCCGTGGGTTGCTTTGGAGAGGTGACGAGGCACTGAAGGCCTGACGAGGTGGCGCTGTGCGGGGCTGCCGCGGCCAGAGCTCGGCCATTCAGGTTTGTCGGTGTTGCAGGGATGGACCCATGCGCAAGCGCCGTGCCGTTGGGGAGCAGCTCCATCAGTTGGCGTCAGTTGAGCGGGCAACTTGGTCAAGCACGTTAATCATGAAGAAGCAAGTTCATTTAGATAGATGCAGGGAAGGCAGACATCGCTGGGTCCGGCCCGAGCAACTTGGGGATGATGCAGCCAGAGGGGCGCCCCCAACAAAGTAAGCTAAGAACATGATGTCAAAGGGATACATGCCGCAGGGATGGACCCACGTGGCCTGGGAATGATGCAGCCCTGGGGGGCGCTCCCAGCTGGAAATGAAACTTGAAGGATGTCACCTGATAACGTTGAAGAGGAAAGGATGTTGGAGTAGCGGACGTCGTGGGCTACAGAAGCCGATCTTCAAGAGCCCCCAGGCCCAGGAGCCTCGGGAGGCTCCGGAGGCGCTGGTGGCTCCTCGCAGACCATCTCCATCTCCGCCAGGACTGCAGAGCGCCTGGCCTTTTGAGCCTCCAGGATGCTCCCCATGAGGCGCTGGTACGTGGCAGCCGCGTTCGGCACGCCATAGGGCATGCGAACGTAGCTGTGGGGTGGGCCTTCGCAGCGCCCCATGCGTGAGGGCCAGAAGTGCTCCTGAGAGGCGGCTCGGTTGAGCCCTGGGATGTCGATGCAGACGCGCAGCCCACCATCCTTGCCTGGATGGGGAGCTACGGCGGGCAAGCGGCGGCTGGCACTCATGACTCTTGATTCCTGCAACTCCTGCGTGATCTGACTGACGAACTCCTGAGGGTTTGGCCCTCCTTGCCTTGCTCCTTCCTGAGGGAAACATGCTTTGAAAAACGCCTCCAAGTGGTGCCCAAGCGCCTCCCTCGTGACCTTAGCAAGGTTGGTGGCCCTCCAGGAGAGAGCCCCCGAGCCTTGCTCGAGGAGGGCGCCGGGCGTGCCTTCCTATGCGACAGAAGGAGGTGCCCCCTGAGCAGGCGCGGACCCTGAGGGGCCTGCCTCCCGAGGGGTCGGGCCTAGCGATGTCTTCTTCTTCCTTGGAGCGGTCTCGGGGAGCCTCATGCTCCTGCGATCTGGGTCTTCAAGTGATGCGGCTTGAAAGGCTCGCTCCAGGGAGCACACTGCGTCTCTCTCTTCACAAGGCACCGTGATGACTCCGCCGCTTCCTGGCATCTTGAGGACGTTGTAGCCGTGATGAGTCACGGCCATGAACTTGGCCGGAGCTGGGTACCCGAGGATGGCGTTGTATGGCAGGCGAATGTGGGCGACATCGAAGTCAATGAGCTCGGTGCGGCAGTTGTCGCGTGCCCCGAAGGTGACAGGGAGGCGGACCTGCCCAATCGGAACCGTGGAGCCATCGGTGACTCCGGAGAAAGGCTTGGTTGGCTGAAGCTGATTGTAAGGCACTTGGAGATTGTTGAATGTCTCTACGGACAGGACATTGAGCCCTGCTCCGCCATTGATGAGGGTCCTGGTGACTTGCACGTTGCTGATGATTGGGGAACAAAGCATCGGGAGGACTCCTGTTGTGGCCTCGCACTTGAGCTGATCCGCTGAGATGAACGTGATGGCGCACGCTGACCACCAGAGAGGGCGCGTGGCTTTGAGCTTGGGGAGGACTGCATTCACTTCACGGGCGAACTGCTTGAAGATGCGTTGGGAGGCTGGGGCTTGAGCTCCGCCCAGGATGCAAGCGATCGCGCGCGGCTCCTAGAAGCCCCCAGCCCCCTCGTCCTGATGATGATCCTCATTTCTCCTTGGCTGCGGCGGCAGAGGAGGGAGGCCTGTGTTTCCTTGCGGACGATCCTCGCGAGGCTGATCCCTCCAGTCTCCCTCACGAGGCTGATCCTGCCAGCGATCCTCGCGAGGTCGGTCGCGCCACCCTTGGCAAGGGCCACGGTCTTCCCAGCATCCTGTGTTCCTTCCTCCTCCTCGGCCGTAGCCCCGATCGTTGCGGTCGGGGCATCGGCCGATCCTCCCTTCTCGCACGGCTCGGAGCTCTTGACATTCATTGGTGTTGTGGGTGTGGAGGTCGTGGTACACACAATATCGGCTGCCCTTGGAAGACTTGGGCTGATCTCTGCCCCACTTGGTGTCTGGTTCTGCCGCGAGCACGACAGCCCCCTTGCGCTTCACGTCCTTGGCCTTGGATTTCTTCTCTTCTGGGTCTGCGGCTGGAAGCTCGAGGAGGGAAAGGCGCCCTTCCTCAGCCCTGGCGCACTTGGTCGCCAAGTTGAAAAGCTCCAAGGAAGTGCACAGATCTTCATGCATTGCCAGCTCCTCCTTCATCTTGACGTCATGCACACCGTCGGAGAAGGCAGAGATGATGGCCTCCTCGGTCACCTTGGGAATCTTGAGGCGTGCGTTGTTGAAGCGCTGGATGTACTTCTGCAGGGTCTCCCCTGGTTGCTGCTTGATGCGGCGCATGTCGCTCACGGCAGGAGGCCGGTCATGAGTACCTTGGAAGTTGGCGATGAAGCGGGTGCGCATCTCGTCCCAGGAGGAGATTGTGCCAGGAGCCAGGTTCAGGAGCCAGGTGCGGGCTCCGTCCTTGAGTGCCATGGGAAACCAGTTTGCCATGACCTTCTCGTCCCCATTGGCGGCTTCGATGCCCGGCTCATAGAGCTGGAGGAACTCCGCAGGGTCGGCCGTGCCGTCGTAGCGAGGAGGCAGGTCTGGCTTGAACTTGCCGGGCCACGCGACGCTGCGCAGCTCAGTGGTGAAGGCGCGGCAGCCAGCTGGGGCCACGGGAGGCCTTTTGTGACAAAGAGCCTGGTCTTGTGGGTCCCCATGCGCTGCAGCTGGGAGCAGCGTGGGGTCTTGGCGTGCTGGAGCAGGAGCGTGGTCGTGACGAGCCGGTGCAGGGAGCACTCGGGCAGCTTCTTGGGGGCGAGGGACCTCTTGGCAGCTCTGCTCTTGCTGCGCTGGCGCCGGACGGAGTGGGTTCCGCCAAGGGGCCACACACACCTTGGGGCCAGGGCGCCTTCTTGAGGGGGAGGCGGCTGAGGCGCCCCCGGAGCTTCATCGCCCGCGCAGGGCGGGGCGTGGTGCAGCGAGAAGGACGGCGCGGGGGAGCCCGTGCGGCGCGGACGAGCTCGGCGACGCGGTCGAGCCACTCTTCGTAGACGTCGTCGACAGGGCGGTA
Organism: Aegilops longissima; assembly: GCA_021605205.1. Lineage (NCBI taxonomy): Eukaryota > Viridiplantae > Streptophyta > Magnoliopsida > Poales > Poaceae > Aegilops > Aegilops longissima. The sequence goes on from CM038682.1 coordinate 174,215,147, forward strand.
GCGCAGGAGCTCGTTTTCCGCGATGAGTGCAGCTCGAGCCTCCATGGGCGTGCGGAGCGCGCGGGACGAAGAACCAGCTGGGGCGAGTGAAGGAGTGGCGGTGCGGCCGTCTCGCCTCACGGACGGGTGCTGGGACGATGCTTGCTGCTCGTTCCCCGGTGGCGGTGTTGACGGCAGGCGATGGGGAACGGCGGGGGCGGCCGCCGACAGGGGCCGACTGGGCGACGCAGGAAGCGAGAGCGGCTCAGCGCTCGGCGCGGGCCCGATGAGCGTTTGACATGGATGCGGTGGTCGGCGAAGAACAGGGCGGCGGAAGACAAATTACGGTGCACCCCTACCTGGCGCGCCAAATGTCGAATTTCGGGTTCCGGCAGACCCTCTAGGTTCGAACACTGGGGTGCGTGCGGAGATCTCACCCTCTACCTACCTGCACCTCGCCGCCTCGCTAGGATCTAAAACTATGAAAAGAACAACACAAGAGACACAGGGTTTATACTAGTTCGGGCCACCATTGTGGTGTAATACCCTACTCTAGTTTGTGGTGTGGTGGATTGCCTCTTGGGCTGATGATGAACAATACAAGGAAGAACAGCCTCGCGAGGGTCTGTTCTTGGCTGGTGCGATGAACTGCTAGTGGGAGTTCAGTCGCTCTCTCTCTCTGCTGATTCAAGGTGCTCGATCCTCTCTGAATCCAGATGTTGAATCCTCTCTTAAAGTTCTCGGTCCCTCTACCCTGTGGGAGGCTAGTCCTATTTATAGGCAGAGGCCCTGGGCCTCTTCCCAAATATTGAGCGGGAAGGGCGCCAACAATTGGCCATTTTGAAGGGGAACATCTAGTACACTTATCCTGACTAAAGTTGGTCCTCGCATGTCAAAGGCTCTAGTGGTGACGCCGCCTTGGGCTCCACGATGACTTCCTTCCTGCCGTTGCGACGGTCTTGGTCTTGTTGCACCGAAATGGATGCCTTTGCTTGATGCTCTCGCTGCGCTTGCTCCCTTTGCACCAAAGAGGAAAGGAGGAAATCATGAGGTGGCGCCACCGGGCGCCCTTGGTCGTCATGGCTTGCGTCATGGGCACCTCGTGAGGTACCCGCCTTGATCTCTCCGCCTCCTCGAGCCAGCTGACGAGGCCGTGCTCGAGGAAGCTCTCTGTCGTCCATCCCATGAGGCTTGGCCTCGCGAGGGTCTTGAGCTTGTGCCGATGAAGACGGGCCGTCTGGGCTACCCTTGAGCCACGCCAAGAGGCAGCAGGCAGCAAGTCTGGTACCCCGCTCCTGAACGCCGAAAATCACTTCTCTGCTAAATATTTCCCCGCTCATAAGAAACAAGCTGCCTTAAGGGAAATTTATAGTTTTGTGCAAATTGAAGAAGAGAGTCTCCCACAAGCTTGGGGGAGGCTTCTTCGATTACTTAATGCTTTGCCTGATCATCCTCTCAAGAAAAATGAAATACTTGATATCTTTTATAATGTACTAACTGATGCTTCCAGAGACCACCTGGATAGTTGTGCTGGTTGTGTTTTCAGGGAAAGAACTGTTGATCAAGCTGAATTGTTATTGAATAATATGTTGAGTAATGAAAATAATTGGACACTTCCTGAACCAACTCCTATGCCAACTCCGAAGAAAAGGGTATTCTATTTCACAGTCCTGAAGATATGCAAGAGGCAAAGAAATCTATGAAGGAAAAGGGTATTAAAGCTGAAGATGTTAAGAATTTACCACATATTAAAGAAATACATGGTCTTGATAACCCAACACAGGTAGTAAAGGTAAATTATCTCTATAGATATTTGGAAGGTGATACTCCTCGTTATAAGTCTGCTAGCCAATGCTTAGATGAATTTGATTATTTTATTATTAAACAAGAAAACTTCAATGCTTATGTTAGTAGACAATTGAAACGTATTGCTTATATGATTGAACACTTGAGTGATTATATGTCTAGCGTTAAAGATGAACTTAAACTTATTAGTAAACATGCTTCTATGGTTACCACTCAAGTAGAATAAGTGCTTAAAGCTCAGAATGATTTGATCAATGAATTAAATAATAAGAAAACTGATAATGTTGTTAGAGTTATGACTAGAGGGGGTAAATTGACTCAGGAACCTTTGTATCCTGAGGGCCACCGTAAGAGAATTGAGCAAGATTCTCAGATAACTAATGTTGATGCACCTAGTCCTTCTAAGAAGAAGAAAAATAAAAATGATAGGACTTTGCATGCTTCTAGTGAACCTGTTGTTGACACACCTGAGAATGCCAATGATATTTCTATTTCTGATGCTGAAACACAATCTGGTAATGAACATGAACCTAGTGATAATGTTAATGATGATGTTCATGTTGATGCTCAACCTAGCAATAACAATGATGTAAAGATCGAACCTTCTGTTGACCTTGATAACCCACAATCAAAGAACCAACGTTATGATAAGAGAGACTTTGTTGCTAGGAAGCACAGTAAGGAAAGAGAACCATGGGTTCAGAAACCCATGTCTTTTCCTCCTAAACCATCCAAGAAAAAGGATGATGAGATTTTTGAGCGCTTTGCTGAAATGATTAGACCTATCTTTTTGCGTATGCGTTTGACTGATATGCTTAAAATGAATCCTTATGCTAAGTATATGAAAGATATTGTCACAAATAAAAAAAGATACCGGAAGCTGAAATTTCCACCATGCTTGCCAATTATACTTTTAAAGGTGGAATACCTAAGAAACTAGGAGATCCGGGAGTACCAACTATACCATGCTCCATTAAGAGAAACTATGTTAAAACTTCTTTATGTGATCTTGGAGCCGGTGTTAGTGTTATGCCTCTCTCTTTATATCGTAGACTTGATTTGAATAAGTTGACACCTACTGAGATATCTTTGCAAATGGCCGATAAATCAACTACTATATCTGTCGGTATTTGTGAGGATGTGGATGTTGTGGTTGCAAACGTTACTATTTTAACGGACTTTGTTATTCTTGATATTCTCAAGGACGATAGCATGTCTATTATTCTTGGTAGACCCTTTTTGAATACTGCAGGGGCTGTTATTGATTGCAACAAAGGCAATGTCACTTTTCATGTTAATGGTAATGAGCATACGGTACACTTTCCGAGAAAACAACCTCAAGTCCACAGTATGAATTCTATTGGAAAAATTCCAACAATTACTTTTGGAGGTTTTGAATTTCCTCTTCCTACTGTCAAGAAGAAATATGATATTCTTATAGTTGGGGACATGCATATCCCCGTTGAGGTAATTTAGTGTTATTCGAAATTTCTCCGGTTTCATGTTATTCGGAAAGAGTTTGTTAACAAGACTTGAACAACCTTGTTAATGGATTCCTTTTGATGAGCATGAGATGGATGAAGTTAGAAAGCACAACCTTTTGTACCCTCCTTTTACTTTCTATTATTTAGATTAAATAAAGAAAAAATAGTATTTTCTGTCTGTTTTCTGAATTATCATTGCAATGAAAAATACCCCGAAAATAAAAGTTCTCCAAATGTCCCGAAAATGAAATATGATTTTTTTGTAGAATATTTAAGAATATCTAGCACTCAGAACACACCAGAGGGGGCAACCACCTGGCCATGAGGGTGCAGGGCGCGCCCTGCCCCCTGGGTGCGCCCCCTGCCTCATGGGCCCCTCGTGGCCCCTCTCCACTTATTCCAGCACCCACACACTCATTATTCCTCCAGAAAAAATCACCCCCCCCCTCGCAATATTACTACCTAACTGATTCCTTTGTGAGAAGGTTTAAATTTGCATCATCACGCAATTCTCACACTGTCCTATTTGATCTTTATGATAAATCTTATACCATGGACTTAGAAGATTTAATATTGCTTGCAGGCTCCCACAGTGGGGTAATGTTAGTGAACCTCGCAAATCTGAATTTAAAGATTTTCTTGCTAGTATCACTGTGGGGGAATCTAGAGAAATAACACAGGCTACTATAGGGAGCATTCATTTCCCTGCCATACGTTATTTTGCTCTCTTTGTAGGTAGATGCATTAACGGCAAGGATGAGGCATGTCACATGTGTTTTGCCGACCTTAGTGTTCTCAAGAGTGCTGTATTAGGAGATAAACAATACAACTTGGGGGCTATTGTTGCACGAAGGTTGCATCATAACAGTATTAGTGGAAATTTGTTTGGTGGAATTTATGCAACCCGTGTAGCTAATTATCTTGAGATACCCATACATGAAACTGATATGGAATTGCCTCCTGCTTATTTAGATTATAATGCTATGGTTCGTCATCAGTTTGTTGAGAGGAATGAACAGTTCCTCCAATACCGACTAATCTTTGACAGACGCCGCACTGTCCATGTTGCTCTCCCTGCTCCTACTTTCTTTGACTTTCAGGCAAAAGGGAGATATGTTATAACGAGGGAAGAGGCGAAGAGAGGACGACGGAGGAAGCTCTCCTCCAAGCTACAGCTCATCAGGCAGTAGCCGTTGTATCTCAGTACGACCCCAGTTACAACTTCGGATATCCACCAGGCCATCCATGGGCATAGACCAACTTAGGCCAAAAGCCTAGGCTTGGGGGAGTACGTACTTCTCACCGACATTACATTCATGTTCACACACTCATTGTAGTTGTCGGTGCTCATACTTTTTCATTGTATTATCCATGCTAGTTTATTTTCTTTTCTAAGCTTCTTCTTGTGTGTTTGAAAAACCTTAAGAAAAACCAAGAAAAATAGTTGTAGCTTTTAGCTAGTTTACTTTCCATCATGTAGTAGTAGTAATTAAAAAGAAAATCCAAAAAGATTTATCGTTCTTCTTTTGCTTGTTGGGAGCTTTCCCGTGTAAATAGTTTTATTTTATTTCTTTTCTTTGGGGGTCCATAGAAGAAGACCATGATGAAAATGTTGAAGTGGCTCTTATATGCATTATTCTTGATTTAACCAAGAGCCCATATTACCTTGTCTTCTCCCTTGTATTAAATGCTTGCAGATTCCAACTTAGTCCAATGCACGTGCACTATTATTATTATCCACACCGTTCGGTCGTGCTAGTGAAAGGAAATAATGACGATATATGATGGACTAATTGAGATGAGAGAAGCTAGTATGAACTCGACCTCTCTTGTTTTTGTAAATATGATTAGTTCATCGTTCCTGATTCAGCCTATTATGAATGACACATATATGCAATGACAATTAGAGATTATAGTTGCTCATGCCATGCTTGATTAGCTAGGAGTTTATAATGGTTTACCTTGCGTGCCAACATGCTATTAAAATGGTTGTGATGTGGTATGATAGGGTGGTATCCTCCTATGAACGATTCGAGTGGCTTGACTTGGCACATGTTCACACATGTAGTTGAAATAAAATCAACATAGCCTCCATAATATTTATGTTCATGGTGGATTATATCCTACTCATGCTTGCACTCAGTGTTGATTAATTTTAATGCATATTCATGACTATTGTCGCTCTCTAGTTGGTCGCTTCCCAGTCTCTTTCTAGCCTTCACTTGTACTAAGCGGGAATACTACTTGTGCATCCACTTCCATAAACCCCGAATTTATTCCATATGAGTCCACTATACCTTCCTATATGCGGTATCTACCTACCGTTCCAAGTAAATTTGTATGTGACTCTAAACCTTCAAATGAAATTCTATTTTGTATACTCGAAAAGCTCATGTATCAACTAGGGTTGTCTGTATCTTCCATGCTAGGCGGGTTATTCTCAAGAGGAGTGGACTCCGCTCCTCACTCACGAGAAAATGGCTGGTCACCGGGATGCCCAGTCCCATGCTCAAATCAAATCAAAATAATTGCAAACAAAACTCCCCAAGGACTATTGCTAGTTGGAGGCACCCGTTGTTTCGGGCCAGCCATGGATTGATGCTTGTTGGTGATGGGGGAGTATAAAATTTACCATTCTATTTGGGAACGGCCTATAATGTGTGTAGCATGGAAGATATCGAGATCTCACGGTTGTTATGCTGACAATGAAAGTATGCCGCTCAAAATATTATTCATCTCTATTTCAAAAATTGAGCTCTGGCACCTCTACAAATCCCTGCTTCCCTCTGCGAAGGGCCTATCTATTTACTTTTATGTTGAGTCATCATCCTCTTATTAAAAAGCACCAGTTGGAGAGCACCATTGTCATTTGCATGCATTACTATTAGTTTATATTGAGTATGACTATGACTGGATCTCTTTTACCATGAATTACAATGTTTAGTCAGTCCTTGTCTTCAGAGGTGCTCTGCATTTATGTTTTGCGGTGTCAGAAAGGGATAGCAAGATACCATCTTGTTATATCATATTATGATTGTTTTGAGAAAGTGTTGTCATCCGAGATTTATTATTACTGCCCGCTAGTTGATTATGCCATTGATATGAGTAAACATGAGACCTAAGTGCTATTGTGAATATGGTTGGTTCATAATCTTTGCTGAAAACCTGAATGCTGGCTTTACATATTTACAACAACAAGAGCAAACAGAGTTTGTAAAAGTTTTTCTTTATCACTTTCAGTTTATCAACTGAATTGCTTGAGGACAAGCAAAGGTTTAAGATTGGGGGAGTTGATACGTCTCCATCGTATCTACTTCTCCAAACACGTTTGCCCTTGTTTTGGACTCTAATGATACGTCTCCAACGTAACTATAATTTTTGATTGCTCCATGCTATATTATCTACTGTTTTGGACCATATTGGGATTTATTTTCCACTTTTATATTATTTTTGGGACTAACCTATTAACTGGAGGCCCAGCCCAGAATTGTTGTTTTTTGCCTATTTCAGTGTTTCGAAGAAACAAAATATCAAACGAAGTCCAAACAGAATGAAACCTTCGGGAACGTGATTTTCTCACCGAATATGACCCAGGAGACTTGGACCCTACGTCAAGAAAGCCACGAGGTGGGCACGAGGTAGGGGGGCGCGCCTACCCCCCTAGGGCGCCCGCCCCCACCCTCGTGGGCCCCACGAAGCTCCACCGACGTACTTCTTCCTCCTATATATACCTATGTACCCCCAAACGATCAGATACAGAGCCAAAAACCAAATTACACCGTCGCAACCTTCTGTACCCACGAGATCCCATCTTGGGGCCTGTTCCGGAGCTTCGCCGGAGGGGGCATCCACCATGGAGGGCTTCTACATCAACACCATAGCCTCTCCGATGAAGTGTGAGTAGTTTACCTCAGACCTTCGGGTCCATAGTTAGAAGCTAGATGGCTTCGTCTCTCTTTTTGGATATCAATACAATGTTCTCCCCCTCTCTCGTGGAGATCTATTCGATGTAATCTTCTTTTTGCTGTGTGTTTGTTGAGACCGATGAATTGTGTGTTTATGATCAAGATTATCTATGAACAATATTTGAATCTTCTCTGAATTCTTTTATGTATGATTGGTTATCTTTGCAAGTCTCTTCGAATTATCAGTTTAGTTTGGCCTACTAGATTGGTTTTTCTTGCAATGGGAGAAGTGCTTAGCTTTGGGTTCAATCTTGCGGTGTCCTTTCCCAGTGAAAGTAGGGGCAGCAAGGCACTTATTGTATTGTTGCCATCGAATATCACAAGATGGGGTTTTTATCATATTGCATGAATTTATCCCTCTACATCATGTCATCTTGCTTAAGGCGTTACTCTGTTTTTTTGAACTTAATACTCTAGATGCATGCTGGATAGCGGTCGATGAGTGGAGTAATAGTAGTAGATGCAGGCAGGAGTCGGTCTACTTGTCTCGGACGTGATGCCTATATACATGATCATACTTAGATACTCTCACAACTATGCTCAATTCTATCAATTGCTCAACAGTAATTCGTTCACCCACCATAAAATACTTATGCTCTTGAGAGAAGCCACTAGTGAAATCTATGGCCCCTGGGTCTATTCTCATCTTATTAATCTTCCATCACTTTATTATTGCTTTGCTTTTTAATTTGCTTTTTATTTTTACTTTGCATCTTTATCACAAAAATACCAAAAATATTATCTATCATCTCTATCAGATCTCACTCTCGTAACTGACCGTGAAGGGATTGACAACCCCTATTCGCGTTGGTTGCGAGGAGTTATTTGCTTTGTGTAGGTACGAGGGAATCGCGCGTAGCCTACTACTGGATTGATACCTTGGTTCTCAAAAACTAAGGGAAATACTTACGCTACTTTGATGCATCATCCTTTCCTCTTCAAGGAAATCCAACGCGGTGCTCAAGAGGTAGCAAGAAGAATTTCTGGCGCCGTTGCCGGGGAGTCTACGCAGAAGTCAACATACCAACCCATCACAATCCCTTATCTCTCGCATTACATTGTTTGCCATTTGCCTCTCATTTTCCTCTCCCCCACTTCACCCTTGCCGTTTTGTTCGCCCTCTCTTTTCCGTTCGCCTTCTTCCCGTATGTATCTTTGTTTGTGTTTCCTTGTGCCTTCTATATGCTTGCATCTTCGGTTGCTAAAAATCTATTGATATGGATCCACTTAAAGTGTTCTACTTGGATCATCTTCGATCATTACGCGCTCGTGCTGAAACCCCAACTATCCTAGTTGATGGGAAATCTTTAGATGAGCATGCTCATTTTGTGCGTCATCATTTGTCTGAAAAAAGGAAGCTCTTATGGCATCATATAAATACTTTGCTATGCTATGCTTGGAATCTTTGTGAAATTCGTGATTTTACTTGTTGCTCTAAGAACCCTAAAAAACACCTTCCCTACCTATGTGAGTTCAACGATAATGAAATCTTATCTTCTTATGCAAAGGGTGTTTATAGCTACTATGATATCGAACAAATTGAAGAATTTTTCATTTTTAAGGTTGCTCATGAAGTTGCTTCTTTGATTGAAAAGTATGATTTTACTCTCAACAAATCTGAAAATTCCGTCATACTTAAATATTGCAATGAAAACTTTGCTCATAATGTCTATGTCCAAGAATTTATTGAAAGAATGACTATTGCTTTCGAAGAAAATAATGATATGCATGAATCTATAGATAATGATGATTCCGATGATTTGGTTGAAATATCCCTTGATGAACATGATGCTTTTATTCTTGTGGCCATGATGTCAATATTTATGAAGACGAATTTGCTATAGTTCCTTATGTTAAAAATAAGATTGTTGCTATTGCACCCATGCTTGATAGTTCCCTCGATGAAAAGCATGATTTCAATGATTTTACTATAAATTATCTTGATGTCAATTGTGCTAATAATATGCAAAACCATAAGCTTGGGGATGCTAGTTTTGCTATGTCTACTACTTGTTGCAATGATCATGATTGGGGTGATTCTTCTTATGATCTTGAAAATTTATTTAATCCCCGTGATGAATATGAGATTGATAATATTGTTTGCAATAATATTGAAAGTGGGTTTGGAAGAGTGTCAACTTTAGATCCCACATATTTGGAGAATATTCAATCTTATGAAATTTTTGATAGAAGTGGGTTTGGAGAGGTCATGACTTTAGTTAATACCACTATTTCGGAAGAGTGTCAACTTTGCATGCATGTGGATCGTGTTGAAAATATTTTATGTGATAGATATTTTATTGAATTTTCTTATGATCCCACATGTAATTATTATGAGAGAGGAAAATATGGTCGTAGAAATTTTCATGATAAAAAATTACCTCTCGTTATGTTGAGATTACTATTGTTTCTTTCCGCTTCCTTGCATATGCTAGTTTTTGCTTGCTATGATAATTTGTTTTCCTATAAGATGCCTATGCATAGGAATTATGTTAGACTTAGATGTATTTGTCACGTGTTTCAATTCTTGTCTCTCATGCGAGCATCATTAAAATTATATATGCCTAGCTAGGGGCGTTAAACGATAGCGCTTGTTGGGAGGCAACCCAATTTTATTTTTAGTTTTTTTTGCTTTTGGTTATGTTTAGGAATAAATATTTGTTCTAGCCTATGGTTAGATGTGTTTTTAGGTTTTAATTAGTGTTTGTGCCAAGTTAAACCTATAGGATCTTCTTGGATGATAGTTATTGTATCTTGCTGTAATTTCCAGAAACTTTCTGTTCACAAAAACAATTGTTAAAAATCACCAGAACGTGATAAAGTAGTGATTCCAATTGCTGCTCATCAATAAACAAATTTCCTAGGTCTTCCTATTTTGGCTGAAGTTTTGGAGTTCCAGAAGTTGGCGTTATTTACAGATTACTACAGACTGTTCTGTTTTTGACAGATTCTGTTCTTCGTGTGTTGTTTGCTTATTTTGATGAATCTATGGCTAGTAAAATAGTTTATAAACCATAGAGAAGTTGGAATACAGTAGGTTTAACACCAATATAAATAAATAATGAGTTTGTTGCAGTACCTTGAAGTGGTCTTTTGTTTTCTTTCTTTAACGGAGCTCACGAGATTTTTGTTGAGTTTTGTGTTGTGAAGTTTCCAAGTTTTGGGTGAAATCTTTTGATGGATTATGCAACAAGGAGTGGAAAGAGCCTAAGCTTGGGGATTCCCATTTCACCCCCAAGATAATCTAAGGACACCAAACAGTCAAAGCTTGGGGATGCCCCGGAAGGCATCCCCTCTTTCGTCTACTTCCATTGGTAACTTTACTTGGAGCTATATTTTTATTCACCACATGATATGTGTTTTGCTTGGAGCGTCTTGTATGATTTGAGTCTTTGATTTTTAATTTACCACAATCATCCTTGCTGTACACACCTTTTGAGAGAGCCATACATGATTTGGAATTTGTTAGAATACTCTATGTGCTTCACTTATATCTTTTGAGCTATATAGTTTTGCTCTAGTGCTTCACTTATATCTTTTAGAGCACGGTGGTGGATTTGTTTTATAGAAACTATTGATATCTCATGCTTCACTTAGATTATTTTGAAAGTCTTAAATAGCATGGTAATTTGCTTAATAATCCTAATATGCTTGGTATTCAAGATTTGTAAAACTTTCTTTTGAGTGCGTTGAATACTAAGAAAAGTTTGATGCTTGATAATTGTTTTGAGATATGAAGATGGTGATATTAGAGTCATGCTAGTTGAGTAGTTGTGAATTTGAGAAATACTTGTGTTAAAGTTTGTGATTCCTGTAGCATGCACGTATGGTGAACCGTTATGCGATGAAGTCGGAGCATGATTTATTTATTGATTGTCTTCCTTATGAGTGGCAGTCGGGGACGAGCGATGGTCTTTTCCTACCGATCAATCCCCCTAGGAGCATGCACGTAATACTTTGCTTTGATAACTTGTAGATTTTTGCAGTAAGTATATGAGTTCTTCATGACTAATGTTGAGTCCATGGATTATACGCACTTTTCTTCTTTCCACCATTGCTAGCCTCTCTAATACTGCGCACTTTTCGCCGGTATCATACACCCACCATATACCTTACTCAAAACAGCCACCATACCTACCTATCATGGCATTTCCATAGCCATTCCGAGATATATTGCCATGCAACTTTCCACCGTTCCGTTTATTATGACACGCTCCATCATTGTCATATTGCTAGCATGATCATGTAGTTGACATCGTATTTGTGGAAAAGCCACCATTCATAATTCTTTCATACATGTCACTCTTGATTCATTGCATATCCCGGTACACCGCCGGAGGCATTCATATAGAGTCATATTTTGTTCTAAGTATCGAGGTGTAATTTTTGAGTTGTAAGAAAAATAAAAGTGTGATGATCATCATTTTTAGAGCATTGTCCCAAGTGAGGAAAGGATGATGGAGACTATGATTCCCCCATCAGTCGCGATGAGACTCCGGATGAAAAATTAAAAAAAGAAAAGAAAAGAGGCCATAAAAAAAGAGAAAAGGCCCAAATAAAAAATAAAAAAATGAGAGAAAAAGAGAGAAGGGACAATGTTACTATCCTTTTACCACACTTGTGCTTCAAAGTAGCACCATGATCTTCATGATAGAAAGTCTCTCATTTTGTCACTTTCATGGGAATTTTTCATTATAGAACTTGGCTTGTATATTCCAATGATGGGCTTCCTCAAATGTCCTAGATCTTCGTGAGCAAGCGAGTTGGATGCACACCCACTTAGTTTCTTTTGTTGACCTTTCATATACGTATAGCTCTAGTGCATCCGTTGCATGGCAATCCCTACTCACTCACATTGATATCTATTGATGGGCATCTCCATAGCCCGTTGATACGCCTAGTTGATGTGAGACTATCTTCCCCTTTTTGTCTTCTCCACAACAACCATTCTATTCCACATATAGTGCTATATCCATGGCTCATGCTCATGTATTGCGTGAAGATTGAAAAGGTTTTGAAAATGTCAAAAGTATGAAACAATTGCTTGGCTTGTCATCGGGGTTGTGCATGATTTAAATACTTTGTGTGGTGAAGATAGAGCATAGCCAGACCTATATGATTTGTAGGGATAACTTTCTTTGGCCATGTTATTTTGAGAAGACATAATTGCTTTGTTAGTATGCTTGAAGTATTATTATTTTTATGTCAATATTAAACCTTTGTCTTGAATCTTTCGGATCTGAATATTCACACCACAATTAAGAAGAATTACATTGAAATTGTGCCAAGTAGCACTCCGCATCAAAAATTCTTTTTATCATTTACCTACTCGAGGACGAGCAGGAATTAAGCTTAGATGCCCGATACGTCTCCAACGTATCTATAATTTTTGATTGCTCCATGCTATATTATCTACTGTTTTGGACCATATTGGGCTTTATTTTCCACTTTTATATTATTTTTGGGACTAACCTATTAACTGGAGGCCCAGCCCAGAATTGCTGTTTTTTTGCCTATTTCAGTGTTTCGAAGAAACGGAATATCAAACGGAGTCCAAACGGAATGAAACCTTCGGGAACATAATTTTCTCACCGAATATGACCCAGAAGACTTGGACCCTAGGTCAAGAAAGCCACGAGGTGGGCACGAGGTAGGGGGGCGCGCCTACCCCCCTAGGGCGCGCCCCCCACCCTCGTGGGCCCCATGAAGCTCCACCGACGTACTTCTTTCTCCTATATATATATATATATATATATATATATATATATATATATATATATATATATATATATATATATATATATATATATATATATATATATATATATATATACGCACGCACTTCAAACGATCGACACGGCTAAAACCTAATTGCGCCATGATCTTCCACATTCATGAGATCCCATCTTGGGGCCTGTTCGAGCTCACTGAACGGGAATCCACCACGGAGGGCTTCTACATCATCACCATAGCCCTCCGATGAAGTGTGAGTAGTTTACTTCAGACCTTGGGTCCATAGTTAGTAGCTAGATGGCTTCTTCTCTCTTTTTGGATCTCAATACAATGTTCTCCCCCTCTCTCGTGGAGATCTATTCTATGTAATCTTCTTTTTGCGGTGTGTTTGTTGAGACCGATGAATTGTGTGTTTATGATCAAGATTATCTATGAACAATATTTGAATCTTCTCTGAATTATTTTATGTATGATTGGCTATCTTTGCAAGTCTCTTTGAATTATCAGTTTAGTTTGGCCTACTAGATTGGTTTTTCTCGCAATGGGAGAAGTGCTTAGCTTTGGGTTCAATCTTGCGGTGTCCTTTCCCAGTGAAAGTAGGGGCAGCAAGGCACGTATTGTATTGTTGCCATCGAGGATAACAAGATGGGTTTTTTATCATATTTCATGAATTCATCCCTCTACATCATGTCATCTTGCTTAAGGCGTTACTCTGTTTTCTGGAACTTAATACTCTAGATGCATGCTGGATAGCGGTCGATGAGTGGAGTAATAGTAGTAGATGCAGGCAGGAGTCGGTCTACTTGTCTCGGACGTGATGCCTATATACATGATCATACCTAGATACTCTCATAACTATGCACAATTCTGTCAATTGCTCAACAGTAATTCGTTCACCCACCATGAAATACTTATGCTCTTGAGAGAAGCCACTAGTGAAATCTATGGCCCCCGGGTCTATTCTCATCATATTAATCTCCCATCACTTTATTATTGCTTTGCTTTTTTACTTTGTTTTTTATTTTTACTTTGCATCTTTATCACAAAAAAACCAAAAATATTATCTATCATCTCTATCAGATCTCACTCTCGTAAGTGACTGTGAAGGGATTGACAAGCCCTATTCGCATTGGTTGCGAGGAGTTATTTGCTTTGTGTAGGTACGAGGGACTCGCGCGTAGCCTCCTACTGGATTGATACCTTGGTTCTCAAAAACTAAGGGAAATACTTACGCTACTTTGCTGCATCATCCTTTCCTCTTCAAGGAAATCCAACGCGGTGCTCAAGAGGTAGCATCTAACTTGCATGATTTGAATGGAACTAACCCGAACTGACGCTGTTTTCAGCAGAATTGCCACGGTGTTATTTTTGTGCAAAAATATAAGTTCTCGGAATGACCTGAAACTTCACGGAGAATATTTTTGGAATTAATAAAAAATACTAGCGAAAGAATCAAGACCAGGGGGCCCGCACCCTGTCCACGAGGGTGGGGGAGCGCCTACCCCCTAGGCACGCCCCCTGTCTCGTGGGCCCCCTGAGGCTCCACCGACCTCAACTCCAACTCTATATATTCACGTTCGGGGAGAAAAAAAACAGAGAGAAGGATTCATCGCGTTTTACGGTACGTAGTCGCCGCCAAGCCCTAATCTCTCCCGGGAGGGCTGATCTGGAGTCTATTCGGGGCTCCGAAGAGGGGAATCCGTCGCCATCGTCATCAACCTTCCTCCATCACCAATTTCATGATGCTCACCGCCTTGCGTGAGTAATTCCATCATAGGCTTGCTGGACGGTGATGGGTTGGATGAGATTTACCATGTAATCGAGTTAGTTTTGTTAGGGTTTGATCCCTAGTATCCATTATGTTCTGAGATTGATGTTGCTATGACTTTGCTATGCTTAATGCTTGTCACTAGGGCCCAAGTGCCATGATTTCAGATCTGAACCTCTTATATTTTCATGAATATATTTGTGTTCTTGATCCTATCTTGCAAGTCAATAGTCACCTACTATGTGTTATGATCCGGCAACCCCGAAGTGACAATAACCGGGACCACTCCCGGTGATGACCATAGTTTGAGGAGTTCATGTATTCACTAAGTGTTAATGCTTTGGTCCGGTACTCTATTACAAGGAGGCCTTAATATCCCTTAGTTTCCAATAGTACCCCGCTGCCACGGGAGTGTAGGACAAAAGATGTCATGCAAGTTCTTTTCCATAAGCTCGTATGACTATATTCGGAATACATGCCTACATTATATTGATGAACTGGAGCTAGTTCTGTTTCACCCTATGTTATAACTGTTGGATGAGGAATCGCATCCGACATAATTCTCCATCACTGATCCAATGCCTACGAGCTTTTCACATATTGATCTTTGCTTAGTTACTTTACCGTTGACACTGTTACAATTACTACAAAACTATCACTGTTAATTTTGCCACCGTTACCGTTACTTACATTCTACTTTGCTACTAAATATTTTGCAGCAGATATTAAGTCTTACAGGTGAGGTTGAATTGACAACTCAACTGCTAATACTTGATAATATTCTTTGGCTCCCCTTGTGTCGAATCAATAATTTTGGGTTGAAAACTCTACCCTAAAAAACTGTTGCCCCTATACTATTGGGTTATCAAGGAGATCCCCAGGTGTGGTTGGAATGTCTCAAGGCCCCTCCTGTGCCACTGATAATTTCATCAACAAGTAGGATAAATTAATGGGACATTTACATCTATGCCCTTTACTCGAACCCACTACTCATTTTTGCCCCTAATTTTTAGGTATGCTCAGTTTTGCCCCTCCGCCGTTAGTGTCACTTATAGAAATGCCCTTTATGTCAGCATTGCCTGCGGTCAAAGGACTTTGACCACCCAGAAAAAAATAGCAAAAAAATCAAAAAAATCTGAAATTTTGTGGAATCGAATATAGTCATGTCCGCAAGGCGCGTGCAAATTTGTGTGCCGTTCGGACACCCTGGGAGCTTGTGGTAAAGGAAATCATAAATTTTGTACGCATGTGAACAGTAAATTCAAAAAAAATAGAAAAAAAACAAAAAAATATGAAATTTTAGGGAACTGAAGATACTTAGGTGCACAATATGTGTGCACATTTTTGTTGTGTTTGGACATCGTAGGAGCCCGTAGGAGCTCGTAGGGGCAAAACTGAGTAGTGGGTTCGAGTTAGGGGCAGAACTGGAGTTGGCCCTAAATTAATTGGGGTGCTCAATGTGGACGGATCTGAGGCTCAGGTTGATGATGATGATGGCAACGGATTCCCCTCTCCGGAGCCCCGAACGGACTCCAGATCAGCCCTCCCGAGATAGATTAGGGCTTGGCGGCGGCTCTGTATCGTAAAACGTGATGAATCCTTCTCTCTGATTTTTTTCTCCCCGAACGTGAATATATAGAGTTGGAGTTGAGGTCGGTGGAGCCTCAGGGGGCCCACAAGATAGGGGGGCGCGCCCAGGGGGGTAGGCGCGCCCCCCACCCTAATGGACAGGGTGTGGGCCCCCTGGTCTTGATTCTTTTGACAATATTTTTATATATTCCAAAAATATTCTCCGTGAAGTTTCAGGTCATTCCGAGAACTTTTATTTCTGCACAAAAATAACACCATGGCAATTCTGCTGAAAACAGCGTCAGTCTGGGTTAGTTCCATTCAAATCATGCAAGTTAGAGTCCGAAACAAGGGCAAAAGTGTTTGGAAAAGTAGATACGATGGAGTAGTATCAACTCCCTCAAGCTTAAACCTTCGCTTGTCCTCAAGCAATTCAGTTGACAAACTGAAAGTGATAAAGAAAAACTTTTACAAACTCTGTTTGCTCTTATTGTTGTAAATATGTAAATCAGCATTCAAGTTTTTATGAACTAACCATATTCACAATAACCTTTAGGTCTCATATTTACTCATATCAATGGCATAATCAACTAGCGAGCAATAATAATAAATCTTGGATGACAACACTTTCTCAAAACAATCACAATATGATATAACAAGATGGTATCTCACTAGCCCTTTTTGAGACCACAAAACATAATTGCAGAGCACCTCTGAAGATCAAGGACTGACTAAGCATTATAATTCATGGTAAAAGAGATCCAATCATACTCAATATAAACTAATAGTAATGCATGCAAATGACAGTGGTGCTCTCCAGCTGGTGTTTTTAATAAGAGGGTGATGACTCACAATAAAAGTAAATTGATAGGCCCTTCGCAGAGGGAAGCAGGGATTTGTAGAGGTGGTAGAGCTCGATATTTGAAGCAGAAATGAATAATATTTTGAGCGGCATTCTTTCATTGTCAACATAACAACCGAGAGATCTCGATATCTTCCATGCTACACACATTATAGGCGGTTCCCAAACAGAATGGTAAAGTTTATACTCCCCCACCACCAACAAGCATCAATCCATGGCTTGCCCGAAATAACGGGTGCCTCCAACTAACAACAGTCCTGGGGGAGTTTTGTTTGCAATTATTTTTATTTGGTTTGAGCATGGGACTGGACATCCCGGTTACCAGCCATTTTCTCGTGAGTGAGGAGCGGAATCCACTCCTCTTGAGAATAACCCGCCTAGCATGGAAGATACAGTATATGAGCTATTCAAGCATACAAAACATAATTTCATTTGAAGGTTTAGAGTTTAGCACATAAAAATTTACTTGGAACGGTAGGTAGATACCGCATATAGGAAGGTATAGTGGACTCATATGGAATAACTTTGGGGTTTATGGAAGTGGATGCACAAGCAGTATTCCCGCCTAGTACAAGTGAAGGCTAGAAAGAGACTGGGAAGCGACCAACTAGAGAGCGACAACAGTCATGAACATGCATTAAAATTAATCAACACTGAGTGCAAGCATGAGTAGGATATAATCCACCATGAACATAAATATTGTGGAGGCTATGTTGATTTTGTTTCAACTACATGTGTGAACATGTGCCAAGTCAAGCCACTCGAATCGTTCAAAGGAGGATACCACCCTATCATACCACATCACAACCATTTTAATAGCATGTTGGCACGCCAGGTAAACCATTATAAACTCCTAGCTAATTAAGCATGGCATGAGCAACTATAATCTCTAATTGTCATTGCAAACATGTTTCATTCATTATAGGCTAAATCAGGAATGATGAACTAATCATATTTACAAAAATAAGATGGGTCGAGTTCATACCACTTCTCTCATCTCAATCAGTCCATCATATATCATCATTATTGCCTTTCACTAGCACAACCGAACGGTGTGGATAATAATAATAGTGCACGTGCATTGGACTATGCTGGAATCTGCAAGCATTTAATACAAGGGAGAAGACAAGGTAATATGGGCTCTTGGTTAAATCAACAATAATGCGTATGCGAGCCACTCAACATTTTCATTATGGTCTTCTCCTCTCGACCCCCAAAGAAAAGAAAAGAAATAAAACTATTTACACGGGAAAGCTCCCAACAAACAAAAGAAGAACGAGAAACCTTTTTGGGTTTTCTTTTTAATTACTACTACTACAGGCATGGAAAGTAAACTAGCTAAAAGCCACAACTATATATTTTTGTTTTCTTAAGTTTTTTCAAACACACAAGAAGAAGCTTAGAAAATAAATAAACTAGCATGGATAGTACAATGAAAAAGTATGAGCACCGACAACTAGAGTGATTGTGTGAACATGAATGTAATGTCGGTGAGAAATACGTACTGCCCCAAGTTTAGGCTTTTGGCCTAAGTTGGTCTAGCGCCACGGCTCAAAGCTACTCTCTCCGGTGTACTGAGGAGGATCCCGTGGGTGCCACTGGTTGGCTATCTCCTCCGGATCCCACTGATAAATAGACTGCCGATAAGGGTCAAGTGGTGGCTCAAGCTCACGCTCTAGAACTTGTGTTAGGCTCCAGTACGCATAAATGGTCTCCGGCAAGATGGGGTACGTGCTGTTCGTGCTGGTCACGGAGGAAGTCGACGAGTCCCGCATTCTCAGCCAAATAATAAAAATCATCATGAATCCCGGCTACTCTAAAGAACTCATCACAAGGCCATTCACACGGTCGAACTTCCGCGATGCGAGGAAGATTTTATTTGGGCTTCTTATTCTCTTCATTTTTCTTATTTGCTTATCCTTCGAGCTTCGGCTCGAAGAGGCCCTCAATAATTTCTTCATCATTTTCTGAAAATTTCTGAAGTTTTAGTGACTCAAAATAAAAGTGAACCAAACTCAACAAGATTGATAGCAACTACTCTCACAAGTGCCTACAGGCTACATCATGCATTAAAACTACTTGGGACCATATAAATTTGACATGCAAGCTCAAGAACAGGGTCACCTGAGCAGCAAAAATTTGCAATAAATAAAGCACTAGAACAAAAACTAATTGGACCATTGGAGGAGTCACATACCGAAGAACAATCCCCCAAAGCCGTTTTTTGAATGGAGCTTTGAGCAAGGAGATCGAAAATGGAAGCAAGATGAGCTAGAACTCGTGCTTGAGCTAGTTGGTGATTTTTTCTGGAGGAAGAAGGTGTGTGTGGGTGCTGGAATAAGTGGAGGGGGGCCATGTGGGGTCCACGAGGTAGGGGGCGCACCCTGGACCCTCGTGGCCAGGTGGTGGCTCCCCCTGGTGTGATCTCAGGGCCAGATATTTTTAAATATTCTACAAAAAATCATATTTCATTTTCGGGACATTTGGAGAACTTTTATTTTCGGGGTATTTTTTATTGCAAGGATAATACAGAAAACAGACAGAAATACTATTTTTGCTTTATTTAATCTGAATAACAGAAAGTAAAAGGAGGGTACAGAAGGTTGTGCTTTCTAACTTCATCCATCTCATGCTCATCAAAAGGAATCCACTAACAAGGTTGATCAAGTCTTGTTAACATGGAACCGGAGAAATTTCGAATAACACTAAGTTATCTCAACGGGGATATGCATATCCCCAACAATAAGAATATCATATTTCTTCTTGACAGTAGGAAGAGGAAATTCAAACCCTCCAATAGTAATTGTTGGAATTTTTCCAATAGAATTGATATTGTGGACTTGAGGTTGTTTCCTCGGAAAGTGTACTGTGTGCTCATTACCATTGGATGGTTTAATCATTTCAGCATAGCGCTCAAAATCCTCATCATCGTTTTTCTTGGATGGTTTAGGAGGAAAAGGCATGGGTTTTTGAACCCATGGTTCTCTTTCTTTACCGTGCTTCCTAGCAATGAAGTCTCTCTTATCATAACGTTGATTCTTTGATTGTGGGTTATCGAGATCAACAGCAGGTTCAATCTCTACATCATTGTTATTGCTAGGTTGAGCGTCAACATGAACATCATCATTAACATTATCGCTAGGTTCATGTTCATTATCAGATTGTGTTTCAGCATCAGAAATAGAAATATCATTGGGATTCTCAGGTGTGTCAACAACAGGTTCACTAGAAGCATGCAAAGTCCTATCATTTTTCTTTTTCTTCTTCTTAGAAGAACTAGGTGCATCAACATTAGTTCTTTGAGAATCTTCCTCAATTCTTTTAGGGTGGCCCTTAGGATACAAAGGTTCCTGGGTCATTTTACCCCCTCTAGTCATAACTCTAACAACATTATCATTTTTCTTATTATTTAATTCATTGAGCAAATCATTTTGAGCTTTAAGCACTTGTTCTACTTGAGTGGTAACCATATAAGCATGTTTAGTAATCAGTTTAAGTTCACCCTTAACTCTAGACATATAATCACTCAAGTGTTCAATCATATAAGCATTTCGTTTCAATTGTCTACCAACATAAGCATTGAAGTTTTCTTGTTTAACAATAAAATTATCAAACTCATCTAAGCATTGGCTAGCAGACTTATAACAAGGAATATCACCTTCATCAAATCAATAGAGAGAATTTACATTTACTACCTGTGTCGGGTTATCAAGACCATGTATTTCTTCAATAGGTGGTAAATTCTTAACATCTTCAGCTTTAATACCCTTTTCTTTCATAGATTTTTTTGCCTCTTGCATATCTTCAGGACTGAGAAATAGAATACCCCTTTTCTTCGGAGGTTGCTTAGGAGTTGGTTCAGGAAGAGTCCAATTATTTTCATTACTCAGCATATTCAATAGCAATTCAGCTTGATCAACAGTTCTTTCCCTGAAAACACAACCAGCACAACTATCCAGGTGGTCTCTGGAAGCATCGGGTAGTCCATATAAAAGATATCAAGTATTTCATTTTTCTTGAGAGGATGATCAGGCAAAGCATTAAGTAATCGGAGAAGCCTCCCCCAAGCTTGTGGGAGACTCTCTTCTTCAATTTGCACAAAATTATATATTTCCCTTAAGGCAACTTGTTTCTTATGAGCGGGGAAATATTAGGCTGAGAAGTAATAAATCATATCCTAGGGACTACGCACACAACCAGGATCAAGAGAATTAAACCATACTTTCGCATCTCCCTTTAATGAGAACGGAAATAGCATAAGGATATAGTATTAAGATGTGCCACAATAGTTTCAGATTCATAGCCAGAAAAAGGATCAGATTGAACCAAAGTAATTATCTCAGGATCGACGGAGAAATCATAATCCTTAACGGAAATATAGATAGGTGAAGTAGCAAAAGCAGGGTCATATTTCATTCTAGCATTCAAGGATTTTTCTTTGAGCTTAGCTAACAGTTTCTTAAGATCATATCTATCATTGCAAGCTAAAAAGTCTCTAGCAGTTTCTTCATCCACAACATAACTGTCGGTGTCAAAACCGGCGGATCTCGGGTAGGGGGTCCCGAACTGTGCGTCTAGGCGGATGGTAACAGGAGACAAGGGACACGATGTTTTTACCCAGGTTCGGGCCCTCTCGATGGAGGTAATACCCTACTCCTGCTTGATTAATATTGATGATATGGGTAGTACAAGAGTAGATCTACCACGAGATCAGAGAGGCTAAACCCTAGAAGCTAGCCTATGGTATGATTGTTGTATATTGTATATGAGATTGTCTATCGACTAGCCTGGCCTCGGTTTATTTAATGCACCAGAGGCCTAGGATAACAAGAGTTCTAGCCGAATACGCCGGTGGGGGAGGAGTCCTTGTCTTGATCGCCAAGTCTTGTGGAATCTTCCTTGTATGCGGCAACTGTCCGGACTGGCCCATGAGTATACGGCCCCGGGGATCCTCGGCCCAATCCAACTGATCGGGATACGACATGGTGAGTACCCCCTTGTCCAGGACACCGTCAGTAGCCCCCTGAACCGGTCTTCAAGTTGGGGACGCTCCTCGATTCTTCCGAACTGTTCTTCATCTTCGGTCGTCGGTCTTGAAAACTAGTTCAACAAATCTTCTCACCTTCGATCTTGAGGATCGCCGAAATGCATTCGGCGAGTTTATACGTCGGGTATCCGAGGAGCCCCTTTAAGTTTCCGGCCTTTATCAATGCCTTGTTATTTTTATGCCACACCTCGGGGTTTGAAGTTGTTCCCGGGCGGCAGCGTCCTCTTGCGTCCGAGCTCCAACGCCGGACTGCATTCGAGGTATCTTTTGCAGCCGAGCACCAACGCCGGACCGCTTCCCAGCTCTAACGCCGGAATGTATCCGAGCTCCAACGCTGGACTGTATCCGAGATCCAACGTCGGACTATGTGTCCGAGCTCCAACGCCGGACTATGTATCCGAGCTCCAACGCCGGACTATGTATCCGAGGTGTCGTAAATCACCTTGGTTCAAAGAAGTTTGAAGGAGTTTAGCCGAGCTTAATGCCGGAAATGACCTCTAAGGAGCCAGCCACTTGCATCCGAACTATATGCCGAATTGCTTCCGAGGTGGTGCACCACCCCGAATGTGGGCTGATTTTTGGTCAATATTTTTTATTGATGCAATTTATTCTCTGACGAGATATATAGCCAGTAGCCCTCAAGGTGTGTATCGGTCTAAAACCCGAGATGCACCTGAAGGATGACATAAGACCACTGATCCCAGTAACCGCTGAGACTCAGGTTGATTTGCTGAATCGGCCTGAGGATCAAGTCCTAGCTCGAAAGAATACTTCAGGACGCAAAAAGCGGCGTGCTCAGACCTCGAGACTCGGGTTGGGTGCGGCCGACCAACCTGAGGATCAAAATCTCCTCGGAAACTGTATTGCACTTAAGATTTTCTGCATAGAACAAGCAATGCAGTACCCCCCGAGACATTGGTCGGGTGGCAACACCAGATCAGGTGATCAATGTGCCCCTTTAATATTTGTAAATAATAAGCCCGAAGCCTAGTAGCCCCCGAGCCTTAATGCGGGCACGGGTGGCCGAATTAAGGATCGATATCCATAATAAAATCACAAATTATGTGTAATGACTCTATGTATCCAAGTACTTTACGTCATTAATGCTCGGATCCGCATTGTACAAAACTTTGTTGACCGACCATCGGCTTCAGCCTCCTCGGCCAGTAGCCGAGGAGTGTTTGTCCTACTTTATAAATCCTTTATAAGGGCAAAGATTTATGACAAACAAGGCAATACGGCCATACGGTTTTATAAACAAAGGTACGCAGAGAGATATGTTATATTACTGTTTAACAGAAGAAATGTCTTCCAAAGAAAATAGTCCCGCTATCGGTTCCTTTCTTTGGGTTGTCATGCTAAGCATGATCATGAAACCTCAGCTCCAATGTAAGAGCAAAAGATCGAGGATTTAGTTTGGGAGGCCAGTTAATAGCCCCCGGTAGTGTTCGGCGACAGTTGAGGTCAAGCCGTAAACACTTCGGCCATTGTTATGAATGGCCCGTCATTTAACACCGTCATCGGATCGCTGACCAGTTTACGCTTATTGTGACAGTCAGTTTTCGGCTTTCTCCACTGAGGTGCTTAACCATGTGAGCTGGAAGCACAATCGCAGTGGTTCTCCCTTTGCACACCTAGCCGAACAAAGCGGAACATAGGAGGCAAGCGCAGGAGCCGGGCAACCCAACCATTGACCGAAGACACAATTCGAAACCGATGCATATATAGCAATATCCGAGAATGTTTTTGCCAAATCTCTAAAGGAGTCCGGCGTTGCACTGCGAGACTTGTGCTGAAAACACACAAATAGTTAAAAGTGCCAAAAGCTTGGAAAACCAAAAAACGTTAGTAAAAACATGACGTCCGAACAAGATCAAATGTTCGATGCCAATCCGAAAATTGGACTTTAGAAAAAAATGCTTCTGCCGTGCTTTAACATGACACATCCTATCTCAAGACTTCAAGCGGGTCAGCCTACGGATTAGGCAAGTTTAGGAAACTAAACTCTAGCGGTTTTGAGAGAGAAATTAGGCTCCTCAGCTAGTGACCGCACACTCGTGTCGAGAAAAGGAGTGATAAATAATAAAAACTTTGCAACGACTAAGAAGAAAAACACTTAGTATGAAACGGCTCAAATAAACATAAGAGCCCCCAAGTGATTTGGGTAAAAGTTGACTATATAATGTAAGGTGACATGTATAATGCCTTCTAGCCGGATTGTAGATCGTTTGTCGTAGCGAACCTTTTCGCTTCAACCTCTGGACCCAATAGTCCGGAGTGTGTCCGAATACCCTCGCGGTTATAAAAACCGGGGCATGCGTGGAGACCAGGAGTAGGGGTCATTAGTGCTTTATCAGACAAGTGCCCAACTAGTTGTGTGATATTACATGGTTAGTAAGAAACATCTTCCAAGGAGAATAGTTCCGTTAGGGGTTCCTTTCCCTGGGAGGCATGCCCTAAAGTGCATGTCCAGACTGCAAAAAGAGCAGAAAAACATCTGGGGGTAGCTAAATAAATAGGTAAGAAATCATATTTTAGTTCAAGGACCGAGTATTCCCTTAAGAACGCTAGCTTTCGGCTTCACCCAGTCTGAGGTACACATCCAGCTGACCCGGCAGTAACAATCGCAGAGGTGCTCCCTTTACCACTTAGCCGAACAATCGGGAATGTAGGGGTAAGCACAGGAGCCAGGCAACCCAGCTTGGCCAAAACTTAAGTCATATCGATGCATATAATGGGGAATAAAAGGTACATGCGGAAGTGTGACACATGTGTTGGGCATAAAGCCCATATTAATAAGCTTCTGTTAAAGAAGCCCCCAGGTATAATGAGCGCGGGTAGCGCGTCAAGTGTGTGCGAGCAAAGTTTCGACAAGGAAAAATTTTACAAGCAACTTTTTTCCAAAAAATTATAATGCTTGGTCGAACCGAACACAAGTTAGAAATTTAAAACTTTGAGCATGAAGGCAACTTAGCTGGTTAATGTGTTCGGTATTGACGATGCGGTCCGAGCTTGATGCGGGACAAGGTTCCATCCCCCAAGCCGGTCCCGAGGTGGCGGAGCAAAGAGCTCGGCACTGTGAAGTGGTGACATAGCACGGTCAACGCAGGACGGCAGAGTGATGCCGAAGTCCCCTGCATGGGGTAATGAAGTGTTGACGAAGCCCCCCGTCCAGCCGAGGTGACGCAAAGGATATAGTCCGGCTGGACCATTTTCCTGTGCACAATAAATAGTGCAGACCGGGGATAATAGTAATAATAGGAATTAAAAAAAATGTTGCATAATAAATAATTTATGCAAAGTGAGTAATAAAAGAAATATGGCCTGGCACCGAAGTCAATGTCGATGCAGGGCGGCGACGTGATGCGGTACAGGCATGGCAAGACCTGAATTCACAGGTCGGTTCGAGTTCCGGATGTGGCGTTCGCCGGACTATGTACGGAAACTGACCGAACCACCATGCAACCGTCGTTAATGCGGCCACCATTTGATAGACGCATTGCCTGGTCGGCTAGTGACGCCGAAGTGTCCGGAGTAGGTTGATGAAGAGATGGCGAAGCCCCCGGTCCAGCCGAGATGTCGAAGTAGGTCGGCGTGATGGACACCAGCTTGAAGAAGCAATAGTGCGGCCCTGCCGATGCACGTAGTGACGTGGTCGATGCCGGCTTGATGAAGCGACCGTGCGGCGATGCCGGTATGCCCGCTCCGTTATCCGTGGGGCGGCGATGTTGGTGATGATTTATCCTTCGCGATGCCGGACTCTTGTTCGGCTTGCCGAGATGATGATACGAAGAAGTTGAGCTCGGCTCAACAAAGTGACGACGTGTCTAGCGCAGGTCGGCAACCGTGGAGCAATATTGCCGGACTGGTTTGACACCAGCATGATGTTGAAGATCATGTTCAAAAGATCTTAAAGTTAGTGGGATGTGTTCGGAAACAAAACACAATACCCCACACAAAACTTCATTCAAAAAGGATGTCCGAAATCCCGTTCATAAAAAAAACGAACTCGGGTCGGATTCGTTTTCGCGCAGAAAACAGATTCGAAAAGTGATGCACTAATCGGAAGGTTCCCGGAGTTTGGACGGTCGGATCGAGCTGAACTTTTGAGGGGTGGTAGATATAGGAATTCCGCAGCCGATCAACGGTTGGATCTTCCAAAGGAAGTCCGAGCTAGAAGCTGGACACCACACCCTAAACTCGTCCGGATTCTCGTCCAGATTCAATGCGGCTCCGGTATATCGGAGATTGCCAAAGATTCCTCCATCGGAACTCGACGAAATTTTCCAGGGTTGTTGTAGACTCAATTCCGCACAATTCCACCGAAGCAATCGTTAAAACGACGCTTGAGGAGGCGGTGGCGGCGGACAAAAGTCCGCTGTCCAGAAAAACAGTACGGTCGCCTGAGGGCAATGTCGATGTTGAGCCCCCGGGCTCCCTGGATGATTCCTCCATGATCTTGATAGAGATCGGAGTTTATGTTGATGAAGGCCCTCATCCGAACATGACGATCGGAGGTAGGGCGCAGTCCTTGGTCGAACCAAGGTGACCAGTCGAGCTGGTGATGAAGATGCCGAAGTCGCAGTTGATCTACAGGCGAGTCATCGACCTTTTGCCGGACACACAGCGGAACTCTCAATGAAAGCACCAATGTCGGTGTCAAAACCGGCGGATCTCGGGTAGGGGGTCCCGAACTGTGCGTCTAGGCGGATGGTAACAGGAGACAAGGGACACGATGTTTTTACCCAGGTTCGGGCCCTCTCGATGGAGGTAATACCCTACTCCTGCTTGATTAATATTGATGATATGGGTAGTACAAAAGTAGATCTACCACGAGATCAGAGAGGCTAAACCCTAGAAGCTAGCCTATGGTATGATTGTTGTATATTGTATATGAGATTTTCTATCGACTAGCCTGGCCTCGGTTTATTTAATGCACCAGAGGCCTAGGATAACAAGAGTTCTAGCCGAATACGCCGGTGGAGGAGGAGTCCTTGTCTTGATCGCCAAGTCTTGTGGAATCTTCCTTGTATGCGGCAACTGTCCGGACTGGCCCATGAGTATACGGCCCCGGGGATCCTCGGCCCAATCCAACTGATCGGGAGACGACATGGTGAGTACTCCTTAGTCCAGGACACCGTCAATAACCCTCAGGCACATCAGGCAATTCATATCTAGGGGGAGAATATTCATCATCACTTTCATCAATATTATCAGTTTCAATAATTTCATTCTCTCTAACCCTAGCAAGTTGTTCATCAAGAAATTCACCTAGTGGCACAATATTTTCAAGCATAGAAGTAGTTTCATCATAAGCATCATGCATAGCAGAAGTGGCATCATCAATAACATGCGACATATCAGAATCAATAACAGGTGTAGGTGTCGCAAATTTACTCATAACAGAAGGTTAATCAAGTGCAGAGCTAGATGGCAGTTCCTCATAATGATCAATGCTACCTCTTGAGCATGCGTTGGTTTTCCCTTCAAGACGAAAGGGTGATGCAGCAAAGTAGCGTAAGTATTTCCCTCAGTTTGGTATCAATCCAGTAGGAGGCCACACGCAAGTCCCTCGTACCTACACAAACAAGTAAGAACCTTGCAACCAACGCGATAAAGGGGTTCTCAATCCCTTCACGGCCACTTGCAAAAGTGAGATCTGATAGAGATGTTAAGATAATATTTTTGGTATTTTTATGATAAAGATTGAAAGTAAAGATTGCAAAGTAAAAATAGATTGGAAACTTATATGATGGAAAATAGACCCGGGGGCAATAGGTTTCACTAGCATAAGTATTACGGTGGGTGAACAAATTAGTGTCGAGCAATTGATAGAAAAGTGCATAATTATGAGAATATCTAGGCATGATCATGTATATAGGCATCACGCCCGTAACAAGTAGACCGACTCCTGCCTGCATCTACTACTATTACTCCACACATCGACCGCTATCCAGCATGCATCTGGAGAATTAAGTTCATAAGAACAGAGTAACGCATTAGGCAAGATGATATGATGTAGAGGGATAAACTCAAGCAATATGATATAAACCCCATCTTTTTATCCTCAATGGCGACAATACAATACGTGTCGTTTCCCTTTTTGTCACTGGGATCGGGCAACGCAAGATTGAACCCAAAGCTAAGCACTTCTCCCATTGCAAGAAAGATCAATCTAGTAGGCCAAATCAAACTCATAATTCGAAGAGACTTGCAAAGATAACAAATCATACATAAAAGAATTTAGAGAAGATTCAAATATTGTTCGTAGATAATCTTGATCATAAACCCACAATTCATCAGATCTCGACGAACACACCGCAAAAAGAGTTACATCGAATAGATCTCCAAAAAGATCGAGGATAACTTTGTATTGAGATCCAAAGAGAGAGAAGAAGCCATATAGCTAATAACTATGGACCCAAAGATCTGTGGTAAACTACTCACACATCATCGGAGAGGCTATGGTGTTGATGTAGAAGCCCTCCATGATCGATCCCCCCTCCGGCGGAGCGCCGGAAAAGGCCCCAAGATGGGATCTCACGGGTACAGAAGGTTGCGGTGGTGGAAATAGGGTTTCGTGGTGCTCCTGGATGGTTTCGGGGTACGTAGGTATATATAGGAGGAAGAAGTAGGTCGGTGCAGCCAAGAGGGGCCCACGAGGGTGGGGCGCGCCCAGGGGGGCAGGCGCGCCTCCCTGCCTCGTGGCCTTCTCGGTTGTTTCTTGACGTCCACTCCAAGTCCTCTGGATCACATTTGTTCCAAAATCACGCTCCCGAAGGTTTCATTCTGTTTGGACTCCGTTTCATATTCCTTTTCTGCGAAACATTAAAATAGGCAAAAAATAGCAATTTGCACTCGGCCTTGGGTTAATAGGTTAGTCCCAAAAATAATATAAAAGTGTATAGTAAAGCCCATTAAACATCCAAAACAGAATATATTTTAGCATGGAACAACCAAAAATTATAGATATGTTGGATACGTATCAACCAACAGATATAAATCCCAAGTGACTCAAAGAATAGAGCTATGCTCCCCGGCAACGGCGCCAGAAAATAGTCTTGATAACCCACAAGTATAGAGGATCACAACAGTTTTCGAGGGTAGAGTATTCAACCCAAATTTATTGATTCGACATAAGGGGAGCCAAAGAATATTCTCAAGTATTAGCAGCTGAGTTGTCAATTCAACCACACCTGGAAGACTTAATATCTGCAGTAAAATATTTAGTAGCAAAGTAGTACGGAAGTAACGGTAACGGTGGCAAAAGTAACGGTAGTAGTTTTGTAGTAATTGTAACAGTGGCAACAGAAAAGTAACTAAGTAAAGATCAATATGTGAAAAGCTCGTAGGCAACGGATCAGTGATGGATAATTATGTCAGATACGATTCCTCATGCAACAGTTATAACATAGGGAGACACAGAACTAGCTCCAGTTCATCAATGTAATGTAGGCATGTATTCCAAATATAGTCATACGTGCTTATGGAAAAGAACTTGCATGACATATTTTGTCCTACCTCCCGTGGCAGCGGGGTCCTATTAGAAACTAAGGGATATTAAGACTTCCTTTTAATAGAGTACCGGACCAAAGCATTAACACTTAGTGAACTAGATGATTCTCCGTGCGTTGCTGCGGACATCCTTGTACAACTTGTTGTAAATTTGGTTTCCCACAGAAATTTGAATCATTGAAGTCTACAATTCAGTTATTTCAAGGCAGTTTCATGTGGCCATATAAACGAAGGTACATCGGTAGGCATGAAAAATACTTCAACTCAGCTAGTGACCCGAATGGGCAGATCGATCTAAAAGCCAGTGCAATTTGCATCTACTATGTTGTCAGAGTTGGGCTCAATTCAAGTTGAAAGTCCTTCATTACATGGTTGTGAGGCTAGACCATGAAAACTGAA
Organism: Aegilops longissima; assembly: GCA_021605205.1. Taxonomy (NCBI): domain Eukaryota; kingdom Viridiplantae; phylum Streptophyta; class Magnoliopsida; order Poales; family Poaceae; genus Aegilops; species Aegilops longissima. The sequence goes on from CM038682.1 coordinate 174,245,274, forward strand.
CGGGTGCAACCAAAGGCGTTAGCAATGCTCCTATAATAGAATGTGTAACATCATAGGAGAAAGATGATAATCTACACCAAACAAAAAGAGCACGGGTCAGAGCTGTATAAAAAGAGTAGTTAGAAACAAAGCACCAATTAGTTCCTAATAAAAAAACAACAGTAGAGTGCGAACTTTAAAATATAAATCCATGAAGAATACATAGAAAAAAATTAGGAACATGATTCCTCATGGGCATTGCTGCAAGTAAAACAGTTGTTATCCAAATGTGCAAAGCTTGTATGAATATGCATAGTAGATAAATATGACTGGATTCATTTATAACTATTCAATACCAAAAATCTAGATAATCTAGAATATTTTGCTGTCAGTTGAAGATTCCAAGCAAAAAAAATGTCTAGAGCAGGCTAATGAAAAGGCGCTTATTACAGGACAAATCTCTTTATTGTCAATTAGTATGCAGAGTTGTCCACACTACATGGGTATTACATGGTTTTATACTACATAAAATAGGGACTCATATATGTTTGCCACGATATAGTTGAAAGCACGCCATATATCCCCTAGCACCTAGGTGGCTAGCTTGTAAAACTAGCATAACCATAGAGGGGCCTTACTAAGAGATAGAAACTGTAGACATGAACATCTTGTAAACAGAACTTGTCATTCTAAATTGGTTCGCGCTGATTGGCATTTCGCACACAAGAAGGGATTTAGTAAATAAAAAATTGATTCTAAGAGAAGTCCTGTTTATTGGATTTAGCAGAAGTTGAAGACAGCCCCACTGTGAAGTTTGCATCATAAACATCAATAACTTGGATACCTTCCCCCTTATCATATCAAGAGCCTGAAGGAAACCAAGCTTGTTGTAATAACTGAGACAACACATTTAGTTTATCTTTACTGATGCACTGATTTATTACAAAAGGAAAAAAAATGACCAGCTAGCCAAGCCCCTCCTAACCTCGAGGCACCGATCCAGGGAAAGAAGTAAGAATGCAACATCTAAAAAAGAGAGGGGTGTAGGATGTAGGAAATCAAGCTGCTCAAACTAATAACTATCCAACTCTCAAAAGGTTGATGGTTTGATTAGTAAGAAAACATAGAGCCACAGCTAGCCATGCACTAATATCTGGAGGCGTAGGTGCACAGCAAAGTAGAAGCGGGACATAATACACCAAGCTGTGGAAAAAAACTATTATTCAGTGAGAGAGATGGACAAACTATACTCCCAAGATCTGAAAGCATTACGATTACATAGCAGGTGGTATGGCTATAAGATGTGAGAGGCAAAGGTTGTTACTTAAAACTCGTCACTTGAGCGAGACAAAACTGTCTGACTTGCTAGAGGAAGAGGCAAAGGTCTCACACAGGGAGTCCGGACGTCGTCCGCCTCCGCACCTTTCCACTGAATCCGAACGGCCGCCAATGGTATTGTCATCTCATAGGTGAATGTATAAGAATGTTGATGCTCACCTGATTAGCTGATGAGCCAGCCCCGAAGATGGAGTCCCGGGGAAGTCGTCTTCGCTGATGAAGCCCGACTCCTTGCCGCTCGTTGCTGCCGGCGGCGCCCGAGGAGCAGAGCAATGACACATAGAGGCATCATAGGTTAGGCCTTCATCGACGGTCTGTGATTCTGGGCGGCCAGCGATGGAACATTCCCGTCCCGTGTACCAACGCCTAGAGAGACGTCGGAGTCAAGACGGATCTGATGTAGGAGCTTCAGACTTCATAGCAGAGGAAGGCATGCATAGGCTGATTCTGATGTGGTCACGATCTGACTGGGCGACAAATCGCGCGCAGCCCAGGTCCAAGGGCCCCAGAGTGGCATCGGTGGTGTGGAAGACCGGTGGTCCTGTGGACTGAGGGGACTTCACGCCGGAGCTACCTTGGCCGGAACGGAGACACAAACAATGGAGGGGAGCATGAGGGCACCACGGACGCCGTCTCGAGGACGCAGGCACACACCGCCAAGGTATATTTTGCCTGAGAGAATCCCGGAAGCCGCAGAGACGAACAGAACAGGCGGTCGTGTCGGAGGAGCCGCCGCGTCGGACGTAGATGATTTCCCTTGGGAAGGGATAAGGGAGGGCTCGATGTGTTTCCGAGAGGGCTCGATGGGTTGTGATTAAAAGGATTGGGTACTGAATCGTAGGGAGGTGGAACGAAAAGCATGGGGCAGACTGTTGGGTTTCTCTCCTCTTCTCTTTGCGTATTGGAGGTGTTGTGGGGAGTCTAAGATGATGCGCCTCTCCTCTTAAATCTCTCATCGGTTATACAGAACATGAAGATGAATCAGTCCGTTTTAAAAAGAAATTAAATCGCATAGTTAGTTGAAACAGAGAAGTAAGAAAATTGTTAATGTGGCAAGATTGCTAGTGGTAGTGGGAACGGAAACGCTGATGTGGCATGCGTGCTGAGGTGAAGTGTGTGCATGTTGAGAGAATGCCTTGTAGTGGGGAGCAACTTCTTAGACTAGTCATAGTGGAGAGTAACTTAGACTAGTAACATACATAGGTTACTAGTCTATGTTACTACCTTCATAGTGGGTAGTGTCATAGATGTGGTAACATAGTTGCCTTCATTTATTACTTTGTAGACTCATGATGCATTGGAAAGCGCTATGTGATGGTAACATATTATGTTACTCTATTTGCCTCTCTCCTCATTAACTACTTGCCACATCATCATTTTTGCTTATGTGGCATCTATGTTACTATCTATGTTACTTCCACTATGACCAGCCTTAAGAATGTAAGATACATGAACTCCTCAAACTACGGTCATCACCGGGAGTGGTCCCGATTATTGTCACTTCGGGGTTGCCGGATCATAAAACATAGTAGGTGACTATTGACTTGCAAGATAGGATCAAGAACTCACATATATTCATGAAAACATAATAGGTTCAGATCTGAAATCATGGCACTCGGGCCCTAGTGACAAGCATTAAGCATAGCAAAGTCATAGCAACATCAATCTCAGAACATAATGGATACTAGGGATCAAACCCTAACAAAACTAACTCGATTACATGGTAAATCTCATCCAACCCATCACCGTCCAGCAAGCCTACGATGGAATTACTCATGTATGGCGGTGAGCATCATGAAATTGGTGATGGAGGAAGGTTGATGATGACGATGGCGACGGATTCCCCTCTCCGGAGCCCCGAACGGACTCCAGATCAGCCCTCTCGAGAGAGATTAGGGCTTGGCGGCGGCTCCGTATCGTAAAATGCGATGAATCCTTCTCTCTGATTTTTTTCTCCCCGAACGTGAATATATAGAGTTGGAGTTGAGGTCGGTGGAGCCTCTGGGGGCCCACGAGACAGGGGGCGCGCCCAGGGGGTAGGCACGCCCCCCACCCTCATGGACAGGGTGTGGGCCCCTTGGTCTTGATTCTTCTGCTGGTATCTTTTATATATTCCAAAAATATTCTTCGTGAAGTTTTAGGTCATTCCGAGAACTTTTATTTCTACACAAAAATAACACCATGGCAATTTTGTTGAAAACGGCGTCAGTCCGGGTTAGTTCCATTCAAATCATGCAAGTTAGAGTCCAAAACAAGGGCAAAAGTGTTTGAAAAAGTAGGTACGATGGAGATGTATCACATGACACCTAATTTTGCGAGATGACAAGAAACCTTTTTTTAGATTTCTCACCAGAACTACAGCCTTGTACAACACAGCCTGCACGATATGTAGACGATAGCCAATCCATGCGTGTCTGCTGGAGTCTGGTCACATGCATGGACGAACTGATCTTCCGTGTCATGCAGGGATCGTCTAGGCACCAACGTTTGTACAACACTTCTCTAGTACTATCGCTCGTCTCTCTCTTCTATTAACTCACCTCACCTATGATGCATGCCCATGGCGCCGCTGCAACTGGTCCATATTTAAATACAAAGGCCACCAATACTAGCCCTGGCAAAAATTGATCATGTTGCCTACGTCCTGGTTTATTGGCCATCTTTTTTTGTGCCACTTTTTATGACATGCATAAATATTATGTTACTTACAAATATGGTCAAAAATTGGCACAAAATATGAAGCAGACCAATGGAAGTACTGGCACCCCATGATTTAACTACTCGCATGCGTGCAGTGGAGTAGTAATGTCTTTCTTCCGCCCTCACGTCCACTCAGTTTGCATGCGCTGTATTAATTGACCATCAATGAAATGAAGGACCTTACACACATCAAATTATCACATGGGTTGGATCTTCGTACAAAAAAGCGTCGCCCCATTTACCCGCATGTGCGGGTGAGGGAATGAGTGCGTGTGTGGCGTGCGTGCACATCTTTGCTTTGTGCATGTACCACCAGTGTGGCTCAGAGAGGACGAGTACATTCTTCTGGAAGCAGCAGCACGTCATTGTGATCAATCCACACAAGGAGGTCGCGACAATGCCTCACATGTGCCACGTAGCTTCATGAACTGTAAGAGAGACACTGTGTGCTTGCACATACTCGAAGTACTAGTAAGGTACACGTGCATTGCACGCATCAGATTTGGCAACCAAATTATGAATAAATACCACACTATAGCATGTAACATTTGAGTCATATATGCCTGATGTAAACCTTCGTTTAATTCTTCTAGTTCATCTCATTCAAAATAAATTAGTTTTTATAAAAAAGCTAGGGCCTCTTTGATTCGTAGGATTTCCAAAACGCGGGAATATGAAAAACATGGGATTAGAGTGGAATTTCGTCTTGAATCCTACATGATTGTACGAGTGTTTGATTATGCATAGAAAAAACGCAGGATTCTTTCAAAGTGGTTTGAGTGGATGGGATGTTTCCTACGAAATATAGTGCAAATGAATCCTATGGAAAAATTTCTATGGTTTACAAACCTACGAATCAAACAACCAATAGAGGAAAAACTTCTAAGGATTAGAATCCTCCAAAATTCCTTTGAGAATCCTTTGAATCAAAGAAGCCCTTAATCTATTTTATTATTCATGAATTGTGCGTTGTAAAGCATAAAGTAAAAACTAGTAATGGCAAATCAACTAGAAAAAAAGTTTGGGCAGTTATGATACGGAAGATTATAGAACAAAGGAGAAGCACTTGTGTTTTGAGGTTTGTGCATTATGCTTAAGTTCAACCATGGAGTCTGCTAGATTGTACATGTGGCAAAATCCGGTGGGGCGCTAGAAGATGGTGCGAGGGGCCAAGTGGAGGGAGACTATGAAGGAGTGCACAAGTGCGAGATCGATATTTGAAGAGAGGGGGCGAGAACGTGCACTGTTGCGCGCAGTGGCGGAGCCATGAAAAATAAATGAGCTAGGGGGCCAAGCATTGCTAATCCTTTACGAGGAGGGCCAATTCATCAACTTAAACCATTTTACCAGCAATTGTCTAATGATCACATTCATATTATCCTCGATATATAGTGATGTTAGGGGGGCAGGGCCCTTGCTGCCCCTGTCTTCGCCACTGTGCGCACGTTTGAGAGATGAAGCGGAGGCATGGATGATGAGAGGGGGACGTTGGATATATAATTAATGTGGGTGTATTAGCTATGTAATCCTATATAGAGAGGTATAGATTGATCGATGTGGACATGGGAAAGAGGGTGAGACCTCACTAGATATATAGATTGATCGGTTTGTGTGGAAAACTGTGAAAGGCCGAGCTATATATACACACACATAGAGGAACATCAATCGTTGCGCATGCACGTGAGAGATAAAGAATGCCCGATATGATGGGGAGGGGTGTGTGTGTGTGTGTGTGTGTGTGTGTGTGTGTGTGCATGCATGGGAGACCGACTTGAAGAAAAAGATTGCATGTGTGCGATGGATAATGCTGACTGGTAGTGTGTGTGCATGCATGCACGAGAGAAAGTTAATGGTACAATTATAAAGAGAAGATGACTGTGTGGGTGTAAAATACTAGGTGACGTCATAATCAACGTAAAGTAGAATTCAAATATTTGAATAAGAGAGCATGATGTTTGAAACCCATGCATGCATGAATATACTTGAGATATGCATGGTGTGGTTTGGAAACGAGCATGTTGTACTGTATACACATTGAACAAGGTCAGACTGATTTGTATTTAAGATACTGATGGCAGACATCGTTTGGCCACATTGCATCTGTGCATGAACACACTATTCTAATTGGAGATGATGGGTGGCTTTCGCATCACATATCTGTATCTATACCCCTATATATATTATATTTTTTATTTTTTATATAGTGTGCAGATAACTTTAACTTTGAAAGATGGTCGTTGGATGAGGCCAATCTGATGGTGCAAAGATGACAAATTTGAGCACAACTGGCCATTGGATATCATCTAGATTCCACCAGATTTTGCCACACGTACAATCTAGAAGACTCCATGGTTGAACTTAAGCATAATGCACAAACCTCAAAACACAAGCACTTCTTCGTTGTTCTAGAATCTTCCATATCAGAATTGCCCAAATGTTTTTCTACATGATTTGCCATTATTTGTTTTTACTTTATGCCTTACAACGCACAATTCCATGAATCTTAAAATAGATTAGCTTTCTTATAAAAACTAGATGATTTTGAATGAAATGAACTATAAGAATTAAACGAACATCTACATCATGCATATATGACTCAAAGCTTACATGCTATAATGTGGTATTTATTCATAATTTGGTTGCCAAATCTCATGCGTGCAATGCACGTGTACCTTACTAGTCTAAATGGTGTTTGTGTGTGTTGTGCTTGTTAAACACATTGTATGTAGTATATCACACATGGTTCAGATTCCGAACATCTAGCTAGAGCATACATGTACTATGATTTGTATTCAACATAAAATCTATACATATATTTGAATTTGAGATCGTATGTACATGTAGTTCGTATTTATATAGGAATTTACTTCTCCTATATTCGTGTCATGTGTAGTGAAGATAATATTTAGATGGTTGTATAACTAACCCGAGTACAATCCCATTCAAACATGGAAAATGTACTCAAATTTAGTCCATATGCTAGACAACACACATTGTTTTTTTATTGTTGAGGGAAGTTATGTTTGTTGTCCTGATTTTTTTTTGTTGTATTTGTATGCATTTCTAGTAATGTAGTAAAACGGGACATAGCTCTCTCTAGTGATGAGGTGCGAATTGTCTTTTTTTGGGTACACGTTAAGCTTGTTTTCCCGAAATTTCAAGCCGCGCCTTGTTATGCCAGTATTTCAAGCTAGCGTCTCTGTCTATCGTGCTGCGAAACTCCCGCCTCTTCAACCCGCGCCTTGTTACCCCGAAATATTTAAGATATATCTTTGTCTCACAGTTCGACAACTCCCTCCATCTCAACCCGCGCCTTACTATTCCAAAATTACAACGCGCGCGAAAACTCCCACCTCCTGTGAAATCCCGACACGCGAAATGCCCGTGATACCCCTGAACCGAAAGAACCGCCTAGCAAAAATCGGTGGGGGTAATTTTGTAACTTACCACACATTTTGGACAAGCTCGTCCCTAAGCCATGGTTCCCCACTCCCATCCCATCCGCCCAACCATTCATACACCGAGGCCGCGAAAACCCGTGAAGCCCCACCCACCTGGAGCCTCTTCCTCGATGATGTCGTCCACAACAACACCTCGACGTCCCTCATCCACCATACCAGATGAGGATCCGTCGTCGATCTCGTCGTCCCGCCGGTTCAGCCACCCCATCCACTACCTCCAAGGAGCTGCCCCGATGTTCCCCTCGTCTTTTGTGCCACCTCCATTCCCACACCGCCGTCTTCACCTGCACCACCGGAAGAGCATCATCATCACCGTTTCCTCGGATGAAGCTGAAGCCTAATCGGCGCCACCAAAGAGGTTGTACACTAATCGCCACATTTTCTTCTTGATTCGGTCTCACGGTGGTGCCGGTGCTCGGTCCCAAGCCGACAAGGCGTGGCTCCATCCACGGCGGCGTCGCCGGCCACTTCCTCCACGATGTCGCTCCCTCGATGGCGACGTCCACATCAGTAGGAGCTGCTGCTTCTTTAGCTCTCGCTCGCGCTGCTGCTCTGCTCTTGCCCTTGGTTCCCTGCTTGGTCTGCTCTTGCTCTTGCTCTTGCTCTTGTTGCTGCTCTCGCTCTTGCTCTTGCTTGCGATGTGCTCCGATTTAGCTACACTTTAGTCGACTGAATCGACTTTTGGGTCAGTCCATTTTCAGGGGGTGGGGGGCTCGCTGGAGTTAAGGAAGAACCAGCCGCAGGGAGGGGGGGCTCACGGAGAAGTACCCCAAAGATTCATCTTAGGATTCAGGGCGGGGTGGTGGTCACGGTGGTGGTGGGGCGGTTGCGTGGGGATCACCGGAGAAAAGCTCGGCGCACGGGGGTAGAGGATGGCTGGTGCTTCGGCCGGTGGTGGGGAGTGGATTCGGGGCGGGCGGGCCGGCGGGGGTGGCTGTTTGGCCGGTGGTGGCTGGCGGCTCAGGGTAGACTCACCTGATGCTGCTACACGACCAGCTGCCCCGGCTCTCACATGCGCTGGTGGTGGTGCTGCTACTGCTTTTTTGCTACTAGTGCGTTCAGTTTCGACAGAAAAATTTAGTTTCGACAGTTAAGTTTAGAGATGAGCGGCTGATGTATTTTACATCTAGCACTTTGTGGTTATGTATTTTATGTCATCTATTGGAGATGCTATTAGAATTCCACTCAGGTTAGCGTTGTCTCTCTTGTCCTGCTTTAGCCTCGGCGTCGTACAACTCACCGGAGCTGCTCCAACGACGAAACCCTCCATCACAGTGGAGTAGTACATCGGGGTCCATCTCAAGACGCCTAAGATCTTCTTCCCCTCCTTCGATAGCCAAGTCAGCCGGATCATCCTCATCGACCAATCCAATCACGCTGAGATCGACATGGCTTCGCCAAAGAGGTTGTACACTTGTTGCATCTCTTTTTTACTCTACATGTTATATATATTGTCCACTGAGCACACGCAGTAACGTGAAATACGATTAGTTTCTCCTACTATATGACAAGCAGTGAGGTACCAGACAACTTAGCTATCCATGATGGACTCTCTTGAACGCCATCATTATTAATCTCTGCGTGCTTGAGCTGTACATTTGTCGATGAGCCTGTGAGTTGAGCTAGTGGGGCAGTGGCCTGGGTCCAAAGTAATAGAAGTAGCACAAAAACATTTTTTGAGTGTAGGCTTTTCCTTGCTCAAGCCTGCCTACTAGAATCGCTAGTGCTTGAAAGGAAAAGTGAAGGAAAAACATAGGAACTGGAAAGTTTCCTATGGCACTACTATTCATGAATTTGGTTCAAAGGAATGGAGCAAAGGAAAACTGTAGGATTTGTTCCTTTAGTGTCTCCTTGAAAGAAAAACCGTAGGAATTTTAATTTCCACTTGTCCTCCTTTTCAAATTCCTATTCATGAAGCACAAGACTAAGAGATAATAGCATAATAGCATTATAACCGTACATTTTCTTGTGGTTTGACTTAATCTCACCTTGCTTCTTTGCATCCTGTGATCTTCCCATTCTTGTGAATCAAACACCCAGATTGGCATAAATCCTCTGTTTTTAAATTCTCTGTTTTGCACGTGCATTCCTATCATGTTCCTGTCTATTTCCTATCCCTGGATTGTTAGAATCCTCAAATTCAAACAAGCCCTTCCACAATTACTTCTGTTACAGATATGTGTCAAAGAAAACCTTGTGTGGTTTGTCCTGCTCCTGCTGCACTGTGTTCCACCCCAGCTCAGCTGCTTCAACGATGAAAGGGTTCACCACAGCAGGTATCCGCCTCTCGGTCGTCTTCGCCACCTCGATCTTCTTCCCGCCACCGCAGCCACGATAATCGCATTACCATCATCAATCGAGCAGATGACCTTGAGGACTACACGGGTCAACAAGAGAGGTCGCACTCTTCCGTGTCTGCTTAGATTATGCATCGCTTAATATGATGACATGCTACTTTATCGTCGTGTTCACCTATTAGACTCCGAGTCAGGTCCAAACTTATGCTGAAACTTGAGTTTTTAAATGGTTGTGTGATACATATTGGGGCAGCAATCAGTACTATATGTCTACTATCTGGTTAATCTCGGATGTCTACTATGAGTTTCATGTTGGGTGCAAACAAATATTAAAGGAGCCATTATCTGTATTTTTTAACTAAAGCTATTATCTGCCTGCTATCATTGGTGTTGGGTCTATCCACAGTTTGCTACCATCACTCTGGATTTGTGCATGCACTCCTTACATAATCTCACTATGTTTTATTCCTATGCATGTCAGTTATTGTACACAATGGAACTGAACATGTAGAGAAAAAGAGACGAGCCTTGCGTGGCAATAAAATTTCATGCAGACGTCGCTCCATGGTGGGTGCAAAGGCAGCCCCCCCCCCTCCACCCATTTTGGATCGTAATCAAGAGGAAGATAACTGTTCTGAGGGGGATTCAGAAGGAGAAGACCACTCCTATTTACCCCCTGAGGTCTTTGCTCTATCTTGGCATGCTGATGTTGGTAATATCATGCATATGGTGCCTTGCATTGCTTACTGGATACATTAAATATGTCATATTCTTAGTTTAGACATGCTTTGTGTCAATGCCGTATGTTTAGTTTCTTTATCGTATATGTGAATCATGCAATGCCATCTTGTTTAGCCAGGCATCATATATGTGAATTTTGCGATGCCACCCTGGTTAGCCAGTCATCTTATATGTGAATTATATCATGCCATCATTTTTTTTATTACGTGTTAAATTTGTCAACAATTTTAGTACATTCAATTACTCTTCCTGTGCATCAGCCATTCGGCACGGTCATGGAAAAATCTAAAGCGGAAACAAGGTCTTCAGAGCAGACAATGCTATCTGACGAAGCGCATGTCTTGCTGGTTATGGATAGCTCCTCATAGGAGGATTCAGAGACAGATGACCAATCCTATTTCCCCCCGAGGTGCATGCTCTAACTTGGCAGGGTTATGTTGCTCATATCGTGCGTATGGTATCTTGCATTGCTATGTCATTTGCTTAGTTTAGACATGCTTTGTGTGAATGCCACCTGTTTAGTGTCTAATTACCATATATGTGAATTATGCGATGCCATCTTGTTGCAATACATTATATATGTGAATTATGCAATGCTATCTTGTTGGAAGGCATTATATATGTGAATTATGCAATGCCATGTTGTTTAGCCAAACGTCATATATGTGAATTATATCATGCCGTCCTTTTTTTGTATTTCTCGTTGCATTTGTCGACAATGTTTGTATATTCAACTGCTCTTCCTGTGCATCAGCCATTTGAATTGGTGATGGAGAAATCTGGAGTGAAAACAAGGTCTTCAGAGCACACAATGCTACCTGCTAAAGCAGATATCTTGCTGGTTACAGATAGCACTTCAGAGGAGGATTCAAAGGCATATGACCAGTCCTATTATCCCCCTGAGGTGTATGCTCAAACTTGGCAGGGTTATATTACTCATATCAGGCATATGTTGGATTGCAATGCTTAGTTTTTACATCATATGCCATCTCCTTAGTTGACATATCATATATGTGATTGCCCTCTGCTTACTTGCTTAGTATATAAATCATATATTTGAATTATATCATGCCAAGATGTTTACATAGACAGCATGTATCTGAATTATGGCATGCCAACCCATTTTCTAAAGACATAATATAGTTATATCATCTCATCCTGTTTACATAGTCATCATATTTTGAATTATGTCATTCTATCATGTTTAGTTAGCCATCATACATTTGAAATTGTGTCATGCTACCTGTTTAATTCGCCATCATATATGTGAAATTATGTCCTGCTATTCTGTTTGGTTAGACAACATAAATGTGAATTATTTCATGCCCTATTTTCTTCCCTACTATCCATTGCACCTGTCTATCTTACAATGTTTGTACATTCAATTAATTTTCTTGTTTATCAATTATTTCAATTGGAGGGGGTGATGGCAGTATCTGTGGGAGTAAAAACACGGTCTTCAGAAAAGATTGTGCTACCTGTCGATGCAGATAGAACCACGATTGTCCTTGCCCAAGAACCAGACCCACCACACATAACTCAAACTCACACAGATTGTACCCCTACCCAGTTGGACAGAGAACCAGCTACACCCCTTCTAACCCCAACCCCAGCAGATAGTAACACAGTTCTAGTTGACACAGCACCGTCTCCACCACAGAGCACCCAAACACGAGCAGTTAGTAAGGCAACTGCAGTGCCCAAAGCACGAGGACCACCACTCCGAACTCCAAGTCAACGCTTAAAGTAGAAGAATTGTTCTCAGGTCAGGTTCCGTAGCTATGGTTCATACTACTTTGCTCTTGCATCACTGTATTTACTCATACCAACTAATTTCAAATTGAAGGATGCAATTGAAACTACAATGGCGCAACAGGTATGTTTTAAACCTGTTTCTTTAACATGTTTGCTATTGTAACTTGCTCTATGTTGATTTCAGTTTCAATTGAATAAACAGTTATGTTCTCATGCCATGCACATTACAAGTGTTGTTATTGCTGTGTAGTCTCCCACACTTATATTCTGTCTATGCTGCTTTGTGTTAAATAGATATGATTCAAACTGTATCTATATATCTTGATTTGGCAACATAGACTAGAATGATATAGACCATACAGCGACCATACTACATACTACTGAACTGGTTTACCAAAATGAGTTTCATATGCTACATTGTAAACATGTGATGTGTTTGTTTGTTTCTCTTTTAGAACGCAGTTAATATATTGGAGAAGAGTACCGCGTTATGCAATGGTAAAGGAAGTAATGCAGATAAGGTTCAAGATAGTGAGACATCCCTGTTGGTCTCCAAGAAAGCTGATAAAAACTATGTTGAAGACACTAAGACAACCCCAAATTCCTGTCTTGATGTAGTGTTCGAGTTACTGGCTACTACTGCTGGCACCAGCTCTTCGAACTCGCTTCCTGAATCAGTTCGGCTTCTTGAGTCTCAACTTCAAGTTGAAAGACATCGATCAGATGTTATGCGACAGGAAGCCGAAGGACTGAGGAAGTCCCTGCAGAATTCAGATGCATACTTTCTGATTCAACAACAAGTGTTGGAGGATTTAAGCGCCAAACAAGAGAAAGTTAATAAGCTTGCTAAGCATCTTGCCAGCATTATGGGTACCCAGGATATTGTTTCTTGAGCACTTCTGAAGTGGTTTCAGTTCTGGACTTGTTTTGTTGGGCGTTTATTTTCACTGGTCGCCAACTTTGCCAACCAGTGTATATGATATGCTGCTTTGTTCCCTATATTTGCACTGATGGCGAACTTGAAAGAAATATGCCCTAGAGGCAATAATAAAGTTATTATTTATTTCCTTATATCATGATAAATGTTTATTATTCATGCTAGAATTGTATTAACCGGAAACATAATACATGTGTGAATACATAGACAAACATAGTGTCACTAGTATGCCTCTACTTGACTAGCTTGTTTATCAAAGATGGTTATGTTTCCTAGCCATGGACAAAATAGTTGTCATTTCATTAATGGGATCACATCATTAGGAGAATGATGTGATTGACTTGACCCATTCCGTTAGCTTAACACTTGATCGTTTAGTATGTTGCTATTGCTTTCTTCATGATTTATACATGTTCCTATGACTATGAGATTATGCAACTCCCGTTTACCGGAGGAACACTTTGTGTGCTACCAAATGTCACAACGTCACTGGGTGATTATAAAGGAGCTCTAGAGGTGTCTCCGAAGGTACATGTTAGGTTGACGTATTTCGAGATTAGGATTTGTCACTCCGATTGTCGGAGAAGTATCTCTGGGCCCACTCGGTAATGCACATCACTATAAGCCTTGCAAGCATTGCAACTAATTAATTAGTTGCGGGATAATGTATTATGGAACGAGTAAAGAGACTTGCCGGTAATGATATTGAACTAGGTATTGAGATACCGACGATCGAATCTCGGGCTAGTAACATACCGATGACAAAGGGAACAACGTATGTTGTTATGCGGCTTGACCGATAAAGATCTTCGTAGAATATGTGGGAGCCAATATGAGCATCCAGGTTCCGCTATTGGTTATTGACCGGAAATGTGTTTCGGTCATGTCTACATAGTTCTCGAACCCGTAGGGTCCGCACGCTTAAGGTTTCGATGACAATTTTATTATGAGTTTATGAGTTTTTATGTACCGAAGGAGTTCGGAGACCCGGATGAGTTCGGGGACATGACGAGGAGTCTCGAAATGGTCGAGACGTAAAGATCGATATATTGGACGACTATATTCGGACTTCGGAAAGGTTCCGAGTGATTCGGGTATTTTTCGGAGTACCGGAGAGTTACGAAAATTCGCCGGGGAGTATATGGGCCTTATTGGGCCATACCGGAATAGAGGAGAGAGGCCGAAAGGAAGGAGGCGTGCAGCCCCCCTCTTGTCCGAATTGGAAAAGGGGTGCAGCCCCATTTTCCTTCCTCCTCTCCCCCTCTTTCCCTTTCTCCTACTCCAACAAGGAAGGGGGGAGTCCTACTTCTGGTGGGAGTAGGACTCCTCATTGGGCGCGCCAAGGGTGGCCGGCCCCCTCCCCCTCCTCCACTCCTTTATATACGGGGAGGGAGGCACCCCCTAGAGACACAACAATTGATCCCTTGGATCTCTTAGCCGTGTGCGGTGCCCCCCTCCACCATAGTCCACCTCGATAATATTGTAGTGGTGCTTAGGCGAAGCCCTGTGACGGTAGAACATCAAGACCGTCACCACGCCGTCGTGCTGATGGAACTCTCCCTCGACACTCGGCTGTATCGGAGTTCGAGGGACGTCATCGAGCTGAACGTGTGCTAGAACTCGGAGGTGACGTAGTTTCGGTGCTTGATCGGTCGGGCCGTGAAGACGTACGACTACATCAACTGTGTTGTGCTAACGCTTCCGCTTTCGGTCTACGAGGGTACGTGGACACACTCTCCCCTCTCGTTGTTATGCATCACCATGATCTTGCGTGTGCGTAGGAAATTTTTGAAATTACTACATTCCCCAACAGTGGTATCAGAGTCAGGTTTTATGCGTAGATGTTATATGCACGAGTAGAACACAAGTGAGTTGTGGGTGATACAAGTCATACTGCTTACCAGCATATGTCATACTTTGGTTCGGCGGTATTGTTGGATGAAGCGGCCCGGACCAACATTACGCGTACGCTTACGCGAGACTGGTTCTACCGACGTGCTTTGCACATAGGTGGCTGGCGGGTGTCAGTTTCTCTAACTTTAGTTGAACCGAGTGTGGCTACGCCCGGTCTTTGCGAAGGTTAAAACAACACTAACTTGATGAACTATCGTTGTGGTTTTGATGCATAGGTAAGAACGGTTCTTGCTCAGCCCGTAGCAGCCACGTAAAATTTGCAACAACAAAGTAGAGGATATCTAACTTGTTTTTGCAGGGCATGTTGTGATGTGATATGGTCAAGACGTGATGAGATATAAGTTGTTGTATGAGATGATCATGTTTTATTGAAGTTATCGGCAACTGGCAGAAGCCCTATGGTTGTCTCTTTGTTGCATAAGATGCAAGTGCCAAATAATTGCTTTACTTTATCGCTATGCGATAGCAATAGTTGCAAGAGCAATAGTTGGCGAGACGACCATGTGACGACACATTGATATAGATCAAGATGATGAAGATCATGGTGTCGTGCCGGTGAGGATAGAGATCATGACAGTACTTTGGAGATGGAGATCAAAGGCACAAGATGATCATGGCCATATCATGTCACATATTTTGATTGCATATGATGTTTATCTGTTATACATCTTATTTTGCTTAGTTCGGCGGTAGCATTTTAAGATGATCTCTCACTAATTATCGAGAAGTGTTCTCCCTGAGTATGCACCATTGCGAAAGTTCTTCGTGCTGAGACACCACGTGATGATCGGGTGTGATAGGCTCTACGTTCAAATACAACGGGTGCAAAACAGTTGCACACGCGGAATACTCAGGTTAGACTTGACGAGCTAGCATATACAGATATGGCCTCGGAACACGGAGACCGAAAGGTCGAACGTGAATCATATAGTAGATATGATCAACATAGTGATGTTCACCATTGAAAACTACTCCATCTCACGTGATGATCGGACATGGTTTAGTTGATTTGGATCACGTGATCACTTAGATGACTAGAGAGATGTCTGTCTAAGTGGGAGTTCTTAAGTAATATGATTAACTGAACTTTAATTTATCAGGAACTTAGTCCTGGTAGTATTTTGCAAATTATGTTGTAGATCAATAGCTCGCGTTGTTGCTTCCCTATGTTTTTGCTTCCCTATGTTTTTATATGTGTTCCTAGAGAAAACTTAGTTGAAAAAGTTTGTAGCAATGATGCGGACTTGGTCTGTGATCTGAGGTTTATCCTCATTGCTGCACAAAAGAATTATGTCCTTGATGCACCGCTAGGTGACAGACCTATTGCAGGAGCAGATGCAGACGTTATGAACGTTTGGCTAGCTCAATATGATGCTACTTGACAGTTTTATGCACCATGCTTTATGGCTTAGAACCGGGACTACAAAAACGTTTTTGAAATGTCATGGAACATATAAGATATTTCAAGAGATGAAATTGGTATTTCAGACTCATGCCCGTGTCAAGAGGTATGAGACCTCTGACAAATACTTCGCCTAAAAGATGGAGGAGAATTGCTCAACTAGTGAGCAAGTACTTAGATTGTCTGAGTACTACAATCGCTTGAATCAAGTGGGAGTTAATCTTCCAGATAAGATAGTGATTAGCAGAGTTCTGTAGTCACCATCACCAAGTTACTGGAACTTCGTGATGAACTATAATGCAAGGGATGACGAAAACGATTCCTGAGCTCTTCGTGATGCTGAAATCGACGAAGGTAGAAATCAAGAAAAGAGCATCAAGTGTTGATGATTGACAAGACCACTAGTTTCAAGAAAAGGGCAAACGAAAAGAAAGGAACTTCAAGTAGAATGGCAAGCAAGTTGTCACTCCCGCGAAGAAGCCCAAAGCTGGACCAAAGCCTGAAACTGAGTGATTATACTGCAAAGGAAATGGTCACTAAAAGCGGAAGTGCCCTGAATATTTGGTGGATAAGAAGGATGGCAAAGTGAACAAGGGTATATTTGATATACATGTTATTGATGTGTACTTTACTAGTGTTTATAGTAGCCCCTGAGTATTTGATACTTGTTCGGTTGCTAAATATTAGTAACTCAAACAGGAGTTCTGAGATAAACAGAGACTAGTTGAGGGTGAAGTGACGATGTGTGTTGGAAGTAGTTCCAAGATTGATATGATCATCATCACACTCTCCCTACACTTTCGAGATTAGTGTAGAACCTAAATAAATGTTATTTGGCGCTTATGTTGGGCATGAATATGATTTGATCATGTTTATTGCAATCTGGTTATTCATTTAAAGTCGAGAGAATAATTGTTGTTCTGTTTACATGAATAAAGCCTTCAATGGTCATACACCCAATGAAAATAGTTTGTTGGATCTCGATCATAGTGATACACATATTCATAATATTGATGCCAAAAGATGCAAAGTTGATAATGATAGTGCAACTTATTTGTGGCACTGGCCGTTTGGGTCATATTGGTGTAAAGCGCATGAAGAAACTCCATCTTGATGGACTTCGGAATCACTTGATTATGAATCATTTGGTACTTGCGAACCGTGCCTTTTGGGCAAGATGACTAAAACTCCGTTCTTCGGAACAATGGAACGAGCTACTGATTTATTGGAAATAATACATACTGATGTATGTGATCCAATGCGTGTTGATGCTCGTGGCGAGTATCGTTATTTTCTGACCTTCACAGATGATTTGAGCAGATATGGGTATATCTACTTAATAAAACATAATTCTGAAACATTTCAAATGTTCAAAGAAATTCAGAGTGAAGTGAAGAATCATCGTAACAAGAAAATAAAGTTTCTACGATCTGATCGTGGAGAAGAATATTTGAGTTACGAGTTTGGCCTTCATATAAAACAATGTGGAATAGTTTCACAGCTCACGCCACATGGAACACCACAGCGTTATGGTGTGTACGAACGTCGTAACCGCACTTTATGGGATATGGTGCGATTTGTGATGTCTCTTATCGATTTACCACTATCATTATGGGGTTATGCATTAGAGACAGATGCATTCACTTTAAATAGGACACCATCAAAAATCCGTTGAGACGATGCCTTATGAACTGTGGTTTGGCAAGAAACCAAAGTTGTCGTTTCTTAAATTTTGGGGCTGCGATGCTTATGTGAAAAAGTTTCAACCTGATAAGCTCGAACCCAAATCGGAGAAGTGCGTCTTCATAGAATACCCAAAGGTAACTGAGGGAGTCCTGGATTAGGGGGTGTCCGGATAGCCATACTATAGCCTTTGGCCGGACTCCTGGACTTTGAAGATACAAGATTGAAGACTTTGTCCCGTGTCCGGATTGGACTTTCCTTGGCGTGGAAGGCAAGCTTGGCGATACGGATATGTAGATCTCCTACCATTGTAACCGACTCTGTAACCCTAACCTCTTCGGTGCCTATATAAACCGGAGGGTTTTAGTCCGTGGGGCGAACAACAATCATACCATAGGCTAGCTTCTAGGGTTTAGCCTCTCGATCTCGTGGTAGATCTACTCTTGTACTACCCATATCATCAATATTAATCAAGCAGGAGTAGGGTTTACCTCCATCGAGAGGGCCCAACCTGGGTAAAAACATCGTGTCCCTTGTCTCCTGTTACCATCCGCCTAGACGCACAGTTCGGGACCCCCTACCCGAGATCCGCCAGTTTTGACACCGACATTGGTTCTTTCATTGAGAGTTCCTCTGTGTCGTCATCTTTAGGCCCGATGGCTCCTCCGATCATCAACGAGGATGCGCTCCAGGGTGAGACTTTTCTCCCCAGACAGATCTTCGTATTCGTCGGCTTTGCACTGCGGGCCAATTCGCTTGGCCATCTGGAGCAGATTGAAAGCTACGCCCCTGGCCACCATGTCAGATTTGGAAGTCTGAACTACAGGCCGACGTCTGCGGAGACTTGATCTTCGACGGATTCGAGCCACAGCCAAGCGCGCCGCACTGCCACGAGGGGCATGATCTAGCTCTGCCGCGGACAAAGGTCCTCGAGGCCGCACGATGTCCGCTCCGACCTTTAGCTCGAGCCGATCAGGCCGATCGAGGACGGGTGGCTGGACACCGCCTCGGGGGCTGCGATCTCTACGGCGATTGAGCCATACACCTACCCCGTCCTTTGCGAAGCTCGTGACTCCAAGGTGCCGGACTCGTCTCCGGACTCCGAGCCTTCCGCGCCCCTGCCAATCGAATCCGATTGGGCGCCGATCATGGAATTCACTGCCGCGGACATCTTTCAACATTCGCCCTTTGGCGACATCCTGAACTCACTAAAGTCTCTCTCTTTATCAGGAGAGCCCTGGCCAGATTATAGTCCGGAAGGTTGGGATGCGGACGACGAAGAAATTCAAAGCCCACCCACCACCCAATTCGTAGCCACTGTCGATGATTTAAACGACATGCTAGACTTCGACTCCGAAGACATCGACGGTATGGACGACGATGCAGGAGACGATCAAGAACCAGCACCCACAGGGCACTGGAAGGCCACCTCATCATACAACATATACATGGTGCACATCCCAAAAGATGGGAATGGCGATGGAACAGCGGAGGATGACCCCTCCAAGAAACAGCCTAAGCGCCGGCGTCAGCGGCGCCACTCTAAATCCCGCCACAGCAAAAACGGTGATTCCGGCACGGGAGACAATAACACCCCGGACAGTGCCGAAGACAACCCCCTCCAGCAGGATTCAGCGCAGGAGGATGGAGAAGCCAGCCCTCATGAGAGAGCGGCAGAAAGAGAGGTAGAGGACGATAATTACATGCCTCCCTCCGAAGATGAGGCAAGCCTCGACGACGACGAATTCGTCGTGCCCGAGGATCCCGTCGAACAAGAGCATTTCAAACGCAGGCTCATGGCCACGGCAAGTAGCCTCAAGAAAAAGCAACAACTTCTTAGAGCTGACCAAGACTTGGGAGCTCACAAATGGACTGAAGTCCTTGCGGCCGAAGAGTATGAACTCGAGCGCCCCTCCAAGAGCTACCCAAAATGTAGGCTGCTACCCCGGTTAGAGGAGGAAGCACCCAAACTTACATCACCAGCGCATGATATGGCTGACCGACCACCTCGTGGCCGCGACAGAGAGGCCTCTCGGCCCTCAACTCAAGCCGCACCCCGGCGCCGCTCAAAAAATACCAAGGCGCGGGGAAATGCGCCAAACCTGCGAGACATATTGGAGGACAAGGCAAGGCAAACAAGATCGATCTACGGATCGCGTGGGCGCCCCACGACACGTGACAATAACCGTCACACCAGATATGGCAACTCCGGCCGGGCCGAACACAGTAGACAAGGCTCATTTGAGCTACGTCGTGATATAGCCCAATACAGAGGCGTCGCACACCCACTATGCTTCACAGATGACGTGATGGATCATCAAATCCCTGAGGGTTTCAAACTCGTAAACATTGAATCATATGATGGCACAACAGATCCTGCGGTTTGGATCGAGGACTATCTCCTTCACATCCACATGGCCCGCTGTGATGATCTACACGCCATCAAATACCTCCCACTCAAGCTTAAAGGACCAGCCCGGCATTGGCTTAACAGCTTGCCAGCAGAGTCAATTGGTTGTTGGGAAGACCTAGAAGCCGCATTCCTCGACAATTTCCAGGGCACATATGTGCGACCACCAGACACCGATGACCTAAGACACATAATTCAGCAGCCAGAGGAATCGGCCACACAATTCTGGACACGGTTCCTAACCAACAAAAATCAAATTGTCGATTGTCCGGATGCAGAGGCCCTTGTAGCCTTCAAACACAGCATCCGCGACGAGTGGCTTGCCCGGCACCTAGGACAGGAAAAGCCGAAATCCATGGCAGCCCTCACAACACTCATGACCCGCTTTTGCGCGGGAGAGGACAGCTGGCTAGCTCGCAGTAACAACGTGACCAAGAGCCCTAGTAATTCGGATACCAAGGACATCAATAGCAGGTCGCGTCGCAACAAGCACAAGCGCCGCATTAACGGTGATAATGCTGAGGATACGGCAGTCAATGCCAGATTCAGAGGCTCTAAACCCGGTCAGCAGAAAAAGCCATTTAAAAGAAGTACTCCGGGCCCGTCCAATTTGTACCGAATACTCGATCGCTCATGCCAGATACACGGCACCCCCGAAAAACCAGCCAATCACACCAACAGGGATTGTTGGGTGTTCAAGCAGGCAGGCAAGTTAAATGCCGAAAACAATGACAAGGGGCTGCATAGCGATGACGAGGAGGAGCCCCGGCCGCCGAACAATAGAGGACAGAAGGGCTTCCCCCCACAAGTGCGGACGGTGAACATGATATACGCAACCCACATACCCAAAAGGGAGCGGAAGTGCACTAAGGGGCGATATCTGCGATGGAGCCAGCCGCCCCAAAGTTCAACCCGTGGTCTTCTTGCCCGATCACTTTTGATCAAGGACCACCCCACTAGCATCCGCCATGGCGGATTCGCCGCATTGGTTCTAGACCCAATCATTGACAGATTTCATCTCACTAGAGTCTTAATGGACGGCGGCAGCAGCCTCGAACCTGCTTTATCGGGACACAAGGCGCAAAATGGGCATAGACCCATCAAGGATTAAACCCACGAAGACGACCTTTAAAGGCGTCATACCAGGTGTAGAGGCCAACTGTACAGGCTCGCCACACTTGAAGTGGTCTTCGGATCCCGGATAACTTCCGGGCGAGGAGTTAATCTTCGACATAGTCCCGCTCATGCAGCGGCTATCACGCCTTCGCTCGGACGAACCGCATTTGCAAAGTTCAATGCGGTACCGCACTACGCATATCTCAAGCTCAAGATGCCAGGTCCTCGAGGAGTCATTATGGTCAATGGAAACACCGAACGCTCTCTCCGGACGGAGGAGCATACGGCGGCCCTCGCGGCGGAAGTACAAAGCAACCTCTTAAGGCAATTCTCGAGTCCGACTGTTAAACGCCCGACACCGCTGCGCGCCGGAGTAACCTACAGCAAGACCGCTCGGCACGCCCGAGCACGCATAGCAATGCGCCCAAACCCCAGCCCTCGCGAAATTGCGAACCAGTACTACGCTGTACATAATTACGCTCTGGAAATACCATGGGCATAGGGGGAGGGGCACGACCACGGCATGCCCAGAATGCGGCTCAACCGCAACAGGGGATCCCGATTGTGTCATTCTTTTCTTCCTTCTTTTTTACTTTCAGGACTCCGTTCTCACGAAGCCCTGTCTGGAAGTAGAATCGCCGAACACACGATGCAACATGTGGCGACCGGTTTTCCGGTTAATATATTCCAGAAAATGGCCGTCGTGCTCACCAAGATTACTGTTAGCTGATGAGGCACCAACTTGATACATAAATTCCAAGCAATATACAGAAGATATGTGGTACAAGACCATTCTGGTCTGGGAGTACAACAAATGGTTTCTAGTGGTTGATGGCGGAAGCGGTTTGTGGATCATCAGTGTCTATGGGACTCCATTTCCCACGGGAACAGCTGACCATGATAACTCCTATCTTCGCGAGGCTGCGGTCTCTGTTGCTTAGGTTCCGGGGCGGTCATCGCAATGCTCCTCTCCATGCAAGATATCTGGCCAAGACAATAGCCAGGGACAAGCCAGTGAGTACTTTGAATGTACTCGCAAACATTATGAACACGGGTATAATATAAATGATAAGCATGCACGGAAATATTCTATGATCACATTGTCAGTCATAAAATAAAATCTCTGATGCATACAAACAGGTTATTTATATGTAGCAAAAATATGAAATGACAGAGGAGGAAATAAAATGCACCATTCGGATGTCCAAAGTGACGTCTCGGAATGATGGTAAATAACAAACATGCCTCAGTCGGGCGTCTGAGCGACGACACATAAAGGGCTTATAAGGGAAATAAATAACAAGTAATGCCACAGTCGGGCGTCTGAGCGACACCACATAAAGGGCTTATAAGGGAAATAGATAACAAGTAATGCCACAGTGGGCGTCTGGGCGACACCACATAAAGGGCTTATATGGGAAATAAATAACAAGTAATGCCACAGTCGGGCGTCTGAGCGACACCACATAAAGGGCTTATATGGGAAATAAATAACAAGGTAATGCCACAGTCGGGCGTCTGAGCGACACCACATAAAGGGCTTATAAGGGAAATAGATAACAAGTAATGCCACAGTCGGGCGTCTGGGCGACACCACATAAAGGGCTTATATGGGAAATAAATAACAAGGTAATGCCATAGTCGGGCATCTGAGCGACACCACATAAAGGGCTTATGAAGTAAAAACATTCATAGTGAATATCCAGGAGGTAGAACCGTCCCAGGGATACTCAATAAATCAAGTAACGGCAATAGTTGGTCCATGATAAAAATAATCATAATCATCATAATCAACACAAGTCACAAATCATGATCCATGTTCTGGTTTAGCAGTTTCTCCTCCGAAGACCGACACTAAGACCGACACTTGACCTGACCTGCATCGTAGTCCTTAACCATGGACACGGCTATTCAATAGGTTTAATATCTCTGCAGAGGGTGTACTCTTTACCCACGAGTAACGGATTTCTTTAGTCCATCGGGACTAATTCCGCTCACGGTCTTTTAGTCAAAAACACGCTGACTTGCACACACCAGCAACTCACCGTGTCCGGAATCACCCACGACACCGCTGCTTAAACTCTAAGGGGAGGCTACAACCTCGATGTAGCATGGGATCACAAAATTTATACAGCACAAGAACTAGGGGAGCTACCCCTTCGCTACAACCGAAACACCCATGCCCCAGGGTCAGATGGCATGCCTACCGGATGCCTCTGGTATCTTCCATCATGGCCTATCTGTACGGTGTGTGCTAGGAAAGGGGTTGACAACTTACTGAATCGTACCCCACGTATGGCAGGGACAAGTGGTAGTACGAAACAAGTATGGGGGTTACTGGAACAAGACTCGATCTATGGTCGACTCAGGAGGTTTAAGCATTCCCTGCATGATTAGCATAACAAATATATTTCAATCCACAGCATCACCGCTCATTATACCTTACCATGCCATACCGGACATAACCGTCCTGACGGGGACCGGCGACAAGCTCACGCCTACCCAAGGCAGAGGCCTTCCCGGATTCCTTTCCGGCATGCATGTAAGGCACATGAGGATGATTACCATCACAAGTATAATCATTTCCAGCAGCAAGGAAAAATCACTAACATGCAATCATGCAAAAGATCACATCACCACATAAAATAACGAGCTTTTCCGATGCAAGGTGGTGTTATAACCGCGTCAACTAACACACCAAAAATATTATGCCATGGTTCAGGATGCTTGCCTTCAAGGTGTGGAGAGGTGGAGTGCTCTCCAAAACTTTTGAAAGTTATAATCTCCCCTCCAAATTCCTATTTTCAAAAATATTCAAATAACAAATACTTTAAAAATAGTACAAAAAAAGTTGCTTGGAAAATTTTCAAATAAATATGAAAATAAACTAGACAATATTTGGGAAGCAACAGAAAAAGAATCAAGTCATTTGGAGTTATATTTAAAAAGTTAAGCTCAGTCAAAGTTTTGTTTAAAAAAGACAGAAAAAGGAAAACGGTTCGCCTGGACTACGTCTTCTGAGATTAGTCGCGTACTTACCGGAAATACGCTTCCACCAGAGAAAAACGTATCGGTCGGGTTACGCCACCAGTGGCTTGGGTTGGCTCACCGACAGGTGGTCCCCACCTGTCGGATTCATCTTCCCCCGTGCGCGCCTCGGCGAGCAGACAGGGCCGTTTCCAACGGCGATCCTCGGTGACACAAGCCACCATTCGAAGCGCTCGTGATATGGGGGTGATCGGGAGGAGGTACCGCATCAATCTGCGGTGGTTAGGGGCGTGGTGAAGTTTAGGGGTGAGAGCTCCTTCCTCCATGGCAGAGGGGAAGCTTCGGGAGGGAATGGGGCTTGGCATACCGTGGCTCACGGGTGAAAATGGGAGTGGGAAAGGGTTAGCGGGGTCGACATGGAGCTAATGGAGGAGAGCATGGAGGGGAAGCAGCTCTGGTTGCTCGGAATCGACCGGAGGGCGGCGGCGACCCAAACTGCCAGAGACGGAGAGATCGATGGCCTCTGGAGGAATGGGAGCTAGAGGGGCCTTTCAATGGCATCGAGGAGGGTTCCTGTCCAGCGCGAAGAGTTCGGAGTGGGTTCATATAGGCACGGAGAGGCGGTTCGGCGACGACCGTGGATGAGGGCGGTGGCTCACCGCCACTGTGGTTTGCAGGACAACGTGGCGATGCTAGTGGGGCACGGCGTGGCTGAAGGAGCTGGGGGATGAGAACGGCCTGTTCACGAGGGCAGCTGGCGAGCGGAGGAGGCTTGGGCGGCGCCGTCCATGGATGCGGCCGCAAGCGTGCCGCCAAGAAGCTTGCTGCGGCGCCGCTGTAGGGAGCCAGGGGCGGTTGGGTGGGGCGCGACACGGCTATACCAGCGGATCAGATCGAGCTCGAGGGGAGGGGTCAACCTGGGACGCGGCAGCTCGGGCGTACGCACGTGCAAAACGTGCGCTCTGGCCGCGCCTAGAGCGTGCACGCCAACCATTCGGCAAAATGCCAGGGCATGCTAGGAGGCCTTGGTGGGGTTGGGGATTTACAGGTCTTGGTTAGAATTAGTTAGAAGCTTAGTGGACAAGGTCGCTGGGTCAGAGGATCAGTTCCACAATGCAAACCAAAACTCATGCCAAAACTGTTCATGCTCTCAAGGTGTTTGACAAAATGCCACGGGCACCTAGGCATTTCTTGGAGTGGCCAATTCTTCCAGATTGGGGTCTGTTTAGATGCACAAGAGGGTGGTGAGGTTATTTTGTCCAAAGCACAAACTTGCTAGTGCAAGTTTTGAAAAAATTCAATTCTGGACAGGAGGTAAATGGCATCATTACATAGACCAAAAATGATCCAATGGGTGCATACTCCTGGACTTAGGGGTTTATCAGGGAGGACTACAAGTAGGAAAAGGAATCATGGATAGAGGAGCAACTAAAATGGTGGTTGTTGTACAAATCCTCAAGTTGGACCAGAATGGAAAAGAGGTTGATCCACTCAAATTTTTCAAAGAACAAAGTTGGGTTATTGCATAAAGTTGAATATTATGCTCCTACTGACATCCCACAATTTTGGTGGAAGCTTTAAAGAAATATTTAAATGGGCTGTAGTGCAAATCTGCCCACTGGACCAGATTTGAAAAAATGATGTAGAGCTCAAAATATTCAATGAATGAAATATATTTTTGCATAAATGTGGTTTGGTGACATCACATGATATCTCCAAATTTTGGTGGAATTTTTGAATGATTTTATCAAATGGTTGCAGTTCAAAAAGGACCATAAAACCATGGGAAACCATTTTTTCAAGAAAATAAAGATTATGGAGATTATTATATAATTAATTCCTTTGATGAAAAGAAAATATTTTATTTGAGAGGGTAAACAAGTCCAATAACATATTTGAAAAGTTTTCACTAGGGGTGAAAACTCCACAACTTAGGGAAAAGAGAGGCTCTGAAATCAAGATTAAATCCAGAAAATAAAAAATTAAATTTCCTGGCAAAATTTTACTTGAACAAACAAGGTTAAAAAAAATTTGGGGTGTTACACAACAGCCAAGGAAGCAGCAAGCTACGTCGAGTGTCCAGGTGGTCTCTATTTCGAGCAGTATACCTGTTTTACACACCATCCCGCAGCTTACCCCTGGAGGGGGACATGTCAAAAAGTCCCGTCCCTTGCTTATCGCACTATTTGTATCGTTCTGCTCTCACTGCAGCCCTTTTGAATAAACAATACATAGCTTCTGCCTATTATTGAATTCCATTTTTCTATATATATATATATATATATATATATATATATATGTTCATTTATGGCATTGTGCAACCGTACACTTTGGTACGGGCAATACACTGAGGGCTTAAGTACCCCACAACATGGTGTGATAAGTCCAACACTTTCACAAGTGCGGCACCCGAACTTATAGCATTATATGCATCGGCTCGAATCATGTCTTGGGTCAATAGTTGGGTTTGCCTGCTCCCATGTTTTGGTACCTTATGTTCCGTTATATCGGCTAAGGTAGCGCTGGGAGAACCACTGCGATTGTGCCCCGGTTGAGCTGGGTTAAGCACCTCAGTGGAGAAAGCTAAAACTGACCATCATGATAGGGCGAGAGCCGGTCGCTGTTCGAGAGGTTTTCGAGTCCCTAAAGACTTATGCCGCTTAGAGCGAGGAGTCGGCATTGTCCGGCCTAGGCGTGGATAGCGCCCCGAACTCGGTCTTCCGAATACCAGGGGCTTCACCGAAATTTAAAATTATAGAATTCTATGGCTAAGTGAGAGTGTTCAAGCATTATAGTCCGGTTGCCTTGTTCGTTGCGTTGAGCGCCTCCCTCGAAGGACCCAAGAATGGGAACAAGAGCGCTCAAGTTTATCCCAACACCCCAAAGACTGTGGCATGGGGGCTGAAGCCGATGACTCGCCATCTCTCAAATTTAATACACGGCCGTACAGAAGGTAATATTTCAAATTCAAAAGTGTTGCTTAGCGCATATGAACAAGTTTTCAGCGTACAGGATAACAAATGCGAGTCTACTCAAAAATTACATCTTTGGAGCATTCATCCGCTATAAGGCGGGCACCCTTCAGGACGCCCTCATAATACATTTCATGCTTGCGATGCTCCTTGCACGTTGGTGGTCCATCCATCACAAGCTTCTCAGCGTCCATCTTGCCCCAGTGCACCTTAGCACGGGCAAGGGCCCTACGGGCACCTTCGATGCAGAGGAAGCGCTTGATGACTTCAACCCATGGACAGGCATCCACCAGCCGCCTCACCAGCCCAAAGTAGGTCCCAGGCATGGCTTCCTTAGGCCATAGCCGAACTATGAGGCCTTTCATGGCCTGTTCCGCCACCTTATGGAGCTCGACCAGCTGCTTCAACTGGTCGCTATAAGCACCGGTGTCCGCCCTCAAAGATATCGAGACCAGAACACCTTCTCCGTCGAGCTTCCCTCTTCGGCTTGGTAGAATGCGGCAGCATCAGACATACTGTAGGGCAGATCTGCGAATGCTCATGGAGAGCTCCGGATTTGGTTAAGTAGCAGATAATTCACTTCCACATGCTTGCTTTGCATATAGAATGCCTTACCCGCCGCTATCTTCTTCATCGACTCAATTTCCTGGAGGGCTTTTTGGGCTTCGGCCTTAGCGGCTTTGGCGCTCTCAAGGGCCGAGGCGAGCTCGACTCTCGAGTCTTTGAGTCACGCCCAAACTCGTGTTTTTCCACGAGAGCACTCGAGCTCTTGCCGCACCTCCGCCACCCGCCTCCTGCTTCTCTTGCTCGGTGCGCTCCATGCCGCATTGCTTCGCCTTGACACCGCTTCCTTCAGGGTCGCCACCTCGTTCGTGGCCCCTGCAGTATTCACGTTATTCCTGTCATCTTTTGCAACCACATCTTTTAAATACTCCTATAAGGTATTACTTACCTTCCTTGTCCTCGAGCTGCTTCTTGGCAAGTCCGAGCTCGTTCTCGGACCGCTCGAGGCTCTGCTTTAATGCATCAACCTCCGCAGTCAGTGCGGCAGAGGTCAGCAGCGCAGCCTGCATTCCCATATTGACATACTTATGTTAGACTCCTGCGTATATCTTTTTAGATCCTCAGTTCGGCTATTTATTTTCCGAACACCAAACTGAGCATCAGGGGCTACTGTCTATGCGGTAATATTTTTACATATCTTAAATACATACCTCAAAGCTTGTTAGAAGGATGGCACGAGCTTGACCAGCCCGCTGTTGGCGGATCGAACCTTCAGATCACCACACTCATAACAAAGCGGTTCTCCTCGTTGATGGAAGCGCTGTTAAGCGCCTCCATCAAATCATCCGGTGCCTCCGGTTGGACGGAGGTCACCGGCGTCGCAGTCTTGCCCTTCTTACGAAGGGGTCGCCTGTCGGACTCCGGAACCACTGAAGGTTCGATGACGAGTCCAACTGAGGTCGGACTTGAAGCCCTTCGGGTTTTATCCCTTTGCGCCGGTCCGGAGGTCGCCTTCTTGGCGCCTCCATGGCCACCTCCTCTGGCTGGGCCCTTTTGGGACTCCACCCGGCGTCATCCGCGGCGGGAGGAGACGAGGCGGTCGGAAGTGAGGTGCTATTCACATCCGACGAATCCAGGGAGCCGCTCGACGAATCGTCGAGCCCGTCCTGGGGTGGGCTGCATGGTTATACTCGGCATTAGAAGATGATGTGCGACAAATGGAACACCATGAGTTATTCTGGTGTCCGGACACTTACGATTTCGCCTGGGGCTTGGTCCTTGGTGGCCATTCCTCTCCGCCGTCGTCGGCATTGGTGGTGTAGTCCAAAGAGAGGGTCCTTCCCTTCTTAGACCCTCTGGCCTCCCCAGTTGGGGCGGCCTTCCTTTTCTTCTCTCCCCCCGCTGGGGGAGAGGCCTCTTTTTCCTCCTCCTCGTCTTCGCGGTAGGAGTCCGCCTCGGAGTCATCGGACGGTGAGTCCGACAACACCTGGCGCCGGGAACTCCTCCGAGTTCTAGTGGCCTTCTTCTTGGCCTTCTTTTCCGGCACCACGTGAGGCGCCGGAACCAGCAGCCCCGTCAATCGGGCGTCCGCTGGGTCTTCTGGCAAGGGAGCCGGACAGTCAACCTGTCCGGACGTCTTCAGCCAGTCCTGTCAAAGGTGAGGGAGTTTTAGATCCCGCATAGAGTCAAACTATGAAAAAAGAGTCCCGTAAAGGGTAAAAGAGCTTACCTCGCTGGCTTGATGTCTGCGAGCTGAATCCGCGATCTTGATGGCGGATCACGGAGCCTCGGCGCCCTTGAACAGCACCTTCCAGGCATCTTCGTGCGTAGTGTCGAAGAGCCGGCTCAAGGTTCGGTGCTGTACCGGATCAAACTCCCACAAGTTGAAGGCCCGTTGCTGGCATGTGAGGATCCAGCGGATGAGCATAACCTGGACTACGTTGACAAGCTTGAGCTTCTTATCCACCAGGTTTCGCACGCAGGTTTGGAGTCTGGTCAGCTCTTCCGAATTACCCCACGTCAGGCCCGTCTCTTTCCATGAGGTGAGCCGTGTAGGGAAGCCAGATCGGAATTCGGGGGCCGCCGCCCATTTAGAGTCGCGCGGCTCGGTGATGTAGAACCACCCCGATTGCCACCCCTTTATGGTCTCCACGAAGGAGCCCTCGAGCCATAGGACATTGGCCATCTTGCCCACCATGGCACCTCCGCACTCCGCTTGGCGGCCGCCCACTACCTTCGGCTTGACATTGAAGGTCTTCAGCCACAAGCCAAAGTGGGGCTGGATGCAGAGGAAGGCCTCGCACATGACGATGAACGCCGAGATGTTGCGGATGAAATTCGGGGCCAGATCGTGGAAATCTAGGCCGTAGTAGAACATGAGCCCCCGGACAAATGGGTGAAGTGGAAACCCTAGTCCGCGGAGGAAGTGGGGGAGGAACACCACCCTCTCATGGGGCCTGGGGGTGGGGATGAGCTTCCCCTTGTCGGGGAACCGATGCGCGATGTCGCGGGACAAGTATCCGACCTTCCGCAGCTTTTTGATGTGCCCCTCCGTGACGGAGGAGGCCATCCACTTGCCTCCCGCTCCGGACATAGTTGGAGAAGGTTGAGGTGGGAAGTGCGGACTTGGGCGCTGGAGCTCGAGTACGCGGAAATGGATAAGCAAAGGAGGAAGAAGGCGTGTGAAAAAGTGGATCCTTATCCCCTTATATGGACGGGCAAAGCTATGTGTCCCCACCGGCCTGATAAAACCCGCTTATCTCCCAAGCTCCGTAATCAATGGCGCGGTTGGGTTACCCACGCCCGTATTGATGAGAATCCCGGAATAAGGGGACACGATCTCTGCTTTGACAAGACGTGCCAAGCAAACCGCCTCGCTAAACGCGCTGAGGTGGGACAATTAAAACGATTCGAATAAAGGCTTGGCCGTGGTGTGATGTCACGCCGCGGAATACGTCAGCAGATTGAACTTGTGTAAATGTTATTCTCTCTACAGTGGTATGTGGAACTTATTTTGCAGAGCCGGACACTATTCTTGTGTTCAAAATCTTCTATGAAGTATTTGGAGGAGGAACCCGCCTTGCAATGCCGAAGACAATATGCGCCCGGACTCGTCGTCATTGAAGCCTGGTTCAGGGGCTATTGAGGAGTCCTGGATTAGGGGTGTCCGGATAGCGGACTATAGCCTTTGGCGGACTCACGGACTTTGAAGATACAAGATTGAAGACTTCGTCCGTGTCCGGATGGGACTTTCCTTGGCATGGAAGGCAAGCTTGGCGATACGGATATGTAGATCTCCTACCATTGTAACCGACTCAGTAACCCTAACCCTCTTCGGTGCCTATATAAACCGGAGGGTTTTAGTCCGAGGGGCTAACAACAATCATACCATAGGCTAGCTTCTAGGGTTTAGCCTCTCCGATCTCGTGGTAGATCTACTCTTGTACTACCCATATCACCAATATTAATCAAGCAGGAGTAGGGTTTTACCTCCATCGAGAGGGCCCGAACCTGGGTAAAAACATCGTGTCCCTTGTCTCCTGTTACCATCCGCCTAGACGCACAGTTCGGGACCCCCTACCCGAGATCCGCCGGTTTTGACACCGACAGTGACTATTGGGTACACCTTCTATCACAGATCCGAAGGCAAGTTATTAGTTGCTATGATGGATCCTTTCTAGAGAAGAAGTTTCTATCGAATGAAGTGAGTGGGAGGAAAGTAGAACTTGATGAGGTAATTGTACCTTCTCCCTTATTGGAAAGTAGTTCATCACAGAAATCAGTTCCAGTGATTCCTACACCAATTAGTGAGGAAGTTAATGATGATGATCATGAAACTTCAGATCAAGTTGCTAGCAAACCTCGTAGGTCTTCCAGAGTAAGATCCGCACCAGAGTGGTACGGTAATCATGTTCTGGAAGTCATGTTACTAGACCATGATGAACCTACGAACTATGAGGAAGCGATGATGAGCCCAGATTCCGCGAAATGGCTTGAGGCCATAAAATCTGAGATATGATCCATGTATGAGAACAAAGTATGGACTTTGATTGACTTGCTCGATGATCAGCAAGCCATGTTAAATAAATGGATCTTCAAGAGGAAGACGGACACTGATAGTAGTGTTACTATCTACTAAGCTCAACTTGTTGCGAAAGGTTTTCGACAAGTTCAAGGTGTTGAATACTGTCGGTGTCAAAACTGGCGGATCTCGGGTAGGGGGTCCCGAACTGTGCGTCTAGGCGGATGGTAACAGGAGACAAGGGACATGATGTTTTACCCAGGTTCAGGCCCTCTTGATGGAGGTAAAACCCTACGTCCTGCTTGATTAATATTGATGATGTGTGTTACAAGAGTGGATCTACCACGAGATCAAAGAGGCTAAACCCTAGAAGCTAGCCTATGGTATGATTGTAGTTCGTCCTATGGACTAAAGCCATCCGATTTATATAGACACCGGAGAGGGCTAGGGTTACACAGAGTCGGTTACAAGGGTAGGAGATCTACATATCCGTATCGCCAAGCTTGCCTTCCACGCCAAGGAAAGTCCCATCCGGACACGGGACGAAGTCTTCAATCTTGTATCTTCATAGTCTTGGAGTCCGCCGATGATGATAGTTCGCTATCCGGACACCCCTAGTCGGAACTCCCTCAAGAGCTCCCTAACCGGGCTTCAGCGACGACGAGTCCGCGCGCAGATATTGTCTTCGGTGTTGCAAGGCGGTTCTCCTTCAAACTGCATGTTCCCGTCGAATAGTGTCCGCTTCCTTATAAATGTTGCGCTCCTTGGCTTCTACGCCCAATAATGGCCTTCTTCCACGTGTCGCATTTAATGTGAAAGGCTGGGGTATTTTACATTTTACCCCTAGCCATGTAACGAGCCGCCTATAAGAGAGGCGAGGATCTAGATCTAGCTCACACCATCCTCCATCCGCAAGTTCTCATCAAGCGCCTCGACAAAAATCCATTCCATCATGGATAGCCGACGCAGCTCCTCCTCTCGCTCCCAGCCCTAAGCCAGAGATTGGGGAGATGCTCGCCCACACAGCGAGCTAGTGGCACTCCAAACCGAGGGATATATTCCCCCAGCTTTCATGGTTCCGGTTCGAGCCGAACTAGCCACCTACAAGGGTGGAAAGCAGGCGGAGAGCATCCCCAACCCTTCCAAAGGGGAGCGGGTATGCTTTGTCCCCTATCTAATAAGGGGACTCGGATTTCCCATACTTCCGTTTCTCCGGGGGCTCCTAGAGTTCTACGGACTCCAACTTCACCACCTCACGCCCGCCTCCATATTGCACATCGCGGGCTTCGTACCTTTTTGCGAGCTGTTCTTGGGCATCGAGCCCCATTTTGCGCTATGGAAGAGATTGTTTTGTCTCGCACTCGCTCTCATGAGGGGTCGATATATCAAGTGGGCGGAGCCGAATATGGCGATCACCGGACCGGATATCTATCCGCACTTCGAAGAAGGCGTCCAAGACCGGCCTTCGAATGGTTCTACATGGAGGACGCCCCTCTGCGGATCCAGTTCGGATCGGCCTCCGGAGTTCAACAATGCTCCCTTGAAGAAACGCTGAGTTGGCGCCCGCAGAGCCCTCAACGGAAGATGATAGGGCGCCCATTATCCGATGGGCCGGATTAGGTTCTCGCCCACTCCGGATTGACCGTGATTGGAGTCATGGCCACGTGCATTATGCGAGGGTGCAGCCACTCCAATATAGGGGCCACCCTATGTGGGATTTCAACGGGAAGATGACGCCACCCGTCATGGCCGCAAAGGGCCAGGCTCGGCAGCCGATCCGCAAAGATCCTGTCCGCTTGTACAAGGGAGAGGAGGAGGACTTCCTCCGCAAGAATCCGCTGAATGGATTTTCTATGAATAACCCTCGGAGCTGGGTAAGCGGATGTTCATCTACCCGATCCATACTTTTTAAAGTCGAGTATCTTACTCTGTGATTTCGACGCAGGAGCTGCGCCGGGAGGTGGAGGGCATATGAAGCCTAACTCCACAGCCCGAGGATCCGGAACGATCCCTTGATCCGACCTCCGAAGAGGATCCGGACATAAAGGTGGAGCTGATTGACGGGTGTTCCACCAACGTAGCATAGACAATGCCCTAGTCGCCATTACGGCTGACTACCCCGGTTTGTTTTCGGCCTCCCAGGTGACTACGACCGAGGTCTTGACACCATCATTTGATCCGCGCTCAATTCTGACCATCACATACTGATGGTGCATCGCAGGAGGTGCCTTTAAGGCGGAAGCGAACCAGCGGCCGACCAACAAGGGTCAGTCCGGCCCAGCAGGCGGAAGAGGAGCGCGGCGCGAACCGAAACGTCGCTGCAACGGTACGGAGCACCGCATTTTTAAGGGAAGGATCCCCAGGAGGTATATTAATGCTCAAAACTTTTCCAGAAAGAGTGCTCGCTAGACACTGTCCGGAGAGGTTGCCAATCAAGCCTCCGCCAGCCATGCTCCAACGCATGGTCCGGGAGGGGAGGCGAATACAAGGCATGAGCCGGACGCTCCTCCGACGGAGGATGCCGACAGGCTGTCCGCCACCCGGTCCGAGGTGGAGAGCGCCATG
The DNA here is from genome assembly GCA_021605205.1 of Aegilops longissima. Taxonomy (NCBI): domain Eukaryota; kingdom Viridiplantae; phylum Streptophyta; class Magnoliopsida; order Poales; family Poaceae; genus Aegilops; species Aegilops longissima. The sequence goes on from CM038682.1 coordinate 174,280,057, forward strand.
AATCACAAAGGCGCCGACAGTTCTTCGTGGCGTGTTTCTCCCGGAGGCGTTAAATGCCTTTGATGCAGGAACGCGCACCTCCGTGCCGCCAAGATGGGTTAACCAGAGCCACGGAGCAAAGATGTGAAAGACATACGGGTAAGTAATTTTAATAGTTATATATGCCAAGAGTCCCCCGACTTAAAATAGTTGAAATAACTGATTTAAGGATCAATTATGATGCAGGATCTTACGGAGAAGAATACCCATCTATCCTGTGAGCTTCAAGAGTGCAAGGCCCAACTTGAGGTCAAGATCAAGCCGCCACAGGGGGAGCCATAGAGACCCCCACTGGTAAGACGTACTTTGAAAAGATAATATTTTAACAAAGTGCAACGTGAATCTGACAATAATATTGCAGAGGGCGCCAGACTAGATCCGGACAAGCAACAGCTACTGCGTCAGCTAAAGGCCGGCGAGAGGGTGCTTATGAAGGTGCAGCAGGAGAGAAACAAGCTCCAAGATGCCCACACCCAGCACGGAGAAGAGCTGAAAGGTGTTCGGGCCCAGCTGTCTGGCTCCGTGAAGGAGAATCAGCGGCTTCGTCGCGGCATATATAGTAAGTGCTTGAACAAATTCCTTTGAAAAGAAGAATTCGGCGAGGAAGTCGATTGACAGAAATATGTCTTTAGGTGTGCTCACAGGTCGCTCTGCGGAGGAAATGCCTGAGTCAACGGGTGACCAACTTCCCGAGCTGGTGCAATTGCTCGAACGTGTTCGGCAGGCGATGAGTGGCGTCGTTCATGCTTTATGGCCATCCGTCTCCCTACCCGAGGGCCTTTGTGAGCTTGCTAAGAAGCTTCAGGGAGCACGACGACGCCTCCATTTGTGGAAGATATCGGCCTGCCGTCAGGGCGCCAGGGAGGCCTGGGCCATGGTGAAGACACATTACCCGGCTGACCCAAACCACATGGCCGAGGTCGGACTGCGGGGCTGATGGGAAGGAGATCCTGTGAGCTTGATGTACGACCAAGTAGAACTGGCATGAAATATTCCCAACAGAATCAGTAAATTAGATAGCCTGTTAGATGGGATTGAGGAGGAGTACAATCACCGGTTTGACGATGTAAATTGAAATGACATGTAAAATGCCTTCTAGCCGATTGTAGATCGTTTGTCTTTGCGGACCGTTTCGCTTCAACCTCGGGACCCAACAGTCCGGAGTGTGTCCGAATACCCTTACGGTTATAAAAGAACCGGGCATGCATGGAGACAAGGCGTCGGGGTCATAATTGCTTTATCAGACAAGTGCCCAACTAGTTATGTTATATTACATGGTTAGTAAGAAACATCTTCCAGGGAGAATAGTTCCGTTAAGGGTTCCTTTCCCTAGGAGGCATGCCCTAAAGTGCAATGCCGGACTGCGAAAATAGTAGAAAAAGCATCTGGGGGCAGATAAATAAGTAAGTAATAAATCATCTTTCAAGTCACCGACCGAATATTCTCTCAAGAACGCTAGCTTTCGGCTTCACCCAGTCAGAGGTACACATCCGGCTGACCCTGCAGTAGCAATCGCAGAGGTGCTCCCTTTACCTCCTAGCCGAACAATCAGGAACGTAGGGGTAAGCACAGGAGCCAGGCAACCCAGCTTGGCCAAAACTTAAGTGATATGGATGCATATAATGGTGAATAAAAGGTACATGCGGAAGTATGACACATGTATTGGGCATGAAGCCCGTATGAATAAGCTTCTGTTAAAGAAGCCCCCAGGTATAATGAGTGCCAGGAGCACATCAAGTGTATGCGAACAAAGCGCAAATCAGCCTATAAAAGGTATTGAAAAAAAGAGTGGGAAGAAGGAGGGGGACAAGAGACAGTAAAAATATAAAAAGGTGGACGGGGGAGTGAGACGAACTTGGAGTCCGGCGTTAGGCGTAGAATCTTCGGAGACGGGCTGCGTTCCATGGGTTCGGCTCGAGTCGGTTGTCAGATGCGTTACGTAGACGGTATGCTCCGCCGGTCAGGACTTGGTCGATGATGAAGGGACCTTACCACTTGGGCTTAAGTTTGTCCTTTTTCTTGTCCGGCAGGCGTAGAACAAGTTCGCCAACATTGTAACTTTTGGCCCGTGCTTCTGCTTTGATATCTTGAGCCTGCTGCCGATAAAATGCGGAACGAGCCTTTGCCACGTCCGCTCCTCCTCTAAGGCGTCCAAACTGTCCTGCCGATCCAACTCGGCTTCTCTCTTCGTACATGCGCACGAGGTGAGTCATGAATTATGTCGCAGGCGTAACTGCCTCTGCGCCGTATACCATAAAAATGGTGTGAATCCGATAGTTTGGTTTGGCGTGGTCCGCAGCCCCAGTCTGGTCGAGCTCCTCTAACCAAAGTCGTGTTAGATTCCTTGAGGACCGCACTAGTCGGGTTTGATGCCGCTCATGATTAGACCATTTGCTCGCTCGACTTGACCGTTATTTGGGGGTGATAGACTGAAGCGTAATCGAGCTTGATGCCCATGTTTTTGCACCAGAGTTTAACCTCGTCGGCCGTGAAGTTCGTGCCGTTATCAGTGATGATGTTGTGGGGGACGCCAAACGGTGTACTACCCCGGATATGAAGTCTATCACCGGTTCGGATTCTGCCGTTTTAACCGGCTTGGCCTCAATCCATTTGGTGAATTTGTCCACCATGACCAATAAGTATTTGTGCTTGTGGGTTCCCCCTTTAAGGGTCCAACCATGTCAAGCCCCTGACCATGACGGCCGGTAATGGGTATAGTTTTGAGGCGGTGGGTGGCATGTGGCTCGATTAGCAAAGAGCTGGCAACCGACGCATCGTTGGACTAAGTCCCGAGCATCTGCCGGGCTGTCGGCCAATAAAATCCTGTCGGAAGGCCTTGCCTACAAGGGCCCGAGCTGCAGCGTGGTGCCCGCGAGTCCGCGTGAATTTCAGCCAGAGATTTCGCCCTTCCTCTTGGAGATACACCTTTGAAGGACTCGGTTGTGCTTTTCTTATAAAGTTCTCCTCATGGACTTTGTAGGCTTTAGATCGCCGAACTATGCAGCGGGCCTCATTTTGGTCTTCGGAAGTTCTGCCGCATTAAGTAGGCTGGGAATGGTTCATCCCACGGGCAATTACTGCCATTATTTCGTGAGTGAAGGTGTTATTTCATTGGTGAGCCGCCATTGTGTTAGAATGGTGCGAGTTAGGTGATGCAGTGGCTCGGATTATTATTTCGGACTCCTCTTCCCATAATCTGGATGGCTTAAAGAGCCGTTCGGGAAGATGTTTGGGGGGCGGCGTCTCGTTTAGCGCCGATGCGTGCTAACACGTCTGCTGCTGGTTATTATCCGGGCTACATGGTGGAATTCGAGTCCTTGAACCGAGCTGACATTTTAGGGCGGCGTCATGCGGTAAGCTGCCATTTTGGATCTTTGGCGTCAAAGTCTCCATTTGCTTGGGATATTGCGAGGTTTGAATCCCCGCGCACCTCTAGGCGTTGAATGCCCATGGAGATTGCCATCCGGAGGCCATGTAGAAGGGCCTCGTATTCGGCTGTGTTGTTGGAGTCCATGTACATTATTTGAAGTACATATTGGATTGTGTCTCCAGTTGGGGCGTCGGACAACGCCAAAGACCCAAGCCAGCCAACATTTTGGATCCGTCGAAATGCATGATCCGGTTAGATGTACGCCGTACTCTTTAGGGAGTTCGACTTGGTCCATTCGGCGACGAAGTCAGCCGTAACTGCGACTTTATAGCTCGCCATGGTTTGTAGGTTATGTCAAATGGTAAGAGCTCGATAGCCCATTTTGCAATCCTGCCCGTTCGTCGCGATTGTTTATAATATCATTGAGAGGTACTTGAGGCCACCGTTATTGAACACTCTTGAAAGTAGTGTCGCAGCTTCCGGGATGCCATGAACACCGCATCGCTATCTTTTGATAATGTGGGTACCGGATTTGCATGGAGTTAGAACGGTGGATCGTAGTACATCGGGTTTTGAAGAGGAATCTGTGCCCTTCGCTTTCTCGTTCAACGACGAATACCGCTACCGACAACTTGATGTGTTGTTGCGATATATAATAACATAGGTTCGCCCAGGTTGGCGCGGCGAACCGGATTTGTTGCCGGTATGGCCTTTATTTCTTCGAGTCCGGTGTGGCAGCATCCGTCCATTCAAAATGTTGGTGCGCCGGAGGAGGCGGTAGAGGGCTAGAGCCTTTTCTCCCAAACGGGAGATGAAGCGACTTAAGGCCGCTATGCATCCGGTTAGTTTTTGTATCTGCTTGAGGTCTTTTGGAATATCCAATTGTGACAGAGCTCGGATTTTGGCGGGTTTGCTTCAATTCCTCTACGGATCTGATGAAGCCCAAGAGCTTTCCGGCTGATACGCCAAGACGCATTTTCGGATTGAGCTTAATGTCATATGCTCGGAGGTTGTCGAATGTCACCCTCAAGTCTTCTACTAGAGTTCCGGCGTGTTTGGTCTTGACGACCACATCGTCTCGTATGCCTCTACTATTTTGCCTATCTGGGTAGCGGACATGTTTGAATTATGCGCTGATATGTTGCGCCGCATTTTTAGTCCGAAGGGCATTGTGTTGAAGCGAATGACCCATATGGAGTAATGAATGCCGTTATGCCTGATCTTTTCCGCCATCTTGATTTGATGGTATCCGGAGTATCGTCGAGGAAGCACAATGAATCGTGCCTGCGGTAGCATCGATGATTTAGTCGATCTGAGGAGGGGGAAAGGGTCCTTTGGACAGCCTTGTTAAGGTCTTTAAAATCGACGCAGAGGCGCCAGGATTTGTCCTTTTTTGGTACCATTACTAGATTGGCTAGCCAGTCCGGATGTTTTATATCTCTGATGAATCCGGCTTCTAAGAATTTGGCTAGCTCCTCTCCCATTGCATGTCTTTTGGGTTCGGAAAATCGCCAAAGAGCTTGTTCGACTGGCTTGAATCCTTTTAGGATATTAAGGCTGTGCTCTGCCAGCCTGCATGGGATTCCTGGCATGTCTGAAGGGTGCCAGGCAAAAATGTCCCAATTTTCCGGGAATTCTCGTAGTCTTGGCTTCGACATCGGGACTTAATTGTGCCCCAATGGAGGCCGTCTTTGTGGGGTCCGTTGGATGGACCTGAAATTTGACTATTTAAATCTCTTGGTTTAAAGAGGTGGACTTGGACCTCTTATCGAGTATCACATCGTCCCTATCCACCGTGGAGCGCAGCGTAGTTAGTTCCTCTGCTGCTAGGGCTTCGGTCAATGCCTCTAGGGCCAGTGCGGCTGTCTTATTTTCAGCGCAGAGTGATGTATCTGGATCACTAGCGAGAGCGATTATCCCATTGGGTCCGGGCATTTTGAGCTTCATGTACCCGTAGTGGGGTATAGCTTGGAAGATTGTGAATGCCTCTTGCCCTAACAAAGCGTGATATCCGCTGCCGAATGGGGCCACTTGGAACGTGACCTCCTCGGACCTGTAATTGTCCGATGAGCCAAACACTACATCTAGTGTGATTTTTCCTGTGCAGCGTACTTCTCGACTAGGGATTATCCCTCTGAAGGTTGTGCTGCTTCGCTCAATGCGGCTCCAGTCAATTTCCATTTTTTGAAGGGTTTCCTCATAGATGAGGTTTAATCCGCTGCCGCCATCCATGAGTACCTTAGTAAGACGGAAACCGTCCACTATCAAACTGAGGACCAATGCGGCTGGTGCTCTAGCTGTTCGGAATTTAGGTTCGTCGCTGGCGTTGAAGGTGATAGCCGTGTCGCTCCATGGATTTGTTGTTGCTACTTGGTAGACTTCGGCGAGGCTGCGGATTGTTCGTTTCCGCATGTTATTTGATGCGAAAGTCTCGAAGACTATTAACACCGTACTGGTGTTGCTGGGCTGGGATTCCGAAGCTAGAAGCTCTTCGCCACTTTTGGCCACCTGCCATAGTATCCAACATGCTCGAAGGCTATGAGTTGGAGTGGCGCCCTCTGTGCTATGAATTTTGCAGGGTCCGTTTAGCCAACCCTCGATGACGGTTCCGTACCCTTTGGGGGGTTTTGGTTTTTTGGTATTTAACCCAGGTGCTTGATAATGATGAACCCTTTTGTTTCGGACTAGGGATGTATTCGGGGCCGGATTATCCCAAAATTTACTTTCGATTTTCCGGGGCGCTCTCCATCGCACAATACTTTTGTACTATAGTCACCAAGTCAGCAAAGTGTGTAATCTCGCGACGACTTATGGCGTTTAGGATTCCCTTGTCCGTGCAATTATTGCAGAAGATTGGGATTCGTCCTCCTCTCGGCATCTTTTATCCTGTTCATAACCGGAGGAATCGCCCAAGAATGATGTCTTGTTTGGCGGGCTCTTGCGAATTCGAGAGAGATCGCTAATGTTTGGGTGGGCGGGTGGTACTAAATCCGAAACCCGTCAATTTAGGACTCGGGGCCGAAGTTTCGAACTTCGGAAGTTTGGATTTTGAGTGCTATCAATGAGTCCGACCCGCCGCTGACTTTAGGTTCGGGGCTTGATCGACATCCGTTCCTCGCGGGAATCCGGCATGGAGGGATCGGGAATCGGACGTAGCTAGTCCTTAAGATAGAAGCGAATTGCCTCATTGCTCCTCTATCACAGCAATATGATGGGTAGCACGGGAGAGTTGATCTCTCTCGGATCGGTTTTAGGCCCGATCCGGTCGTAGTCTGTGGCGACTCGAGTATGGCGATTCGATCCAAGAGCTCGTTTACGGAGGAGAGCTCGATCGGATCTAATTGTTCGGCAAGTTCCGAATTGACATGAAGATTGGTTTCGATGACTCGAGAGGTCATTGTCGGCGCGGTGGCCGGACTGGCGGTCATAAGAAAACCACCCAGCCGAAGAGTCTGGCCAGCGGCCAAGGCTCCTTTGGCGATAGTATCGTCTTTAAAGACGAGATTAGGCATCCTACCTGATGGTGACGACACAGAGGAACTCTCAATGAAAGCACCAATGTCGGTGTCAAAACCGGCGGATCTCGGGTAGGGGGTCCCGAACTGTGCGTCTAGGCGGATGGTAACAGGAGACAAGGGACACGATGTTTTACCCAGGTTCGGGCCCTCTTAATGGAGGTAAAACCCTACGTCCTGCTTGATTAATATTGATGATGTGTGTTACAAGAGTGGATCTACCACGAGATCAAAGAGGCTAAACCCTAGAAGCTAGCCTATGGTATGATTGTTGTTCGTCCTATGGACTAAAGCCATCCGGTTTATATAGACACCGGAGAGGGCTAGGGTTACACAGAGTCGGTTACAAGGGTAGGAGATCTACATATCCGTATCGCCAAGCTTGCCTTCCACGCCAAGGAAAGTCCCATCCGGACACGGGACGAAGTCTTCAATCTTGTATCTTCATAGTCTTGGAGTCCGGCCGATGATGATAGTTCGGCTATCCGGACACCCCCTAGTCCGGAACTCCCTCAAACACGATGAGGTTTTCTCACTCGTATCGATGCTTAAGTCTGTCCGAATCATGTTAGCAATTGCCACATTTTATGAAATCTGGCAAATGGATATCAAAACTGCATTCCTTAATGGATTTTTTAAAGAAGAGTTGTATATGATGCAACCAGAAGGTTTTGTTAGTCCTAAAGGTGCTAACAAAATGTGCAAGCTCCAGCGATCCATCAATGGACTGGTGCAAGCATCTCGGAGTTGGAATATACGCTTTGATGAGTTGATCAAAGCATATGGTATTTACAAGAAAGTGAGTGGGAGCACTACAGCCTTTCTGATAAGTATATGTGAATGACATATTATTAATTGGAAATGATGTAGAATTTTCTGGAAAGCATAAAGGAGTGTTTGAAAGGAGTTTTTTGAAGAAAGACCTCGGTGAAGCTGCTTACACATTGAGCATCAAGATCTATATAGATAGATCAAGATGTTTGGTAAGTTTTTTCAATGAGTACATACCTTGATAAGATTTTGAAGTATTTCAAAATGGAATAGTCAAAGAAGGAGTTCTTGCCTGTGTTGCAAGGTGTGAAATTAAGTAAGACTCAAATCCCGACCATGGCAGAAAATAGAAAGAGAATGAAAAGTCATTCCCTATGCCTCAGTCATAGGTTCTATAAAGTATGATATGCTGTGTACCAGACCTATTGTATACCTTGCTCTGAGTTTGGCAAAGGAATACAATTTTGATCTAATAGTAGATCATTGGACAGTGGTCAAGAATATCCTTAGTGAGGACTAAGGAGATGTTTCTCGATCATGGAGGTGATAAAAGAGTTCGTCGTAAAAGTTACATCGGTGCAAACTTTTATACTGATCCAGATGACTCTAAGTCTCAATCTGGATACATATTGAAAGTGGGAGCAATGAGCTAGAGTAGCTCCGTGCAGAGCATTGTAGACATAGAATAGTTGCAAAATACATACGACTCTGAATGTGACAGGTCCGTTGACTAAACTTCTCTCACGAGCAAAACATGATCATACCTTAGTACTCTTTTGGGTGTTAATCACATAGCAATGTGAACTAGATTATTGACTCTAGTAAACCCTTTTGGTGTTGATCACATGACGATGTGAACTATGGGTATTAATTACATACAGATGTGAATATTGGTGTTGAATCACATGCTGATGTGAACTAGATTATTGACTCTAGTGCAAGTGGGAGACTGAACGAAATATGCCCTAGAGGCAATAATAAAGTTATTATTTATTTCCTTATATCATGATAAATGTTTATTATTCATGCTAGAATTGTATTAACCGGAAACATAATACATGTGTGAATACATAGACAAACATAGTGTCACTAGTATGCCTCTACTTGACTAGCTTGTTTATCAAAGATGGTTATGTTTCCTATCCATGGACAAAAGAGTTGTCATTTGATTAACGAGATCACATCATTAGGAGAATGATGTGATTGACTTGACCCATTCTGTTAGCTTAGCACTTGATTGTTTAGTATGTTGCTATTGTTTTCTTCATGACTTATACATGTTCCTATGACTATGAGATTATGAAACTCCCGTTTACGGAGGAACACTTTGTGTGCTACCAAGCGTCACAACGTGGCGGGTGATTATAAAGGAGCTCTACAGGTGTCTCCGAAGGTACATGTTGGGTTGGCGTATTTCGAGATTAGGATTTGTCACTCCGATTGTCGGAGAGGTATCTCTGGGCCCACTCGGTAATGCACATCACTATAAGCCTTGCAAGCATTGCAACTAATTAGTTAGTTGCGGGATGATGTATTACAGAACGAGTAAAGAGACTTGCCGGTAACGATATTGAACTAGGTATTGAGATACCGACGATCGAATCTCGGGCAAGTAACATACCGATGACAAAGGGAACAACGTATGTTGTTATGCGGTTTGACCGATAAAGATCTTCGTAGAATATGTGGGAGCCAATATGAGCATCCAGGTTCCACTATTGGTTATTGACCGTAAACGTGTTTCGGTCATGTCTACATAGTTCTCGAACCCGTAGGGTCCGCACGCTTAAGGTTTCGATGACAGATTTATTATGAGTTTATGAGTTTTGATGTACTGAAGGAGTTCGGAGTCCCGGATGAGGTCGGGGACATGACGAGGAGTCTCGAAATGGTCGAGACATAAAGATCGATATATTTGACGACTATATTCAGACTTCGGAAGGTTCCGAGTGGTTCGGGTATTTTTTGGAGTACCGGAAAGTTAAGGGAATTCCCCGGGGAGTATATGGGCCTTATTGGGCCATACGGGAATAGAGGAGAGAGGCCGAAAGGAAGGAGGCGCGCAGCCCCCCTCTTTTCCAAATTGGACAAGGGGTGCAGCCCCCTTTTCCTTCCTCCTCTCCCCCTCTTTCCCTTTCTCCTACTCCAACAAGGAAGGGGGGAGTCCTACTCCCGGTGGGAGTAGGACTCCTCATGGGGTGCGCCAAGGGTGGCCGACCACCTCCCCCTCCTTCACTCCTTTATATACGGGGAGGGAGGCACCCCCTAGAGACACAACAATTGATCCCTTGGATCTCTTAGCCGTGTGCGGTGCCCCCCTCCACCATAGTCCACCTCGATAATATCGTAGAGGTGCTTAGGCGAAGCCCTGCGACGGTAGAACATCAAGATCGTCACCACGCCGTCGTGCTGACGGAACTCTCCCTCGACACTCGGCTGGATCGGAGTTCGAGGGACGTCATCGAGCTAAACGTGTGCTAGAACTCGGAGGTGCCGTAGTTTTGATGCTTGATCGGTCAGGCCGTGAAGACGTACGACTACATCAACTGTGTTGTGCTAATGCTTCCGCTTTCGGTCTACGAGGGTACGTGGACATACTCTCCCCTCTCGTTGCTATGCATCACCATGATCTTGCGTGTGCGTAGGAAATTTTTGAAATTACTACGTTCCCCAACAGAACTTTGATGCCCAGTGGATGTAATATGTGTAATAGCCGTGATAGCCTAGCGTAAGTTTCATGCTTATTTATTTCCTTGTTGTCTTGTTTATTTGTTTGCTTGTAGTAAGTGTAGTTATTTTTCCGTGGTTTGCTAGTGGCCGCAATAACCTATTTTCTAAAACTAGGCCACAATAACCATGGGCTACATATTTACTATAGTTACCATGGGCCTCCTACGGGCCGTAGAAACAATGGGCCTTCATAAGGCTGTAGAAAGAATGGGCCTTCTACAGGCCGTAGCTTCAATGGGCCTTCTACGGGCCATAGCATCAATGGGCCTTCTATGTGCAGTAAGATCAATAGGCCAAACATGGGCCAATAACAGACTGTATTATGGGCCGTAAACGGGCTAGATTTGGAATCGTCCGTTCATGGGCCGACAATAACAGGCCGTCGTTAATCCGCCGTATTTGATGACGTTATGAAAACGGCCCAACGTTGTAACGAGCCACAAACAGGCTGATTGTAACCGCGGGCTGAATTTGGCCCACAGGCAGAAAAGTCCAATGACGGGCCGTAAGTAATCGAATGCTGGAGATGAGCCCAAGAATAAATGGGCCCTGAGAAGGCCGAAAGATAACACGGGTTGGAAATGGCCCAATGGAATAATGGGTCGTTAATAGGTATAAAGGGGTTCACTGTTCATTGCGGGCCAGATTCACCACGGGCCGTTAATGGGCCAAGAGTTACAAATGATCTCTATGGGCCGAAAGACATCATGGGCCATACATGGGCCGGAAGTTACAATGGGCTGGAATCATATTGGAAGGCCCAGATGAAGCTACTGGGCTTAATTCGGATAGGCCGTAACGGGCAGTGAGTTAGCAGGCCGTAAATGGGCTATATACGAACAGGCCGTTAACAGGCTTTTCGTGGGCTGGCCCGTTACCTTTTGACTAAGTCAAACGGGCCGGCCTTTTCACTGGAATGGGCCTCTGTTTGGCCGTGCCACGTGTCGACGTATCATAGGCGCCTCCTGTCCAATGAATGGATGACATCTGTCCCAACGGTGAGCCAACACATGTTTCCTCCGGCCAATGAGAATTTTACACGTGGAAAATCCACATTGGTCCGGGCTGTTAGCGGGTTATCGGATCCAAAACCGGACCCGATAGCTTAACAGTGTCCCGTTACGGTGGATGCCACGTGTCGGTCACCCTTGACGAAAGCACTTCCATGACGCGCGATTTATCGTCATGGAAGTGGACACTTCCGTGATGATAATTTTGGTAATTAATGTCATGGAACACTTCTAAGACAGCAACTATCTTGATTCTGTCATAAATTTGTCATGGATGTACATGCATGACAGAAAATGTGACCTACTGTGACAAACACGTATCATCACGGAAGTGTCTTTTTTTGTAGTGTTGCAAAATAGATAAATATATTACGAAATGAGATTCGTCATGGCATTTGTTCAAATAAGAGGAAAAGACCCGAAGTGCCTTCATAGAGAATGAAAATAACTTCTACAACAAATGTAGTAGGTTGACACCGATTTCATTGATTCACCAATTCCAAGTGTGATCACACCTCGTTCTGACATGAGTTCAAAAATAACTTCACGAGGCAATTTCTGTTGGAAGAAGAGCAAACAAAATATTAATTTTTTCAAGGGTACACTTATGAATGATATAGAATACAAATCTATAAAATTAATATAGAAAACTCCGTACCAATATTTTCTTCACACAGTTGAATTTGTTCAATGTATGAACAAGAGGAACACATATCCCAATTTGCAATCCAACATTGGAACAACTGTAGAGGAATGAAAGACTTTCAATGAACAGGATGACATGCTTTGAGTGTTGCCAGTAAACTACAAACTACATACATTAAAGTCTAAAACTAAAGTCTAAATGTTAAACATAAATCCTAAATGATAACTTATAAACGCATCGCGAAACGGTAAAGAGTAACGGACAACAATCCATATCTAGATACAACTAATTTATTGGACTCGAATACTGACTTAAAGCCTTCTTTATAGAGAAGGGAGCCACTAACGAGATTCTTCTTGATGTGCTGCATGTTTTTGTTGGAAATATGCCCTAGAGGCAATAATATTGTATTATTATATTTCCATATTCATAATTAAGAGTTTATATTCTACGCTATAACTTCTATGATCCTGGAATGTGCGATTCAGTGGAAAACTCATATGCACATGTGGAATGATAAACGGTAAAATAAGATTCTTAGTCTCGCTTCTAAGACCAGCTCAAGTGTTGTTGGTGATCATGATTTCCGGATATTAGGATATCATTAAGTGTAACGATAGTCCTAAAACAACTGTGAGAGAATGACGTTGGAAGAATGATCGTATTAAATCGACCCGAACTTGTTTGTTACACTTTGAGATACAGTCGTCAGAAGTCAATTGTTATAGCATGGAGTGTTAGCGTGTGATTTAGTTCCTTAGACCATGAGAGTCTCGTAGTCACTTCTTACCGTACGATGAACATTGAGGTTGCTCAAACGTGACCATGATAGTCCTAAAAAAATATGATTGTTCTACCTTTACTAATGAATTGATCACTATAGTTGTGACCTTAATAGTTATCTTGGTGATGAGAATGTGCATGTGTTCATCATGATCCTATATGTGCTACAACTCTTGATTTGATGCCATGGACTAGTTCATCTACAAATATTTGTGCTTCATGAACCTAATGACCTTGTTCCTGTAAGCTATGGTATTTTCTCGGGGATGAGCAAAACTTATAGCTTGAGGGAGTTGACGAGTCTAATTTTCCCTCTTGTTTTCCCTCTTATTTTGCATAATAAGAAAGAGTTCCTGTATTTTATCTTGTTCGCACACCTTATTTCTACCCAATTCATTCAGGATTCTAACAAAATAAAGAATAAAGCATTAAAGAGGAGATTACTAATATACGGGTGAAAATCACACTAATTGGCATGATAATAACCTACCAAAGAAGGCAAGGATCAGCCAGGAGAGAGAGCAGTTTCACAGATACTTCCAGAGGAGAAGATAACACCTTGTACGAGCACAAGTGCTCGTACCAGCTGTGGTCGCCTCCCTTGGACTGACTACTTCACCTAGTGCCTTCGGATTGCGTAGAAGAGAGACAGAGAGATCATACTTTGCAACAGAGCCCAAAACTCTAGCCGTCGGAAGGGATAGAGGGGAATTGATAAGGAGTACTCCGCCACGCCATCGATCCACCTCAAGGAGACTCCACTATAAACCATCAATACCATCATCACCCATCCGCCCATCCATCCTTCTCTTTGTAATACCGAAACCCTAGGTAGATTCTCATGTGTATTACTTTGATCGTTCATCCATAATTTCCATGACTATTGCTATGATGTTGCCGTCTCTATGTCTGAGTAAACCCCCTAGTTCTCGGGATAGGGAGGAACTCTGTTATGTTTAGCTGTTGAGCACCAATAGAATACAAGATCTTCTATTGCATGTTTATGTTTATGTTCTTCATGAATGTTGTGTGAAGTCAACCACTCAACATATGGCCTTAAGAATGTGAAGGATAGTATTGTAGTTGTGATGGTGGATTCGCAGCAGTATAAGTGGTGACAATAGTTGCTTCCATTATTTGCCGAGCAACTGATATGGGACTTATAGAGACCACTCGTTGGCCGCCTCCACGGGGAGATACCTAATCATCGTTGACGTAACCTGAGTGTGATGAGGAAGGATGGTGGCGTATATGTGAAGCGTCGCTACACATGTATGCATGTATGTTGTTCCAGGATCTGCCCACTCATCATAGAAACAATGCGAGGTGGCTTAGTAATCCGAATCTAGAATTATGCATTCACATAATTAATTATGTTAGATACATACTAGTGGCGAATCCAGGCTCGTGAAGAACGCCTTAACCTTATTGTTGATTTCAACTACTTTCATTTTCTCTCCTATTCTTTTATTTTATTCTTGAACTTTTATTTCAAGTAACCAAACAATCACAATATTTCAACATTAGTATTCGCTTCCGGACCTTAGTCAACTTGCATGCACATTGCAATAAACCCCTCAATCAGCAAATATCACTTCTTGTGCTCCCTATGAGACCGATACTCTTACTTCAAGAAAACTACAACCAAACAATGTGCACTTGCAGGACATCAGCAGACCGCCGTCCATCGACAGAATTCTCCAATCCGATGACCCCAAACGACCCACCAAAGCTTGTCGACAGGAATGGCCAATACCAGCGACGCCACCAACTCCCATGGAGTTCGGTCACCAGGACGAGCGTTGTGAACACCGCAAGTCCGAGGTAACACCTCTAGATCTCTGTCATCGTAGAAATCACCAGAATCATCTGGCAGGTCACTATGGCTGCTTCCATCAAACCTACAAGGCAGACACTAGTTATCTGGGCATAAAAATCACTGAGCCACCCATGGATGATGGTAGAGTACTGCAGTAGTTCACGAAACATAGCGCAACTAGCCGCTAGATTTCCCTCATCCTCTCGTGGCTCGAGCACCCAAAGAAGCTTGTCGAGAAGAACCACCTCAGGATACACACACACCATGCACTGATCTTGAACAAGGACAAATCTTCGTGGTTGGCAGTTTTCGGAGCCAAGCTTTCGATTAGACAAGACGAGCCCAAAATCTCTTCAGCCATCTCGCGTGACCAACCATGGGACGCAATACCCTCAATCATGATATCCACATGAACATGCATGAGCTTGGATGTGGCTTGGGCTTGATGCAACCATGGTTTGTGAATTGTTTGAACCCTGCATGCTCAATAGGGTTTGCCCCAATGGTCGTATTGTGGAGCACTTGAGAGGCAAACACAATCATGAAATCCTCAAAGGTGGAAACGATGAATTGAGAACTGGTGTCTAGGGATGTTGAGCATAATTTGTTTGATGCCAAAAGTTGGCATGCCAAATTTTGGCAACTGCCAAATATTGGCTAGAGATTGGTTGCTTGCCAATTTTCGCTACCAATCTCCCAAAAGATTGCCAAATGTTGGCAACTTTGGATTTTGCCAAATGTTGGCTTGCCAAATATTGGCAAGGCCAAATGTTGGTAACAAACCAATTAGGATTGTTGAGTTGCACAATGATCGCCTTGAACACGCATGAGGCTGGACGTGCATTGGGCTTGACACATCCATGGTTTGATGAAAAGCTTGAACCTCACACGCTCAACAGGTTTTGCCCCAATGGTCGTATTGCGGAGCTCTGGGAGGAAAACACCATCAAGAAATCCTCCAGATAGAAACGGTGAATTGAGAACTGATTCCTTGGGATGTTGAGCTGCACAAAAATTGCATCAGTCGCCTCGGAGCATGAGACTGGTGGCCTTGTACAACCCACATAAACCACTATCATGAGTCGAAGCCTACACTCCATGTCATCCATCACCGGTGAATGACGGAGGATGAGGATAGCCCAGCCTGCCAATGGAGCCTGCCAAGTCTCCATGGAGGGATTTCGTGCGCAACTAGGGAGGATAGCGACATTGGCGCATCTTGCCTAGGCTCCAACGAAACACTCTCCATGAGCCTGGCCAGCAGTGAGGCCGGAGCACCCCTGCCATCTTGGCTAATGCTTCCTGACGGAGCTCCCCCTCAGGAACCGGGCTCCTAGATCTCTCGTGTTGGGGCCAATTGTGGCCGATGCCGATGCACAAGGGAGGAAAGGTGCAATCAAACTTATAAAAAAACATAGTCTCACACCCTCTCATCACCTCACAAAAAAACCCAATATGTGGACCCTATAACATCAATATAATACATGTGGTCACCACTCCAAGAAACTTTCCCGCTTACATGTGGGTTAATTTGCAGATAACACATCATTATACCTTCAGAAAGAGGCCATCACAGTACCGCATTACCAAAAAGAAAAAACTTCTTCAGCTACTCACACACCAAACCAACTAATTTTATTTATGAAATTCTAACAACACTAACCGCGCAGCAAAGCGCCCCCAAATCTTTCTAATAATAATAATAATAATAATAATAATAATAATAATAATAATAATAATAATAATAATACATTATGAGTAAGGAGTCCACTAAAATGTGTGATGCCCGATGGCATGAAGTTGTTGGAACATGGTTATACACTCTAACTCTACACTTTAAACACAAAAAATATTATTTCAAAGAAAATTGTATTAAATAACAGCCCATTAAATAAAGTCAGGTATGTCTTGACGTCAAAGCATCTTTGGTTGATTTCCTGAATTTTCACAATGTGTACATTTGCCATTTTTTCGTTCTCAAGAAAATGGTGTTGACAGTCACGCCTTCATATTTTCAGGGTCTCAAGATTGAACTGCAGTATTTTTTTTTCAAGGATACGTCAAGCAGGCGTATCGAGATCATAGATAGAAGAGTGCTAAGACAGCAAGTTTAGTTACAACGCACCCACGACACAGCGTGCCAAACACCGCATGCTAATTACTTGCTACTGTCTACCGAATCTACCCTAGTGGGAAGCGAACTATCTATCCGTAGGAGCCCAGCTGCCCTCCAGTTGTGTCCTTCACTCATTATCGAATCAAGCACCGCTTGAATGCTCGGCGTGGCCCCATTAAACACAATGTCATTCCTGTGCCGCCAGAAAGTCCAAGCCACGAGAGTGATAACCGTCTAGATTTCCTTTCGCGCCTCCCTCTGCATATCCAGTGTGGTCCAGCACTCCACCAAACATGGGTCATGTGATGGTATCCGCTCCGGCTTACCCTAATTCGTCGCTATGACCGACCAGACCTGCCTTGCCTATACGCAGCCAAGAAGGAGGTGATTAATGGACTCAGGCTCTTGGTCGCAAAGCGGGGACATAGCAGGGTGAGGTAGGTGCCGTCTTTGCAGTCTATCCGCCGTCCAGCACCGTTTCTTGGCCGCGAGCTGAACTGCAGTATGGCTTGGGTTTGGACCAGAGAATACCTGATTGAGCAATACAAGAATTATACTGAATTTATTTTGTTGTTGATTGCTTTATTGCCAAGCGCCAAGCAGACCAGAGAAAGCAAATTACACGACATCGTGCAACTTCTCTTGCCTTGCGCACCACATCAGATCAATAATTACCTTCATCCATGGCCTCCGATCGTAGTACATCAAGCAGCACGAATCGTAAAGCTGTGGTCTCCTGATCGTTCTGGAAGGCTCGAGGCCCCAACCGATCACCCCAGAACCTTCTAGACCCAGTTCAGCATCCCCTTCCCCAAGAAAGCTTTCCCGCTCCTCCTTTACAAAACCCCCCTCCATTTCCCACCCCTTCTCGCCCACCACAAGAATCCAAAATCATCACAGCAGAGAGAGAGAGAGAGAGAGAGAGAGAGAGAGAGAGAGAGAGAGAGAGAGAGAGAGAGAGAGAGAGAGAGAGAGAGAGAGAGAGAGAGAGAGAGAGAGAGAGAGAGAGAGAGAGAGAGAGAGAGAGAGAGAGAGAGAGAGAGAGAGAGAGAGAGAGAGAGAGAGAGAGAGAGAGAGAGAGAGAGAGAGAGAGAGAGAGAGAGAGAGAGAGAGAGAGAGAGAGAGAGAGAGAGAGAGAGAGAGAGAGAGAGAGAGACCATGGCCTCCGCCGTCGTTTGCAAGGGCGAGGGTGCCGCGCCGGCCAGCCTCCTCAAGTCCGGTGCTCCCGTGGCCTTCGGCGCGCTCCACTCCCCCGCCGTCACCGCCGCCCGCCGCCCGTACACCACCCACGTCAAGGAGGTCAGCCGCTACAACGACGACGACGGCGACTACAGCGGCCGCGACCTCGTCATCCCCAGCTTCTTCTCGCAGGGTATGCTTTGCTTCCCCGCCTGTCTTGCGCCGTTTCTTTGCGTTCGTGAGTCAAATCAGCCTTCTGATCTGCTTTTGGTTTCCTTGGTGTTGATTCTGCAGACGTGCTCGACCCGCTCGGCGCGCCGACCAGCATGGCCCGTCTGCTGTCTCTGATGGAGGACGTCGCAACTCAGACCGGCGGCCTCTCCTCCACTGCTGGTGCTGGGGCGTCGCGGCTCGCACGCTGGGTGGCCAAGGAGGACGACGAGGCGGTGTACCTCAAGGTGCCGATGCCGGGGCTGACCAAGGAGCACGTGAAGGTGCGCGCGGACAAGAACATCCTGGTGATCGAGGGCGAGGGCGAGAAGCAGCCCTGGGACGGCGACGACGACTCCGCGGTGCCGAGGTACAACCGCCGCATCGAGATGCCCGCTGCTGACGCGTACAAGATGGACAAGATCAAGGCCGAGATGAAGAATGGCGTGCTCTGGGTCACCCTGCTCAAGGTCAAGGAGGAGGAGCGCAAGGACGTCTTCCACGTCAAGGTCGAGTAGTCCTAGTGGTAGACTGGTAGTGCTCATGGAGGATGGCCGGCGCGAGAGTGTGAGAGACGCCTTGTTGATGTGGGCATGTTTGGTGTCTTTCTTCCTTGTTTTGCTTCGCTGATCGTCTTGGATCCAGTAGGTGGTGAAGTTGGTCGCAAACTCTGTCAAATTTGCTCTAGTTTCGGCATATGATGAACTCGCTTTGGTGGTGAAATTGGTCATGAAATTCTGTTGATTTCCTCAAGTTTGGCATATGATGAACTGATTTGCTGCTGAAATTGGTCATGAAACCTTGTTGATCTTCTTAAGTTTGGCGTGCTGGACTAATCTAGTGGTGAAATTTGTCATGAACTTTGTTGATTGTCTCGAGTTTGGCCGGATGAACTACTTTGATTGTCTTCCGCTAGTCTCCCCTTTCTATCATCCCTCGTTTCTTATCTGTATTGCTTTAAGCTTTCTGTAAAAAGCTGGGCATTCATGCCCACTCTCTGAAACTTTGACTGATCTCCTCGAGTTGTACGTCATGGAGTTGGTGAACGGGCAGTTACGGGTTGATGATTTTTGTTTGCTGTTCCGTGATTATTTTGTGCTTATCCTTGAATTTTTCTGCTGAAATTTTGCTTGCCTGATCTCCTCGAATTTTGTGTGCTTATCCTTGAGTTTAACTTCTTGTAAGAACTCCCCCGCAAAAAAAAAACTTCTTGTAAGAACTGTAATTGTTCCAGTTTGTAGTTGTAGGCTTCTTGCGTGAACAGTCACATGATCGAGATAGGCATTTGCTTGTTTATGTCCTGCTTCGTTGATTTACTCGAGTATAATGTGATGAATTGATTTGGTTGTTCCCTGATGTTTTGTGTTTATCCTGTGTGTTTACTTCTTGATATTATCAACTGTACTTTGGTGGAGAAGTTGATGCTGAACTCTGTTGATTTTTCAGAAGTGATAAAATAAAACGCGTATGATGAACTACTTTGCTGGTGAAAATTCGTGATTAAACTTGTTGATTTCCTGAACTTGATCTTCTGTGTTACTCTGTCAGAACAGTAACTGTTCTTGTTTGTGGTCGTAGCGTTGCCGTGTGAACAACCATATAAGACATGACAAACGAAATTGGTCAACAACTCTGTTGATTTCCTCAGTTCGACGTGATGAACTGATTTAGTGGTGAATGGCATGAAAGCAGACAGGCTATGCAGAGTACCGATGGATGGTTGTTGCTTGCTGTTCCCTGAATTTTTTCTGTTTATCTTCTGTATTTACCTGTAAGAACAATAGCTGTTTCAGTTTGTAGGTGTGTATTCTTGGAAACAACCATATATGAAATGGTTTTTTTTATAAAGGGTGTTTTATTACTTAAAGAATAACACTACAACTACATAAACAGCTACGTAGTGATACGTAAATTTCCTAATCTAACCTTCTCTTCCCCTGATTTTAATGGGGGTGCCTCTTTCTCTCTCCATCTTCAATCATGACATACCACGTTTAGTGTTACGTACAACATATAAAAATAGTTACGTAGGTGTAGCATTGCTCTTACTTAAAAGGTTTAAGGATGGCCGTTGTTTATCTCAGGCCAACTCATAAGCATGATCCCAAACGGACGCCCGTTTTGTCTGGATTTTATCCATTTAATGCGACAAAACGGACATATGCGTAAGCGGCCGCCCGGCTGCCGGTGCGCCCAACCGGCCGGCGCATCCCAAATTTTGTCCGCTTTTGAACTTTCAAAATTAAGAGTAAATAGACAATCCAAATAATTTTAAAAATGATATATTTACAATAACGTCCACAAAAGTCTCAAGGCCGCACATTCAAAGTAAATTTGAAATTAAAATGACATAAAAAACTAGACAGGGCCGCCGGCAACGTGGCTGTCATCGTTGCCGTCTTCAGTCGACGCCGAGTCGATGGCGACTGTATTCCTCGTCGTCCTTGGTGAGGTCGATGTAGGGCGGCGGCTGCCACACGTAGGCTGGCGGCACCCGCGGTTGCTGCCAGGTGGGGCGGAGACGAAGACCGTGCCTCAGCATCCACACACAAGGGCGGCATAGAGACATTTCCATCCATGACCACGACTAGCCCACCAATGTCCTGTTCCAAGCCGCGGCATTGGGCTCCTCTTTCTCCTCCTTGACCATGGCATCCAGCTCCAGGATGGCGACATCGCCGGCCGCGAAGAGGGCAATCATCTCTTCGATTTCGAGGCCCTCCAATTGGGCCTCGTCGTGGGTACGAATGGAGTCCCCCATCACCCGCCTCATGAGCTCCGCCTCCTCCTTGGCGGTCATCGGAGGGGGTGGTGGCGGGGACTGCGAGGGAGAGGGCGTGGGCGTCAGGCGGTGAACCCGCGCACGCCCGCGCTCCCGGAGCGGGCTGAAAGGGCGCGCGTGGCTGGGAGAGTACGACCGACAAAGTATGACTACAGCCGCGGGGCGTGCTCGTCCCGGAACCACGTGTCCCGAAGAGGCAAGTCTACGGTGTACCTGCGGTTGTTGACGAGGTCGGCTGGCAGGCGGGTGCGGCGACGGTACATCTCCTCGCGGCGAGCGCGGCCGCTCAATGGGATCGGCGGCATGGGCACGCGACCTGTAGAGAGGTGACATTTGTTGGGGAGGTGCATGTCGCTCCACGGAAGCGGCGTGCCCGTGTCCCAATACCTCGTGTAGATCTCGGCATTCACGTATAACAGTTATCGAGGCGGGGCCGCCGGCGGGGAAATGTTGAATGCTGCACGAGGTGGAGGAGGGGTGGAGTGGCTGCTGCGGCGGCGGCCGGAGCACCACTTAACCTCGTGGTCATGCTTCCCCTTGCGGTCGGGGATCCACTCCCAGACCATGACCGACAGCAAAGAGGTGGAGGAGAGGAGGTGGAAGAGCGGCGGCCGAGGCTAGGGTTTGCTCATATCGGAGCTTGAGGAGGCATGCGGCTCTGGAAGTGGAAGTCTATGGACTGGCTGGTTCACGGCTTCCACATTAAAAAGGACAATGAGTGGTTGGATGGGTGGCTAGCAAGTGGGTCTGCCCATGCGTGTGTCGTAAATATGGGTGGTGGGAGGTAGGTGGGAGGTCGAGAGGTGGGCTAAGAGTGGGCTGGTGGGCGTTTGTTCGATGTCCGTCTGTACGTAAATCAGGCGCAAGTTTGCTCCGAAAACGGGTCGAGCCGAACACTAAATAGAGGGAATTTGAGGATGGAGTTGTGCGTTGGGCCGCCGCGTTTGTCCCTTTGGATCAAAACATACACATGCGGACTAGATGGGGGTCGTGCATAGGAGTTGGCCTCATGCTTCCTGGTTTTCTTGGTGACAAACACAAACGATGGTGGAGCCGCACCCACATGAAGAAGCGACATTGGGGGGGGGGGGTCTTCCCAGCAAACTGCAATGGTGAGGGTGCCAAATCCATGAACTATCGCTTGTAGGCTGAGGAAGTAGTGAAGTTCCATGAGCTGGACCTCCAGCAGAAGATGCGGGCATGATCCGTGCAAAGAATGAAGGAGATTGAACACCCTGGAATTTGGCCCTTTTTTCAAGATCAAGTTGGTGTTTCCTTTCTGGGATTTAATTTGGATCTTCTTTGCATTGATTTTCTTGGACTTGACCAGATCAAATACATTACTCACATAACATACTCTGGTTATCACCAACCGTAACCATTTGACCTAGCTACTTGTCCCAAAAATTTCTCAAGCGTTGTTCTTTTTCTAAAAAGGTTTTGAACTTTCAAAAACCATTGAGTTGAGAAGTAACTAGTTTTTATGTTGCTGTAAAATTCCTAATAAATCTTTCCTACTTATAAAGGTTAGAGTTGGTGGTGAGTTCACACCTTGCGAGACCAACAACCTTTACCAATAAAAAATGCACGCTTACCAACATGTGGGATTAGCAACCTTTCATGAGACATGAATAAACAATTGCACTTTTAACTCACATGTTGGACCTAAAACAAATTAACAAGTACAATACTATTTTCATGTGAGACCAACACTTGAATGCACAAATAACAAAATGCAAAAATGTGTCTCCACTCAAAATCATGCTCTTAAGTTGTGATTTGGCTCCTCATATTTTTGTTTCGTAGCAACATGTAACGCCCCGGATTCGATACGCCAGGTGTCTGCCAGTTATTCGCCGTCGTTGCCATGTCATTTGCTTGCGTGTTGCACTTTGCCATGTCATCATTTGCATTCCATACCATGTCATCATGTGCATTTCATTTTGCATACGTGTTCGTCTCATGCATCCGAGCATTTTCCCCGTTGTCCGTTTTGCAATCCGGCACTCCTATGTCTCCCGGCGCCCCCTTTTACCTCTTTTCATGTGCGGGTGTTAAACGGTCTCGGAATGGACTGAGGTTTGTCAAGCGGCCTTGGTATAGCACCGGTAGACCGCCTGTCAAGTTTCGTGCCATTTGGAGGTCGTTTGGTACTCCAACGGTTAACCGGGTAACCGCAAAAGCCTCTTTCTCCTTGCAGCCCAACACCCCTTTCTAAGTTGCCCAAAACCCAGCAAACTACCCTCCATGCTCTCGGTCGTTCGATCACGATCGCGTGGCCGAAAACCGCACCTCATTTGGAGTCTCCTAGCTCCCTCTACCTATAAATTAGTCCCCCCTTCGAAATTGCGGATGAATTCGCAGACGAACCCTAGCCCCGCTCTCCTCGCGCCGCCGGACGCGTCCGCCCCGGCCGGACACGTACAGCCAGCCACCTCACTCCGACGAATGGCGTCGCGCCCGTCAGCGCCGCCGCCTCCTCCTCCACTCACGCGCCCCACCTCGGCGCCCTTCTCTCTCCTCCAGCGCCCGCGCCGCCCGAGATCGCCGGGCCCATCAGCGAAACCGCCCGGGCCGCCGAACCCGGCCCGCCCGCGCCAGCGCCATGATTCGCGCCGCCCAGCCGAGCTTGCCGGGCCAAGGCGCCTCCGGCCGCCCTCCGCCGCCTCCCGGCGACCCTCGCCCACACCGCGAGCCTCCCTCGACGGCGCCTCCCGCCGCCAGCCTGCCCCGCCCCGCCGCCCTGGCAGCGCTGTCGCCGCCCTTCGCCCGAGCAGGTCGGGAGGGCCCGACCAGCGCCTGCCTCTTGCCCGCCACAAACGCCGACGCCCCGCTCCGGCGAGCTCGCCCTCACCTCTCCGGCCTCCTCCCGGTCCTTCCTCCTCACTCCGGCCATCGTCGCCTCTTCTCCGGTGGAGATCCGGCGTGATCCGCCGTGCCTCGATATCCGTGCGAGGGTTGACCTCTTTCCCCGCTGTTTTTCTCACTGTCTTTAATCTGCAGTAATTTTGTTCCATTTTTATCGCATCATATCTCTGTCATCATTGCTCCGTTTTGCGCGTGTAATATGTCAAAATGTTCGTCTCGAAGAGTAGATCATTTCATGTCATTGCATCATTTTCATTTGAGCTCATCTTGATGCCCGAAATGCTGTTAGAAGAGTGCTATGTGATGTTAGTTTCTGTTTCTTAACAGAACTTGCACTTTTGTCATTTTTGCCATGACTGATGTGTGCATCCTATGAACTTGAGTGCTACATGTGTTTTGTAATATGCCATTCCATCTTTCCAGGGGTGTATGCCATGTATTTTTGTGATCAATGTGGTGACTAGCACAAGCATGCAAACTAGGTGTCTTGATGTTGCTGTTTTCAGTCCTGTTTTGCTGTTATTTTGATGCCATGTTAACTTGATGCTACCGAGAGATCCATGCATATTTTGAGATACTTTAGTAAGGATGTTTTGTTCTACATGTCTTGCTATATCCATCCATGCCCTTGTTTGAAATTATGGAGTGCCATAGCTTGAGTCAATCGAGCTCTACTTTTGCTTCAAAATGTTCCTGGCAGATTGTTTACATGTTATTCAATTTTGCCAAGGTTGTTGTGGGTGATCCTTGTATGCTATGTTGTTGTTCTTGCCAAGTATAGCTTCTATGCCATGTCTTCTTGATGTATGTATGCTTATTATATCATATATTTCTCTGTGGTGAGTGGTTCAAGCTCACCAACATGCCTACTTATCGTTGTTCCTGCCATGTTTAAATCTGTAATATAACTTGCCATGTTTACGTGGGTGCCATCATATTTTGTGATCCTTTTGGCTTATGGTCAGTAAGGGACTTCTGTTCTATGCTTTGAGTAGGTTCATGACATGCCTTTGTTTGCCATGATAAGTTCCTGTAACATGTTGTTTCATAGCTCTAAACATTGCAACCTGATGTTAATTTCTGCTAAGTCTGAAACTGTTATTACTTGCAATCTTGCCATGTCATTTTGAGCATGTTCTTTTCATTTCTGGAGATAGCTCAGTGCTCATGTTTTGTAATGCTTTACCTGTACATCATGCCCATGCCTTTTGTTGTTATGTTGAGATGCTGTAGCTTGTTGTTTTGATGCTTGCAATATGCCTAGTTGCTGTTTTGGACAGATTGTTGCTATATCTTGTATAGGGTGTATGTGTTGAACCGTTGCTCCGTTTTGAGTGTGCTCTATATGAAACTTGCTTGATTTTGCATGTAGTTTCATATTATCATGTTGGATCCTTGTTTTGAGGTGTTTGCTTGATGTTTGTATGCATTTTGCATCAATGCCATGTTTAACTTGTTTTGCTCATATCTTCTAAGCCGTAGCTCCGAATCTAATGAACTTTATATGTAACTTGACTAGAATTTCGTGTAGATCATCGTGGTGCATCTTAACTTGCTGTTTAACAACTTGAACATAAGGTTTATTCAGATCTGGACCAATTTCGAAATTTGCATATGAGGACTTACCGGAATTGTTCTATGTTGTTCTCGGCCTCATTTAAACTTGCTTTGATGTGTTCTCTTGTTTGCATCATCTCTTGCCATGAGTAGCTTCATGTAGTCTTGTAATGCATCATGCTTGTTGTGCATCATGTCTTGTTCATGTGTGGTGTGTTTACTATGTTGTGTGCTTCTTCTTGTTAGTTCCCGTTTCGTTGCGATCGTGAGGATTCGTTCGTCTACGCTTGGTTCGGCTTCATTCGTTCGTCTTCTTCATGGACTCGTTCTTCTTCTTTGCGGGATTTCAGGCAAGATGACCGCTACCCTGGATCTCACTACTATCATTGCTATGCTAGTTGCCTCGTTCTTTCGCTATGCTGCGCTACCTATTACCTGTTTATCAAGCCATCCCAAATTGCCATGTCAGCCTCTAACCTTTTGCACCCTTCCTAGCAAACCTTTGTTTGGCTATGTTACCGCTTTGCTCAGCCCCTCTTATAGCGTTGTTAGTTGCAGGTGAAGATGAAGTTTGTTCCTTGTTGGAACATGGAGATGTTGTTCCTTGTTGGAACATGTTTACTTGTTGGGATATCACAATATATCTTATTTAATTAATGCATCTATATACTTGGTAAAGGGTGGAAGGCTCGGCCTTATGCCTGGTGTTTTGTTCCACTCTTGCCGCCCTAGTTTCCGTCATATCGGTATTATGTTCCCGGATTTTGCGTCCCTACGCGGTCGGGTGATTTATGGGACCCCCTTGACAGTTCGCTTTGAATAAGACTCGTCCGCAAGGCCCAACATTGGTTTTACCATTTGCCTCACCACCACCTATATTTTCCCTTGGGAGTAATTAACCCAAGGGTCATCTTTATTTAGCCCCCGGACCAGTGCTTCTCTAAGTGCTGGCCCGAACCGAGCCGCCTCTGGGGCCACCTTGGGGCAACTTGAGGTTGGTTTTACTCGTAGCTTGTCTCATCCGGTGTTGCCACGAGAACGAGATATGTGCAGCTCCTATCGGGATTGTCGGCGCATCGGGCGGTCTTGCTGGTCTTGTTTTATTGCTGTGAAATGTCTTGTAGCCGGATTCGAGACTGATCGGGTCTTCCGGGAGAAGGAATATCCTTCGTTGATCGCGAGAGCTTATCATGGGCTAAGTTGGGACACCCTGCAGGGTATAAACTTTCGAAAGCCGTGCCATGGTTATGTGGCAGATGGGAATTTGTTAATGTCCGGTTGTAGAAAACCCAAAGTTGATCTTAATTAAAATACACCAACCGTGTGCGTAACCGTGAGTGTCTCTTTTCGGGGTTGATCGAGAGGAGAACACGGTTTCTGGGTTATGTCTGACGTAAATAGGAGTTTAGGATCACTTCTTGATCATTACTAGTTGACGACCGTTCCTTTGTTTTCTCTTCTCGCTCTCATTTGCGTATGTTAGCCACCATATCATGCTTAGCCGCTGCTGCAACCTCACCACTTTACCCCTTCCTTTCCCATTAAGCTTTGCTAGTCTTGATACCCATGGTAATGGGATTGCTGAGTCCTCGTGGCTCACAGATTACTACACCACCAGTTGCAGGTACAGGTTTGCGATGATCATGACGCAAGAGCGATGTTGTTTGTTTTGGAGTTCTTCTTACGCTTCTTCTTGATCGGGGATAGGTTCGGTCGGCAGCTGGGCTAGCAGAGGTGGATGTCGTTTGAGTTTCTGTTTATGTTTCATCCGTAGTCGGATGTTGATCTTGTATATGATGATGATGTATTCTTGTGGCATTTGTGCCTTATGTATGTATCCCCATCTATTATGGAATGTTGATGTAATGATATCCACCTTGCAAAAGCGTTTCAATATGCGGGTCTATCCTTGGTGGGACCATCGAGTTCCTTTTGGATAGGGTCGCATATTGGGCGTGACAAGTTGGTATCAGAGCCTCGACCGACCTTAGGAGCCCCCTTGATTGATCGTGTAGTTTGGCCGCGATGAGTCTAGAATAAAACTATTTTGAGTCTAGTTATATCGAGAGTAGAAATTCTTTTACTCCTCTGCCCTTAAATCGCTCGGTGAGAAATCTGGTCGTAGGTGTTTTGAATTACTCCTCTTCCCGTTCAAAATTTTTCTTTAGGATCACGCGGTTAGTTTTCGTTCGTTGCCCATCCTCTTTTATCCGGTGCATCTCTCATCAAGTCGACTCGAACCTCTTTGTCTTTGAGAGATCAATCCTCAGCTATTTTCGATCGATGTTGTTTCCCTGTCCGAAGTTGTCCTTGTTTTTCCCGCCCGCCTCCTTCTTCTTTTCGAACCGAGTCCGTGTCAGTATCCATCCTACTCGTGCGAAGTCTTTGCTTTTTCTTTCCTCAATGATTTCAACCGGGGTTTTCTCTTCAAGATATTCGTCGGTTTCCCCTTCCAAGTTGCCTTTGTTTTTCCCGCCCTCCCACCCTATTATTCCCGGAGTTCGAGTTTCTTCCGACCATCAATTCCATTCGTGTGGAGCCTCTTTAGTCTTCCCTCAATTATTTCAACCGGTGAATTCTCGTCTCGTTCGTCATTCTTCATCTCCTTTTCTTTTCCGGCGGTTTCAATTCAAGTTATTCAGGTTGATCATATTCTTTCCTCGGCTCATATGTTTTCCCCTTGCTCGTTCGTCTCTCGCCAGTTTATCCTTCCGGAGTTCGGAAGACATATCAGAGATTAAATACGTGTTCTAATTAATTCGAGGTTGTCACCTCATTCAAATATTTCAGTTCTTCCGTGCATCATCTATCTGTTCAACAATCCTTTCCAGCGGTGCTTTCCTTTAGTGGGCCCTAACCCACGTGTCTTTTCGTGATCTTAACCGACTCTTCTAATTCCCGGAGTTTTTCGCAATTCTTTTCATTTGTGGCGTAAGAATGGATCCCATCAGTCACATGTCTTTCAAGATCGATTTCAAACTATTTCATTGTTGGCTCAACCTCTCTGTTTTTTTCATTCTTCCGGAGTACTTCAGTAATTTTGGTGGTGTTTCTCGTCATCATTTGAAGACCGTAGTAGAGTTTCTCTTAAATCTTGTCCGTTTCCCCAGAGATTCATGGTGCTAGCTCGATGTTATCCTATCTAGTTGTTTCCAGTTGTGCAATTCTTTTCATCCATCCGGAGTATTTCAGGAGTTGCTTTTCTGTTCCGATTATCCGGAGGCCTCCATTTCAGAAGATTTCTTCATTCTAAGTTTTCAGATTCGTTCTCCAATTATTCTATATCCGTGCCCCTTCGTTCGTCTCAATATTCTTCCGGTGCCTCGTTCAAGTGTTATTTAATCAGCTCATGATCTCTTTGTTCTTTTGCATCTAAATCCCCTCTAGCTTAGTGGTTCTTCTAATTCTTCCCGGTGATTCATCCTCTTTCGTCAGTCATTTCCGAATTCTTACGGTGGTTCGTTCAAGATTCTTTTCTTTGTTATCATATTAATTCATTCGTTCTTTCCAATCCTATCGGTGGTTCATGAAGACTTTCTCAAGTTTTGTGCGATGTTTCCCCTTAATCCTTTTTCAACGAGAATAAGTATTATGCCAAATCCATTGCTTGTCATCAATTTAATTTGATGAAGGATAAGCATACAATAAATCTTATTCTTATTTCATCCAAGTGATTGATCTTTTTCTTCGGAGTTTGTTCGTAATGAATAAATTCTAGTTCCAAGTGTTTTCATCTTTTCTTATCCGGAGTTCAGTTTCCTCGGCCATTTCGTCGGAATCCCCCATCTAAATCAGCGCAAGGCTCATCTTATTCTTTCATCCTACATTTTTGCCTCATCATCCTTTTTGTTACCGGAGTTCTTCACGGTGGTTCTTCATGTTTTATTTCATTCTTCAAGAGTTCATCAAGATTTTGTTGGTGGAGTTCAAGTATCTTTCCTTTCCGCGTCTCGAAGTGCAATTAATTCTTCATTTTCTTTTCAAGTGGAGTTTTGCATTTCTTCGTTCTTCTAAGTTATCTAATCATTTCCGTTTGCGGCTGGTTATCAGCTCATAATTTTGAGATGTTTTCCATAAGTCCACAACAATCTTATTATTTCGTTGTTGATTTTCTCAACAACTTCAGTTCAAACCTTCCTTCTAAATTCTTTTCATTCCATTCTTCAATTCTTCCGGAGGCATTGCGTTGTTTATCTCGTCAAGTGTCATTCCATCTTCTGAAGTTCAAGTTCTATTCCTCCATGTTGTAACCGGAGTGCTGCCTAAATCCTTTCAGTCTTATTCGTTTCTTTTCTCATTCTAACCACTCCGGTTAGAACGAGTTGTTTCATAGTCTTTCTGATTCCTTGAGCTTTCGATTCTCGTCATTCTCATCGTTCCTTTCTTATTCTCGAGTGCTCTCGATTCTTTGCTTCTTCTCTTGAGCTCTTCTTTCACCTCTTCCTTTTTCCCTTCCGTCTCGGTCCTAAGATCTCGGGACGAGATTCTTGTTAGTGGAGGAGTGTTGTAACGCCCCGGATTCGATACGCCAGGTGTCTGCCAGTTATTCGCCGTCGTTGCCATGTCATTTGCTTGCGTGTTGCACTTTGCCATGTCATCATTTGCATTTCATACCATGTCATCATGTGCATTTCATTTTGCATACGTGTTCGTCTCATGCATCCGAGCATTTTCCCCGTTGTCCGTTTTGCAATCCGGCACTCCTATGTCTCCGGCGCCCCTTTTACCTCTTTTCATGTGCGGGTGTTAAGCGGTCTCGGAATGGACCGAGGTTTGTCAAGCGGCCTTGGTATAGCACCGTAGACCGCTGTCAAGTTTCGTGCCATTTGGAGGTCGTTTGGTACTCAACAGTTAACCGGTAACCGCAAAAGCCTCTTTCTCCTTGCAGCCCAACACCCTTTCTAAGTTGCCCAAAACCCAGCAAACTCCCCTCCATGCTCTCGGTCGTTCGATCACGATCGCGTGGCCGAAAACCGCACCTCATTTGGAGTCTCCTAGCTCCCTCTACCTATAAATTAGTCCCCCCCTTCGAAATTGCGGATGAATTCGCAGACGAACCCTAGCCCCGCTCTCCTCGCGCCGCCGGACGCGTCCGCCCCGGCCGGACACGTCCAGCCAGCCACCTCACTCCGACGAATGGCGTCGCGCCACGTCAGCGCCGCCGCCTCCCTCCTCCACTCACGCGCCGCCACCTCAGCGCCCTTCTCTCTCCTCCAGCGCCCGCGCCGCCAGTTCGCCGGGGCCATCATGAGCCCGCCCGCCTGGCCGCCGAACCCGAAGCCGCCGCCGCCCGCCAGCGCGATTCGCGCCCGCCCGCCCGCTTCATTGGCGCTGCGCCTCGGCCGCGCCTCCCGCGCCTCGCCGCCTCCCCGGCAACCCTCGCCGCCGCCCATGGCCTCCTCGCCGGGCGCCTCCCCGCGCCCGCCAAGCACCGTCCCCGCCGCCATGGGCTCGCCGGCGCCGCCACCTAGCCACCAGTCGCCGCCCGCTTTCGCCCGAAGCAGGTCGGGAGGGGCCCGACCCAGCCGCTTGCCCATTTGCTTCACGCGCCACGGCGCCGGCGCCCGCTCCGCGAGCTTCGCCCTCGCCTCTCCGGCCTCCTCCGGTCCTTCCTCCTCACTCCGCCACTGTCGCCTCTTCTCCGGTGGAGATCCGGCGTGATCCGCCGTGCCTCGATATCCGTGCGAGGGTTGACCTCTTTCCCCCCTGTTTTTCTCACTAAGTCTTTAATCTGCAGTAATTTTGTTCCATTTTTATCGCATCATATCTCTGTCATCGTTGCTCCGTTTTGCGCGTGTAATATGTCAAAATGTTCGCCTCGAAGAGTAGATCATTTCATCTCATTGCATCATTTTCATTTGAGCTCATCTTGATGCCCGAAATGCTGTTAGAAGAGTGCTATGTGATGTTAGTTTCTGTTTCTTAACAGAACTTGCACTTTTGTCATTTTTGCCATGATTGATGTGTGCATCCTATGAACTTGAGTCCTACATGTGTTTTGTAATATGCCATGCCATCTTTCCAGGGTTGTATGACATGTATTTTTGTGATCAATGTGGTGACTAGCACAAGCATGCAAACTAGGTGTCTTGATGTTGCTGTTTTCAGCCCTGTTTTGCTGTTATTTTGATGCCATGTTAACTTGATGCTACCGAGAGATCCATGCATATTTTGAGATACTTCAGTAAGGATGTTTTGTTCTACATGTCTTGCTCTATCCATCCATGCCCTTGTTTGCAATTATGGAGTGCTATAGCTTGAGTCAATCAAGCTCTACTTTTGCTTCAAAATGTTCCTGGCAGATTGTTTACATGTTATTCAATTTTGCCAAGGTTGTTGTGGGTGATCCTTTTATGCTATGTTGTTGTTCTTGCCATGTATAGCTTCTATGCCATGTATTATTGATGTATGTATGCTTATTATATCATATATTGCTCTGTGGTGAGTGGTTCAAGCTCACCAACATGCCTACTTATCGTTGTTCCTGCCATGTTTAAATCTGTAATATAACTTGCCATGTTTACGTGGGTGCCATCATATTTTGTGATCCTTTTGGCTTATGGTCAGTAAGGGACTTTTGTTCTATGCTTTGAGTAGGTTCATGCCATGCCTTTGTTTGCCATGATAAGTTCCTGTAACATGTTGTTTCATAGCTCTAAACATTGCAACCTGATGTTAATTTCTGCTAAGTCTGAAACTGTTATTACTTGCAATCTTGCCATGTCATTTTGAGCATGTTCTATTCATTTCTGGAGATAGCTCAGTGTTCATGTTTTGTAATGCTTTACCTGTACATCATGCCCATGCCTTTTGTTGTTATGTTGAGAAGTTGTAGTTTGTTGTTTTGATGCTTGCAATATGCCTAGTTGCTGTTTTGGACAGATTGTTGCTATATCTTGTATAGGGTGTATGTGTTGAACCGTTGCTCCGTTTTGAGTGTGCTCTATATGAAACTTGCTTGATTTTGCATGTAGTTTCATATTATCATGTTGGATCCTTGTTTTGAGGTGTTTGCTTGATGTTTGTATGCATTTTGCATCAATGCCATGTTTAACTTGTTTTGCTCATATCTTCTAGGCCGTAGCTCCGAATCTAATGAACTTTATATGTAACTTGACTAGAATTTCGTGTAGATCATCGTGGTGCATCTTAACTTGCTGTTTAACAACTTGAACATAAGGTTTATTCAGATCTGGACCAATTTTGAAATTTGCTTATGAGGACTTACCGGAATTGTTCTATGTTGTTCCCGGCCTCATTTAAACTTGCTTTGATGTCTTCTCTTGTTTGCATCATCTCTTGCCATGAGTAGCTTCATGTAGTCTTGTCATGCATCATGCTTGTTGTGCATCATGTCTTGTTCATGTGTGGTGTGTTTACTATGTTGTGTGCTTCTTCTTGTTAGTTCCCGTTTCGTTGCGATCGTGAGGATTCGTTCGTCTACGCTTGGTTCGGCTTCATTCGTTCGTCTTCTTCATGGACTCGTTCTTCTTCCTTGCGGGATTTCAGGCAAGATGACCGCTACCCTGGATCTCACTACTATCATTGCTATGCTAGTTGCCTCGTTCTTTCGCTATGCTGCGCTACCTATTACCTGTTTATCAAGCCATCCCAAATTGCCATGTCAGCCTCTAACCTCTTGCACCCTTCCTAGCAAACCTTTGTTTGGCTATGTTACCGCTTTGCTCAGCCCCTCTTATAGCGTTGTTAGTTGCAGGTGAAGATGAAGTTTGTTCCTTGTTGGAACATGGAGATGTTGTTCCTTGTTGGAACATGTTTACTTGTTGGCATATCACAATATATCTTATTTAATTAATGCATCTATATACTTGATAAAGGGTGGAAGGCTCGGCCTTATGCCTGGTGTTTTGTTCCACTCTTGCCGCCCTAGTTTCTGTCATATCGGTATTATGTTTCCGGATTTTGCGTCCCTAACGCGGTCGGGTGATTTATGGGACCCCCTTGACAGTTCGCTTTGAATAAGACTCGTCCAGCAAGGCCCAACCTTGGTTTTACCATTTGCCTCACCACCACCTATATTTTCCCTTGGGAGTAATTAACCCAAGGGTCATCTTTATTAGCCCCGGACCAGTGCTTCTCTAAGTGCTGGCCCGAACCGAGCCGCCTGCGGGGCCACCTTGGGGCAACTTGAGGGTTGGTTTTACTCGTAGCCTGTCTCATCCGGTGTTGCCCTGAGAACGAGATATGTGCAGCTCCTATCGGGATTGTCGGCGCATCGGGCGGTCTTGCTGGTCTTGTTTTATTGCTGTGAAATGTCTTGTAGCCGGGATTCCGAGACTGATCGGGTCTTCCCGGGGAGAAGGAATATCCTTCGTTGATCGCGAGAGCTTATCATGGGCTAAGTTGGGACACCCTGCAGGTATAAACTTTCAAAGCCGTGCCTGCGGTTATGTGGCAGATGGGAATTTGTTAATGTCCGTTGTAGAAAACCCAAAGTTGATCTTAATTAAAATACACCAACCGTAAAGCGTAACGTGAGTGTCTCTTTTCGGGTTGATCGAGAGGAGAACACGGTTTCGGGTTATGTCGACGTAAATAGGAGTTCAGGATCACTTCTTGATCATTACTAGTTGACGACCGTTCCTTTGTTTTCTCTTCTCGCCTCATTTGCGTATGTTAGCCACCATATCATGCTTAGCGCGCTGCTGCAACCTCACCACTTTACCCCTTCCTTTCCCATTAAGCTTTGCTAGTCTTGATACCCATGGTAATGGGATTGCTGAGTCCTCGTGGCTCACAGATTACTACACCACCAGTTGCGGTACAGGTTTGCGATGATCATGGCGCAAGAGCGATGTTGTTTGTTTTGGAGTTCTTCTTACGCTTCTTCTTCGATCGGGGATAGGTTCGGTCGGCAGCCTGGGCTAGCAGGTGGATGTCGTTTGAGTTTCGTTTATGTTTCATCCGTAGTCGGATGTTGATCTTGTATATGATGATGATGTATTCTTGTGGCATTTGTGCCTTATGTATGTATCCCCATCTATTATGGAATGTTGATGTAATGATATCCACCTTGCAAAAGCGTTTCAATATGCGGGTCTATCCTTGGTGGGACCATCGAGTTCCTTTTCGATAGGGTCGCATATTGGACGTGACACAACACACAGGCATTGTGCTAGTTTCTACAAATTCTCTGGGTTAAACCAACACTAGAAATGCCACTAATCCACCCAAGTGCTTTTTATTTTGAGCACACCATCTTCTTTCAGTTTCTGGACCCGATTCTGAGTTGTACAGCAAGTACCATGTATATGGTTCCAAAGTATGTGAAAATTGGTACACTTGTACACCTTAGTACGTTAACACCCCTCACATCACCCACACACCAACCCTTACCTAATTTGCTTTGTACGTAGCTGCTATCAAAGTTTGCTACAGCAAACTGTTTGGGCTTGCCAAATGCAGCTCAATGCACCT
This sequence comes from Aegilops longissima, assembly GCA_021605205.1. Classification (NCBI taxonomy): domain Eukaryota; kingdom Viridiplantae; phylum Streptophyta; class Magnoliopsida; order Poales; family Poaceae; genus Aegilops; species Aegilops longissima. Next base: position 174,314,890 of record CM038682.1, read on the forward strand.
GGGGACACACGAAGACCACTCCTACGACCTACTATGCACGCCTCACACACTAGACACGGTGTTGAGCACCAAAAATGAGCCAGGGCCCTTCGCGTCATGGTGATCACACCACTGGCATGCAGAGAGCGCGCTCTGCACGCTAGTGCGGAACTGACCCGGCGGTTTTGTCACGTTTCGCCGTCCCCGGCTCGCCATCGCTCGCAAGAGGCCACGCGCACCCCTACGTACGCAAACCCCCTCGACGCCCTACGACCAGGCCCCCTAGGCTCGCCGGAAGGCGTGGCGCTGCTCACCTATGACGCGTCGTAGTCGTCGTCTTCCTCCACAACCCAGACAGCCCCAACCACGAGCTCACAAGCGCTCACCCGGACCCTCCATGTCCCACACCACACCCTGTCAGAGGCCAGCGCGACCTCAACTGATCCGAGCTTATCTGCGGCGGCCCCATGTCCACAACACCCACACCGCGGGTATAGAAGCCCCCCATGGCTCACGCTTCACTCGCACCACCTCCTCCCCTATCTAACACGTCACACAGTCCATCGAGCACGCCTAGGATGCCCTGCCGCCGAGGAATCGAGCGGAGCTCCGCCGCTTGCGCACCCCCGCCAGCAAGGTTTTTCCTCCACCTCCGACCACACCACCACCACTAGGACCGCCACACCTCACTGACCAAAAGCCAGAAAGGCGCTTCCCTAATCTGCGATGCTTTGCCCGAGTTTGCCGGAGCCCGAAGACTGCCGCCGCTGGAGAGGAATGAAGCGATGTCGTTACGCTATCTTCGTAGGAGCTACGAGTATGAGGAGGATCGCCTACTTCACGATGTTCCAATGCACCCACCCCCGAGCTCTGGCGTGCCCTCTACGCCAGCGAACGGCCGTCAGTGAGCCGCTGCTCCACTGACCGTGCAATTTTAAACAAAAAATCAACAGGTGGGGCCCACATATCGACAACTCATTTCCACCCCGAAGCGGCACGTAAGTGGAGGCGCATTTCTGACATACGCCTTCAACGTGACCGCCATGGGATTTTCTGTTTAAGTCATTTTTGTTTCATTTAAATTGTTTTGTTGACCGCCATGGAAAATGCTTGTATTGTGTTGTTGCCACTGGATAAAACAAGGGTTGCGTATTTGGCCTTTCAGCGTATGGTGAAAGGCAATATATCATCTACTTCACGTATCATACTTAATGCAATATTATCTTTTACTTAATACTTTAAGATGCATGGTAGATAGCGGTCTCGGGGGTGAAGTATTAGCTCTAGATGCAGTTGTATAGCAGTCTATAGATATTGGGACGGGATGCTCATGTGTTAATTATGACATGGATATTTGCACTCATAAACATTGCAATTTAATCGATGCTCACCTATAATTTGTTTGACATGATATATTTTGGAGAGAAACCTCTATTGTACCTACGGATCCCGGTCCATCTTCTTCTTGTGATCTTTCAATCTCACTCAACACTTTCTTTTAGTTATTTGCTTTTACTTTCTTGCTGCAATCAAATCTTTCACACACTTTTATTTTTTGATCCTTTTAACTAGCAAACTAGTGAGTCTAACAACCTCATTAGTTTCAGTGGGGGCCAAGGTAGTATTGTATCTGTGTGTGCATGTGTTGATCATTGGCTATGTGCTCAAAGCATTAGAAAATTAATAATAATAATAATAATAATAATAATAATAATAATAATAATAATAATAATAATAATAATAATAATAATAATAATAATACATTATGAGTAATGGGTCCACAAATGTGTGATGTCTGATGTCATCAAGTTGTTTGAACATGTTTGAACGTAAACTCTACACTTTAAAAACACAGTCTATATTGTTTTCATGGGAATTGTATTAAAAAAAGCCATATATGTCTTGACGTCAAAGCATGTTTGGTTGATTGCCTAAATTTTATATTTGAGGGTATAATATCCTGAATTCTAACAAAGTGTACATTTACCATTTTTCCGTTGTAAAAAATGGTGTTGATTGGTTTATTGCCAAGCGCAAAGCACACTAGAGAAAGCAAATCACTCGCAACCGAGTAGTTATTTACACTAGTAGACTGCCTATGCGTTGCCACAAGCCGGAAATGAATATGTAAACAATGCTCAATTTATAGCTGCAATCATCTTCCGTTGTAAACTTTGCCGCGAACCTCGTTGTAAGCTATTTTCTGGTTTCTTGCTCCTCCATTTTATAGCCGCAATCATCTTCTATTCCTACACATGCTTCCAATCCTATGTTTTGGATACCTCCAGATCGGACGCAGCCCAATTCTTTCTATCCTTGTCTTTCTTCTCGCGGAGGCAGCATCTCCTTAACTATCAGTGAAAAACAAAGCGGCCTCTCTCTTGTCGTCCCTCCTCCCCATTCACCTTTATCTCTTTTTTTGAAACGAGGCAAAAGACTTCCCATTTTCATTGATTAGAGAGTGAGAATTGCCCGTTAATTGATAGGAAACCAGGATAAAACCGATATATCCAACCCACATAACTTGGGTACACCGGCCAACCTTTCTATCGACATAGAACATAAAGCTACAAAGAGGAAAAGACATCTGGCGAGTAGTCGCAAGCGTCATCGTCATCACCAGTTACCTCCAAACGAGCAACTCCGACTTCACCATAGACCTTCATCGTCGAAGCCAACCCCGCAAGCAGCTGCACCAAAATCATGACAGCACATGCCAACAGAAGGCCACACACGCAAACAACCGACAACTCCGACTCTGAGACGAGCATCACAAGGGAAATGTGCAGGACTTGCGGCGCTGCAGCTTTGACTTCAAAGCAACCAAACAACCAGCGAAAGAGCACCTCGTGCACGTCGAGAAGTCTGACTACCGAAGCCCGAGCCACGAACGAAGCCCCTCTTGACTCCATCATCGTTTCCAAACAGACACCATCGCCCCCGAAATGGCTACCTCAACAAACTACACGGCGAAGATGCTGCAAATCATGCAACGAACATGCCGCCATCCAGCAGTCTCCGGGTAGTGGCTGACTCTGAGACGATGCCCCAAAGAAGGAAGAAGACGTGAAGGCCCCTTTGTTGCCCGATCCTGAGGATCTGAGCTTTCCCTCCGGAGACAAGGCCATGGGGACGGGCCGAGAGGAGCACCACACAACAACAACGCTTCCAAGAAAGAGCACGACGACCACGGGCATCTCTGTCACCGGACCAGGCAAAAGACAAACATAGGATTTCTCCCAGAGATACTCAACCATCAACTGCTCGCACCGGCACAACAAACAAACCCCATCCTGCCAAGGCCGACAATGAACTTGTCATGGGGTCCCACGATGCACCACATCTAGACGCACGCACCACCCCCTCCCCCCAGCTAAAGCCGCTAACAACCAAACCCGAGGCCACCGCTCCAGCAACCTCCACCATGCCACAACCACGCCGGGCTAGCCACCCCGCCCCATCCCGCAGAGCAGAGCTGTCGATCCGAAGCCTGAGCAACCCACAGTAGCCGCAACCCTACCCTTGGAGTGGGTGGCAAGTAGCCAACCATCGGATCCACACGCTAGTAGCCGCCGGAGCGCCGCCAACCGCCACGCCGTCCCTGCCAGATGTCGTCGAGGCGCCCCAACGCCGCTCCCCAAGCAACATGAAGAAGGACACCCATGTCCCGATTGCCTTGTCGTCGCTCACGCAGCCAAAGGGGACCGCCGCATCTGCAGTCACACCAACCAGACCAGCGTCGCGACCAACCTCGGGGCCGCCGCCGCGAGCTCCCAGCACCATTGTCAGAACGACATATGGGCGCCCCGTCGCTGCCACGCAAGCGCCAGCGGCAGTGGCGGCAGGCCGCTTGATTTGGCATATCCTCTGGCGGCTAGGTTTGGTGCCCTGGTGCCGCCAGGAGTGGCACTCGAGCGGGGTCTTATCTCTATGGGACCAAATTTTACCTCTATCTCTTCATCCACCCTTACTCTAGTATTATTGTCAATTCCCAAACTTTATCTTCTCGCTTTACCATCATTTGACGTTTTTATTTTCAACTTTAGGAAATCAATGAAATGGTCCTCATGTACTGCGAAAGATGGCATATTGTCTTCTTTAAAAATGAAATAGTTCTCACGGGCACTATTCAAGGAAGAAAAGGAATACTGTTAATTAGCAAATGCCATATGTGTAGACCAGAGAATGGTAAACACTCAAAGGTAGTTGCCGCACCCATTACTTCTTTTTCTTTTTTGCGCCTTGTCGCACCCATTACTTGTTGGGGAACGTAGTATTTCAAAAAAATTCCTACGATCACGCAAGATCTATCTGGGAGAAGCATAGAAACAAGCGGGGAGAATGTGTCCACGTACCCTCGTAGACCGAAAGCGGAACCGTTTAGTAACATGGTCGATGTAGTCGAACATCTTCGCGATCTAACCGATCCAAGTACCGAACGACACCTTCACGATCTGCACACTTTCAGCTCGGTGACGTCCCTCGTACTCTTGATCCATCTGAGGCCGAGGGAGAGTTCCGCCAGCACGACGACGTGGTGACGGTGATGACGAAGTTACCAACGCAGGGCTTCGCCTAAGCACTACGACAATATGACCGAGGTGGAAAACTGTGGAGGGGGGCACCGCACACGGCTAAAGATCAACTTGTGTGTCTATGGGGTGCCCCCTCCCCCGTATATAAAGGAGGGGAGGAGGAGGTCGGCCGGCCACAAGGGGCGCGCCAAGGAGGGAGGAATCCTACTCCTAGTAGGAGTAGGTTTCCCCCTTTCCTAGTCCAAGTAGGAAAAGGGGGGAAGGAGGAGGAGGAGAGAAGGAAGGAGGGGGGCGCCGGTCCCTCCCCTTATGCAATTCGGATTGGGGCATGGGGGGCCGCCACCTCCTGGCCAGCCCTCTCTCTTCTCCACTAAGGCCCATGAGGCCCACGAGCTTCCCGGGGGTGTTCCGGTAACCCCCGGTACTCCGTAACTTATCCGATACGACCCGAACTATTCCGATGTCCGAATATAACCTTCCAATATATGAAACTTTATGTCTCAACAATTTCGAGACTCCTCGTCATGTCCGTGATCTTATACGGGACTCCGAACAACCTTCGGTCATCAAATCACATAAACTCATAATACAAATCATCATCGAACGTTAGCGTGCGGACCCTGCGGGTTCGAGAACTATGTAGACATGACTGAGACACATCTTCGGTCAATAACCAATAGCGGAACCTGGATGCTCATATTGGCTCCTACATATTCTACGAAGATCTTTATCGGTCAAACCGCACAACAACATACGTTGTTCCCTTTGTAATCGGTATGTTACTTGTCCGAGATTCGATCGTCGGTATCATCATACCTAGTTCAATCTCGTTACCGGCGAGTCTCTTTACTCGTTCCATAGTGCATCATCCTGCAACTAACTCATTAGTCACATTGATTGCAAGGCTTATTGTGATGTGCATTACCGAGAGGGCCCAGAGATACCTCTCCGACAATCGAAGTGGAAAATCCTAATCTCGATCTATGCCAACTCAACAAACACCATCGGAGACACCTATAGAGCATCTTTATAACCACCCAGTTACGTTGTGACGTTTGATAGCACACTAAGTGTTCCTCCGGTGTTCAGGAGTTGCATAATCTCATAGTCATAGGAACATGTATAAGTCATGAAGAAAGCAATAGCAATAAACTAAACAATCATAGTGCTAAGCTAACGGATGGGTCTTGTCCATCACATCATTCTCTAATGATGCTATCCCATTCATCAAATGACAACACATGTCTATGGCTACGAAACTTAACCATCTTTGATTAACGAGCTAGTCTAGTAGAGGCACTCTAGGGACACTCTGTTTGTCTATGTATTCACACATGTATTAAGTTTCCGGTTAATAAAATTCTAGCATGAATAATCAACATTTATCATGATAAAAGGAAATATAAATAACAACTTTATTATTGCCTCTAGGGCATATTTCCTTCAGTCTCCGACTTGCACTAGAGTTAATAATCTAGATTACATAGCGATGATTCTAACACCCATGAAGTCTTGGTGTTGATCATGGTTTGCTCATGAGAGAGGCTTAGTCAACGGGTTTGCAACATTCAGATCCGTATGTATCTTGCAAATCTCTATGTCTCCCTCCTTGACTTGATCGCAGATGGAATTGAAGCATCTGTTGATGTGCTTGGTTGTCTTGTGAAATCTAGATTCCTTTGCCAAGGAAATTGCACCGGTATTGCCACAAAAGATTTTCATTGGACCCGATGCACTAGGTATGACACCTAGATCGGATATGAACTCCTTCATCCAGACTCCTTCATTTGCTGCTTCCGAAGCAGCTATCTACTCCGCTTCACATGTAGATCTCGCCACGACGCTCTGCTTAGAACTGCACCAACTGATAGCTCCACCATTTAATATAAATACGTATCCGGTTTGTGACTTAGAGTCATCCGGATCAGTGTCAAAGCTTGCATCGACGTAACCATTTACGATGAGCTCTTTGTCACCTCCATAAATGAGAAACATATCCTTAGTACTTTTCAGGTATTTTAGGATGTTCTTGACCGCTGTCCAGTGATCCACTCCTGGATTACTTTGGTACCTCCCTGCTAAACTAATAGCAAGGCACACATCAGTCCAGTACACAACATTGCATACAAGATAGAACCTATGGCTGAAGCATAGGAATGACTTTCATTTTCTCTCTATCTTCTGCAGTGGTCGGGCATTGAGTCTGACTCAACTTCACACCTTGTAACACAGGCAAGAACCCTTTCTTTGCTTGATCCATTTTGAACTTCTTCAAAACTTTATCAAGGTATGTGCTTTGTGAAAGTCTAATTAAGCGTCTTGATCTATCTCGATAGATCTTGATGCCCAATATATAAGCAGCTTCACCGAGGTATTTCATTGAAAACTTCTTATTCAGGTATCCTTTTATGCTATTCAGAAATTCAGCATCATCTCCGATCAATAATATGTCATCCACATATAATATCAGAAATACTACAGAGCTCCCACTCACTTTCTTGTAAATACAGGCTTCTCTAAAAGTCTGTATAAAACCATATGCTTTGATCACACTATCAAAGCGTATATTCAAACTCCGAGAGGCTTGCACCAGTCCATAAATGGATCGCTGGAGTTTGCACACTTTGTTAGCACCTTTTGGATCGAAAAAACCTTCTGGTTGCATCAAATACAACTCTTCTTTAAGATATCCATTAAGGAATGCAGTTTTGACATCCATTTGCCAAATTTCATAATCATAAAATGCGGCAATTGCTAACATGATTCGGACGGACTTAAGCATCACTACGGGTGATAAGGTCTCATCGTAGTCAACTCCTTGAACTTGTCGAAAACCTTTCGCAACAAGTCGAGCTTTGTAGAAAGTAACATTATCGTTGGCGTCAGTCTTCTTAAAGATGCATTTATTCTCTATGGCTTGCCGATCATCGGGCAAGTCAACCAAAGTCCACACGCTACAAAAAAAAGACACATCCGTGACATTTTGGGCCGAACCAATTTTTTTCTGTCATACATATGACACTTCTATGACGATAATTGTGACAAAACCCGGTATCATCATAGATGTGGTGGGCTCCTACTTCTATGACAAAAATCATGACGAAAAATGGGCTTTTCGTCTGGGCGGGCGAGACGCAGCTGCATGACATTCTTTGGGCCGTCCATGACGGAAAAACCGTGGTAGAAGCGAGGGAGGAAAATTTCGAGGAGTTGCCGGTTACGGTGGGAGGTCGGGGGCCGAGCGATCCGCGTTTCTCTCGTACGCACGCGCTTGTGTGCGAGGTGTTGGCTCTAACTGAACCCGAGCAAGGCGTTGGGCTCTAATCGAACCCGGCGATTGCCTTTGCGAGCTACGCGTTCTTGAACTGAGCAATCGATCGATGGTGTTAATCGAACCGGATGGAGTGATTCATTCGCTGCTGCTGCTAATCAAGCCAATCGATTGGATGAGCAGTGGCGTTGCGAAGGTGGATGAGCGATGGCGGTGGCGTTGCCTCTGGATGAACAGGACCCGTGGTGTGGAGGGCTGGATGAGCGATGAGCGGTGGAGGGTGGCCGTGGAGGGTGGTTGAGCAGGACCTCGTGGTGTGGAGGGCTGGATGAGCAGTGAGCGGTGGAGGGTGCCCGTGGAGGGTGGTTGAGCGATGGCGGTGGAGTAGCGCGGTGGAGGCTGGATGAGCAGAGCCCGTGGAGGCCGGAGGAGGTCGGCGGTAGCCCGTGGAGGCTGGAGGAGGTCGATGGTGGAGACGAACGGTATCCGTGGAGTCCGTTTTGCGATGCGCCACACCCTCCCGATGAACATGACCCCGTTTGACCGTAGGAGGTCCGTTTAAATCCGTTTTGCGATCGCCACACCCTCCCGATCAACAGGACCCCTGTTTCGATCGTAGGAGGTCCGTTTCCTCCGTTTTGCGGTACGCCACACCCCTCCCGATCAACAGGACCCCCGTTTCGACCGTAGGAGGTCCGTTTCCTCCGTTTTGCGGTACGCCACACCCCTCCCGACAACAGGACCCCGTTCCAAACGTAGGAGGTCCGTTTGCTCCGTAGTGTGGTACGCCAGGCCTCGTTTCCATCGCGTGTTCCATCCAAGCCCTCCCGATGAACACGACCACGCATTCCGTTCCGACCCAGCCGGTTGGCTCCCCATGAACACGACGATGACTCTGTTTCTCCGTTCCGACCCAGCCATGTACGTATGCGTGAGTAGGCGTTCGAGACCCTGCCCGTATGTACGTACGTGGCCGTATTTTATTTCTTGCACCCTCGCCGATGTACGTACGTGTACATGCTACGTGCACGCCTCTACTACGACACGTGCGCGCCTCTACATCAACCATTATGTACGTACACGTTCGCGACCAGAATGACAACGCCACGTGCGCTTCGACCAGGTGGGTCCCGTATCGAGCACTTCCTTGCTGTGAAGATGTAGCTGGTGGGTCCCAGCGGTCGGGCTTAATCGTTTTGTTTTTTTTGCCCGGACGCACTTCCTTGCGTGCGAAGATGTAGCTGGTGGGTCCCAGCAGTCATGAGGGAAACGTTTTTTTCACGAAATACGGCGGCCCGTCTGGTGGGTCCCTGCTATCAGCTGGAGGAATCATTATTTTCCGCGTAATAAGGAGGCACTTCCTTGCTGCGGCCGTGGACCCAGTTGTCAGCCTCTCGACGTACAGTCCACATCCGATGGAAGTCGTTATTTGACCACGTTGACCACGCCGCATCAAGAGCACCAGGGCGGTGGACGATGGCGAGGCCTAGGAAGGGGACGACGCGGAGCCGGTGAAGACGTGGCAGTGGATGCCCACGCGGAGAGGAGTATGAGTATTCACTCGTTCGGCTACGGTGTGAGGCTGCCGTCGCCGCAGGGCCTGGCCTAAGGTGGGAATAGTAGGGGGCGGTGAGGCCTCTGCGGCAGCACAACCGGCCACGGGAGGCAGGAGCGGGCGGCACGACCGGCGCTGCTTTGGGCGGCTGGAGCAAGAAGACCAGAGGTTGAAGAAGCACTACGGCCGTTGGATGGACATCGTCACAGTCCTTTGGAGCTAGAATCGTTCATATTGACTAAGTTGACAAAGCCCTCCGTCCCGGTCAACTTAGTAGGCCCACAACTCAGCTTCCCACCAAGGTGAGTCCCAGCTAGCAGGGGAGTATTCATTTTTTTGTGCGTAATAAAGAGGCACTTCCGTGGGTCCGAAATGACAATGGGGAACATTTTTTCAGCGAAATCGGTGGCCCGTCCGTCGTCCCAAAGCGGTCGGGAAACGTTTTTTTCGTGAAATAAGGTGGCCCGTCCGGTGGGTCCCTGCTGTCAGGTGGAGGAATAATTATTTTGCGCGTAATAAGGAGGCACTTCCTTGCGGCCGTCGTGGACCCAGCTGTCAGCCTCTCCACGTACAGTACTTTTCCGATGGAAGTCGATCGTTGACCACGTTGACCACGTCGCGCCGAGAGCACCAGGGCGGTGGACGACGGCGACGCCTAGGAAGGGGACAACGCGGAGCCGGGGAAGATGCAGCAGTGGAAGCCCGAGCGGAGAGGAGTACGAGAGTTCACTGGTTCGGCTGCGGTGTGAGGCTGCCGTTGCCGCAGAATAACAGGGGGTGTGGGTGAGTGGAGGGATGGCCTGGCCAGCGGTGGGAGTAGTATGGGGGCGGTGAGGCCTCCGCGGCAACCTTGCCCGCCACGGAGGCGGGAGCAAAGCGGACGACCGGCGCTGCTTTGGGCAGCTGGACCAAGAAGACCAGAGGTTGAAGAAGCACTACGGCTGTTGGATGGACATCGTACGGTCACTAAAGCTAGAATCGTTTATATTGACTAAGTTGACAAAGTCCTTGGTACGCTCCAACTTAGTAGGCCCACAGGTCAGCCTCCGAAACGGTGCGCCCCAGATGTCAGGGGGAGGAATCATTTTTTGGGCGGCCGATGCTAAGAATATCCGAGATTGAAGAAGAAGCACGACATCATAGACATCCAACGGCCACTGCTGCTAGAATCGTGTGTTCACTATAATAAGTTGACAAAGCCTTGCATACGCGTCAACTTTTTTTTTTAGGGGACGCGTCACTTAGTAGGCCCACAAGTGTGTGGCAGAGAACTTATAGCCCATTTGCGTTTTGTAAGAATGTACAACCCATTTTTGAATTCTAATGGAATTTACAACAACCCATTTACAGTTTGTTAAAAGTACAACCCATTTTCTAGCTAGGACAATGATTAATAATTTCAACCAACCGTTGAAGACAGAATTTAATAAAATTTCCCACATTTTGATGGGATCCGAAATATTTTTATCCTGAAATTTCTAGTCAGATTAAATATAAATTTGTATTACGTAAAAATCCAACGAAACATTGCGCGTGCAATAATGAAAATTTAAGATTTTCAAAATCCATAAATAATATTTTATAAACTAATTTCGTGTTTGGTGCATTTTTATAGTTACTGCCCAGTTTTTATAATTACATCCCATTTTCCTGTTAAGCCTAATGCATCCCTCCTAGGAAAGATTTGCAGCCCAGCGGGGCGGAGAATAACAAGTTGACCTTTCCTGGGTATTCCTCAAAAAGATGTATAGCTGGGCTAGCCATTTTCATCTTGAAAAAAGTAGTATCTGGGCAGGATATCTGGCCTGGGCTAGACGGCCACAGCCCGCCCAGTTAATACCCTGCTCTCCTCTGAACAACAATGAAATCATCGCCAAGAAAAACTCTGCGGTGCTCACGCCTCAAAAACACAAATCTGCTCGAGCTGCTTGGTCCCAGTATCGGCCGCACCTTGTGCAATTCTCTCGTTTATATTGACTACATAGGTTGACAATGGTGTGGGACCGTGATGTCGTGAAACCAGGAGAAAGCAAAAAATATAGTTGTACAAAATAAGGAGGCACTTGCGTGCGTGCGGCTATGGCCCTAGTGGGTCCCTAGTGTCATCCACCAAAATAAAGTCATCTCTGAATCCTCATGTTCGTTGACCATGTTAACAATGCTCGGCGCCACGGTGGCGCAACAACTCGAAGGAAGGCGGAGAGGGCCTCGCGGGCCCTACGGAGGTATGATCTGCGCCGCTGCTCATTCAGAAGCCGGGATCATCGGACACCTATGAGCACCTTCGAAAACCGAGGCGGCATGAACGGTAAGGCCGAGCTTGGGAGCTCGGTTTATTTCAAACCTGTATTAACATACAAGTGTAATTTACTCGTCATCAGAAGGCCCGAGGTCTGTAAGTAGAACCGGTGGGTTACGCGTGTAATTTGAGAGACCAGTGTATATTTTAAGAGCACTGCTATATGGACGACATTACCAGACGATACATGCACGACGTGCGTATCATGCCATCCATGGGCAAGGCTGAAACAACAGCTAACGGCTGGATTAGCAATCGTCAGAGTGTCGTTCAGCGTTTTTATCGTGTGTGAAGTACTTCCGATATTTTACTAGTCGAAATCGGCCAACCAAGCGCCTTCCCCGAGACCATCTGCTTTAATTTACAAGCGTCAGTTTTACAAGCGGTTTTGGTTGGAAAACACGATCCAATCATGGCCTAATATCATGAGTAGGTCGGATGATCATATGGTTTCACGTCTAACCTACCCAACATGTCGTATAGGCTATGAATGAGGGCCTGTTTGGTTCCAAATAAGTCACCAACTTATAAGTCGAAAAGTGAAAAAAGTGACTTATTTTGCCAAACAGACCCGACTTATAAGTCACCTCAACTTATAAGTCATAAGTTTCTCCACCCCACCTTAAAACTTATAAGTCATCCCTTTATGTGGGTCCCACCACCGCATGATGTTGATTGGTGTGGGAAGGTGTGTCAGTGACTTATAAGTCGGTGACAACCAAACATGCGTGACTTATAAGTCACAGTTTTAAGTCACGACTTATAAGTCGTGACTTATTGAACCAAACAGCTCAAAACATCGACGATGAACTTCTTACGCACGGAAACAATGAAGAGGATGATCTTCTTAACAAGCAAATCAACGGCATTAGATCGACATGCAAAACAATACGAAGCATTATTCTCGGGAGGCACGGTGAACAGCTCGTGATGCCGCATGCCACAACATTCCAAGCTCAACTTTGCAATCAAACACAAGGCCCGGCATTACATAGACAATATTCGAACAAACTCTTAACAGAGGAATATCTCAGCGAGTAACTATTTACTTCTAAACTGAACACGTGAATAGGAAAAAACACTCGACGCTGCTCACAAAGAAGCGTCCCACTCAAAAATATCAAATGCATGTCTTCTGGCTAACATCAATGAGCAAATTTTGACAAGGTTTTCCAATTCCAATATATTAAACTAACATCTTCTTGCTAACATCAATGATTAAACTTTGACAAGCTTTTCCCATTCAAAATATGTAATGCCTATGATCGTGGAGTCCTGTTGCTTCTTGCTAACATCAATGATTAAACTTTGACAAGCTTTTCCCATTCAAAATATGTAATGCCTATGATCGTGGAGTCCTGTCGCTTCTTGTACTTGTTTGGGCACTTTTGCCTGGGCACTCCACGTGTTGTTAAATTGCCAATGGTCTCTGCAGACTAGTCATGTCACCGGTGTCTAATATTTATGGCACGGCTGTAGTAATGGAGGATTCGTGCCAAACTAAGAAAAGGTGAAATTGGCACCTCTTTTGGCCTACATAGTGGAAGGCCTAATACTCTGTAAAGCTTCTCGGTCATTCATACGTAATGTAGCGCAAAGCAGTGGCGCTTCTTTACGCAAAGTGGAGCGACCAACTGGACCCAAGAATGCAGAGTTTGCCTTGGACACATTAGCTCCTTTTGTTCAGTTGAACTAAAATCAAAGTTGGAATAAAACCGAGCTTTAATTGTGATATCCCTGTAAGCAACAAAAGGTATAAGGGAAACAATTACTGAGAAATAACGATTGATTGATGACTTGTACTCCCAGAAGAAAAACATCTACTGATCTACCTTATCTTAATGGGAAACAAAGCAGGAGAGTAGCAATTCTCAATCGCAGTGATTCATTAATATTAATCGAGACATTATCTTAACAATGCCTTGTTTCAACATGCATAAAGAACGAAAAAGCGTAAAAGTATCATTCCTAAAACAATGCGATGATTCATTTTAATAGAGACATTATCTTAACAATACCTTGGTTAAACATGTAGAAAGAACTACAAAGCGGATAGTACCATTCCTAACAAGTGTTGCAGTTTTGAACTAAGATTCGGTAGTTAATTAATTCGAGAGTGGCATTGCTTAATTTTACCAAATGACATTAGATTAACGAAAAGCATAAATAATTCCAGGGAGAGTGGGCAACAACAAGTATGTGCTTCCATCTACTTATAAAGGGGTGATGCAGAGTTTGTTGTAACAAAGCAACAAGCATCATGTCCAGGTTGGTCCCATTTTGTTCACTAATTAATGGGAAAAGACAGCAATACAATAGCTTCAATTCAACATTTATTTAAAACAGTACCAATACAAGTAGCACAACATCTCAAAGCACACTTTGCACAATCATGTGGATGAAGGCCTGTCTTGACCTTTCATGAGACCACCAGGATAAAATACTGAATCTGCCAACACGAATAGGAAATCCAATCTCGTTTTGTGCGGTTGCCTTTGAAATCAAGCAAAGTGTTTCATGTAGCAAAGAAAAATGTCGCAATAGCAAAAAGTTGAATAGATATCCTTGTTTAAACAGAGGCAAAAAGGAATCAATTCTCGCTAATAAAGGAGGATGAAACATGCGCCACAAAATGGTAATCCCGCCAATCCCTAACAAGTGTTGCAGTTTTGAAATAACATTCAGAGTTAATTACGAGTGGCATCAATTATCGGCTTATAAAGGGGTGATGCTGAATTTGTTGTAACAAAGCAACAAGCATCATGTCCAGGTTGGTCCCATTTTGTTCACTACTTAATGGGAAAAGACAGCAATACAATAGCTTCAATTCAACATTTATTTAAAATAGTACCAAAACAAGTAGCATAACATCTCAAAGCACACTGTACATCATGTGGATGAGACCAAGATTTGAAACAACTCGCCACGAAGAGTGGAAACAAATCTCGATCTCCTTTTGTGCAGTTCCACAAAAATTAAGCAAAGTCACCGGTGTGACATTCAAGTTGAACTGCACAAAACACTCTTAAAACATAAGTGTTTCGAGTAGCGAAGCAAAATGTCGCAATAGCAACAAGTTGAATCGATAAAAAGGAAACAATTACTTGCGATAAAGGAGGATGAAACAAACGGTGACAGAAAGAAGCATCTAACTTATCTTGGATGGAAAACAAAGTAGGATAGTAGCATTTCTAAAACGGTTGCATTGATTCATATTAACAGAGACATTCTCTTGAAACAAGATTCATTAAAAAATGTAATTTACTTTTAACAGTGGCATTGCTTCAATTTTCCGGCGGCATTCTTAGATTAACAACAGCAAAATAGCTATATGGGACATGCCAGCACCATGTGCGTCCACACGTATAAATGGGTGATGCAGAGTATGTAGCCAAGCAGCATATATGCGTTGGTCCCATATTTGTTCTCTTTGAACCTTTTTCCTAAGTGAGGGCAGCAAATCTAGTCCTGCACAAACTACCCGACCCCCCAGTTTCTTTCCCTTTTCAACAAAGAGATCGGTTCTATGTGTGTACTGGGTTACCCCTTTTTCCCTTTTCGACCTACAAAGCGGCTGGATAGCCAGTCTATACTACTTTCCGCCCCTCCTTTCCTCATTGAACCACGTCCTAGATTCTTGCTCCAGCCCACCGCACCCTTCTTTCCTCTTTGAACCAAGACCTAGATTCGACTACAGATCGAAAAAGATCCACATGCAGCTAGAGCAATGACGGTTTCAAAGAAACTTATACCTTAGGGTCGTCGGGATGTGGCAAGGCGTGCGGCGGAGGCGGATCTGCCCACACTACGTACGACAGCGAGGAAGAAGGGGTCGGTGGCCCTCCCAAGACAAAGTATTGGGTGAAAGAGAACAGCGCAGCCAGCAAGTGGATTGCCTCCCTCGCCAAGGCAATAGAGTGAACGCTGCACTCCTCCCTTCCCGGTCTGACGGGATCTGACGCCTCCTTCACCAGGCTGGGGGGGAGAGAGAAGAGGCCAATGCAGTCTTGTTTAGATCTGGTGAAGAGAGGGTGAGAGACTGTGAATATAGCAAACCCTAGCAAATGAACGCTGAGCCTCAGCAGTGTAACATATATGTAGTCTGGCGAGCATGTGGAGAGTGCAAACCCTAGCGAACAAGCTACCGAGGCTCCCGCTTATATATATACTATAATGTAGTACGGATGAGCTCGGTGCCTTCATTGCACTGCTTTTGGCTGTATGACAAAAAGCGCCAGCCACATTTTGGGCCCACCTGTCATAAACCCAAAGGCAGGTGCACTAAGTCAAGCCGCGTCCATATAGTACTCTCGTATACGAGTAATATATACTAGTGGAGTGGTTTTCTTATTCTCTCCATAACAATCGTTTTAAATTGTGTAAGTACGAAACGAAACTCTTTATCTAATGTACAGTGAAGAAAACTAGTACTACTTCCGATGAACTAACGATCCACGCCCACGCGTCCTGGTCGCACTTCCTGTCCTTCACATGTGGTACACTACCCCCCTTAAGTGAACAACCACAAATGCGCCAAATTATCGGAAACGTGTGAGAGTGTGTACAAATAAAGAATTTTAATTTCAATTATCAGAAAGGTTTGAGACTATTATAAAGTTTGACTTGATTAAATCTAATATGCGAGTAAATAAAATGGAGGCTACTACGTCCATCCGGGTTTTTAGTCCACACCATTTTTTAAATCAAAGTTAATAGCTGGACAAATAAAATTACAAGGGAGCTGGAGATAAAGTTGTGAGAAGGCTTAGAAATCAATACAAAACTTATGCTCTTTGTACCAACGTCGATCCTTCTTTGAGGAAACATTTGGTTCATAGCCAATTGTGTGATAAAATTGCACCAACGTGAAAGACGACTGCGTCTCCAACGCAACCAAGGTGAACTGACGAAGGATATCATCTTTGTGCGTAACAAGCAAAGAGCACTGATGGAAGACAGCTTGTTTTTCATTGAAAATCGATCAGCTTCACCAGCCGACGCAACCACGAGGCGCAACCATGAGCATCGATAGGTCATCGTGGTGATGCATCATCCATTTGGCATCTTTGTCCGCGCCAGCGCCGGCTCCGAGAGGACGGTGCGCATCGGCTCCCTCCGTCACCAACGGCGACAACGTCAATGCTGCACGTCCTCACCTCCCGCAGCGGAAGGGATTCGGGCATTCGGCCAGATCTGTGACCACCGGTGAGGAGAGAGATAGAGTGGACATTGTCATCTTGTTTTGATATGGAGAGGATGAGAGAGTGAGACGCAAGAAACTCTATCAAACAAGAGGCTATAATGGAGTAAAAAAATCTCTCCATAGCAGTAGTTTTAAATAGAATACGCGCTTCCCGGAAAAAAGAAACGAAAATTGGCGGACGATTTTTAAGGGTCTGTCTAGGACACATCTAGATGTGACATAGTTATGTCACATCTAAGTTGATGTTCACTCTGTTTGTGGTCTATTTTTTTGTCCTAGTTTTTTTTCTTGTTGCTACATTATATACTTGTGGGAGCTTAGGTGTGATATCCTTAAATAACATCTAGATGTGAATTAGACAAACTGATTTTCTAACGTACCAAGAAAGAAAACTCGATCAAAAACACGCCCCCGCTTCCAGGTCGCGAGAGTCGTCGCGCACACACACATAGACATAGACATGCATATCCTTGTTTACGTAAAATTCCATTTCCATCTCCATCTCCAGTCATATTTGTCCAGCTGGCACATTATTTACGTTGTTAATTATATACGCAACAATATTAACGCATAGCATCTCTTGTTTGCTCACGTCCGGACCGCTGCCACGGCCGTTCCTGACCAACCCGAACCCTCTTCATCACCCCCGCATGCTTCCCGCTCGAAACGGTCAGCGCCGCATTCATGCCCGGCCAGAGCGGACGCGACCTCTCACTGGCGCCGGCATTGAAGCGGCGCGCCGGCCGAGAGAGTGTCGCTCGCACCGCTTCCGGGTGCACGCGGCTGCTCCGCGTTCAAAGGTTGCAGTAGCCGGCTACAACATGCATGTAAAAAGTTGTTGGGAGTCCGTGCTACAGCTAGCTGTCCTCCCCCAACTCGTCAATCTCTTCTAGTAGTGCTAGTAGTACTCCATGGCGCGATCCATCGACAAGCAGGCGGGAAAGTTATCGTATACTCGGTTTGCGGTGAGTGGCATGCCGAGCGACCGTGTGGGGTCGAGCCGTGGAGGAGGGTGAGACACGAACACGACAGACGTGATTTAAATGTTGGTTTTGCTCGATGGCGCGATCCAACGAAACGAAACGTTGGTTTCTCTCCGTTTCCATTTTTTCTCCGAAAAATGGAAACTTTCCACTCCATTTTCATTCCTATTCCAAGGTTGCCCCGTTACAACATTCCATCAAATACAAAGGAAAACTAACACGCATGCTGATGCATCTCAATGATTCACAGATCATAGCCAATATTTACTTCACAACTAAAGAAAAAAGTTGTGAGAGCGTGTACGAAAGAAAAACTACTGATGGGGTCACTACGACTTAAACCCTAAACCCTAAACATGATTTAATTCCCTGGCCAGGTAGAACCTGTCGAAGGAAAGACGGCTGGCACCCTCGGATCATACGATGCTTTTGTGCAGTTCCACTAAAATCGACCTGAGCATCCCTGATGGCAAAGATATTGAAGAAGTGTGATTAGAATAATAGTACTGGCACTAGTTCATGAGACATAAACTCATCACAAGTAGAAGCCGGTAGAAGTAGAGAAAGATCGACATGGAGATGGAGCTACGGTAGTGGAGCAAGCCGACTCCAAAAGGAAGATGGACTACCTGGGACGTCGGGCTGTAGCTAGAAGGGCGGTTGGGACGCAGCATCGGCCCATACCGCGGTGACCCCCGATTGGGACGCACCGACTGTGGGTTTTCTCCCTTGCCGATGTCGACCGCGTCTACGCAGAACATTGTTCCCTTTCTCCAGCTGCGGGATCAAGCCCGTCGTTCTATGCTTGTGAAGAGAGCAACCTTAGCAAGCAGGCTTGTAGCTTAGGCTCCTGCTAGTGTATATATAGTGGTTTTGTTTTTCTCTCCATATCAACCATTTTATATTGCGTACGTGTCATTCAAGAGTGAAATGATGGTTGCTTCTTCTGACTAACTTACTGTGTGATTTGACTGCTCCTTAGTGGCCCCTACACTTAGTGGCCCCTACACGTACTCCCCCAACGTGTATGCAACAGTCACATGTACACATGGACGCAAAAACGCGCGCGACGCCCTAATGCATGCATGTCCGAGCACACGACGGAACACACACGGTCACGCTAAGTGCTCAACCTACACGTGCATGCACACACATACTTAGTCAGGGTGAGCTAGTGACCGTATAAACACCGGAATATATATATATATTGAGCGCAATGAGCGTATTATGAAGTCCATCGACCGTATTATTACAAATATACAAACGATGCATGTGTATTTATCTCGCTTGAAATTAATCCATATTAACCGGAGAGGAGGCAGTATGGACTAGCATTACTTGCGAACGGTGGCTCGCAGGACAAGGAGAAACTTTTGACTAATGCAAGCTCTCCCTCACTCAGGCGGTGGACGTGCAACAGCTTAATTCGTGTCGATTGCGAAGCATACACTATACTACTAGTGCTACTATTGTTCGACTTCCCGAATAGGCGAACAGCCAAGCGCAAAGTTTACTAGTACTAGTACTACTAATATAGTCTATAAAGGTACGTAAGTACTATACTAGTACTAGGAACCGGATGGAGGAGCGTCTGCACTCTTATTATAATTTTAAAATGTGATAAAGCAATCTTCAACACATTTGGTTCTCTTCGAGGGTTCTCGCATGTGATAATGGAAGTTGATTGCATGGAACACTCGCCACAATTCTCGCTTAATTCTGGCTCATATCCTGTTACAAATAGTAGCGCCGTAATATTTCCTCTTTTTTGTTATTCAGCATGTAAACAGGTCAGCAAACCTTGCGGCGCATCTTCGTCTGAACCGTGCTTGCTGCACTTTGAATGTGGCCGAGAGCTGGCTTGATGAAACACCTCGCTTCCTACTTCTTTTTTATGGGTACCTCGCTTCCTAGTGACCAGTGTCTTGGCTGATCGTCCTAAGAATGCTTATATATGAATAAAGCTCTCTCATTTACCCGCAAAAAAGATTAAGCCATATTAACCAAAAAGGAGGGAGTATGGACTAGCACTACTTTTTGGTGTGTCCCGTCAACTCGCAGAACGAGGAGAAGCTTGCAGGACAAGGTGAAGTTCTCTTACGCCTTTTGACTAATGCAACCTACCCTCCGTGGACATGCATCAGTCCATTTGGTGTCAGATTGTCAGAGGCATACACTGTAGTACCCAACATGCGGAGTACCATCATTGTTCGACTTCACGAAGAGGCGAAGAGCCAAGCGCAGTAGTATGAGTAGTAGTACTACTAGAACCGCATGGTGGAGCATCTGTATTATTATTTTTTTATCTCTGATAAAGTACACGTTTATTCCGGAGAAGGGCGGAAAACGGCAGCCCAACATGTAATGAATGATATCGATCAACCAACCATGCTCGAATATATCTTGGCCTCCATGCGAAACCGTCTGTGTGTTCTCGCTCCTCGTCTCTCTCAAGGAACATTGGTTGGCTCGTTGCCGTCAAGATCGGTTTGCTCACACTCTTGTCCCACATGTCAGTGATATGCCAAGAGGAGGTGTGTTGACCGACTGGCCATACGCGTACTTGGTTTTGAACCTTCATACTACTCCTCCCTCCGTCACAGCTTCTGGTAGCGCTTCATTATGATGCATTTCTGTCAATGCATTTCCACCACCAGAGAGACTTTAGACGCGTTTGGTTTAATTCTCAATTAATTAGGGCGTGGTAACCGCAATCAAGTCCACAATTTTCTCTCCATGTACTCTGTACTACAGTACTACGGAGTGGAGTAAGTGCATGCATGTGTGTACCCGGGGTGGAAGCACTGCATGCATGTGTGTACGCATTATTTCCTCTAGTAATAGACGCCATGCTATAACTACCAATGCTATTTTTCAGGCCGATCGCTAGTCGCCTTGGTCCCACAAATCTTTTTTCTTTTTTCTGAAGCGCGCTGTATAAATAGTGACGGATGGAGTATGAGCGGATTCAAAGAAGAGGGTATTGATGGTTGCTTCTTCAGAGCAACTTACAGTGGGAAAGGTGGGGCTTACGATTTGACTGCTCATTACTCACTATTAATGCGGCGCAACGACTGGGCTAAGTCTCCCATCCGGTTGTGCACTAGCCCCTCGGTTCTTAAATATACTCCGGAGTATATTTGTCTTTCTAGAGATTTCAACGAGTGACTACACAAATATTTGTCTTTTTAGAGATTTCAAATGGACTGGCACATACAGATGTATATACATATTTTAGAGTGTAGATTCTCTTATTTTGCTCCGTATGTAGTCACTTGTTGAAACCTCTAGAAAGACGAATAGAATATTTAGGAACGGAGGGAATACACATACGAAGCAAAATGAGTGAATCTACACTCTAAAATATGCCCGTTTGAAATTTGTAAAAAGACAAATATTTAGGAACGAAGGAGTATAATTTTGTGCATGGCACATGGACCCGGATGATGAAGAGGCTTCTGGCAATGCTATCAAGCTTCCATCATTTGTTTACATAATTGACGTACTATACAAATAATTTTCCAGCGAGACATGAAATTGTACAATGGTGTGAGCTTTCAGCTTCTGTTTCGCGTGTCTTGCCATCGATGCTCTTTCGAAACAATAAAAAACTAACTTCCTTGCTAATGCATGTCAATTATTAGCAGATCAGAGCTAATAATTACATCACAATCAAAACAGAGTTGTGAGAAGGTGTTAAATTAAAATTGATCCATGCTTTCATTGGCAGCAACGTCCCCCCAGCTCTGTCTAAATCAACAAGGCATGTTGGGAAAAAAAGTAGCTGTCTGGAGCATGCAACATTCCGATCATTTTGTGCAGTTCCACTAAAATAGAGCTGAGCGTCCCTATTCCAAAGATATTAAGTGTGATTACGATAATAGAGGACTGCTGATGAAACAATAAACACATAAATAGAAGCCGGTCACCTTTGCAGTCTCTCTTAAGACTAACTAGTTGGAGAAGATTAGGCTCGGAGTTGGATGAGGAGGATAGAGCAAAACCAATCTCCCTTTGTGCAGTCGCACTGAAATGTAGAGACGTTGCCCATGTGACATTTTAGTACAACTGCACAAAACACTCTTAAGAAAAAAGTGATTTGTGCAGTTCACCAAAAGGTTGCAATAGGAACGAGGTGAAATGGATAGCCCTGTTTGCAAAAATAGATGGAAAAGAAATAATTACTGGCCAATAACAGTTGATGACACATGCGACGACAAAAAAGAAGCATATTCCTTGCCCTAAGGGAAGATAACAACACGGTTGTGTTTGTCTAAAACGGTGTGAGGACGAGAATGCTATATGGACAGTATGCTGGACGAGCTAGGTTTTGGGGAAAGAACTATGGAAGATCCACATGCAGCGACGTGGGAAGACGGGCAGTGGAGCAAGGCCGGAGGGGATACCTGGAGGTCGTCGGGATGTAACAAGGTGAGCGGCGGCGGGCGGAATCTGCGAGCAGGTGGCGTAGGCCCTGCCGCGCCGGAGCTTGGTCAGAGAGAACGGCGTGTACCGCAGATCGGGATGTGCTGCCTCGGCGCCGTCGAACGGAGAAACGATGCACTTCCTCCCTTTCCCCCGGCGGACGGGATGCGGCGGATCAGTGACCAACGATGAGAGAGAGAGAGAGGCCACCGCACTCCCTTTCCCCCGGCGGACGGGATGCGGCCGGATCAGTGACCAACGGTGAGAGAGACAGAGGCCACCGCAGCCTTTTGTGAGATACTCTTAAGAGCGACAAACCAGGCACGCAAGGCTCCATTGTATATAGTGAGCGGACTACCTTTTTCTCCATAAAATCGCGTTTTATATTCGTATGCGTGCCATTGAGCAATATAACTTTATTTAAAAATAACGCGGCAACGCGTCAAGTCGAACTTTGTTTCGTGCAGGCGTGGTACACGACCTCCCTAGGTAAACAACCGCTACAGGAGTTCAAATTAGCACGTGGGCTGCCATTTCGTAAAGAAATGAGCTCCACCGTGTACCCACGCGGGTGTGGCTGGGCGTGAAGCGTGAGTACGTGCACGGTGCACCTATTCTCTTCTTGTATACGTACACCACCTACGTGGGGTTGTGTGAGAGAGATATAAACCTAGAGAGATATAGTGTGTGGGTTCTTGAGAGTTTTTTTGGGGGGGGGGGGTGGGTTCAATCAAAAAATGTAACATATGCAATGTGTGTGAAATAGAGTCCTGGATATAACATATATATAGAGGGGGCGATCCACGAGAAGAGAGTGGAGGTATCACCGGCTTGAGGTGTCCATAGAATCGAAAAGAGGGATGATGATGTGTGTGTGTGCACGCGCGATCGATAAAGAGTGCCATCGAATTTGTGTGTGCCCACGTCAAAGATATAGAGTGGCTGGCCTACTGGAACGTGAGAGGGGACATGTGCAGTTTGTCTCTGTGGCATGGATACCTACCTGCAGCACTCGACTATCGGTGTGTGGTGGGGGAAGAGGGAGGCCCAATTAACTATAGAGGTACAATGGCAGGTATATGTGTGGAGGAGGAGAGAGGCCTACCTCATGTATTAAGGAGATCGATGTGTGCCGTAAAGAAGGAGCTGGGGGGCCTACACACACCACGGGTGAACGACCTAACGTGAAACGATGAATTTGCGCGATGGAGCTAGAGAATGCCGAGGGAGGGTGAGAGCGATGCGGGCGTGTGCATGCACAAGAGAAAGTTAGCGCTAGCTACAAAGATAAGAGGGTTGTGTGGGTGTAAAAGACGAATAGAGATCATATATACTTCATTATAAAAAGCGAATTCGGATATTTGAAGAATTTATCATAGTGTTTTAAACCGATGCATGTGTGAATATATATAACGGTGATACACATGGTGTGTTTATGAACATGTTATACTACATTTAATATATTTTATCTCTACTCTTATAATAAAACCGAGTTGTTGATGATGGTGTGCCTGCCATCCTGCATTATAGGCCGTCCGATTTATATCTGGCGGATAGCAAGGAAACTATGATGGTTGAAGTTGGCAACAATCATGATTGTAGATTCGTATTGAAATAGAGAAACGAATTCAAATTTAGTTCGAATTGCAGTGGTAGTATAGACATTGGGAATGCACTAAAATGTTGGTATGAGTAGGTTACATGCATTATACAGCAAGCAAAAAAAATTACTCGGACATAACATGGATTCATACTCCCTCCTTCCATCTATATAGGGCGTAATGAGATTTTTAAGACCGCCTTTGACTATTGACAAGATTAATAGTACATGACATGCACAATGTGAAAATTATATCATTGAAAGAACCTTTCATAGACGAAGTTAACGGTGTGCTTTGTGTAAGTTGCATGTCATATATCATTGCTCTAATATTTGGTCAAAGTTAGCATCGAAAAACGCATTAGGCCCTATATAGATGGAAAGAGGCAGTAGCTTCGAGTGGCATTTGTATATTAAGAAGGGGCAAGACTCTCTCTTTGTGTGGTGTGAATAGTTTTATTTTTTTCGTTTTCTTTTTGGTTGAGGGAAGTGCGAATTGATTTGGTACGTCCAAGTACAATATTACTACACGTTAGGCTTGTCCCTAAAATTCAACCCGCGTCTTGTTATATCCCAAAAATTCAGATATCGTGCTCCCAAAACTGGCGCCTTCACAACCCGCGCCTTGCTATCCCGAAATTACAACGCGCGCGAAAACTCCCTCCAGCTGCCAAATCCCGACATGCGAAATCCCCCTTCTAACCCTGAGCCAAAAGGGTCGCTAGTTCAAATCGGTGGGGGGTACTTTTGTAACACACCCTACATTTTGGACAAGCGCGTCCCTAAGTCATGCTTCACTCCCTTTTCGCCATTCGAAATCCCAGGCCGCCATAACCTCTCCGCTCCAGCCACGAAAACCCACCCACCTCCGCCCGCCACGTCACCGCTGCCCAGCCGGAGCCTCTTCCCCGACGATGTCGTCCACTGCAACAGCTCGACGTCCCTCGTCCACCTCCCTGGATGAGGATCCGTCGTCCATCTTGCCGTCCCGCTGGTTCAGCCGCCCCGTCCTCCACCTCTAAGGAGCTGCTCCGACGATCGCCTCGTCTATCGCGGCTGCTCCATCCCCACAGCGCCGCCTTAACCTGCTCCACCGGAACCGCAGCATCCTCACCGACTCCTCGGACGAAGCCGAGGCCTACTCGGCGCCACCAAAGAGGTTGTACACTCATCGCATCGCACCTTCTCATTAACTCGACCTCCCGGCGCCGACGGTGCTCCATCCCGCACCCCCATGGAGTGGATACCTTGAAGCCGGCTCATGGTGACATCTCCACGGCGGCTCTCCCCGCACGAGGCCCCTTGGCAAGCAGCGTCCATACCAGCCGGATCTGCTGCTTCTTTGCTGTTCGGCTCTCGCTTCGCTTCGCTATCTTCTTTATTCTGCTGTCTGCTCTCTCTCGCCGATCGCCTTCGCCCAGCTGCTGCTGCTGCTCTCCCCTCGCTTCGTCTTCTTTGCTCCACCGATTAAGCCACACTTGATCGACCGAATCGACTTTTGGGTCATCGATTTTCAGGGGTTGGGGGGCTCGCCGAGTTAAGGAAGAACCACCCAGCAGCGGGACGGGGCTCACCGAGAGGTACCCCACTATCTATCTTAGGGTTCAGGTGGGGCGGGGCCTAAAGGGCTGGCAGGGCGGCGGTGGTGAGTTGTTTCGGGGCGGCGGGCGCTGGGTCAGCGGTTCGGCCGGTTGTGGTCTGGCGGCTCAGGGGGGTGCAGGTTGAAGATGAACTGCAGGCCCTCCCGAAACTACATGTCAAGTGCCTCTCTGCTACCATTGCATTCAGTTTCGTGCTACCTCTTGAGCACTGCGTTGGATTTCCCCGAAGAGGAGAGGATGATGCAGCAAAGTAGCGTAAGTATTTCCCTCAGTTTTTGAGAACCAAGGTATCAATCCAGTAGGAGGCCACACACAAGTCCCTCATACCTGCACAAAACGATAGCTATCGCAACCAACACGATTAGGGGTTGTCAATCCCTTCACGGTCACTTACGAGAGTAAGATCTGATAGAGATGATAGATAATATTTTTGGCATTTTTGGCATAGAGATGCATTGCAAAAAGTAAAAAGGAAAAGTAAAAACAAAGCAAGTATTAAAGTGATGGAGATTGATATGATGAGAATAGACCCGGGGGCCATAGGTTTCACTAGTGGCTTCTCTCAAGAGCATAAGTATTCTACGGTGGGTGAACAAATTACTGTTGAGCAATTGATAGAATTGAGCATAGTTATGAGTATATCTAGGTGTGATCATGTATATAGGCATCACGTCCGAGACAAGTAGACCGAAACGATTCTGCATCTACTAACATTACTCCACTCATCGACCGCTATCCAGCATGCATCTAAAGTATTAAGTTAAAAACAGAGTAACGCCTTAATCAAGATGACATGATGTAGAGGAATAAATTCATGCAATATGATAAATACCCCATCCTGTTATCCTCGATGGCAACAATACAATACGTGCCTTGCAACCCTTTCTGTCACTCGGTAAGGACACCGCAAGATTGAACCCAAAGCTATGGACTTCTCCCATTGCAAGAACTACCAATCTAGTTGGCCAAACCAAACGGATAATTCGAAGAGACTTGCAAAGATAACCAATCATACATAAAAGAATTCAGAGAAGATACAAATATTATTCATAGATAAGATGGATCATAAACCCACAATTCATTGGTCTCAACAAACACACCGCAAAAAGAAGATTACATCGAATAGATCTCCACGAGAGAGGGGGAGAACATTGTATTGAGATCCAAAAAGAGAGAAGCAGCCATCTAGCTACTAGCTATGGACCCGAAGGTCTGAAGTAAACTACTCACACTTCATCGGAGGGGCTATGGTGATGATGTAGAAGCCCTCGTGGTGGATGCCCCCTCCCAGAGCTCCTAACAGCCCCAAGATGGGATCTCGTGGATACAGGAAGTTGCGGCGGTGGAATTAGGTTTTGGCCCTGCTCGATTGTTTGGTGGTACGTGAGGTATATATAGGAGGAAGGAGTATGTCGGTGGAGCGACAGGGCCCACGAGGCGGGGCGCGCCCTAGGGCGCCCCCACCCTCGTGACCTCCTCTTCGTTCCTTGGAGTAGGGTCCAAGTCCTCGGATCACGCTCGGTGAGAAAATCATGTTCCCGAAGGTTCCATTCCGCTTGGACTCCGTTTGATATTCTGCTTTCTTGAAACACCAAATAGGCAAAAAACAGCAATTCGGGCTGGTCTTCCGGTTAATAGGTTAGTCCAAAAAATAATATAAAAGTGGAAAATAAAGCCCAATATCGTCCAAAACAGTAGATAAAGTAGCATGGAGCAATCAAAAATTATAGATACGTTGGAGACGTATCATTTCGACAGTAGCATTCAGATTCCACAGTAAATTTCAGTTTCGACAGTTAAGTTCAGAGTGAACGGTTTTTACCTCATCTGTTGTAGTTAGGTGGTTTTTGGTGATGTTAATTTTACATCCATTTTACATCATCTATTGGAGATGCTATTAGAATCCCACTTGAGATTGATGATGTCTGTCTTGTGCTGCTTCAGCCTTGACGTCTTACGGCTCACCGGAGCTGCTCCAACGACGTAACAATCCATCACAACAGTAGCAAAGGCCTCGGGCCGCTTCTCTGATTCCTCGATCTTCCTCCACACTTCCGACAACCACCTCTGCCTCAACCGCTTCAAATGACCAACCCAATGATGCCGAGGTCGACACGGCTAAGGCAAGAGGTTGTACACTTGTTGCATCACTTATTACTATACATCACGCCGATCCATTAGGGCTATTTTGGTTCAACGGAAAACGCCGATCCACCGGTTATTACCATCACTCTAAATTTCTGCATGCTCTCCTTACATAATCTCACCATATTTTTTCAGATGCATGTCGATATTGTACACAATCATGCTTGAACATGTAGAGAAAAGAGAAGAGTTTTGCTGGCAATACAATGTCATGCGATATCGCTCCATGGTGGGTTCAATGGCAAACCCTCCCCACGCCTCCAGATTGTAATCTAGAGGAAGATATCTGTTCGAGGCGTATTCGCACGCCACGATCACTCCTATTTACCCCCAAGGTGTTTGCTCTACCTTGGCATGATGATATTAGTCATATCTTGCATATGTTGCCTTGCAAAGGCCTACTTTTGACATCATATATGTCATCCGCTTAGTTTAGACATGTTCGTAATGCCACCTGTTTAGTTTCTATATCATATATGGGAATTATGCGCCTCATGTCTTTTAGCCAGCCATAATATATGTGAAATGTGCAATGCCATCCTGTTTAACCAGGCATCATATATTTGAATGATATCTTGCCTATACTTTTCTTCATTACATTTCCATTTGTCGACAATGTTTATACATTAAACTACTCTTCCTCCGAATCAGCCATTTGGGTGGGAGATGGAAAAATCTGGAGTGAAAACAAGGCCTTCAGAGCGCATGCTACTACCGTCAAGCCTATCTCTTGTTGGGTCCCGATAGCTCCTCGTAGATGGATTCGAGAGATGATGACTAGTCCTATTCCCCACCGAGGTGTATGCTCTAACTTGGCAACGTTATATCGCTCATATCATGCATACGGTGTCTTGCATTGCATAGTTTAGACATCATATACACAATATTCAACACCATGTTCTTAATTCAGACATCATATTGAATGCCCTTTGTTTAGCATATAAATCACATATGTGAATTAAATGATGCGATCCTGATTACTTAGATAACATGTAGGTGAATTATGTCATGCTATCCTGTTTAGTTATTCATCATATCTTGGAATTATGTTATGCTATGCTATCCAGTTTAGATAGACATCATATATGTGAAATTATGTCATGCTATCCGTTTTAGTTAAACAATATACATGTCAACTATTTCATGCCCTTTTTCCACACTATCTATTGCATTTGTCTCTCATACAATGTCTGTACATTCAACTATGTTTCTGCTTATCACCCATTTGAATTGGAGCGGTGATGCCAAGATTCTAGCGGAATAAAACACGGTCTTCAAATAAAACAGTGCTACCTTTTGGTGGAGATAGCACCCGGTTGTACATGCACAAGAACCAGCCCTACCACACATAACCCAAACTCTACAGATTGTACCCCTCATGCGATGGACAGAGAACCAGCTTCACCCAATCTAACCCCAACCCCACCGATAGTAACCCAGCTCCTGCTGACACAAAGACCATCTCCACCACAGAGCTCCCAAACAAGAGCAGTTAGTAAGGCAGCTCCGGTGCCCAAAGGGCCAAGATTATCACGGCGAACCCCAACTCCACCAGTTAGTACACCTATTCTTGTGGAGGAAGCACAACCAGCCAGTCGTAGTTTAGCATCTATCGCATTTGATGTTGTTAAATCGTATGTGCATATCTTCCCATCTTGGAAATATTATACTGAAGATGAAGGAAAATGCTAGTTGCAGGTGTTTGTCCAGGAGTTATGTGTAAGTAATGTTATTCATGGCAATTACTTTGCTTCGTCGCATACATCCTACCTCCATGATGGTTATAATACAATAAATTTTCCCATTTTTCTCTATAGAGAAGGACCGATTTGGAAACTCGGGATGAGGTAACCTGTGCTAATACCTCTACTATCTTCAAGAATGCTTGGTGGCGATCGAATTACTCAAGAAAACGTATTTCACCAAAGCAAAGAAACTCATCAAATTCCCTTACGCTCTCCTCGAGACACATTTATCGGACGATGATCGGGAACACCTTGTTCATCTTGTCCGTAACCAAGAATGTGGTAAGGTCTATGATCTCATTTTCTATTTTTAAGTATTTTATTCTTGCGTCTTCTTGTACTGCTCATGTAGAACAAGTGCCTAAACCTCAAGAACAACTATTCTAATTTAAGATTCCATTGCTATCATAGTTCAAAAAAGCGCTAGGCGTTAATTGTGCGTTTTGCCACCGCCTTGCGCTTTACTGACCAAAGCGCATGCTTATGTGCAGTTATGCACAGATTGTGCGTAGTCATGCGCAATGCGTTTTGCCAACGCCTAGAGCCTAGGCGCTCTTAAGCGCTCGCTTAGGCGCACATTTTTTAACTATGATTGCTTTGCTCTTGTATCACTGTATTTACTCATACAAACTTATTTTTAAATTGAAGGATCCAATCGAAACTCCAATGCCACAGCAGGTATGTTCACGCATGTTTCTTTAATGTGTTTGCTCTTATCAATAGCTCTTGATTTCAATTTCAATTGTGTATACAGCTGACTTTCATATCATGCACATTACTAGCATCACAACAGAGCCAATAGTGTTTTTGTACATGTAGACCCGTGGTGCCCATCTAAAATCTTGTTGTGCCGTAGTTTCCCACGCTTTGTATTCTTTCACCGCTTTGTCTTGAACTCGATATGATTTGAACCGTGTCTCTATTTTGATTTGGCAAGACAATGCAGTGACCATAGGACATAGATATATGTTTGTTTGATGCTTTTATTATGTATTAGTACTTGGCAATAGAAGACTTGGTAGTTTAATCCTGTCCATCTTACTAATGAACTAGTTCACCGAAATGAGTTTCATATACTAGTACATGCTAAACTTGTTATGTGTCTGCTTGTTTCTTCTTTTAGAATGTTGACGGAATATTGGGGAAGAGTGCCTTATTAAGCAATGGTAAATGAAGTAATGCAGATAAGGTTCAGGATAGTGACACATCCTTGTTGTTCTCCAACAAAGCTGATAAAACAGCTAAGCAAGACTATCTTGAAGACAGGGAGACAACCCCAAAGTCCTGTCTTGGTTTAGTGTCCGATTTACTGGCCACTACCGCATGCACAAGCTATTCAAACTCACCGTCTGCGAATCAGTTCGGTTTCTTGAGTCTCAACTACAAGTCGAAAGACATCGATCGGTTGTCTTTGCGACAAGAAGCGGAAGGATCATGCGGAAGTCCCCGGAGCATTCAGATGCATACTTTCGGTGTAGCGACAAGCGTTGAGGATTTTAGCGCCAAACAGACAAAGCTAACCAGCTTGCTAAGCTTATTGCCGGCATGGTGGATACCTGGATAATGTTTCTTGAGCTCTTCCGTTGTTTTAGTTATGCTCTTGCTTTGTCTGCCGCGTTTATTTGCAATCGGTGGCCAATTTTGACGGCCATGTATGTAATATGTCGCTTTGTTCCCTATATTTGCACCGGTGGCGAACTTTGATGCCCAAAGGATGTAATATGTGTAATAGCGTAATAGGCTAGCCTTAATTGCTTGCTTATTTATTTCCTTATTGTCTTGTTTAGTTGTTTGCTTGTAGTCACCGCAGTTCTTTTTCTCATGTTTTTCTAGTGGCCACAATAGCCTATTTTTGGTAACTAGGCCAAAATAATCATGGCAACACACGGATTGTTGTAACCATGGGCCTCCTATGTCAGTATGATCCATGGGCCTTCGTTCGTCAGTAGGACCATTGGCCTTCTATACGGGCCGAGGATCCATCGGCCTTCTATATGGGCCTTAGGGATCAATGGGCCTTCTACGGGCCGTAGGGTCCATGGGCCTTCTACGGCCGTATGATCCATGGGCCTTCTACGGGCCGTACTATCCATGGGCCTCATACGGGCCATAGGATCCATGGGCCTTCTACGGGCGATCATCATTTCGCCAATCATGGGCCGTATTATTCGTGGACCATAACGGGCCGTTAATAGGCGATTTGATAACTCTATGAAAACAGCCCAACGGGTTTTTTTACATGAAAACGACCCAACGATTAACGGTCCGCAAACGGGCCGACCATAACGACGGGCTGAATTTGGCCCACAAGCGTAAAATGATGAAGAGGTCGATGTAACGAATCGTTGCAAATGAGCCTAAGAATCAATGGGCCCCGAGAAGGCCGAAGATAACTTTAATGAAACGACCCAATGGAATAACGGGCCGTTAATGGGTATAAATGATACATTGTTCATCACGGGCCGCTTTCACCACGCCGTTAATGGGCCAAGAGTTACAAAGGTCCTCATATGGGTCGAAGAAGTCATGGGCCACACATGGGCCGAAGTTAAAACGGCTGAATCATATTGGGCGGCCCGAGATGACGCCATCGGGCCTAATTCGATAGGGCGAACGGGCCCCGGGTTAGCGGGTAAATGGGCTATATGCACGAGCAGGCGCTAACGGGCTTTACGTGGGCGCCCGCCACCTTTGACCAAGTCAAACGGGCCGCCTTTTCACGAGTGGGCCTCTGTTGGGCGTGCCACGGTCGCCAGATCATAGGCGCCTTCGTCCAATGAGCGGATGACATCTCGTCCCAACGGTGAGCCGACACGTGTTTCCTCCGACCAATGATGATTTTACACGGAAATCCCCATCGATCGGGTCATTAACGGGTTATCGGATCCAAAACCCGACCGATAGCTTAACAACGTTCCGTTACGATGGATGCCACGCGTCGGTCACCCTTGACGAAAGCATTTACGTGGCGCGATTTATCGTCATGGAAGTGGACACTTCGTGATGATAATTTTGGTAATGTCATGGAACACTTCTACGACAAAGACGGTATGACTATCTTGATTCTCATCATAAATTTGTCATGGATGTACATGCATGACAAAAAACGCGACCTACTGTGACAAACACGTATCATCACGGAAGTGTATTTTTTTTGTAGTGACACTTTGTTCTCATACATGGATCCCATTTCATATTTCATGGCCTCATCATAGTTCATAGGTTCGTCATGGTCAAGTAACATGACTTCCAGAACAGGATTATCATACCACTCTGGTGCGGATCTTACTCTGGTTGACCTACGAGGTTCGGTAGTAACTTGATCAGAAGTTTCATGATCATCATCATTACACTACACCAGGATCCACTTTAGCTAACGGCGTGTGCATCGCCAAAAGTGGCATTTGTCGACAGACTTGACGCCCAGATAACCCTTCTTGACACACACCGCTAGTGTCTACCGCTCGGCAACTTTGGTCAGTAGGAAAAA
The DNA here is from genome assembly GCA_021605205.1 of Aegilops longissima. NCBI lineage: Eukaryota > Viridiplantae > Streptophyta > Magnoliopsida > Poales > Poaceae > Aegilops > Aegilops longissima. The sequence goes on from CM038682.1 coordinate 174,347,721, forward strand.
GTATTTATGTGAGACACTTTATTTGTTGACAGATCGTGTGTCGCCAAAGCTTGCTCTTGATGACACACGTCGTCGGTAATTCTATCTCTTTGTTGACGTCTGATTTGCCGAAGTTATGTACTTTGCTAACACACCAATGCGTCGGCAGTTCTTGGGCTTGTTGACATACTTGCACGCCAAAGACTTCTTAGGCTGTCAACACACAAAAGTTGGTAAATCTTGTACTTGCCAACGCACAGTATGTAGGCATATCTTCTACTTGACGACAAACCATGTGCCTGGATCCTCTATTTTGCCAACACACCGTGTGTTGCAAATCAGCTATAGGCTGACACACAACTTTGCTTAGAGTAAGCATCAATAACTATCATCAGGGAGCAAAATGTGATAAAATCCAGAATAATTGCCTATCACACCACACGATTCATACAAAATTCAACAATGGTACATAAATTGTAATAAGTTCACATACATATCACATCCATAAAAGTTCACAAATGATATTGGATATACGAGTTATGTTGCAACATATGCCCAAACAGGTTCCAAGAGATAGTGCTCTACCATTCCTAGATGACACTACTCCCTGCCATTGCCAAAAGACACAAGTTCCATATCATAATGATCACCATTGGATGAGACACGCGACATAAAAGTCATCCATTGCTTTTGGTCTTCTCACTTGGGCACTTGAACAATTGAACAGCAAGAGGCAAAGTAAGATTCCATCAATGGTTACCTGGTAATAATTTTGCCAGTGTTATGTTAATTACTACAAAGTAAAGAAGTGGAGAAAGTATGGCACGTGTCTAATGAACATTTGCATAAGGTAAAAGTACAATAATGAGCAGAATCTCACTTCGGCTTCGAGCTTAAGACTGTGATAGTAATTTGCGCTACATCAGATTGTTTCCATGTCTAGACGTGTAGCAGCTAGAAACTCGTAGGAAATTCATGTTCTATTTACAGTAGGGTTATGAAGAAATTGGTGGCTAGTTGTACTAGTTCATAATTCAGCAGAGACATAATTATTTGCTCTGAAAACACTACCAGCTACTGCACAGATATGATTGCTTTGTGAGTTAATGACATGCTTATATACTTGATTGAAATACCCCACAACACAAGCTGTATTAGACTTTATGTACAACAAATAAAGGGCTTAATTGAATGATGCCAAGTCTGATTGAGAACAATATAATATCTAAAAGGCTACAACCAAATATATACACGCCCAACTTTCATAAAAGTTGCAAGGGTGAGATAGCTAAGATAATAAAGCTTCCAGAATGGTTTTATAGTACAGTGAGACGACTCTTTTCTACAGAAAACATAAACTAGGGCCTAACATTCAAACTATCTAGCACTCTACTTGGTGCCTTCAATGAACATGACCCATCATGTCACTCTGCTACGTGGGACAGTATTCTTCTTTTTCTAGAAAGTTTCCAAAGAATTCTGCATGTATTATGGTAATTTCCACAAAGTATAAAGTGCAAAATGACGATGCGACACATGTCGATGAGCACTTAGTATTCCAGCTCTACTATACTTATATCCAGTACATCAACATCCTTTTCCCATTCAAAATTCGTAAAGCCAAGCGTATTTTTGCGTAACAAAAATATAATGATTTAGTTGATCAACCTTTTTTCCCTAACAAAAGAATGCAACAACAGAATATTAACTACAAGAATGTTTGGTAAGTAGTATATATATGGCTTCAGTGAATGAAATAACAGAAACATGCCACTTCAGAAAACAAAGGTGACAATGATTGCACATTTGCTCCAGCACTATCAGTGAACTCTTTAGTTATACACACAATCCAATATTAGTGTAATACCAGTTTAGAATAAAATGATATTCATATGCCCTACATGACTTTACATGAGCCAAAATCAACTTTATTTAACTGTGGTTTTGCTACTGTTAGGCAAGGAAAAAGGAGAGGCTTTGCATTGAAACATGTGATAGATAGGAGCTACATGCTATACAAAAACTACTTCAATTCTGAGTCTAACAACTTCCAGATAACATGTATGTTCTTGAGATGGAACATACCGAATTTACTAATTCACACCTGAATGTCACTCTCAGCATGTAAATGTCCAAGGTCAAAAAGAAGTACTTCAAACTACAAGGACACAACTAATACTCTAGATCCTTACTCAAGTACAGAATACCTCGTGTTATCCAGATGTTCCACAATTTTAGCACACCTCCAAACTTGCTGGTGTTCGTGTATTACCAATTCTATTAATTTCAAGAGTATTCCATTCTTTGCTCAAATCTTATACTCGATAACTACTCAACTGCCTTGATTAGCTAGCTTTCAGAGATACCAGTCCAAGTAGAATTTCATTCTATCCAAATGTTGTAATGTTTCTCCTTAGATGGTTGAGAGTTCAATATATTGAGCTATTCCAGTCATCCTAAGGGCATGTGCATTAACATTTCTCAGACATCGCAATCACAAAAAAGCAAGAGAATAGTGATATACATGCGATTAAGCTTTTTCTTCTGAAAAGATAAACATACCTTATTAGCATATAGAAGTGTAGTGCGTGTTCTTGCAGTAGATGGACGAAAGTGGCTACCTTTCTGAATATTTAGTATGATAGTTAATTGATATTTGAAATGTTAAATAGACAATTTGCACAAAGCCATGTATGGGACTGAGCTCACCAAAGACTGCAAGCTGCCTTCATGTGCTGCCCGGTTTTGTGGTGTTCTTCCACAGTTTACTGTGACTACGGAAAGCAATATTCTGGGTGGAAAAAAATCATGTGAGCCTTGCCACAAAATAATAGACAAGTAAATAATCTAAAATGGAAGAATAACTGAATACATGAGGCCTCGGACGAAGAAGCAGATCCATCGGGCATACATGAAAAGTAATCTACAATCTTGAGATAATCCACCAAATATTTATGTCTATTACCTTGCTCATAGTTTTTCGATAACCTGCAAAAGATACTTCTTTCAGCAGCAAGATCCTCTTGCAAAATGATCTTCTCTATTTCAATAGGCTTCAACTTCTCACAGAACTCATTTTCCTTAATTGTTAGCAGCAACAGGTAATCATACAAATAGTGAAACAAATGCAGAGGCCTGCTCCTCCATGACACTGTAGAGAAAAGATAGATAATTAGGTCAGAAAAAAGCACCAAAGTGCAAAAGAGATGTGCTTCTCCATGCTGGTTGCAAAGAAAAGAGAGAGCGGGAGGTCAGATCTGCATCGCCAGTCCGCCACCCACTGAGAACTGCCGCAAGTGAAACTCCTCCCAACCTCTACTGACGCATGAGGAAGGCTCGTCACTCCCTCACCACAGCTCGCACGATCGTGTGTGTTAACTCCATGCGGTAGTACGCCGTGGGTAGAGGCGGAGATCCACCGGTGCCCCTTGTTTCTCGTCCTCCTCCCACCCTGCTGATTTCCCTCTCTCGGAATCTTCTCTGCCGCACTTACTGCGCTCCTACCCGAAACCCGCGCTGCCAGTTCACCAAGTCCGTCGTTCGCCAAGTCAAGAGTGAGAGAGATAGAGAGGAAGCAGAAGAGGGGGTGTGGGGGGAGAGGGGGATACCTTTAGAGCTCAACGCGCTGCCGCCCTCGCTTTGCTGGATCCCATCCAGCAGCCGCGCCGATCCGAGATCTCAGCCGCCGCCGCCGCCGCCTTTTTGTTCATGAGGGAGAGAGTCCTTATCTGTTCGTGGCTGTAGCGCTAGGTTTTGGGCTTTGTTTTGTGGGGCACGAGAGAATGGGGGAAATCGGGAAGGTCCAAATTTTACCCGCTACTCCAATCTTTTTATTTTTCAAACTGCCTGCGTCTATTTTAGCCCGCGAGGGTTTCACTTTCCTCTCTATGTACCATTTACAGACATACGGTGTGTCAAGAACTTTTGCTAACACACAGTTCGTTGTTGATCTTTATCATTATTGACACACTGTCTGTCCTCGCCACTATTTTTACTGATGCATAGTCCGTCAATAGATTTGCTAACGCACAATCTGACAGTTTCGGGGAGTCTTACTGACACACGGTCCGTTAAGATTTTTGCCAACAGACAGTTTGACAGGATATGAAAAGTTTTATCAACACACGGTCCGCGAGCTATAGTAGATCGTGGTGTAGTGTTAGCTTCCTCACTAATTGGTGTAGGAATTACTGGAACTGATTTCTATGATGAACTACTTTTTAATAAGGGAGCAGGTACAATTACCTCATCAAGTTCTACTTTCCTCCCACTCACTTCTTTCGAGAGAAACTCCTTCTATAGAAAGGATCCAATCTTAGCAACGAATATCTTGCCTTCGGATCTGTGATAGAAGGTGTACCCAACAGTCTCCTTTGGGTATCATATGAAGACACATTTCTTCGATTTGGGTTTGAGCTTATCAGGTTGAAGCTTTTTCACATAAGCATCGCATCCCCAAATTTTAAGAAACGACAACTTGGGTTTCTTGCCAAACCACAGTTCATATGGTGTCGTCTCAACGGATTTATATGGTTCCCTATTTAACGTGAATGCAGTGTCTCTAAAGCATAACCTCAAAACGATAGCGGTACATCAGTAAGAGACATCAAAGATCGCACCAGATCTAATAAAGTGCGGTTACGACGTTCGAACACACCATTACGCTGTGGTGTTCCGGGTGGCGTGAGTTGCGAAACTATTCCGTATTGTTTCAAATGAAGACCAAACTCGTAACTCAAATATTCTCCTCCATGATCTGATCGTAGAAACTTTATTTTCTTGTGACGATGATTTTCCACTTCACTCTGAAATTCTTTAAACTTTTGAAATGTTTCAGACTTATGTTTCATCAAGTAGATATACCCATATCTGCTCAAATCATCTGTGAAGGTCAGAAAATAACGATACCCGCTGTCGGTGTCAAAACCGGCAGATCTCGGGTAGGGGGTCCCGAACTGTGCGTCTAAGGATGAAGGGTAACAGGAGGCAGGGGACACGATGTTTACCCAGGTTCGGGCTGTGACAGCCTGGTTTTTGCCCTCTCTTATTTGCTTGATTTTCATTTGAAATTTTTTGAAACTTGGAGTTCTTGGATTTTTCATATGGACTTAAACACTTGGGCATCCTTGGCTTTCACCCAAGTGCTTCACTTCTCTCCCAAATCATCACTTCACTTCTGATCCACCCCAATATAATCTTTGGAATATTTTCTTAAATGAAAAATATTTATTTTTTCTCAAAAACCCTAAGCCATATCTGTTTGCTCAAAGTAACCCTAATTTTTTTGGCTTAGAAAAATCTGAGATAATTCACAAATATTCTGTGAACCCTAGTGCACCTTCCTGAGCAAAAATATTTCATCACTTTTTGGAATATTTTTTGCTTACTGAGCATCTTTACATTGCTCGACGTAAAAGGTGGTTTCTACGGCAACTACCATTTTACTTGCTCCATTTGACCTGAACTTTCTTATGCATCTTTACCTTAGTAACTTATAACTAGCCTCCAAAGCACAGCTTCAAACTCCCACCATTTGACCACAAGAACATCACAAAATTATCGACGAAACTTACCCGCTTGTAAAATCCTCTCTCTCGCACTGGATCCAAACCAAACCGTGGTAAACTTCAAAACCACCACGAACAACATGCCAGACATGATTTTTGGACGAAGGCTGGCCTGAGGAGAGAGTTCGCGGTGACCACGCGTGTCCATGATGCCGAGCATGCGTGTCGGCGCTCTGGGTGACGCCAACGCCTGCTCGCGCGTGCTCGCTTCCCCTTTGCCCAACCATGCCAAACCTCGCCACCATCATCGCCTCGACGTCCTTAACTCCTCCACGGCGCTCGCGACGCCGGAGCTCACCAGTAGCGAAGACGGGCAAGGTCCGCCAGCCAACAATCGCGGGCGCGACCGTGCTTTCGCCGCCGTCCTCTTGATCATGTGCTCGTCCCCGTCCGCCCACAGTGGCCGCGTGACCTCCATCGTCTTCTCCCCCTGAGGGAGTCCTGGATTAGTGGGTGTCCGGATAGCGGACTATAACCTTTGGCCGACTCGGATTATGAAGATACAAGATCAAGACTTCGTCCCGTGTCCGGATGGGACTTTCCTTGGCGTGGAAGGCAAGCTTGGCGTCTGGATATGTAGATCTCCTCCCATTGTAACCGACTGTGTAACCCTAGCCTCTCCGGTGTCTATATAAACCGGAGGGTTTTAGTCCGTAGGACGAACAACAATCATACCATAGGCTAGCTTCTAGGGTTTAGCCTCTCTGATCTCGTGGTAGATCTACTCTTGTACTACCCATATCATCAATGTTAATCAAGCAGGAGTAGGGTTTTACCTCCATCGAGAGGGCCCAAACATGGGTAAAAACATCGTGTCCCTTGTTTCCTGTTACCATCTGCCTAGACGCATAATTTGGGACCCCCTACCCGAGATCCGTCGGTTTTGACACCGACATTGGTGCTTTCATTGAGAGTTCCTCTGTGTCGTCATCTTTAGGCCCGATGGCTCCTCCAATCATCAACAACGATGCGGTCCAGGGTGAGACTTTTCTCCCTGGACATATCTTCGTATTCGGCGGCTTTGCATCGCGGGCAATTCGCTTGGGCATCCGAGTAGATCGAAGCTACGCCCCAGCCATCGTGTCGACGGAAGTTTGAACTACACGATCGACGTCCGCAGAGACATGATCTTCGACGGGTTCGAGCCACGGCCGAGTCGCGCCTTTATCGCCACGATGGGCATGATCTAGCTCGCCACGAACAAAGGCCTCGAGGCCGCACCGTGTCCGCTCCGACCCTTAGCTCGGAGCCGACCGCGCCAATCAAGGACGGGTGGCTGGACACCGCCTCGGGGGCTGCAATCTTTACGGCGATCGAGCCGAACACCAGCCTTATCCTTTGCGAAGCTCGTGACTCCAAGGTGTCGGACTCCTCTCCGCACTCCGGACCTTTCGCGCCCCTGCCGATCAAATCCAATTGGGCACCGATCATGGAGTTCGCCGCCGCTGACATCTTTCAGCACTCGCCCTTCGGCGACATTCTGAATTCACTAAAGTCTCTCTCTTATTCAGGAGAGCCCTGGCCGGACTATGGTCAGCAAGGTTGGGATGCGGATGACGAAGAAATTCAAAGCCCACCCACCACCCACTTCGTAGCCACTGTCGATGATTTAACCGACATGCTCGACTTCAACTCCTAAGACATCGACGGTATGGACGATGATGTACGAGATTTAACAGAACCAAATACTTATAGGGCATCGACAACCACCTCATCTCACGATGTATACATGGTGGATAGACCTAAAAGAAACGACGACGAGGAACAAGCGGACATAACGAGGATCGCTCCTCGAAAGCGATCAAAGCGGCGTAAGCGCCGCCCAAACCCCACCTCGAGAGAGGCGGAGCCATACAGACCTAGCCATAGAGCGGGCGAACCGGCGGACGATTTAACATGCCATGGAGCAACCGTCCGAACATGGCAACTTGGATAAACAAGCCGAACAACCCGTCCCGGCGAAGATAACGATCCGGACGACCTCATGCTTGACAAGTTCTTTGGAGCAAAAGAACCTCCACAAAGGCTCGTCGCCATCGCACGTAGCTTCAAAAAGTAGAAGGAAGCTCTAAACACCGAAAGATGCACTCGTAGTAGATGGAGCAAAGTACTCAACACATGAGACAAATCGGGCGACATGCCGCCACACAAAGAGCTATCTGAAGCAAAAATTACTGCCAGAATTTGACGAGGAGGCCTTAGAGCCCCCGCAATCAAAAAATAAGGAAGCCACCTGGTCGGATAAACAACCCCATGGCCAACATAGAGCGGCAAACGGCGCCGCACACAAGCCGGCACGCGATCCGCACAAGGATTCGCATCAAAAAGATGGCCTAACCAGATCTATCTACGGGCCAAGAAAGCAAGCTCTAGTAAGCAATGCAACGCAACAAGTATCCGAACATCGCGTCACACCCAAATATAGGGTGCCGCACACCCCTATGTTTCACCGATGAGGTGCCGGACCATGAATTTCAGCGGATTCAAGCCCGTAAACATAGAGGCGTCTGACGGAACAATGAACATCGGAGTCCGGATTGAGGATTATATCCTCCACATACACATGGCTAGAGGAGATGACCTCCACGCCATAAAATACTTACCCCTCAAGCTCAAAGGGCCAGCCCGGCATTGGCTTAAAATCCTTCTCAAAAACACCATTGGAAGTTGGGAAGAGCTCGAGGACGCTTTTCGGGCAAATTTTCAAGGGACCTATGTCCGACCTCTGGATGCAGACGATTTAAGTCATATAACTCAACAACCCGGAGATTAAGCCCGGAAACTCTAGAACATATTTCTTACTAAAAAGAACCAGATAGTCGACTGTCCGGACACCGAAGCCTTAGCAGCTTTCAAACACAGTGTTCGAGATGAATGGCTCGCCAGACACCTCGGCCAAGAAAAGCCAAGAACAATAGCCGCATTAACAAGCCTCATGACCCGCTTTTGCGCGAGGAGAGGATAGCTGGTTGGCAAGATGCAGATCCAATGACCCAAGTACATCCGGGTTAGGGATGGAACGGAAACCGCGACGCAGCAAGGACCACATCGGACCAAGGAAACAACCCAAGAGCACGATACCAACGCCGGATTCAAAAGCTCTCAAGAAACAAAAAAGCTGCCCCTCAAGGATAACAGGGACGAGCTATCTAACCTAAACAAAATCATGGACAAGATATGCCAAATCCACAAGACTCGGGAAGCACGCAAACCATACCCACAGAGATTGTCGGGTCTTCAAGCAATCCGAAAACTCAACGCCCGAACACAAGGGGCTCGACACACCAAGCGAGGACGATGACGAACCCCACAAGCAGAGCACCGAAAACAAAAGAATTTCCCACAAGAAGTCAAACAAGAAACTCACTTCACGTGACAAAAGGAAAACAGAGTGGCGCCTATAGAGATACACGCCATACGGCCTATCCTGAGGAGTCCCGCCATCGGTTGATTAAACCAATCACCTTCACCATCGATTACTCTAGAAGTATCCTAACGTAGGCTAGACTGCCTTGATATTAGATCCGATAATTGACGGACTCCACTTTACACAAGTCCTAATGGACGCGGCGAAGGACTAAACTTGCTATATCGGGACACAATTAGCAAAATGGGGATAGGCCCAACAAAATTTCGCCATAGAAACACTTCCTTTCAAGGGTAACGCCAGCCCGATGCCCATTGCACGGGTTCTCTCCTGCTAGAAGTTATGTTCGCCTCCCAGACAACTTCGCCGCCAAAAGCTAACCTTCCACATCGCCCCATTTACAAGTAGCTATCAAGCACTACTGACGCCAAGCTTTCACCCGCTTTAACGCAATACCGCATTATGCATCTCTTACGCTTAAAATGCCCGTCCGCGAGCCATCATCTCATTAAAGGGAAATATCGAGTGTTCTCGAAGCTGAAGATCGTGTGGCTGCCTTGACAGCCACACACTAAACCGCTTCACTAATCAAAGCACCTAAATAGGTCGTTCAGACTTTGACATGGCTAGACGAGTCCGGCGTAAACATACAAGGGCTTACTAGCCGCCTACCCCAGTACAAGGGGCTCCGCGCATGTACAACAAGAGACAATAAAGCTCAATTTTACCCATTTTTTGAATTATACTTTGTTTATTTAATATAACATACATTTGCTCATGATCTTTTTCAACTAAGTTCCTCTCTTTTACAGATGAACACCGTGCTACACCCGTCCAGGATACGACACAACGGAGACACAAGCGCAGACGTGCAGTAGGGACCCATTCCAAGGATTCTTTTTAGATTAAGACCCTGCGTAAACCTTTTTCACTGTCTCTTGTTGATACACATCCCCCGGTTTTTTGGTATAACCGAGGAGGAGGCTGGCGTCTTGGCATGTGGCCACGCTGAATTTTTGCTGCACTGACACGTGGGCTTATTACCAAGGGCGTTGTTCAGCCCGCTTTCATAAAGACCGAATACCTTGGGGAGTGTTCGCGTCGCGAGTTTGGCCTTATATGCATCAGCTCGAATCATGTCTTTGGTCAAATGTTGGGTTTGCCCGCTCTGTGTTTTGCTGCCTTACGCCCGCTCTATCGGCTAAGGCGGCACCAGAGAACTATCGTGATTGTGCCCGGTTCGCCAAAGTAGCACCTCAAGAGAGAAAGCCAAAACCGATCGTCATGATATAGCGTGAGACTGGTCAACCACTGATGACCTGCCGGAATCTTTAGGATTCCTCCGCATTAACGAAGGGTCGCTTCCGACCAGCACACACGCGCCCCGAATTCGGGTGAGCGCGGTGCCCCTAGGGGCTATATAGTAGCCTCACTGTCAAACTCCTATGGCTAAGTGAAAGTGATAAATCATTATAGTCCGGTTGCCTAGTTCGCTGCGCCATCACCTCCTTAATAGGACCAAGACGTTGGATCAAGTGTGAAAATGCGCCATAACACCCCGCATTATATGCGTAAATTTGTCAAGACCGCCATCTTTAGGTTATATACACATATACATTAACGGCCGCACATGAAGTCTTTTAATTCGGAAGGCACAAGTATAAAAGCTTTTATATTCCTCGAAACATTGTTTTACAATAATACATGTTATTCAACATAATATCCTTCGAGCACTCGCCTCTATTAAACGAGCGCCTGCAGAACTTCCTCGAAAATAGTGCTCGGCAGTACTCGGCTCCGTCCAATCTTGGGATGCAATGTAACCATCCGCCCGGTATGTTTTGACACGGCAAGAGCCATCCGCGCACCCTCTATGCACGCCGACCTCTTCATTGCATTGATATGCGGCACCGCACCAAGGAACCGCTGCACCAAGCTAAAATAACTCTTCGGCTCGGGCCTTTCCGCCACAGATGACTCACGACATACTTCATGGCGAGTCCGGATAACCTATTCAGCTCCGCCCATGCGCCAAACGATCGGTTAATGGAAGTGGGCGCCTGGATTGTGGAACCGCGATCAAAAAGCTTTTCCACTTCGTGATCCTATTGATCTCGGAAGTGTTCGCCGCCGTCCGCTGCACTCGCCGCCAAGTCCAGATAAGTGTTCACGCACTCCACAACTGGTCCAACGGAGCATATTTAGGATCCCGAACTTCATCCGCAGATAAAGGGCTTTCCACCGCGATATCTCCTACCGACGTAGCTCCTCCTTCATAGCTCTCATCGCAGAAGCGAGTATCCTTGGCCTCGATAGTGGCCTTCTCCAGTCCTTCTATTCCGCCCGATCTTCTTTTTCAAGAAGCTTGCGTTGGTCGGCAGCATTTTCAACTTCACAAATTGCCTCGCCATTTCCTTCTTGCTTCGGCAAAGAGCAGCTGTTCGCTTTCAGCTCTTCACCGCCTTTAAGGCAGCCGCATCGCTTTTCCCGCTCGTCCTTGGCTCGGGCAAGTTCCGCCAAGGTTCTCCATGGCAGCGGCACCATCCGCATCAAGCACACATGTTGTACGGGCATCAAGCTCCTCTTACCAGGTGTCTTGAGAAATTACATACCTTGTGCTCGCTGCCGCTTGTTGACAAGCGCGATGTCGGCCTCGCCACGTCAGTTGCCGCTTTAGCTCGGCAAATTCATCACCCGGCTAGCCACGGACACTTCGCCACCTACATACGAAGGGCTTACATATTATACTGGATTATGATCCTCGGCGCACCGTCATTTTTGACAACGCACCGAGTCTCCGGGCTACTATCTACACAGGCGATCTTATATATGCGGAACTGCAAAAGGTACATCATTTCGTAGACTCAAAACATGTCAAGAACTCCCGACGGCCTTGTACAACCCGCCTCCATGGATGAAATCCTTTCAATCACCGTACACATCAACGCACGGTGTTCTTCTGAGATAGACGCTCGCCCGAGCAGATCTTTCAGCTCCTCCGACCGTGCACCAAACGGTGCCGGACTCGTCCGATGGCCTTTTTTGAAGGTCGGACACGGAGGGCTTTGGGGGGCCATACGACTGCCCTCCGGCCCTGCCGGATTCGGAGAAACCCTCCGTGACGACACCTCAGGGTCGCCCGCCTTGCAAGGTGGTACGGCAGGGGGAGGCGTTCCGCTCTCCATCATTTCCGGACGAAGATCCCCTAAAGATGAGCTCTGCTGAGAAGGGCTGAGACCTGAACTACAAGGTAAAATTTCGGTTATCTTCGTTAGAAATAGAACAGGGATGTCTCTCATTTTAAAACTCCCCTCTCTACTTATGGCTCGGTGGAGGGCTGATCCCCTTGGGGGCACAGTGCGGCCGAGGCATCCCCCGGCGTAGGACCCTCTGACGAAGATTTCTTCCCCCACTTTGAGACCATGGTCTCCGGGTCTTCAGAGGCGGTCCTCTTCTTCCCCTGGATAGAGGAATCCTCGATTCTTCCTTTCCTGACAGCCTCCTTCGGGGAGGCAGTAGCTTCCTTGTTCCCCCCTTCGCCTTCTTCCAAAGGCGCAACCTCCAGCATCCTGGTTAACACGGATCCGGCGTGGTCTCGTGGAGGGGGGCGGACACCGATTAGCTTTGCTTTCGCTATCCACTCCTGCTTAAGGGACAACTCTTTTAACGGCAATTTTATGATAAATATACGGATAGTGTGTCCGGATGCGTGGCTACTTACTTGAGTATCCAGGCGATTGCAGCTCGACCTGCGTCCTCGGTCGAGTCCCACACATTGCTTGTGATCCAAGAACAGTTTGTACATCTCCATGGGCGTCGCGCCCAGAAATGTTGAGGGCTCGTGGTCCCTCCGGATTAAACTCCCACAAAGCGGAGGGGCGGCGCTTGCGGGGCAGGTGCGGCGAATCAACATGACCTACGCCACTACGACCAGATCGATGTCTCTTTCTAGGAGATCTCGAATGCGGCCTGCAACAAGGGCACGCCCTGGGCGGCCCCAATCAAACCCTTTATTGACCCATGAAACTAGCTGTGGTGGGGACCCGAGCGAAAGGCGGTGGCGCCACCCACTTGGTGCACCTGGGAGCTGTGACATAAAACCACTCTCGTTGCCATAAGCTGAACTCCTCTTGAAAAGAGCCCTCGGGCCATGGAGCGTCAGCATTCTTGCTTATAACAACACCTCTGCACTCCGCGTGCTGCCCCTCGATCATCTTCGGCTCTACTTTGAAGGTCTTAAGACACAATCCGAAGTGAGGGGTAATACGGAGGAAGGCTTCGCACACGACAACGAACGATGAGATGTGGAGGATGGACTCCGGAGCCAAGTCGTGAAATTCCAGCCCATAATAAAACATGAGCCCCCTCACGAAGGGGTCCGTCGGGAGGCCTAGCCCCCGAAGAAAGTGAGACGCGAACACCACGCTCTCACCAGGCTTGGGAGTGGAAATAACCTGCCCTTGAGCAGGCAGCCTATGCGAGATTTCGCCGTCGGATACTGCATCTCTTAGCTTTAGCACGCCTTCTTCCGTAACGGAGGAAGGCATCCACCGCCTTGAAGGTCGGAACCGACATCATCGAAGGTTGAGCGCTGAACTGGAGCTTTGGGTGTTGGAACTCAAGGTGAGAGGCGGATTCGATTAAGATTGAAAGAAAGGAGTCGAGCCTTGGTCTCTTTATAAAGAGGTTGAATACCAAGAGCCCTCCCCGTGACCGTTTGGGACTCTCCTTCGATGGAGGAGACATACCAACGGGCACGATTGGGTTACCCACGACCGTATTGATGAGAATCCCGGAATAAGGGGACACGATCTCTGCTTCTACAAGATGTGCCAAGGAAACTGCCTTGCTAAACGAACTGAGGTGGGACAGTAAAACGATTCGAATAAAGGCTTGGCCGTGGTGTGATGTCACGCTGCGGAATACGTCAGTAGATTGGATTTGTGTTTATAATATTCTCTCTACGGTGGTATGTGGAACTTATTTTGCAGAGCCGGACACTATCCTTGTGTTCAAAATCTTCTATGAAGTATTCGGAGGAGGAACCCGCCTTGCAATGCCGAAGACAATCTGCGCGTCGGACTCGTCGTCATTGAAGCCTGGTTCAGGGGCTACTGAGGGAGTCCTGGATTAGGTGGTGTCCGGATAGCCGGACTATAACCTTTGGCAAGACTCCTGGACTATGAACATACAAGATCGAAGACTTTGTCCCGTGTCCAGATGGGACTTTCCTTGGCGTGGAAGGCAAGCTTGGCGATATGGATATGTAGATCTCCTCCCATTGTAACCGACTCATGTAACCCTAGCCCTCTCCTGTCTATATAAACCGGAGGGTTTTAGTCCGTGGGGATCTAACAAAAATCATACCATAGGCTAGCTTCTAGGGTTTAGCCTCTCGATCTCGTGGTAGATCTACTCTTGTACTACCCATATCATCAATATTAATCAAGCAGAGTAGGGTTTTACCTCCATCGAGAGGGCCCGAACCTGGGTAAAAACATCCTGTCCCTTGTCTCTTGTTACCATCCGCCTAGACGCACAGTTCGGGACCCCCTACCAGAGATCCGCCGGTTTTGACACCGACACCCCCTCTCACTGACGCCGCTCGTCGCCGGGCGCCGTGGACAGGTGTCCACCGGCGGAGCCTGAAGCACCCTCGCCACTCGCCTATAAATAGAGCCACCCCAGCCTCCTCGAGCACCATCCTGCACTCACACACACCCCACGATTGAGTAGGAAGCCATAGCCTGGACGGGCAGGCCTCGGGCCGCCGTCCCCGAGCTCGAGCTCGCCGGCAATCCCCTCTGGTTGCCGCGGTAGCTCCAGCCCCTCCCAGGCCTGGGCGACCCCTCCAGGGCCTCCGCCTCTCTCCAGTGAGGCCATCTCGCCTTCTTGGAGCCTCTGGAGCCGTCTGGCTGAATATCTGCAAAAATTTAATCATTTGGCCCATTACTCTCTGTATGACGTGGCCACCAAAGAAAGGAAGATTGACAGATTTCTTGGAGGTTTAAATCCGCAACTTCGGTGTGCTCTCAGTATGTTTGATTTCACGAATTTCCAAACTCTGGTGGACAAGGCGTTCATTGCTGAACGGGAGCACAAGCTTATATCAGATAATAGTCCTACTAACGACAACAATCGCAAGTTTGAGCCAAAGAAGGATGGGCAACCTGTGCTAAAGGCTCATACCTGGCAGCAGACTCAGGTGGAATACAAGCCAAATTGGCAGCAGAATGTTAACAAGACCACCACTCAAGTCAAGAATATTGTGGCCAATCCAATGCATGAGGAGCGTCAGCGCAATAATTCTTGTTTCATTTGTGGGCAGCACGGGAATTATGCCAAGCAGTGCCCCAAGAAAACAAGATGAATGCCCTAAGCAGGCCACAAGTCAACTTTATGGAGTTGCGCCAACCCAAAGAAAACCTCACTTGAGTGCGTGCAAAGATATCTCCGCCGATGAAGTCCAAGAGAAGCCAGAAGTCGTCATTGGTATGTTTTCTGTTAATGACATACCTGCAGTAATTTATTTGACTCTGGGGCTTCCCATTCTTTTATTTCTCGGAGTTTTGCTGCCCAAAACAATTTTCCTTGCATGATTTTGGGCAAAAACATGCTGGTACAAACCCCGGGATCTATAATCAAGAGCAATCTTGTCTGCCGTGATCTGGAGATCAATATCAATGGAATCTACTTTCCAACATCTCTGATAATCATTGAGTCTGAACAGTTGGATATTATATTGGGTATGAATTTGTTGACCAAATATCAAGTTTGCATAAATTACGCAACCCGAGAAGTCAATCTGACCAGTCTGAATGGGCAGCTCACCAAATTCTATGCTCGCAAGCATATACCCAAGCGGGAACGAGTTTGCACCGCTGTGGTGGAATTGGAATTTATTCCTGTGGTAAGTGAGTACCCGGATGTGTTTCTAGAAGAACTACCAGGCATGCCACCAGATCGGGAACTGGAGTTTGCAATAGATTTTGTGCCCGGAACCGCACCGCTATACAAGAAGTATTACCGGATGCCCTCATCAGAATTAGTGGAGCTAAAGAAACAGCTTGACGAATTACTCCAGAAAGGTTATATTCGTCCCAGCTCTTCACCATGGGGATCACCTGCTATTTTCGTGGGCAAAAAGGATGATAGTCTCGTATGTGCATAGATTACCGCCAGCTGAATGAGGTCACCATCAAAAATAAATATCCGCTGCCAAGGATTGATGATCTGTTTGATCAGCTCTGTGGGGCTAAGGTATTCTCTAAAATCGATTTACGGACCGGGTATCTTCAGCTCAAGATTAAAAAGGAAGATAGTCCTAAGACCGCATTCACTACACGGTACGGTCTTTACGAATATACTGTGATGTCCTTTGGCCTCACCAATGCCCCTGCTTTCTTCATGCATATGATGAACAAAGTGTTCATGGACTTCCTCGACAAATTCGTGGTAGTCTTCATCGACGACATCCTCATTTACTCCAAGGGTGAAGAAGAGCACAAGGATCACCTTAGAGTAGTGCTACAACGGCTCCGCGACCATTAGTTATACGCCAAGTTCAGTAAGTGCGAATTTTGGGTCAAGCGAGTTGGGTTTCTCGGACATGTACTATCCGCCGAAGGTATAGCCATGGACCCGAGCAAAGTAAAGGATGTGCTCGATTGGGTACCGCCCACGATCAGAATACGATCCGAGTTTCCTCGGATTAGCTGGATACTATCGTCGTTTTATTGAAGGGTTTTCCAAAATTGCTAAACCCATGACGGAGCTGCTCAAAAAGGATACGAAGTTTAAGTGGACAGAGGATTGTGAGAAGAGTTTTAATGAGCTGAAGATACGTCTGACAACCGCACCCGTATTGACTCTTCCAGACATTTATCGCAGCTTTGATGTGTACTGCGATGCCTCCAGACAAGGTATTGGTTGCGTGCTGATGGAAGACGGCAAGGTAGTAGCATATTCCTCGCGACAACTACGACCCCATGAAGGAAATTATTCTACTCATGATTTGGAATTGGCTGAGGTGGTTCATGCATTGAAAATTTGGAGACACTACCTCATTGGAAAAAGGTGCCAAATTTTTACCGACCACAAAAGTCTCAAGTACATTTTCACTCAGCCAAATTTAAATTTAAGTCAGTGAAGATGGCTAGAGTTGGTCAAGGATTATGACCTTGGAATAAATTACCATCCAGGCAAGGCCGACGTTGTTGCCGATGCCCTTAGTCGAAAGCCTGTCAGCTTAAATGCCATATTGGAGTCATTACCCACCAAACTCCAAGAGGAGATTGCTCAGCTCCACTTGGTCATCGTAGATGCTGGTCTCGCTAATATCTTAGAAGTTATCCCCACACTTGAGATGGAGATCCGCAAGGCCCAGCCAGCTGACACAAATCTACAAAGACGTGCTGCAGGCCAGATGGCAAAGCAGACCTCTGACTTCTCCAAGGAAAAATTCGGTACCCTCCGATTCCGTGGACGCATTTGCGTGCCAAATCAACCGGACTTGAGGAAGAAAATCCTGTCGGAAGCCCATGAATCTGCATATTCCATTCACCCGGGAGGTACAAAGATGTACGAGGATCTCAGACAAATATTCTGGTGGGATGGAATGAAGAAAGACATTGCCTACTTTGTAGCCTATTGCGACATATGCAACAAGGTGAAAGCAGAACATCAGAAGCCAGCCAGACTCCTCCTACCGCTGCCGGTTTCGCAGTGGAAATGGGATGGCGTTTGCATGGATTTCATCACAGGATTGCCTAAGACTCAGTGAGGCAAGGAAGCAATCTGGGTTATAGTAGACACCCTCACCAAGGTTGCTCACTTCATCCCGATCAGCACCAGATACAGAGCAGATGAACTTGCACAACTGTATGTATCCAGGATCGTCAGTCTGCATGGAGTACCCCAAACTATCACTTCCGACCGTGGTTCTTTGTTAACCTCCGCTTTTTGGTCCCGTATCCATCAAGCCTTGGGGACAGCACTGAAATATAGTACTGCTTATCACCCTTACACCGATGGACAGACTGAGCGGGTAAATCAAATACTCGAAGATATGTTGCGAGCCTGTGTGCTAGCCAACGGAGCTAAGTGGGAAGATTGCTTTCCATATGCCGAGTTCTCTTAGAACAACAGTTTTCAGACCAGTCTAAAGATGTCACCATTTGAAGCTCTGTATGGCCGTAATTGTCGTACTCCACTAAATTGGTCTCAAACTGGAGATAGCCGTATCTTCCGAACGGATCTCATGATGGAAGCTGAGAAACAAGTTAGGGAAACAGAGACAGACTGCAATTGGCCAAATCTCGACAGAAGAGTTATTCTGATACAAAGCATCGACAGGTCAGTTTTGAACCCGGAGAACACGTATGCCTCCGAGTCACTCCTATGAAAGGAGTCAAGAGATTTCAGATTCGTGGAAAGCTGGCACCCAGATTCATTGGTCCATTCCCGATTATGTCTCGAGTGGGTACGGTTGCATATCAACTGGAACTACCCCCGGAATTGGCAGACATACACAACATGTTCCATGTTCTGCAATTGAGAAGATGCATATCCCCGCCTGAGAAAAGGACTGCAATGGCTGAGATCAAATTGGCAAGAGATTTAACTTATGAGGAGAGACCGCTCAAAATTTTGGATCATATGGAAAGGGTCACTCGCAGTAAAGTCAGAAAATTTTACAAGGTTCAGTGGGAGCATCACACATAGTCGAAAGCAACATGGGAGCAGGAAGAATTCCTTAGGGATCAGTATCCAGAGTGGTTTTCCCAAGCAACCAAATCTCGAGGACGAGATTCATTCTAAGTGGGGGAGGTTTGTGACAGCCTGGTTTTTGCCCTCTCTTATTTGCTTGATTTTCATTTGAATTTTTTTTGAAACTTGGAGTTCTTGGATCTTTTCATATGGACTTAAACACTTGGGCATCCTTGGCTTTCACCCAAGTGCTTCACTTATCTCCCAAATCATCACTTCACTTCTGATCCACCCCAATATAATCTTTGGAATATTTTTCTTAAATGAAAAATATTCATTTTTTCTCAAAACCCCTAAGCCAAATATGTTTGCTCCAAAGCAACCCTAATTTTTTTGGCTCAGAAAAATCTGAGATAATTCACAAATATTCGGTGAACCCTAGTGCATCTTCCTGAGCAAAAATATTTCATCACTTTTTGGAATATTTTTGCTACAGAAATCTTTTCTGTTCTGGACAGAAATGGTGGTTTCTACAGCAACTACCATTTTACTTGCTCCATTTGACCTGAACTTTCTTGTGCATCTTTACCTTAGTAACTTATAACTATCCTCCAAAGCACAGCTTCAAACTCCCAGCCATTTGACCACAGTAACATCACAAAGTTACTGACTAGAAACTTACCTGGCTTGTAAAATCTTCTCTACTGCACCTGGATCCAAACCAAACCGTGGTAAACTTCAAAACCACCACGAACAACATGCCACACATGATTTTTGGATGAAGGCTGGCCTGAGGAGAGAGTTCACGCGGTGACCACGCGTGTCCACGATGCCAGGCATGCGTGTCGACGCGCTCTGGGTGACGCCGAACGCTCTGTTCGCGCGTGCTTGCTTTCCCCGCCTTCCCAACCATGCCAAACCTCACCACCATCATCGTCTCGACGTCCTTAACTCCTCCTCAGCGCCGCTAACGCGGAGCTCGCCCAGCGAAAGCACGGCAAGGTCCGCCAGCCCAATAGCAAAGGCGGGCGCACTATGCTCGTCGCCATCCTCTTGATCATGTGCTCGTCCCCGTCCGCCCATAGTGGCCGCGTGACCTCTGTCGTCTTCTCCCCCTCTCACTGAGGCCGCTCGTCGCTGGGCGCCGTGGACAGGTGTCCACCGGCGGAGCCCGAAGCACCCTCGCCGCTCGCCTATAAATAGAGCCACCCCCAGCCTCCTCGAGCACCATCCTGCACTCACACACACCCCACGATCGAGTAGGAAGCCATAGCCCGGCCGGGCAGGCCTCGGGCCGCCGTCCCCGAGCTCGAGCTCGCCGGCGATCCCCTCTGGCCGCCGCGTTAGCTCCGGCCCCTCCCAGGCCTGGGTGACCCCTCCAGGGCCTCCGCCTCTCCGGTGAGGCCATCTCGCCCGCTTGGAGCCTCTAGAGTGGCCTTTGCTCGCCGTATTCCTCAACTCCGGCGACCTCCATGTTCTGCCTCCGCTTGCGAGCTAGTTTCCGACGCCGCCCGACCACCCCTAGCCACGCTACGGGTACGGGCAGGTGCACCATCGTCCCCTCTCTCAATCCCTCCCTCTCGTTTGGGCCAAGGAGTCCTCATCGGCGGCGAGAGCTCCGGCGAAGCCGCGACCTTCTCTGTTTCCTTTCCCCCCTTCCCCCACCTGACTAGCGGGGCCCGCTAGTCAGCCACTCTGTACGCGCGCGAAGTGGTAGAGTGGTGGCGCCCGTGGGCTTTACGCCTTCGACGTCACCCCCCCGCCTCGGCTGTTTAATTAAATTCAAATTCATTTATATTCCAGAGAGCTTCAAACATTTTTAACTTTTTAACCAAAAGTCCAAATGAATTGATTCTTTTTGCATTGTGTTCTTTGAAAAGAAATCTAGCAGCTCACCAAAGATGAGATTTTTCTGAGCTGTTTAGAATTTCTGGTGACTTTCAGAAGAGTTCTTGATGTTTTCTTTTTGTGTTTAAAATTATTTTCATAAGGTGAGGCTTGTCTTGAGGATCATCAGGAGGCTTGTGAACCTCATCTGCTCAAAGGCAAGCCACAACAACATTTTCATGGTGTCATTTCAATATTTGTGATTTTCTTACTTGAACAAAATGATTAATCCATGCATTTAAATAATTTTTGTGTTGTTTGTATTCTGTTAAATATTTGTTAAGTTGTTATGCTTGATTTACGTAATGACTAAAACTAGCTTAGTGGATAAAACAAGTTAAGATTTATTTGTGGTGATGTTAGAAATAATTTTGTTATGCACATTATTTAAAGTTTTGTTCTTGCATAAATAATTTGATAAAAATTTAGCTAGAAAATATTCTGTTAAATACTTGTTGAGTCATTTTACTTGACTTACAGAATGTTTGAACCCAACTTAGTTGTTAAAGAAATTAAGAGTTGTTGATAGTGAAATCTTTTTGTCAAGCATATGAAAAATTTATCGGAGTTACTTTCTTGCGTAAGAAATTAATAAAACTTGTTGCAAAATATTTCGGTTAAATTGTGAGTCATCTTGAGCAAGTAGAGAAATATGAGTTGTTGACGTTTATGCTTGGTGTGTATATGGATGACATCGGTCATTATTATTATTATTATTATGTGATGCATGTGTATTTTCGCATTTCATGGCATGCTATGACACCGGTCATTTTTATTTTTAAGTTGAACCTGAATATAACTCAACTTGAATATACCGTTGACTGGGTCATGGTGCCGCTGAATCGAGCTTCTTTCCAGTGCAACCACATTTGCCTTTGTGGGAAGGCCTTGATTCGGTCCATTGCCTTTGGTCGGTGCCTCCAACTAGGGAAGGTTATGTCGTGCTTTCCCTGGCCCGGTAAGCAGACATAATCTTGTGTGCTCGTTGATGAGATTATGGTACCAAGTCCCCGAGTGGGAGTGTTTTGACCACGACGGTGGTCGGGGTGTCTTTGGTAGACACGGGGCCACCCAGGAAGCCCGTTGGGGATTTGGGTCGGAGTGGCCGGGAAAGTGGTGTGGCAATGGAGGGGTTTTGTCGGAATGCCGTTGGTCCACCCGAATGGGAGTGCGAGGCCATGGGTCCCGTGTTGTGGGTACAGTGTGGTACCTCTGCAGAGTGTATAATCTATCGATAGTCGAGTCCACGGTTACGAACACCTCGTAGTAGGTCCCACCATGAGGCAATGATTAATAAAAGTTGCACACTAAGCTGTAAACCTTGCATTGTTGAGGATGGCAGTGGGACCAAATAATGGTCGTGGTTGTTATCGCCGCAAGGATCATGAGTCATTTTGCTAAAGACCACGTTGGTGGTGTGTTTATGATACCACGTTGGTGGTGTGTTTGTGATCTGAGGATGAGCACGGTTGGTAAGTTGTCCCGAGGGACGTTCGATGCATGATCACATCATGTTTGACATATAGTGTTGCATTCTAAATAATTGGTTAAATATCATGATAATGTTTGCTATTATGATTATGCCTGTTGTGAGCTTGCAAGTACATTCAATGTACTGACCTAGCGTGTCATGCCAGATTTCAGGAAAGTCTCGTTGGAAAGGAGCGCTGTTCGAGTCTAGATCGTGTCCACATCGGTGTCCCTGTGATATGGAGCTTCCGCTACGACGTTATTCCGCTGCCACGTAGTTGTTCAGATCGAGGCCCCTTTATGTTCACTAAATAATGTACATATTGTTCAGCCGCACCGAGTGTGCCGCTTGGCCTCGACAGCTGTTGTAATATAAACTCTGTTCCACTAGCATCAATAAAGCGGTTGTTTTCTGCACCAATATGTTGTGTATTGCCAGAAGACGTGGTCTCTGGGCTGGCAATGCAGGGTAAACCGGTCGCTCTGAGCCGGGGTGCCACACGGGCCCTCTTAATGGAGGTAATACCCTACTTCCTGCTTGATTGACTTCGATGAGTATAGGTGTTACAAGAGTTGATCTAACTCGAGATCGTAATGGCTAAACCCTAGATGTCTAGCCTGTATGATTATGATTGCCTCTACGGACTAAACCCTCCGGTTTATATAGACACTGAAGGGGCAAGGGTTGTACAGAGTCGGTTTACAGAGAAATGAATCTTCATGTCCGAACGCCAAGCTTGCCATCCACGCAAAGGAGAGTCCCATCCGGACACGGGGGAAGCCTTCTATCTTGTATCTTCGCAGCCCATTAGTCCGGCCCATGTTACATAGCCCAGACGCCCGAGGACCCCCTAATCCAGGACTCCCTTAGTAGCCCCTGAACCAGGCTTCAATGACGACTGATACGTCTCCAACGTATCTATAATTTTTGATTGCTCCATGCTATATTATCTACTGTTTTGGACATTATTGGGCTTTAATATCCACTTTTATATTATTTTTGGGACTAACCTATTAACCGGAGGCCCAACCCGAATTGCTGTTTTTGCCTATTTCGAGTTTCGCAAAAAAGGAATATCAAACGGAGTCCAAACGGAATGAAACCTTCGAACGTGATTTTTAGGAAGATTTTGATCCGGAGACTTGGACCCTCGTCAAGAAACAAAGAGGAAGCTACGAGGTAGGGGCGCACAACCCCACTTCAAGACGCCTCCACCCTCGTGGGCCCCTATTGCTCCACCGACG
The DNA here is from genome assembly GCA_021605205.1 of Aegilops longissima. Classification (NCBI taxonomy): domain Eukaryota; kingdom Viridiplantae; phylum Streptophyta; class Magnoliopsida; order Poales; family Poaceae; genus Aegilops; species Aegilops longissima. Next base: position 174,370,944 of record CM038682.1, read on the forward strand.
TACTCCTTCCTCCTATATATACCTCGCACCCCCAAACGATCGAGATGGAGCCAAAACCTAATTCCACCGCCGCAACCTTCTGCACTCCACGAGATCCCATCTTGGGGCTGCCCGAGCTCCGCTTTGAAGGAAATATGCCCTAGAGGCAATAATAAAGTTATTATTTATTTCCTTATATCATGATAAATGTTTATTATTCATGCTAGAATTGTATTAACGGAAACATAATACATGTGTGAATATATAGACAAACAGATGTCACTAGTATGCCTCTACTTGACTAGCTTGTTAATCAAAGATGGTTATGTTTCCTAACCATGAACAAGGAGTTGTTGTTTGATTAACAAGGTCACATCATTAGTTGAATGATCTGATTGACATGACCCATTCCGTTAGCTTAACACTTGATCGTTTAGTATGTTAATGCTTTCTTCATGACCCATACATGTTCCTGTAACTATGAGATTATGCAACTCCCGTTTACCGGAGGAACACTTTGGGTACTACCAAACGTCACAACGTAAATGGGTGATTATAAAGGAGTACTACAGGTGTCTCCAAAGGTACTTGTTGGGTTGGCGTATTTCGAGATTAGGTTTTGTCACTCCGATTGTCGGAGAGGTATCTCTAGGCCTTCTCGGTAATACACATCACATAAAGCCTTGCAAGCATTGCAACTAAAGAGTTAGTTGTGAGATGATGTATTACGGAGCGAGTAAAGAGACTTTCCGGTAACGAGATTAAACTAGGTATTGGATACCGACGATCGAATCTCGGGAAAGTAACATACCGATGACAAAGGGAACAACGTATGTTGTTATGCGGTTTGACCGATAAAGATCTTCGTAGAATATGTAGGAACCAATATGAGCATCCAGGTTCCGCTATTGGTTATTGACCGAGAATAGTTCTAGGTCATGTCTACATAGTTCTCGAACCGTAGGGTCCGCACGCTTAAGGTTTCAATGACGGTTATTATGAGTTTATGTATTTTGATGTACCAAGGAGTTCGAGTCCGGATGTGATCACGGACATGACGAGGAGTCTCGAAATGGTCGAGACATAAAGATTGATATATTGGATGGTTATATTCGGACACCGGAAAGGTTCCGGAAGTTTCGGAGAAAACCGGAGTGCCGGGAGGGGTTACCGAACCCCGGGAAGTTATGGGCCTTATTGGGCCAAGAGGGAGAGAGGGCTGCACCAGGAGGTGGTGCGCCCCCTCCATGGGGAGTCCGAATTGGACTAGGAGGGGCAGCCCCTTCCCTCTCCCTCTCCCTCTCTTTCCTTCCCTTCCCTCTTCCTAGTAGGACTAGGAAAGGGAGTCCTACTCCTACTAGGAGGAGGACTCCCCCTCCTTAGTGCGCCCCAAGGGCTGGCCGCCCTCCCCTTGCTCCTTTATATACGGGGCAGGGGGCACCCTAGAACACACAAGTTGATCTACGGATCGTTCCTTAGCCGTGTCGGTGCCCCCTCCACCATATTCCACCTCGGTCATATTGTAGCGGTGCTTGGCGAAGCCTGCGCGACAGTAGAACATCAAGATCGTCATCACGCCGTCGTCTTGTGGAACTCCTTCCCGACGCTTTGCTGGATCGGAGCTCGGGATCGTCATCGAGCTGAGCGTGTGCCAAGAACTCGGAGGTGCGAGTAACGGTGCTTGGATCGGTCGGATCGTGAAGACGTCGACTACATCAACAGCGTTAATATAACGCTTCGCTTTCGGTCTCACGAGTGCGTGGGCGGACCTCTCCCCTCTCGTTGCTATGCCATCACCATGGTCTTGCGTGATCGTAGGAAAATTTTTGAAATTACTCGTTTCCCAACAAAGGGCATCCGAGCCTGGTTTTATGCGTTGATGTCATATGCACGAGTAGAACACAAGTGAGTTGTGGGCGATACAAGTCATACTACCTACCAGCATGTCATACTTTGGTTCAGCGGTATTGTGAGATGAAGCGGCCGGACCGACATTACGCGTGCGCTTCGCGAGACTGGTTTCACCGCTGTGAGCACTTTCGTTGCTTAAAGGTGGTGGCGGGTGTCTGTCTCTCTCACTTTAGTTGAACTGAGTGTGGCTACGCCGGTCCTTGAGAAGGTTAAACGCAGTCTATTTGACGAAATATCGTTGTGGTTTTGATGCGTGGGTAAGAACGGTTCTTGCTCAGCCCGTAGCAGCCACGTAAAACTTGCAACAACAAAGTAGAAGGCGTCTAACTTGTTTTTGCAGGGCATGTTGTGATGTGATATGGTCAAGGCGTGATGCTATATTTTATTGTATGAGATGATCATGTTTTGTAACCGAGTTATCGGCAATGGCGAGAGCCATATGGTTGTCGCTTTATTGTATGAAATGCAAGCGCCATGTAATTGCTTTACTTTATCACTAAGCGGTAGCGATAGTCGTAGAAGCAATAGTTGGCGAGGCGACAACGATGCTACGATGGAGATCAAGGTGTCGCGCGGTGGCGATGGTGATCATGGCGGTGCTTGGAGATGGAGATCACAAGCACAAGATGATGATGGCCATATCATATCACTTATATTGATTGCATGTGATGTTTATCCTTTATGCATCTTATCTTGCTTTGATTGACGGTAGCATTATAAGATGATCTCTCACTAAAATTATCAAGTAGTGTTCTCCACGAGTATGCACCGTTGCCAAAGTTAAATCGTGTTGAGACACCACGTGATGATCGGGTGTGATAAGCTCTCGTCCATCTACAACGGGTGCAAGCCAGTTTTGCACACGCAGAATACTCAAAGTTATACTTGACGAGCCTAGCATATACAGATATGGCCTCGGAACACGGAGACCGAAAGGTCGAACGTGAATCATATAGCGATATGATCAACATAAGATGTTCACCATTGAAAACTACTCCATCTCACGTGATGATCGGTTATGGTTTAGTTGATTTGGATCACGTGATCACTTAGATAACTAGAGAGATGTCTGTCTAAGTGGGAGTTCTTTAATAATATGATTAATTGAACTTAAATTTATCATGAACTTAGTACTGATAGTATTTTGCTTGTCTATGTTTCTTTGTAGATAGATGGCTCGTCTTTGTTGTTCCGTTGAATTTTAATGCGTTCCTTGAGAAAGCAAAGTTGAAAGATGATGGTAGCAATTACACGGATTGGGTCCGTAACTCGAGGATAATCCTCATTGCTGCACGCAAAAGTTACGTCCCGGAAGCACCGGGGGTAGCGAACTGCTGCAGATCTTGAGCGAAGTTGTGAGCGTCCCGCAAAGCGGTGATGACTACTCTATAGTTCGATGTGCCATGCTTTACGGCTTAGAACCGGGTCTTCAACGGCGTTTTGAGCGTCATGGAGCATATGAGATGTTCCAGGAGTTGAAGTTGATATTTCAACAGAATGCCCGGATTGAGAGATATGAAGTCTCCAATAAGTTCTATAGCTGCAAGATGGAGGAGAATAGTTACATCGGTGAGCACATACTCAAAATGTCCGGGTATTACAATCACTTGAATCAACTGGGAGTTAATCTTCCGGATGATTGTGTCATTGACAAATTCTTCAATCACGCCACCAAGCTACAAAGGCTTCGTGATGAACTATAATATGCAAGGGTTAGTAAAGACTATGCAGAGCTCTTACAATGCTAAAAGCTGCGAGGTAGAAATCAAAAGGAGCATCAAGTGTTGATGGTCAATAAGACCACTAGTTTCAAGAAGAAAGGCAAAGGGAAGAAGAAGGGAACTTCAAGAAGAACAGCAAACAAGTTGTTGATCGGAGAAGAAACCAGTGTCGGACCTAAGCCTGAAACTGAGTGCTTCTCTTCGCAAGCGACTGGTCCTTTGAGCGGAACTGCCCCAAGTATTTGGCGGATAAGAAGGATGGCAAAGTGAACAAAGGTATATGTGATATACTTGTTATTGATGTGTACCTTACTAGAGCTCGCAGAGTACACAGGTATTTGATCTTGGTTACATTGCTAATATTTGCAACTCAAAGCAGAACTACGGATTGCGAACACCGGCAAAGGACGAGGTGACGATGCGCGTGGGAAGCGGTTCCAAAGTCGATGTGATCGCAATCGGCACGCTACCTCTACATCTACCTTCGGATTAGTTTTAGACCTGAATAATTGTTATTTGGTGCCGCGTTGAGCATGAACATTATATCTGGATCTTGTTTGATGCGAGACGGTTATTCATTTAAATCGAGAATAATGGTTGTTCTATTTATATGAATAATATCTTTTATGGTCATGCACCCTTGAAGAGTGGTCTATTTTAATGAATCTCGATAGTAGTGATACACATATTCATAATGTTGAAACCAAAAGATGCAGAGTTGATAATGATAGTGCAACTTATTTGTGGCACCGCCGTTTAGGTCATATCGATGTAAAACGCATGAAGAAACTCCATCTTGATGGACTTTTGGAGTCACTTGATTATGAATCACTTGGCACTTCGAACCGTGCCTCATGGGCAAGATGACTAAAACACCGTTCTCCTAGACTATGGAGAGAGCAACAGATTTATTGGAAATCATACATACGGATGTATGTGGTCAATGAATGTTGAAGCTCGTGGCGGATATCGTTATTTTCTCACCTTCACAGATGATTTGAGCAGATATGGGTATATCTACTTAATGAAACATAAGTCTGAAACATTTGAAAAGTTCAAAGAATTTCAAAGTGAAGTTGAAAATCATCGTAATAAGAAAATAAAGTTTCTACGATCTGATCGTGGAGGCGAATATTTGAGTTCTGAGTTTGGTCTACATTTGAAACAAAGCGGAATAGTTTAGCAACTCACGCCACCGGAACACCACAGCGCAATGGTGTGTCCGAGCGTCGTGTCGCACTTTCTTTGGATATGGTGCGATCTATGATGTCTCTTACAGATTTACCGCTATCATTTTGGGGTTATGCTCTTGAGGCGGCCGCATTCACGTTAAATAGGACACCGTCAAAATCCGTTGAGACGGCGCCTTATGAACTATGGTTTAGCAAGAAACCAAAGTTGTCGCTTCGAAAGTTTGGGGTTGCGATGCTTATGTGAAGAAACTTCAACCCGATAAGCTTGAACCCAAATCGAGAAATGTGTCTTCATAGGATACCCAAAGGAGACAATTGGGTACACCTTCTATCACAGATCCGAAGGCAAAACATTCGTTGCTAAAATGGATCCTTTCTAGAGAAGGAGTTTCTCTCGAAAGAAGTGAGTGGGAGGAAAGTGGAACTTGATGAGGTAATAGTACCAGCTCCCTTATTGGAAAGTAGTTCGTCACGAAATCAGTTTACGTACACCTACACCGATTAGTGAGGAAGATGATGATAAAGATCATGAAACTTCAGATCAAGTTGTCCTTTGAACTTCAGAGATCAACTAGAACAAAATCCGCACTGAGTGGTACGGTAATCCTGCTCGGAAGTCATGCTACTAGATCATGATGAACCTACGAACTATGAAGAAGCGATGGTGAGCCCAGATTCGCAAAATGGCTTGAAGCCATGAAATCGAGATGGGATCCATGTATGAGAACAAAGTATGGACTTTGGTAGACTTGCCCGATGATCGGCAAGCTATTGAGAATAAATGGATTTTTAAGAAGAAGACTGACGCTGATGGTAATGTAATGTCTACAAAGCTCGACTTGTTGCAAAAGGTTTTCGACAAGTTCAAGGGGTTGACTACGATGAGACTTTCTCACCAGTAGCGATGCTTAAAGTCCGTCCGAATCATGTTAGCAATTGCCGCATTTTATGATTATGAAATTTGGCAAATGGATGTAAAACTGCATTCTTGAATGGATTTCTAGAAGAAGAGTTGTATATGATGCAACCGAAGGTTTTGTCGATCCAAAAGGTGCTAACAAAGTGTGCAAGCTCCAACGATCAATTTATGGTGCAGTGCAAGCCTCTCGGAGTTGGAATAAGCGCTTTGATAGTGTGATCAAAGCATATGGGTTTATCTGAGACTTTTGGAGAAGCTTTGTATTTACAAGAAAGTGAGTGGGAGCTCTGTAGCATTTCTAATATTATATGTGGACGACATATTATTGATTGGAAATGATATAGAATTCTGGATAGCATAAAGGATACTTGAATAAAAGTTTTTCAATGAAAGACCTCGGTGAAGCTGCTTACATATTAGGCATCAAGATCTATAGAGATAGATCAAGGCGCTTGATTGGACTTTCACAAAGCACATACCTTGATAAAGTTTTGAAAAGGTTCAAAATGGATCGAGCAAAGAAAGGTTTTTACCTGTGTTACAAGGTGTAAGATTGAGTCGGACTCAATGCCCGACCACAATGAGAAGATAGAGAGAAATGAAAGATGTTCCTATGCTTCAGCCATAGGCTCTATCATGTATGCAATCTTGTGTACCGACACTGACGTATGCTTAGCTGTAAGCTTGGCAGAAGGTACCAAAGTAATCCAGAGTGGATCATCGGACAGCGGTCAAGAACATCTGAAATACGAAAAGGACTAAGGATATGTTTCTCGTATATGGAGGTGACAAAGAGCTAGTCGTAAATGGTTACGTCGATGCAAGCTTTGACATCGATCCGGACGATTCTAAATCGCAAACCGGATCGTGTTTTTATTAAGCGGTGGAGCTGTCGGTTGGTGCAGTTCTAAACAAAGCGTCGTGGCGGGATCTACATGTGAAGCGGAGTACATAGCTGCTTGAAGCAGCAAATGAAGGAGTCTGGATGAAAGAGTTCATTTCCGATCTAGGTGTCATACCTAGTGCATCGGGACCGATGAAGATCTTCTGTGACAATCTTGGTGCAATTGCCTTGGCAAAGGAATCCAGATTTCACAAGAGGACCAAGCACATCAAGAGACGCTTCAATTCCATTCGGGACCAAGTCCAAGTGGGAGACATAGAGATTTGCAAAATACATACGGATCTGAATGTTGCGGACCGTTGACTAAGCCTCTTCCACGAGCAAAACATGATCAGCACCAAGACTCCATGGGTGTAAGGATCATTACTTTGTAATCTAGATTATTGACTCTAGTGCAAGTGGGAGGCTGAGGAAATATGCCCTAGAGGCAATAATAAAGTTATTATTTATTTCCTTATATCATGATAAATGTTTATTATTCATGCTAGAATTGTATTAACCGGAAACATAATACATGTGTGAATATATAGACAAACAAGATGTCACTAGTGTGCCTCTACTTGACTAGCTTGTTAATCAAAGATGGTTATGTTTCCTAACCATGAACAAGGAGTTGTTGTTTGATTAACAAGGTCACATCATTAGTTGAATGATCTGATTGACATGACCCATTCCGTTAGCTTAACACTTGATCGTTTAGTATGTTAATGCTTTCTTCATGACCCATACATGTTCCTGTAACTATGAGATTATGCAACTCCGTTTACGGAGGAACACTTTGGTACTACCAAACGTCACAACGTAAATGGGTGATTATAAAGGAGTACTACAGGTGTCTCCAAAGGTACTTGTTGGGTTGGCGTATTTGAGATTAGGTTTTGTCACTCCGATTGTCTGGAGAGGTATCTCTAGGCCTTCTCGGTAATACACATCACATAAAGCCTTGCAAGCATTGCAACTAAAGAGTTAGTTGTGAGATGATGTATTACGGAACGAGTAAAGAGACTTTCCGTAACGAGATTAAACTAGGTATTGGATACCGACGATCGAATCTCGGAAAGTAACATACCGATGACAAAGGGAACAACGTATGTTGTTATGCGGTTTGACCGATAAAGATCTTCAGAGAATATGTAGGAACCAATATGAGCATCCAGGTTCCGCTATTGGTTATTGACCGAGAATAGTTCTAGGTCATGTCTACATAGTTCTCGAACCGTAGGGTCCGCACGCTTAAGGTTTCAATGACGGTTATTATGAGTTTATGTATTTTGATGTACCAAGGAGTTCGAGTCCGGATGTGATCACGGACATGACGAGGAGTCTCGAAATGGTCGAGACATAAAGATTGATATATTGGATGGTTATATTCGGACACGGAAAGGTTCCTAAGTTTCGGAGAAAACCGGAGTGCTGGGAGGGTTACGGAACCCCGGGAAGTTATGGGCCTTATTGGGCCAAGAGGGAGAGAGGGCTGCACCAGGAGGTGGTGCGCCCCCCTCCATGGGGAGTCCGAATTGGACTAGGAGGGGCGCAGCCCCTTTCCCTCTCCTCTCCTCTCTTTCCTTCCCTTCCCTCTTCCTAGTAGGACTAGGAAAGGGAGTCCTACTCTACTAGGAGGAGGACTCCCTCCCTTGGTGCGCCCAAGGGCTGGCCGCCCTCCCCTTGCTCCTTTATATACGGGGGCGGGGGGCACCCTAGAACACACAAGTTGATCTACTGGATCGTTCCTTAGCAGTGTCGGTGCCCCCTCCACCATATTCCACCTCGGTCATATTGTAGCGGTGCTTAGGCGAAGCCTGCGACGATAGAACATCAAGATCGTCATCACGCCGTCGTCTTGTGGAACTCCTTCCCGACGCTTTCTGGATCGGAGCTCGGGGATCGTCATCGAGCTGAGCGTGTGCCAAGAACTTCGGAGGTGCCGAGTAACGGTGCTTGGATCGGTCGGATCGTGAAGACGTCGACTACATCAACAGCGTTAATATAACGCTTCGCTTTCGGTCTACGAGGGTACGTGGACGGACACTCTCCCCTCTCGTTGCTATGCCATCACCATGGTCTTGCGTGATCGTAGGAAAATTTTTGAAATTACTACGTTTCCCAACACCGCCGGAGGGGGCATCCATCACGTAGGGCTTCTACATCAACACCATAGCCTCTCCGATGAAGTGTGAGTAGTTTACTTCAGACCTTCGGGTCCATAGTTAGTAGCTAGATGGCTTCTTCTCTCTTTTTGGATCTCAATACAATGTTCTCCCCCTCTCTCGTGGAGATCTATTCGATGTAATCTTCTTTTTGCGGTGTGTTTGTTGAGACTGATGAATTGTGGGTTTATGATCAAGATTATCTATGAACAATATTTGAATCTTCTCTGAATTCTTTTATGTATGATTGGTTATCTTTGCAAGTCTCTTCGAATTATCAGTTTGGTTTGGCCTACTAGATTGATCTTTCTTGCAATGGGAGAAGTGCTTAGCTTTGGGTTCAATCTTGGATTGTCCTTTCTCAGTGACAATAGGGGCAACAAGGCACGTATTGTATTGTTGCCATCGAGGATAACAAGATGGGGTTTTTATCATATCGCATGAATTTATCCCTCTACATCATGTCATCTTGCTTAAGGCGTTACTCTTTTTCATGAACTTAATACTCTAGATGCATCTTTGGATAGCGGTCGATGAGTGGAGTAATAGTAGTATATGCAGGCAGAGTCGGTCTACTTGTCTCGGACGTGATGCCTATATACATGATCATACCTAGATATTCTCATAACTATGCTCAATTCTGTCAATTGCTCAACAGTAATTCGTTCACCCACCGTAAAATACCTATGCTCTTGAGAGAAGCCACTAGTGAAACCTATGGCCCCCGGGTCTATCTTCATCATACTAATCTTCCAACACTTAGTTATTTCCTTTGCTTTTTTACTTTGCTTTTATTTTACTTTACATCTTATCACAAAAGTACCAAAAATATTATCCTATCATATCTATCAGATCTCACTCTCATAAGTGACCGTGAAGGGATTGACAACCCCTTATCGCGTTGGTTGCGAGGAGTTATTTGTTTTGTGTAGTATGAGGGACTCACGCATAGCCTCCTACTGGATTGATACCTTGGTTCTTAAAAACTGAGGGAAATACTTATGCTACTTTGCTACATCACCCTTTCCTCTTCAAGGAAATCCAATGCAGTGCTCAAGAGGTAGCAAAGAAGATTTCTGGCGCCGTTGCCGGGGAGTCTACGCGAAAGTCAACATACCAAGTACCCATCACAAATCCCTTATCTCCCGCATTACATTATTTGCCATTTGCCTCTCGTTTTTCTCTCCCCCACTTCACCCTTGCCGTTTTATTCGCCCTCTCTTTTTCGTTCACCTCTTTTTCGCTTGCTTTTTGTTTGCTCGTGTGTTGGATTGCTTGTTTGTCATGATGGCTCAAGATAATACCAAATTGTGTGACTTTACCGATACCAACAATAATGATTTCCTTAGCACTCCGATTGCTCCTCTTACCAATACTGAATCTTGTGAAATCAATGCTGCTTTGTTGAATCTTGTCATGAAAGATCAATTCACCGGCCTTCCTAGTGAAGATTCCGCTACTCATCTAAATAGCTTCATTGATTTGTGTGATATGCAAAAGAAGAAGGATGTTGATAATGATATTGTTAAATTGAAGCTATTTCCTTTTTCGCTTAGAGATCGTGCTAAAGCTTGGTTTTCGTCTTTGCCTAAAAATAGTATTGATTCTTGGAACAAGTGCAAAGATGCTTTTATCTCTAAATATTTTCCTCCCGCTAAGATCATCTCTATTAGAAATGATATTATGAATTTTAAGCAACTTGATCATGAACATGTTGCACAAGCTTGGGAGAGGATGAAATTAATGATACGTAATTGCCCTACTCATGGTTTGAATTTGTGGATGATTATACAAAAAAAATATGCCGGATTGATTTTTGCTTCTAGAAATCTTTTAGATTAGTCCGCGGGAGGCACTTTTATGGAAATCACTTTAGGAGAAGCTACTAAGCTCCTAGATAATATTATGGTTAATTATTCTCAATGGCACACTGAAAGATCTACTAATAAAAAAGTGCATGCGATTGAAGAAATTAATGTTTTGAGTGGAAAGATGGATGAACCTATGAAATTATTTGCTACTAAGAGTGTTTCTTCTGATCCTAATGATATGCCTTTGTCTACTTTGATTGAGAATAATAATGAACCTATGGATGTGAATTTTGTTGGTAGGAATAATTTTGGTAACAACGCTTATAGAGGAAACTTTAATCCTAGGCCTTATCCTAGTAATTCCTCTAATAATTATGGAAATTCCTACAACAAATCTTATGGAAATTTTAATAAGATTCCCTCTGAATTTGAGACTAGTATTAAAGATTTCATGAATTCACAAAAAAAATTCAATGCTTTGCTTGAAGAGAAATTGCTTATAGTTGATGAATTGGCTAGGAACGTTGATAGAATTTCTCTTGATGTTGATTATTTAAAGCTTAGATCTATTCCTCCTAAGCATGACATCAATGAGTCTCTCAAACCCTTGAGAATTTCCATTGATGAGTGCAAAGAAAGAACCGCTAGGATGCGTGCTAAGAAAGATTGCTTTATAAAAGCGTGTTCTTCCAATTTCTATGAAAATAAAGATGAAGATCTAAAAGTTATTAATGTGTCCCCTATTAAATCTTTGTTTTGCAATACGAATCTTGATAATGATGGGACTGAATATGATCCACCTTTACCTAGAAGGCGTTCCAAAAATTCGGAGTTTTAGATCTTGATGCTAAATTGATAAAAGTGGTATTGAAGAAATCAAAACCCTAGATGTTGCTAAACCCACTATTTTGGATTTCAAGGAATTTAATTATGAAAATTACTCTTTGATTGATTGTATATCCTTGTTGCAATCCGTGCTAAATTCTCCTCATGCTTATAGTCAAAATAAAGCGTTTACTAAACATATCGTTGATGCCTTGATGCAATCTTATGAAGAAAATCTTGAGTTGGAAGTTTCTATCCCTAGAAAACTTTATGATGAGTGGGAACCAACTATTAAAATTAAGATTAAGGATCATTAATTCTATACTTTATGTGATTTGGGTGCTAGTGTTTCCACTATTCCCAAAACTTTGTGCGATTTGCTAGATTGCCGCGATTTTGATGATTGCTCTCTAAACTTGCACCCTGCGGTTTCCACTATTAAGAAACCTATGGGAAGAATTAATGATGTTCTTATTGTTGAAAATAGGAACTATGTGCCCGTAGATTTTATTGGTCTTGATATAGATTGCAATCCTTCATGTCCTATTATTCTTGGTAGACCTTTCCTTAGAACAATTGGTGCAATTATTGATATGACGGAAGGGAATATTAGATTCCAATTTCCATTAAAGAAAGGCATGGAACACTTCCCAAGGAATAAAATAAAATTACCATATGAATCTATCATGAGAGCTACTTATGGATTGCCTACCAAATATGGCAATACCTAGATCTATCCTTGCTTTTTGCCTAGCTAGGGGCGTTAAACGATAGCGCTTGTTGGGAGGCAACCCAATTTTATTTTTAGTTTTTTTGCTTTTGCTTATGTTTAGGAATAAATATTTGATCTAGCCTCTGGTTATATGTGTTTTTATGTTTTAATTTGTGTTTGTGCCAAGTTAAACCTATAGGATCTTCTTGGATGATAGTTATTTGATCTTGCTGTACTTTCCAGAAACTTTCTGTTCACGAAAACAATTGTTAAAAATCACCAGAACGTGATAAAATAGTGATTACAATTGATGATGATCAATAAACAAATTTCCTAGGTCGTCCTGTTTTGGCTGATGTTTTGGAGTTCCATAAGTTTGCTTTAGTTACAGATTACTACAGACTGTTCTGTTTTTGACAGATTCTGTTTTTCGTGTGTTGTTTGCTTATTTTGATGAATCTATGGATAATAAAATAGTTTATAAACCATAGAGAAGTTGGAATACAGTAGGTTTAACACCAATATAAATAAATAATGAGTTCATTACAGTACCTTGAAGTGGTCTTTTGTTTTCTTTCGCTAACGGAGCTCACGAGATTTCTGTTGAGTTTTGTGTTGTGAAGTTTTCAAGTTTTGGGTGAAAGATTTTGATGGATTACGGAACAAGGAGTGGCAAGAGCCTAAGCTTGGGGATGCCCATGGCACCCCCAAGATAATCTAAGGACACAATAAAGCCAAAGCTTTGGGATGCCCCGGAAGGCATCCCCTCTTTCGTCTACTTCCATCGGTAACTTTACTTGGAGCTATATTTTTATTCACCACATGATATGTGTTTTGCTTGGAGCGTCTTGTATGATTTGAGTCTTTGCTTTTTAGTTTACCACAATCATCCTTGCTGTACACACCTTTTGAGAGAGCCATACATGATTTGTAATTTGTTAGAATACTCTATGTGCTTCGCTTATATCTTTTGAGTTATATAGTTTTGCTCTAGTGCTTCACTTATATCTTTTAGAGCACGGTGGTGGATTTGTTTTATAGAAACTATTGATCTCTCATGCTTCACTTAGATTATTTTGAGAGTCTTAAATAGCATGGTAATTTGCTTAAATAATCTTAATATTCTTGGTATTCAAGAATAGTAAAAACTTTCTTGTGAGTGTGTTGAATACTATGAGAAGTTTGATGCTTGATAATTGTTTTGAGATATAAAGATGGTGATATAGAGTCATGCTAGTTGAGTAGTTGTGAATTTCAGAAATACTTGTGTTAAAGTTTATGATTCCCGTAGCATGCACGTATGGTGAACTGTTATGTGATGAAGTTGGAGCATGATTTATTTATTGATTGTCTTCCTTATGAGTGGCGATCGGGGACGAGCGATGGTCTTTTACTACCAATCTATCCCCCTAAGAGCATGCATGTAATACTTTGCTTTGATAACTCGTAGATTTTTGCAATAAGTATATGAGTTCTTTATGACTAATGTTGAGTCCATGGATTATACACACCTTCTTAATTCCACCATTGCTAGCCTCTCTAATACCGCGCCGCCGGTATCATACACCCACCATATACCTTCCTCAAAACAGCCACCATACCTACATATCTTGGCATTTCCATAGCCATTCCGAGATATATTTCCATGCAACTTTCCACCTTTCCGTTTATTATGACACGCTCCATCATTGTCATATTGCTTAGCATGATCATGTAGTTGACATCGTATTTGTGGCAAAGCCAGTATTCATAATTATTTCATACATGTCACTCTTGATTCATTGCATATCCTGTACATCACGGAGGCATTCATATAGAGTCATATTTTGTTCTAAGTATCGAGTTGTAATTGTTGAGTTGTAAGAAAATAAAAGTGTGATGATCTTCATTTTTAGAGCATTGTCCCAAGTGACGAAAGGATGATGGAGACTATGATTCCCCCACAAGTCGGGATGAGACTACGGACGAAAAAAGAGAGAGAAAAGAGGCCATAAAAAAAGAGAAAAGGCCCAAATAAAAAAATGAGAGAAGGGACAATCTTACTATCCTTTTACCACACTTGTGCTTCAAAGTAGCACCATGATCTTCATGATAGAGAGTCTCTCATTTTGTCACTTTCATATACTAGTGGGAATTTTTCATTATAGAACTTGGCTTGTATATTCCAATGATGGGATTCCTCAAAATGCCCTAGGTCTTCGTGAGCAAGCGAGTTGGATGCACACCCACTTAGTTTCTTTTATTGAGCTTTCATATGCTTATAGCTCTAGTGGATCCATTGGATGGCAATCCCTACTCACTCACATTGATATCTATTGATGGGCATCTCCATAGCCCGTTGATACGCCTAGTTGATGTGAGACTATCTTCTCCCTTTTTGTCTTCTCCACAACCACCATTCTATTCCACATATAGTGCTATATCCATGGCTCACGCTCATGTATTGCGTGAAGATTGAAAAAGTTTGAGAATGTCAAAAGTATGAAACAATTGCTTGGCTTGTCATCGGGGTTGTGCATGATTTAAATACTTTGTGTGGTGAAGATAGAGCATAGCCAGACTATATGATTTTGTAGGGATAACTTTCTTTGGCCATGTTATTTTGAGAAGACATGATTGCTTTGTTAGTATGCTTGAAGTATAATTATTTTTATGTCAATATTAAACTTTTGTATTGAATCTTTCGGATCTGAATATTCATACCACAATTAAGAAGGATTACATTAAAATTATGCCAAGTAGCACTCCGCATCAAAAATTATCTTTTTTATCATTTACCTACTCGAGGACGAGCAGGAATTAAGCTTGGGGATGCTTGATACGTCTCCAACGTATCTATAATTTTTGATTGCTCCATGCTATATTATCTACTGTTTTGGACATTATTGGGCTTTATTATCCACTTTTATATTATTTTTGGGACTAATCTATTAACCGGAGGCCCAGCCCAGAAGTGCTGTTTTTTGCCTATTTCAGAGTTTCACAGAAAAGGAATATCAAACGGAGTCCAAACGGAATGAAACCTTCAGGAACGTGATTTTTAGGAACATTATGATCCGGGAGACTTGGACCCTACGTCAAGAAACAAAATAGGAAGCCACGAGGTAGGGGGCGCGCCAACCCCAGGTATAGCGCCCTCCACCCTCGTGGGCCCCCTGTTGCCCCACCGACGTACTCCTTCCTCCTATATATATCTACGTACCCCCAAACGATCAGATACGGAGCCAAAAACCTAATTCCACCGCCGCAACCTTTTGTACCCACGAGATCCCATCTTGGGGCCTGTTCCGGATCTCCGCCGGAGGGGGCATCCATCACGGAGGGCTTCTACATCAACACCATAGCCTCTCCGATGAAGTGTGAGTAGTTTACTTCAGACCTTCGGGTCCATAGTTAGTAGCTAGATGGCTTCTTCTCTCTTTTTGGATCTCAATACAATGTTCTCCCCCTCTCACGTGGAGATCTATTCGATGTAATCTTCTTTTTGCGGTGTGTTTGTTGAGACCGATGAGTTGTGGGTTTATGATCAAGATTATCTATGAAAAATATTTGAATCTTCTCTGAATTGTTTTATGTATGATTGGTTATCTTTGCAAGTCTCTTCGAATTATCAGTTTGGTTTGGCCTACTAGATTGATCTTTCTTGCAATGGGAGAAGTGCTTAGCTTCGGGTTCAATCTTGCGGTGTCCTTTCCAAGTGATAGTAGGGGCAGCAAGGCACGTATTGTATTGTTGCCATCGAGGATAAAAAGATAGGGTTTTTATCATATTGCATGAATTTATCCCTCTACATCATGTCATCTTGCTTAAGGCGTTACTCTGTTTTCATGAACTTAATACTCTAGATGCATACTGGATAGCGGTCGATGAGTGGAGTAATAGTAGTAGATGCAGGCAGGAGTCGGTCTACTTGTCTCGGACGTGACGCATATATACATGATCATACCTAGATATTCTCATGACTATGCTCAATTCTGTCAATTGCTCAACAGTAATTCGTTCACCCACCGTAAAATACCTATGCTCTTTAGAGAAGCCACTAGTGAAACCTTTGGCCCCCGGGTCTATCTTCATGATATTAATCTTCCAACACTTAGTTAATTCCTTTGGTTTTTTACTTTGCTTTTATTTTACTTTGCATCTTATCAGAAAAATACCAAAAATATTATGCTATCATATCTATCAGATCTCACTCTCGTAAGTGACCGTGAAGGGATTAACAACCCCTTATCGCGTTGGTTGCGAGGAGTTATTTGTTTTGTGTAGGTACGAGGGACTCACGCGTAGCCTCCTACTGGATTGATACCTTGGTTCTCAAAAACTGAGGGAAATACTTACGCTACTTTGCTGCATCACCCTTTCCTCTTCAAGAAAATCCAACACAGTGCTCAAGAGGTAGCAACGATGTGTCCGGCGTGCAGATTGTCTTCGGCATTGCAAGGCGGGTTCCTCCTCCGAATACTTCAAAGTAGTTGATCACTAGTACTATGTTCGGCTTTGTACAATAGTCACAACCCTCAACCATGAAGGTAAAATATTAAATAGAGATAAGCTATGTCCATTAACAGCTCTTTTTTTCCTTTTTGGCAAAACGTTACGTCAAGTCTCATCGTTATTAATTTGAATCGTTTCTCGGGCCTCCCGCCTCACGTATTGAGGCGTGGCCTCTATTGACACGTCTCGTCAAGGCAGAGATCGTGTCCCCTTATTTGTGAGATCCTTATCAATATGGATTTGAGTAACCCAATCGTGTCGTTTGCACGACCCCTTGGGAATAGGCGAGTTTTAAGGCTTATGAGGGGGCGCTTGATATTCACTGCCTTTATAAGAGGATAAGGATCCGTCTTTTCACCCACGCCTTCTTCCTCAGCGCTCCCATCATCAAGCTCGAGCGCCTGGGTGTCAATCTTTCTCCTCGCCCCCAACCCCTTCGGCCATGGCTGGATCCGGCTCCCAAGGTAAATGGATGGCTTCCTCCGTCGCGGAGGAGAACGTTAAGGAGCTCTGGGAGGCATGGTACTTGACTGCGGAGATCGTAAACAGGCTTCTCGCCCAAGAGCAGGTCATCCCCTCTCCAGGACCAGGAGAAAGAGTGGTATTTATTCCCCACTTCCTTCGCCGATTGTGTTTTCACCTCCACCCCTTCGTCCGCAGTCTTATGTTCTACTACGGGCTGGATTTCCACGATCTAGCCCCGAACTCCTTCCTTCACATCTCGGCGTTTATCGTCGTGTGCGAAGCACTCCTCCGCATTCCTCCACACTTCGTCCTCTGGCTCAAGGTTTTCAATGTAAAGCCGAAGGTGGTCAACAAGCAACATGCGGAGTGCGCCGGAGCAATGATAAGCAAGCTCCCCAATACCACGTGGCCAAAGGGAGCCTTCGTGGAGACCGTAAAGGCATGGCAACAAGAGTGGATTTATATCACCGAACCCCGTGGCACCAAGTGGGCAGCCGCTCCGCTCCCGAATTCAGATCTGGTCCGGCTATGCGGCTCGCGTCGTGGATCAACAAGGGCCTGGACTGGGAGTCCACCGATGAGGTACTGGTGCTGCAACAATGCATCAAGAAAATAATGGACAAGGGAACCAATCTCTCCAACGTGATCCAGGTGATGCTCTGCCATCGATGCCTCCCCTGCCAACGCTGGAAGACCCGTATGTGGGAATACAATCCGGTGGACCCTCTAACTCTGCAACATTTCTTCGGCACAACGCACAAAGGGATCTGGAAGTTACTCTTCAAGGCCCGGGAAAAGAAGTGGCCCAGGAAGACCGAAGACATCGGGCTCGACATCGCGCATCCTACTTCTCTGGTAATCATTCTGTTTCCGAACATAGCCTGAATCATTAATCAAAGGGGCGTACTAAGTTTGAATTCCTTATTCAGGGCTGGACAGCTAAGGCGCAGCAGATAAGGTGTTCGTCTCCTCTGCCCAAAAACCCATCCAACCCTCTATTAACGAGTATGCTGGTCCCGGCGCCATACCAGGTGCCAGTAAAGAAGGACAAGAAGAAGAAGAGAGAGGAGGGCACTTCGGACACAGTGTTCGGAGAAGCTGAAGCCCAGTCCTCTCACGAGGGCGACGATGACAATGAGCAGGAGGAGGAGGAAGCAGAAGATCCTCCCCGCAAGGGCAAGAAAAGGGCGGCCTCTGAAGACCTGGAGGCCGAAGCATCCACGAGGGACAAGATCATCCTCTCTGATGACTCGGAGTCGGACACCGAGGCCATCCCGAACCATCATCGCCGGACCAAGCCCAAAGCCGACTCATAAGTATCTCGAGATTTCACATATATCCCATTCTCTATGAACTGTGATGATAACTCTAGCTTCTATATTTTTTTAGTCTGGCCCGCGTTCTCCCACAACTATCCTCATCCTCGGGGGATCTGCCACCGGAGTTGATGGAGAGCGAGTCGCCTCCACTAGCTTCCCTGCCACCTTGGGCGGATGATGCCGAGGTGTCGTCCCGTAGGCCCTCCCCGGTCCTTGAAGAGATGCTGGGGGAATTAACGGTGCCGGAGGGCAATACCTCGGCTGCCGAAGGACTGGGGGTACGAATCCCTCGAAGACCGGCAACGGGGGGCCCTGGTCAATCCGCCCCCCAGCCACATACTACTCCGGAGACCCACAAGGCTCTAGAGTCTGGTGAGCGACCCCCTGCAGGAGAAGGGAGAACGACGACCTCCGCTAATCTGGAGGCGCTGAATAACACGACGGATGTACTTCAAAGTGCATCCGTCCTGGATGAGCATCGTATCCTGATGGGTGCGGTGGCTGAGAAGATTCAGTCCGCCAAGAGGGGGCTGAGCGAAGCCTTCTCCAGCCTGCTAGCAGGCTTCAAGGTACGCAATGTAACATTTTGATCATTTCTATGAGGAATATGCCAGTATATAGATAGTCTCCCCTGAGACTCTGTTCGGTTTTCTGAAAGAAAAGCGAGCAGAGGATCAATAATCAGTTGTCAGGTGGTAACATGCTATTTTATTTGGATTTAAAATAGGCTTCTCTGTTAGCGGCGACTGCCCAGTCAGCGGAAATTTCTGAACTCAAACGGAAACTGGAGCGAGCCGATGAGGACCTAGTCCTAGTTAACACGCGGATCGACCAGCCGCAAGGTATACGATACATCTTGCTTTTGCGCCTGTTTATGTACGTGCTCTCTTGCAATTCAAGAGGTGCAATGTGCGTGTTTGTACAGATGGTGCCGCCGCGGTGGAGACCCTCAGGGGTGAGCTTGCTCAAGCCAAGGAGCAAGCAAGGGTAAGCAAGGGAGCTGCGGAAAAGGCTGATGCGGACTTAACGGCCGAACAAGCCGCTCGGCGCCGTTTTGAGTAACGGGTAACCGAGATGGAGCAAAAGCGCAAGGACACCGCCGCCAAGTGTGAGTCCTTAGAAAAGGAAAATAAGGCGAAGGGGACCGAACTCGCCAAGGCCCTTCAAGACGCTTCGGAGGCGCGGTCCGAATCCCGCGTAGCGCGCGAGGAAATCCGTCAAGCCGGATAGATTGCGGTTGGTAAGCCCTTTCTTTTACAGGCTAAATTTGGGGACCGGAAGTATGCCTTGCTTAATCAACTGTGGAGTTCTCGAGACGCATATGCGGATCTGCCGAAGAGTGTTGTGGACACCACCTAATTCTTCCAGGCCCAGGAGGGGTACGCGACGGAGAAGCTCTTCTAGTCGCAGTTTGCGGGGCAGGAGCGTCATCATACTGCTAAATGACCAGATGGCACAATGGGCGGAGCTGCATAAGATGTCTAGCGCGGCCATGAAGGATGTCATAGTCTGGTTGTGGCCGACCGTAGCCATTCCGGACAGCTACTTCGGCCTCGTGCGGCGTCTCGTCGATGCGCTGCCCCGGATCGACGCCGTCAAGAGGTGGTCCTGCATAGAAGGAGCGCGTATGGCTTTCACCCGTGTTAAGATGCATTGGGCGAAGATGAAGGCCGAAAAGGTGGCAGTTGAGGGTCCGCCCGAAAGCAAGGATCACCGCACACCAGAGCGCTATTTTGAGGACGTGCTAAAAGGTGCCCACCTTGTAGAGGGCCAATTCTCTAAGGATGTAGTGTTCGGATAAACGAGTCCAAACTGTCCGGGGGGTCAATATTATGAACTGGGTCGTTTGTAATATATTTATTTCTTGATGAAAAGTTTTATCCTCCTGTGTGACTGTTTTACTATATCCGAGAGTTCCCAGTCGTTGGCTTCAGCCCCCATGTAGATACTACTGGGGTGCCCGAAATTGCACATGACTACACTTAACCCAATGTCTTGGTCCCTGAAGGAGGTGTCAGTGCCGCGAACCAGGCAATCAGACTATTCGGTTTTATTGCCCTCACTTAGCTATAAGAGTTTGACAATGGGTCTATACAGTAGCCCCTGGTATGTACGCGGCTACCCTGATGCGGATGCGTTACATATGTGACCGGGAAACAGTCCTTCGTGAAATACGGAAAAATCACTGAGGATTGTAATAAATCGCCGAGTGGCTGACCAGCTCTCGCCGTATCATGACAATCAATTCTCGGCTTTCTCTACTGAGGTGCTTAACCGGATGAACCAGAAACACAATCGCAGTAGTTCTCCAATCAGACAGAACGTAAGGTAGCAAACACAGGAGCCAGGTAACCCAACTATTGACCAAAGACATGATTCGGAGCCGATGCATATAGTGTCGAGCTCGGGATGCCGAATTGTGCTATAAAGCTGTTCGGACTTTTGTTTGGCAACACATATGTTGCCCTATAGAGCCCCTGGTAATTTTGTGCCGAGGTGTGTGCGTGAGACAGCTGAACAGATGGAATAAAGTCTATAAGTAGAGACGATACCGAATAAGAATTTAGTTCACTGGAATATGATTGATACGTCAAAACGTAATCTTACAGAAGGTACCGTAATCACCAAGGCCATTTTACATGCCGGGGGTCTACGGCTAAGGGGAAAAGCTCTATACAGGTTCTTGAGTGAAGTTGCGGTCTGCAAAATCCTTTGCACCTTCCTGCCGCACGTCTGTGCCACTTTCGCCCAAGTAAGAAAGATTCCTTAGATGGAACCGGGCTCGGAGAGAGTCCTTGTGAGTCCATAGGATGAGTAGGTTTTGATTCACCTATGGTAAAGAAAAAGGAAAGATAATTTAAAGAAAGGGGAAGGCCGTATAAGGTCGAACCCTGCTATAGGCATGTCCGTGTATTGCCTCCGCTGATGCCCAAGGTATTTTGAGTGCATAATTGTGCATGCGCGGCATGAATTTCGCTGATGTACGTGGCGATCGACGGACGCAAAACTGCTAATTCAGCCCTGGAATTGCCGGGCTGCCGGCATGCAGAACTGACCGGCCTTGGGCAATGAGGTCCAGAGGCTTAATAGCCGATGAGGTGTGCGGCTTGACAGGGTCGCCTTGTACTTCGGCCGCAATGGCCGTGGTATGCTCCTCCGTACGGAGGGAGCGCTCCATGTTTCCATTGATTGTAATGACTCCACGTGGACCGGGCATCTTGAGCTTTAAATAGGTGTCGTGGTATTCTCACGGGGGGCTTGCGAGTCGACAGATGCCACAAGGGCTTAGTGTGAGGGTAAGACTGCTGCTGATAGGCCCGGGAGCGGGTATGCGAGTAGCACGCGGTGGTTTACCCAACGGAGCTCTCCTAGAGATAATACTCCTACTGCTGCATGTCTGAGTGTATCTGATATATCTAGTACAGAGTGCTTCTAAAGCTGTATCTGAGGTCAGTGCCATAGGCATCTGGCTTTGTATATGTCTCATATGTGCATGAGCTAGCTAGCTAGTGGGCATGAGAGAGCTCCACCGTGAGTGAGCATGGGGCATGCGTGAGTGTGAGCCTGGAGTGGATGGATGGATGGATGGCATATATATAGGTGAGCTAGCTTACTACCTAAGCTAAGGAAGTGACGTGGGGGGCAAGGGGACATGGGGCACCATGCCCATGAGAGGTATGGATGTGACGTGCAAGCCTCCTTGTCCCTCGCACTTTATAAAACAGTGCCCAGGGACAGATACACTGTAGATGACATCGCAGTATGGTCGTCTCGTCGGTGTTTTGTCGGTGTCGGGTCGGGCTGTAGTCGGCAGCCGGCAATGGTCGGGCAGAGCGCCGGACGGGAGCCGGCAGGCGGCGGCAAGGCGGTCGGATGAGGGCTTTGCTAGCCCCGATGTCTTGAATTATTGTCTCGCCGTCTTCGGGGTGTCCGTGTCCAATTACTCCGACAGTAGCCCCCAAGCCTCTGGGCAACTTGGTAAAGTTGGGCGGAGGTTTTTTGGCGAGTGTTCATGGAAATGATCGTGAGAAAGACAAAGTTAGTCCACGCAGATATATCAAATGTTTGCTTTTAGCATTGCGAGTTTTATGCGGAGGGCGCCGACTCGGTTTCGTCCGAGCCCCCTTAATCTTTTTCGTGTTCCCTCTGCTTTTTGGCTTGTGCTCTCGCTCGCCGTACAGCTGCTCTGCGGTCTGTGGCTGAGAGTGGGCCGTGAAGCGGAGTGTACAGTACTCAGAGTCTGGGAGCAGATTTATCCGAGCAGATACTCATAAAGGAAACGGTCAGGTCGCCCGAAGCGTTTCTCTCCCTGGACGTTTTTCGCATGGATGGCCTCCAGCCTTCACTCTTGCTAGCCGAACAGCCGCTCTGCGGTCTGTGACTAAGAGTGGTCCTTTGGTACCGCGCACGCTACTAAGCCGTCTGCGGGAACTAACATCTCGGGCCAAGCGGCCAGCCCCGGGCCAACTCTGGCTGGCGCTAGGGCGAACAGTGATGCAACTGTAATGAAATGCGGAGATAGCCCCCCGAGCATCGCTCGGGGTTATCCGTGCTTGCACGGTGAAAAAATATGCGGGTGAGGAGCTCACATTGATTTTCGTGTAGCCGAGGTGGAGTTTGTCGAAGACAGCCGGTGCGGCTCAGTGCTCGCGGAGTGCGCCGATGCACCCGCTGGGTGTAGCCCCCGAGATTCGGGCCGACTGCTGAGCAGTCGGGCCGGATCTCTCGGCAACTACTTTGTCTTCTTCTTCACGGGGGCGCGTCAGCGCACCCGCTGGGTGTAGCCAACGATATTCGGGCCGACTGCTGAGCAGTCGGGCCGGATCTCCCGGCAACTACTTTGTCTTCTTCGCGGGGGCGCGTCAGCGCACCCGCTAGGTGTAGCCCACGAGATTCGGGCCGACTGCTGAGCAGTCGGGCTGGATCTCCCGGCAACTACTGTGTCTTCTTTCTTCTCTCTTTGTCCGTCTGTTGGCAGCGGGCAGCCGGACAAAACTCTTCTTTTGTCTCTTGTTTTTGTTTCTTGCAATCTTCGCTTGAGCGCGTCAACACCCATCGGGTGTAGCCCGAGATTCGGGCCGACTGCTGAGCAGTCGGGCCGGATCTCCCGGCAACTACTTTGTCTTCTTCCTCGCGGGGGCACGTCAGCGCACCCGCTTGGTGTAGCCCCCGAGATTCGGGCCGACTGCTGAGCAGTTGGGCCGGGTCTTCCGGCAACGACTTTGTCTTCTTTCATCTGCCGGCTGTCGACAGCCGGACGCTTCTTCTGCACGAGCAATCGGGCGGGCATCCAGCCTGAGTTTTCTCTACCCGGCAACAATCTTTTTCCTTCTTTTTCGGCTAGCTACGGGCATCCGGACGCGCAGTCTCCCTTTTTTTACAAGCCAGCTTGACTTTCCTTCTCTGGCAGCCGGCCACTCCCTTCTCCTCTTTTCATTGTGTCCGACTTCACGCGAGCAGCTGGAAACCCCCTTTGACTTTTTTCTTGTCTTGCTTTTTTGGCCGGGTGGGTAGCCGACCCCATCTCTTGGTGCCCGGCGCAGCAGCGGCCGGGCGATCGTCGGGCGGGGGCGTGGGGCGCGCCACGGGCGGTGACGGCCGAGCCGGGGCGGACGCCGGGCAGGGCGGGAGCCGTCAGCTGCGTGATGCCGCTGGATCAGCGAGCCACCAGAGGCAGCGCGAGGCGAGGGCTCGCCAAGGCGACACGGGCGGAGGCGAGCAGGTTGTCGCGGACGCGGAGGCGCTGAAGCCGACATCCGGTCGGGCCACCGGGTGGTGGCGAAGCGGCCGACGGAGGAGCCGCCGTCCGCTTGGGGCGGAGGCAACCGCGGTAGGAGCCGGCTGCAGGTGGCAGCCGGCGCTGGTCGCCTGCAGCGCAGACGCGAAGCCGGCAGGCGCGACGAGCGAAGGGAGCGTCGCGGTGGAGTAGCCAGCGGCCGGGCGTGCGAAAGCGCAGACGGCGGGCAGGAGGGGCACGGCTGCGCACGGGCGAAGCCGCCCGGAGCCATTGTGTGGGAGGTGGCAGCGACGGGCCATGCAGGGCAGCACAAGGCAGGGCACAAAGCGGAGGCGGCATGAGCCCGCCGGAACGGATCTCATGGGGCTGCCAGCGGTGGTGCGGGCGGACGGCCTCTTGGGGCGGAGGCATGGAGCCACCAGTGCGCGCTAAGCGGCCGTGGAGGCGAGGCCGCGGGCCGGAGCTGCGGAGCCGCGCGCGTAGCGGAGCGAGGCAAAACGCACCGCCGGGGGAGCGCGGGCAGAGGAGGAGCAGGCGTCTGGCCGTCATCTGACCAAAGTCCGCCTACTATCTTGCTAGCGAATGGATAGTGTATGGCCAACATATGAGAGTTTGGGGCGTGTATGGCCATTGTATGGGTGGTGTTTGACCATGGTTTGACTTGTATCTAGCTAGCTTGCGTTGATGAAATATGGAGGAGCCAAGGCGCGTTCCGGCCAGAACAAGGCGTAGCACGGAGGGAACAGACGCAAGCAGCGCGTGGATGGCCACGGCCGACAGAAACAAGGCCCCGTGTGCGGCGCGCGCGCGGATGGACGGCCGGTGTTGCGGTGGTGGTGAAGAAGGCGAGGCCGACGGCGAGGACGCGCCGCCCCTCGCGGCCACTCGGGGGGCATGTCGAGGTCGAGCCCCCGACCGCTATCGAAGAGAAGGCACGACGCTGCGGCGGTGAAGATGAAGATGGTCCTGCCCGGACAGCGAAACCAGCAGCAACGTGGTAGCATAATAGTAGTACCACACCACGGTGGGCGCCAACTGTCGTGGTATTCTCACGAGAGGGCTTGCGAGTCGACAGATGGTACAAGGGCTTAGTGTGACGGTAAGACTGCTGCTGATAGGCCCTGGAGCGGGTATGCGAGTAGCACGCGGTGGTTTACCCAGCTTCGGAGCTCTCCGGAGAGAGAATACTCCTACTGCTGCATGTCTGAGTGTATCTGATATATCTAGTACAGAGTGCTCCTGGAGCTGTATCTGAGGTTAGTGCCATAGGCATCTGGCTTTGTATATGTCTCATATGTGTATGAGCTAGCTAGCTAGTGGGCATGAGAGAGCTCCACCGTGAGTGAGCATGGGGCATGCGTGAGTGTGAGCCTGGAGTGGATGGATGGATGGATGGCATATATATAGGTGAGCTAGCTTACTACCTAAGCTAAGGTAGTGACGTGGGGGGCAAGTGGACATGGGGCACCATGCCCATGAGAGGTATAGATGTGACGTGCATGCCTCCTTGTCCCTGGCGCACTTTTATAAAACAGTGCCCATGGACAGATACACTGTAGATGACATCGCAGTACAGTCGTCTCATCGGTGTTTTGTCGGTGTCGGGTCGGGCTGCAGTCGGGAGCCGGCTCGTCGGCCTTGATCGGCAGTCAGCGGGCAGAAAGCAGTCAGACGGGAGCCGGCAGGAGCGGCCAAGCGGTCGACCGAGGGCTTTGCTAGCCCCAATGTCTTGAATTATTGTCTCGCCGTCTTCGGGGTATCCGTGTCCAATTACTCCAACAATAGGCGTAGTGCGGGACCACATTAGAGTGGGCGAAAGCGGTTCGTCCGAGCAGTGCGTGATAGCCGCTGCAGAAGGGGACGATATCAAAGACCAAGTCTTCGCTTCAGAAGTTGTCCAGCGAACCGAAGACGACTTCCAGCGTGATTGAGCCCGTGCAGCGGGCCTCTACACCAGGTATTACTCCTTTGAATGTAGTTTTAGTGGGCTTGATTCTTGACGGATCAACGCCCACTTTGCGGACAATGTCTTGATAAAGTAGATTGAGACTGCTGTCGCCGCCAATGAGGACTCGCGTGAGCTGGAATCCGTCGATGATTGGATCGAGGACCAAAGCCGCCGAACCTCCATGACGGACACTGGTTGGGTGGTCCTTTCGATCAAAGGTGATCTGACAAGCCAACCATGGGTTGAATTTTGGGGCGACCGGCTCTAGGGCGTAGACGTACCGTAGCGCGCGCTTGCGCTCCCTCTTAGGGATATGTGTGACATACATCATATTCACTGTTTTAACCTCGGGGGGAAATTGCTTCTGTCCCCCTGTGTTTGGTTGACTAGGCTCTTGGTCATCGTCGTCGCTTGGCGACCCTTTTCCCTTGTGTTCGGCGTTAATCTTGCCGACCTGTTTAAAGACCCAACAATTCCTATTGGTATGATTGGCGGGTTTATCGGGGGTGCCATGAATCTGGCAAGGCGGATCAAGTATTCTGTCTAAACTGGATGGGTCATCTCTGCTTGCCTTGAATGGCTTCTTCTGTTGACCAGGTTTGGAGCCGCTGAATCCGGCGTTGACCTCCGTGTCTTGGGTTCCTTCGTTATTGTTTTGACGCTTGTGCTTGTTGCGTCGTGGCTTGCCGTTGTCATCCCTGGCTTCAGAGGTTCCAGGGTCGCTGGTGCTATTGCTTCTACGAGCAAGCCAACTATCCTCTCCCACGCAGAAGCGGGTCATAAGTGTGGTAAGGCTGCCATGGACTTCAGATTTTCTTGGCCGAGGTGTCGGGCGAGCCACTCGTCTCGGACGCTGTGCTTGAAGGGCGCAAGGGCTTCAGTGTCCAGACAATCCACAATCTGGTCCTTTTTAATTAAGAACCTGGTCCAGAGCTGTCGGGCCGATTCTCCGGGTTGCTGGATGATGTGAATAAGATCATCGGCATCTGGGAGCCGAACATAGGTAGCTTGGAAGTTGTCTCTGAATGCGTCCTCCAAGTCTTCCCAGCTGCCGATAGAATTTTCCGGTAGGCTGTTCAACCAGTGTCGTGCTGGCCCCTTGAGTTTTAGAGGGAGGAACTTGATGGCATGTAGATCATCGCCGAGTGACATGTGAATGTGGAGGAGAAAATCTTCGATCCATACTGTGGGATCTATTATGCCATCGTATGATTCGATGTTCACGGGTTTAAACCCTTCTGGGAACTGGTGCTCCATTACCTCATCGATAAAGCATAGGGGGTGTGCAGCGCCACTATATCGGGCCATGTCACGAGGCAGTTCAGATGAAGTCTGTATGCGGTTTTCGGCCCGGGGGTGGTTGTGCTTATCGCGCCAGCATTGATAACCGTCCTCTTGCGTCAGAGCACGCCCCCACGATCCATAGATTGATCTGGTCTGACCTGCTCTATTTTCTAGGTCTTGTCGTAGGTCATATGTGTATCCCCGAGCTGTTTTTCTCTGCTTGTACGGCGAGGTGGTGCGTGCTGGTGTCCGGCTTGAGTTGTCGTTCTGTTCCGGCCACGTGGTGGTCGGTCGGGTCCGTCAGCCGCGTTACGCGCGGGTGGTATGGGCTCCAGCGCCTCGTCGTCTATTGGGGTAGCAGCTTACGCTTCGGGTAACTCTTTGTTGGGAGTTTGAGGCCGTATTCTTCGGCTGCCAGGACATTAGTCCATCTGTCGTTGAGTAGATCTTGGTCAGCTTGAAGCTGCCGCTGCTTCTTTTTTAGGCTTCTTGCCGTGGCTATTAGCTGGTTCTTGAAGCACTCTTGCTCGAAGGGTTCCTCTGGCATGATGAAATCTTCGTCGCCGAGGCTCACGCCGTCCTCGGAGAAGTGGTAGATAGTTGCTATCCTCCGAGTCTTCGTTCCCTGCTTGCTCGTCAGGTTCAACTTGCCCGTCCTCCTGATCATCCAGTTCGGATGATGGTTAGATGGGGCCTTCTTGGTCTTCGGTGTTATTTGGAGTATCATTGTCTCCGGTGCCAGTATTGCAGTCTTTTCCGCGACGCGATTTAGAGCGGCGTCGTTGACGTTGACGCTTTGGTGGTATCTCAGGAGGTTCGTCCTCGACTTGGTCCTTCTCATCATCGTCGTCGCCTTCTTTAGGTGTGTCCACCATGTATACGTCGTATGAGGAAGTGGCCGTCCAGCGTCCGGTGAACGGCGGGTTTTGGGCCTGCTCCTCTCCGGTATCGTCGTCCATACCGTCGATGTCTTCGAAGGCGTAATCAAGCATGTCAGTTAGATCCTCGACAGTGGCTATGAAGTGGGAGGTGGGTGGGTAGTAAAATTCCCTATTTCAACCCCTAGTCCGGGCTAGGCGTAATACGAAAGCGGTTCCTCTGTGATGGAGAGGGCTCGCATTAAGTCCAAAGCCTCGTTTAAGAGCGAGGTTCGGACAGGGATAGAAGTTTCCAGGCCGAGCTTGCATGACGTGGACTTTAAGGGTTCGGAGCCAGTGTCCAGAGAAGAGTCCGGCTTTGTGATGACTGCCGGAGATGCTATTCTCTCCAGTTCTCCAGTGTTGGGCTCTATAGCTGCAGAGAGTCTGGCGGGCTCTAGACTCCCGTCTTTGGACCTGGTGACACGCTCCGGTTCTAAGGCCGGAGCGGTGGTTGGGGCCGTGAACCCTCGGAAGATCAAGTCTCCTCGGATATCAGCGACATAGTTCAGATTTCCAAAACTGATCTGGTGACCCGGGGCGTAGCTGTCGATCTGCTCTAGGTGGCCAACCGAGTTGGCACGCAGTGCGAAGCCGCCGAATACAAAGATCTGGCCGGGGAGAAAGATTTCCTTCACGACAGCATTGTTGTAGATGATTGATGGAGCCATCGAGCCTTTCGACGGTGGCACAGTGGAACTCTCAATGAAAACACCAATGTCGGTGTCAAAACCGGCAGATCTCGGGTAGGGGGTCCTGAACTATGCGTCTAAGGATCGAGGATAACAGGAGGCAGGGGACACGATGTTTACCTAGGTTCGGGCCCTCTTAATGGAGGTAATACCCTACTTCCTGCTTGATTGACTTTGATGAGTATAGGGGTTACAAGAGTTGATCTACCTCGAGATCGTAATGGCTAAACCCTAGATGTATAGTCTATATGATTATGATTGCCTCTATGGACTAAACCCTCCGGTTTATATAGACACGGTGGGGGCCAAGTTTGTACAGAGTCGGTTTACAGAGAAAGGAATCTTCATGTCCGAACGCCAAGCTTGCCATCCACGCAAAGGAGAGTCCCATCTGGACATGGGGAAAGCCTTCTATCTTCTATCTTCGCAGCCCATTAGTCCATCCCATGTTACATAGGCTGGACACCCGAGGACCCCCTAATCCAGGACTCCCTCACCCACCGCGAGCATCAACACTCATCGGACCGCATACAGCAGTATGTATTATTTCCAATAAGTCTGTTGCTCGCTCCATTGTTCCGGAGAACGGAGTCTTAGTCATCTTGCCCATGAGGCATGGTTCACAAGCATCAAGTGATTCATAATCAAGTGATTCCAAAAGCCCATCAGCATGGATTTTCTTCATGCGCTTTACACCAATATGACCTAAACGGCAGTGCCACAAATAAGTTGCACTATCATTATTAAACTTATATCTTTTGGCTGCAATACTATGAATATGTGTATCACTACTATCGAGATTCAATAAAAACAGACCACTCATCAAGGGTGCATGACCATAAAAGATATTACTCATACAAATAGAACAACCATTATTCTCTGATTTAAATGAATAACCGTCTCGCATCAAACAAGATCCATATATAATGTTCATGCTCAACGCTGGCACAAAATAACAATTATTTAGGTCTAAAACTAATCCAGAAGGTATATGTAGAGGTAGCATGCCGACGGCGATCACATCGACTTTGGAATCATTTCCCACGCGCATCGCCACCTCGTCCATAGCCAATCTTCGTTTAATCCGTAGCCCCTGTTTTGAGTTGCAAATATGAGCAACAGAACCAGTCAAATACCCAGGCGCTACTACGAGCATTAGTAAGGTACACATCAATAACATGTATATCAAATATACCTTTCACTTTGCCATCCTTCTTATCTGCCAACTACTTGGGGCAGTTCCGCTTCCAGTGACCAGTCCCTTTGCAGTAGAAGCACTCAATCTCAGGCTTAGGTCCAGACTTGGGTTTCTTCACTTGAGCAGCAACTTGCTTGCCGTTCTTCTTGAAGTTCCCCTTCTTCCCTTTGCCCTTTTTATTGAAACTAGTTGTCTTGTTAACCATCAACACTTGATGCTCCTTCTTGATTTCTACCTCCGCAGCCTTTAGCATCGCGAAGAGCTCGGGAATTGTCTTATCAATCCCTTGCATATTATAGTTCATCACGAAGCTTTTGTAGCTTTGTGGCAGTGATTGAAGAACTCTGTCAATGACACTATCAACCGGAAGATTAACTCCCAGCTGAGTCAAGTGATTGTGGTACCCAGACATTCTGAGTATATGTTCACTGACAGAACAATTCTCCTCCATTTTGCAGTTGTAAAAATTTATTGGAGACTTCATATCTCTCAATACGGGCATTTGCTTGAAATATTAACTTCAACTCTTGTAACATCTCATATGCTCCATGAAATTCAAAACCTCGTTGAAGTCCCGGTTCTAAGTTATAAAGCATCGCACACTGAACTATCGAGTATTCATCAGCTTTGCTCTGCCAGGCGTTCATAACGTCCGGCGTTGCTCCTGCAGCGGGTTTGGCACTCAGCGGTGCTTCCAGGACGTAATTCTTCTGTGCAGCAATGAGGATAATCCTCAAGTTACGGACCCAGTCCGTGTAGTTGCTACCATCATCTTTCAACTTAGCTTTCTCTAGGAATGCATTAAAATTCAACTAACATGTACGGCCACTTATCTACAACAACATAGACATGCAAAATACTATCAGGTACTAAGTTCATGATAGATTAAAGTTCAATTAATCATATTACTTAAGAACTCCCACTTAGATAGACATCCCTCTAATCATCTAAGTGATCACATGATCCATATCAACTAAACCATGTCCGATCATCATGTGAGATGGAGTAGTTTTGAATGGTGAACATCTCTATGTTGATCATATCAACTATATGATTCATGCTCGACCTTTCGGTCTCAGTGTTCCGAGGCCATATCTGCATATGCTAGGCTCGTCAAGTTTAACCCGAGTATTTGATGTCTACTACACAACCTTCTTCTTGTAGACGTTGTTGGGCCTCCAAGTGCAGAGGTTTGTAGGACAGTAGCAAATTTCCCTCAAGTGGATGACCTAAGTTTTATCAATTTGTGGCAGGCGTAGGATAAAGATGGTCTCTCTCAAACAACCCTGCAACCAAATAACAAAGAGTCTCTTGTGTCCACAACACACCCAATACAATGGTAAATTGTATAGGTGCACTAGTTCGGCGAAGAGATGGTGATACAAGTGCAATATGGATGGTAGATATAGGTTTTTGTAATATGAAAAATATAAAAACAACAAGGTAACAAGTGGTAAAAGTGTGCGTAAACGTGTCGGTGTACAAAAGTAGGGGCCCTTATTGTACCACTCTACTTGTGCACGGGCAGTCAGAGCCGCGTCTGCGGCCGCACTTAGCAGGGCAAAGGAAGGAGACAGAACCACAAGATGGGCAAAACAACGCCAAGACCAGAGACACAAAGAGCAAGAGGGTGAGGCGGACCCCCCCGGACGGAGCCTTGCCGGGGCGGCCTCCGCGGCCCCAGCAAGAGCCTTGCCGAGGCAACTTGCCCAACACCAGCAGAGCGAGCCACCCTTGAGCCCGAGGGTTCCAACGCCGCCAACAACGATACTAGAACCAAGGCTCGGGAGGCACCTTCGTGGTGGCATGCAGATCTTTGTCAAGATCATAAACACACAAGATCAGATGAGGACCAGAAGATGATGATCCTCGGCGGGATCCTAGCCGAGGAAATCCACGAGACCCCCGGCAAGATCCCTGCCGGGGACGACCACGATGCCAGCCGGGGACGACCACGATGCCACGACAAGACCCTTGCCGGGGCCCCGGCAAGGACCTTGCTGAAGACACCTATGGGGACGCAGCTAGGCCCGCGTCTGCCAAGACTCCACCGCCGTTCCCATGCAGCTGCCAGCCCAACTAGTCGGGCGCACACCGTGGCATGGCTACGCGCTTCGTGCCAACTCAGCAAACACCTGCGTGGTGGCGTGCAGATCTTCGTGAAGACCCTACCACCACGCCATCTCAGCAGCCTGCCAGCCTACGTGGCGATGCATGCCTCGTTGGCCTGGACGCGTGTCGGAGCAAGCCGTAGCGGCGACGGCCCGGACGGGCCTCGCTATCGTCCCCAATAAAGCAACGGACACCTAAGGAGCGCATTTAATGTGCCTTGTCCCGTAATGACAGGTGATAAGCTTGAGTACTGTACACCTTTCCACCTCATGTGTGCCACTGTGGCAACCCCTTTTGTCTATAAAAGGAGGCATGTGGCGTCCAGGAGAGGGATTTGGATATTTTGGACTAGACACGCACCGTAGCTAGTTCAAGAACTCAAGAACACTCAAATACATACACTAAAGCAGGACTAGGGTTTTATGCATCCTCGCGACCCGAACCTGGGTAAACCATATTTGTGCTGGCTCCTAGACCTTTTCTTTGCACAACCCCGCGCCCGCCAACCGTAGAAGGGATCCGAGATCCCATAGGTGTCGTTTTCACCGACATCTTTGGCGAGCCAGGTAGGGGGCGCAGTTGTGAAAATCAGGTCTAGCAGTTAGTCTAGCAGTTCTTGGTCGCCATAGCTCCAAGGAAGAGGACGACCGAGCGAGCGGCGTCATCAGCGGACATGTTGAACGCTCATATGGCAGCAGAAAAGCTAAGTCACGCAAAATCTTGGTTATTTTCACTTACATAAGGCTGTCCTCCCCGAGAGATCTCGTTCTTTGTATGGGAAACCTGCACGCAATGGGACCCTTCCATTATGGGCAACGCCCTTGTTTCTGCTGCTCGAGCCCGCCAATGGTCATGCGGTCCGCGCTTAGTGGCGGCAAGGTGGTTTACCTGTTAGCTAGCAGCTTTTTTCCTACTTTGAGTCCGCCGACAGCCAAGCGACCGCCTGGGCGGTGGCAAGGTGGCCTGCCCGGCAGCAAGCGCCCTTCCGGCAAGGTGCTAAGGATCTGTCCTTAAAGCACCACGGCATGGGTTTACGCGCCGGCAACCTTATCTCAACAAGCGTAGGGTACGAACATACAAGGGGAGATCAAACGGGAAGATAGCATGCATAATATTAAAAGTGTTGCAGAGTTATATTACATCAATTGTTGCTGCGGTTCTAACTAAAGATAAAAATTGTCTTGGTCATGAACCCTCAGCGGCGATAAGAAACGGGGTGCCTAATCCCGGTGCTGGCCCTCCACCCTCTAGACTCCACTGATGCGGCTGATGACGGGCTCAATACACTCCTCGAGCTCTGCGAGGTCCACATCCTCCGGCAAGCTCTCCAGCACGGCGTCGAAGTCGAGGTTGGGGTTCCGGTATGCCACCTTGGTGAGGAACTTGGTCATGACACACCGGCAGAGCCTCCAGGCCTCATTGGCCAGAGAGGCTGCCCGGTTGGAGCGGAGCTGCTCCAGGGCTCCAATGACCCCTCTCAAGAATGTGGTCGCTGCGCTTGGGACTCAATTTTGGCTCCATGCACTCGTGATTCGACATCCCCATGGAAGCCAGCTGCGTGGTGGTCCTGTCGGTGATAGCGGCGAGGCGGCTGAGCAGGAGGTTCTCGCCCTTCACGTAATCCTCGTGGCTGGTGGCGTCGTTCTTCCGCAGCTGCCTCTCGTCCTCTAGGGCTTTGGTCAGGGCCTCCTCCCGGGCTTTGGCCTCCGAAAGCCTCCCCTCAAGACTCTCCAGCTTCAGCTTCAGGTCTTTGACGGAGTCGTTGGCCTTGGAGAGCTGCTCAGCCTTGCCGAGGACTGTGCCCTGTGCCTGCTCCTGAGCACCATTGAGCGTGTCCTTCTCCTGTGCCAACTTCAAGGCCTGAACCTTCAGCTCGTCCCGTTCCACCTCCAGCTCCTTCACCTTGCCGGCATGGACCGAGGCTTGGGCATCGAGCGCCTTCAGGCTCTCCGCTTCCAGCCTCCTGGTCTCACAGACGACAAGCTTCTCCACCTCCTCGCCCTGCCGCGGAGTGTTGCGAGAGCTTCTTCACGAGCGGCAAGGTCCTTGTCGGTGTCAAACCAAGTGGATCTTGGGTAGGGGGTCCCGAACTGTAAGGCCTAGGTGGATGGTAACAGAGACAAGGGACACGATGTTTTTACCTGTGTTCGGCCCTCTTGATGGAGGTAAAACCCTACTCCCGCTTGATTAATATTGATGATATGGGTAGTACAAGAGTAGATCTACCACGAGATCGAGAGGCTAAACCCTATAAGCTAGCCTATGGTATGATTGTTGTTCGTCCCCACGGACTAAAACCCTCCAGCTTTATATAGGCACCAAGAGGGTTAGGGTTACACAGAGTCGGTTACAATGGTAGGAGATCTACATATCCGATCGCTAAGCTTATGCTCCACGCCAAGGAAAGTCCCATCCGGACACGGAAGAAGTCTTCAATCTTGTATCTTCATAGTCCGTGAGTCCGCCAAAGGCTATAGTCCGCCATCCGGACACCCCTAATCCAGACTCCTCAAGAGTCTCGAACCAGGCTTCAATGACGACGAGTCCGCACGATATTGTCTTCGCATTGCAAGGCGGGTTCCTCCTCCGAATACTTCATAGAAGATTTTGATCACACAGATAGTGTCCGGCTCTTCAAAATAAATTCCACATACCACCGTAGAGAGAATAATATTTACACAAGTTCAATCTGCTGACGTATTCTGCAGCGTGATATCACACCACGGCCAAGCCTTTATTCAAATCATTTTTACTGTCACACCTCAGCGCGTTTAGCGAGGCGGTTTGCTTGGCACGTCTTGTCAAAGCAGAGATCATGTCCCCTTATTCCGGGATTCTCATTAATACGGAGTGGTAACCTGTCGTGTTCTGGCACGCCTCCTCTATCGGCGAAGTCCCGAACGGTCACGAGGAGGGCTCCTGGTATTCAACCTCTTTATAAAGAGATCAAGGCCCTGCCCTTTTTCTCAATCTCAATCGAATCCGCCTCCCTCGAAGTTCCAACACCCAAAGCTCCAGATTCAGCGCTCGACCTTCGATGATGTCCGCCCGACCTTCAAGGTCGGTGGATGCCTTCCTCCGTCATGGAAGAAGATGTCCTAAAGCTAAGAGATGCTGTATCTAACCGCGAAATCAGATAGGCTGCCTGCCCAAGGGCAGGTTATTCCCACTCCCAAGCCCGTGAAAGCGCAGGTTCAAGGCCTCACTTCCTTCGGGGCTAGGGCTTCCCGACGGACCCCTTCGTGAGGGGGCTCATGTTTTATTACGAGCTAGAATTTCATGACTTGGATCCGGAGTCCATCCTCCACATCTCATCGTTCATTGCCGTATGTGAAGCCTTCCTCCGCATTACCCCTCACTTCGGATTGTGGCTCAAGACCTTCAAGGTGGAGCCAAAGATGATCAAGGGGCAACAGGCAGAGTGTGGAGGGGCTGTTATAAGCAAGAATGCTGATGCTTCATGGCCCGAGGGCGAGTCTATGGCAACAAGAGTGGTTTTATATCACAGCTCCTGTGGGCACCAAATGGGTGGCGCCACCTGCCTTTCGCTTCGGTCCTCCACCGCTGGCCAAGCGCCATGGGTCAATAAAGGGCTTGACTGGGGCCGCCCAAGGACGTGCCCTTGTTGCGTGGCCGATTCGAGACCTCCTAGATAGAGAGAGATCAATCTGGTCGAGTAGCGCAGTCATGCTGATTCATCGTGATCCTGCCTCGCAAAAGTCGCCTCCGCCTGTGGGAGTTCAACCGAGGGACCACGAGCCTCCAACATTTTATGGGCGCAACGCACGCGGAGATGTACAAACTGTTCTTCTGGATCACAAGCAATGTGTCCGGACTTGACCGAGGACGAGGTCTGAGCTGCAATCGCCTCGGATATTCAAGTAAGTAGTCCTGCATCTGGACACGGTATCCGTGATATTTATCATAAACTTGCCCTTAAAAGAGTTGTCCCTTAAACAGAGTGGATAGCGAAGCAAAACTGATCAGTGTCCAGCCCTCCCCGAGACCATGCCGGATCCCGTGTTAACTAAGATGTCAAGCCTCGCGCTTTGGAATAATGCTAAGGGGGAATAATGAAGCTACTGCCTCCGCCAAGGAGGTTATCAAGAAAGGAGGGATCGATAATCCTCCATCCAAGGGGAGAAGAGGACCGCCTCAAGATCCAAGACCAAGGCCTCAAAGCGGGGAAGAAATCTTGCCAAAGGGTCCTCAAGGCCGGAGATGCCCCGCCGCACTATTTCAAGGAGATCATCCTCCAACACCCGTAAGTAGAGAGGGAGTTGTAAAATAAGAGACATCCCTGTTTTATTTCAAGATGACCGAAATTTTACCTTGTAGTTCGGATCTCGCCCTTCAGCAGTAGCTCGCCTCAGGGGATCTTCGCCCGAGATGATGGAGAGCGAACGCCTCCCCTGCATCGCTTAGCGGGCGGACGATCCCGAGGTGTCGCCACGGAGGGTTTCTCCGACCGGCGGTGGGGAGGGCGGTCGAGGGCCCCCAAAGTCCTTCCGTGTCCGCCTTCAAAAGGCCATCGACGAGTCCGCACCTCCGGTGCATGGTCGGAGGAGTTGAAGGATCTGCTCGGGCGAAGCGTCTATTCTGCAGGATCACCGCATTGATGGGTACGGTGATTGAAAAATTTGTCCGCGAAAAGCGGGTTGTACGAGGCCGCCAGGAGTTTACTAACGGGTTTTGAGGTACGGCAATGATGTACCTTTTGACGGTTCCGCATATATAAGATGCGCCTGTAGATAGTAGCCCCGAGACTCGGTGCGTTGTCAAAATGACGGCGTGCGAGGATCATAATCCCAGTATAATATGTCGCCTTCCTATGTAGGTGGAGGAGCGTCCCGGCATAGCCGGACCGATGAATTTCCTAACTAAAGCGGCAACTTGACATGGCGGATGCCGACATCGCGCTTGTCAATAAGCGGCTTGACGAGTCACAAGGTATGCAGCCCGCGACACCGGTAAGGGAGCTTGATGCCCGTGCCTTACAACATGTATGCTTGATGCAGATGGTGCCGCTGCTATGGAGAACCTTCGGGCGGAGCTTGCCCGAGCCAAGGAGCATGCCGTAAAAAGTGATGCGGTTGTTTTAAAGGCGGCCAAGAGCTAAAAGTCGAACAGCTGCTCACCGCCAAGCAAGAAGGAAATGGCCGATATGGCCTTGAAGTTGAAGAATGCCACCGACCGCCATGCGAGCTTATTGAAAAGAAGGTCGAGCGAGCAAGAGGACTCAAGAAAGCCACCACCAAGGCTAAGGATGCTCGCTCGCGATGAGAGCTATGAAGGAGGAGCTACGCCAAAGTCGAGATATCGCACTGGAATGCCCTTTTCGCCATGGAGGAAGTTCACGATCCTAAATATGCTCAGCTTGGACCGGCTGTGGAGTACGGAGGATGCTTATCTGACTTACGGCGAAAGTGTCGCGGACGCGACCAACACTTCGAGATCAAAAGGATCACGAGATGGAAGAGCTTTTTGGTCGCAGCTCAGAATCCAGAGCGCCCACTTCCATTAACCGATCGCTTCACGAATGGGCGGAGCTGAATAGATTGTCCGACTTGCCATGAAGGATGTCGTGACTCATTTGTGGCCGAAAAGGCCCGAGCCAAGAGTTATTTTGGCTTGGTGCATCAGCCTTGGTGCGGTGCCGCATATCAAAGCAATGAGGCGGTCAAGATGCATAGAGGGTGCGCTGATGGCTTTTGCCCGTGTCAAGACATACCGGGCGGAGATGAGGGCCACCAATGTTCCATCCCAAGATTCGGCGGAAGCCGAAAACCGCCGAGCACTATTTTCGTGAAGTTCTCGCAGGCGCTGCTTAATAGAGACGCAGGTTTCAAGGATATTATGTTCAATAACATGTATTATTGTGAAACAATGTTTCATGGAATATAAAAGCTTTTTATACTTGTGCCTTCAAGAATTAAAATACCTCCTGTGCGGCCGTTAATGTATATGTGTATATAACCTGAAAGATGGCAGTCTTTGGCTTTAGCCCCCACGCATATAATGCACGGGTGTTTGCAGAAAGCGCCTTTTCACACTTGATCCAACATCTTGGTCCTACAAAGGAGGTGACAGCGCAGCAAACTAGGCAACTGGACTATAATGCTTTATCACTTTCACTTAGCCATAGGAGTTCGACAGTGGGGCTACTATATAGCCCCTAGGGGCACCGCGCTCACCCGAATTTGGGGTGCTTATGTGCCTGACCAAGAAACGGCCCTTCGTCAATGCGGAGGAATTCTAAAGATTCCAGCGGGTCATCGAGTGGTTGACCAGTCCCACGCTATATCATGACAGCCGCCGCTTTCATCGAGGTGCTCGTCGGCCGAACCGGGCACAATCGCAGAGTTCTCCGATGCCACATTAGCCGATAGAGCGGAACGAAGGCAGCAAAACACGTGAGCCGCAAACCCAACATTTGACCAAAGACATGATTCAGAGCTGATGCATATAAGGCCTAACTCGAGACGCCAACACTCCCTAAGGTATTCGGTCTTTATGAAAACGGGCCAAACAACGCCTTTGGTAATAAGCCCCCGTGTCCGTGCACGCTAAAATTCGACGCGGCCTATGCCAAAACGCTTAGCCTCCTCCTTGGTTATAGCAAGAAACCGGGGATGTATCAACAAGAGACAGTAAAAAGGTTTACGAGGGTCTTAATCTGAAAAGAATCCTTGCAACGGGTCCTCACCGCACGCCTCGCTACCGGTTCCATTGTGCCGTGATCCTCGACGGGTGTAGCACGGTGTTCATCTGTAAAAGAGAGGAACTTAGTTGAAAAGATCGTATGTAAATGTACGTTGTATTAAATAAACGAAGTACAATTCAAAAAATGAATAAAATTGAGCTTTATTGTCTCTTGTTGTGCACGCGCAGAGCCCCTTGTACGGGGGTATGCGTCTAGTAAGCCCTTGTATGTTTACGCCGGACTCGTCCAGCCGTGTCTGGGGTCTGGACGACTTGTCTAAGTGCTTGTATTGGTGAAGCCGGTTTATTGTGTGGTTGTCAAGGCAACCGCACAATTTTACGGACTCGAGGAACCCTCGGTTTCCCTTTAACGAGATGATGCCGCGGGACCGGCATTTTAAGTGTAAGAGATGCATAATGCGGTATTGCGTTAAAGCGGCGAAGCTTCAAGGCCCCAATAGTGCTTGATAGCTACTTGTAAATGGGGCGTGGTGGAAGGTTAACTTTTCACAAGCGGAAGTTGTCAGTGAGCTTAACACAACTTCTAGCCGAGAGAGCCCGTATAATGGGCATATGGGCCTGGCATTACCCTTGAAAGGAAGTGTTGCTGTGGCAAAATTTGGTTGGGTCTATCCCCATTTTATGGATTGTGTCCTCGATATAGCAGGTTTAGATCATCGCCACGTCCATTAGGACTTGTGTAAATTGGAGTCCGCCAATTATCGGATCTAATATCAAGGCAGTCCAACCTGCATTCCGTGATACTTCTAGAGTAATCCTGATGGTCGAAGGTGATTGGTTTTAACAACCAAGGCGGGACTCCTCCTAATAGGCCGTATGGCGAGTAATTCTATGGGCGCCGCCTATTTTTTCCTTTGTCACGTGAAGTGAGTTTACTGCTTTGATTTCTTGTGGGAAATTCTTTTGTTTTCTCGTGCTCTACTTGTGGGGTTCGCTATCGCCCTCGCTGGTGTGTCGAGCCCCTTGTGTTCGGCGTTGAGTTTGCTTGATCGCTTGAAGACCCAACAATCTCTGTGGGTATGGTTTGCGTGCTTCCCGAGTACTGTGGATTTGGCATATCTTGTCCAAGATTTTGTTTAAGTTAGATAGCTCGTCCCTCATATCCTTAAGGGGCAGCTTTTTATGATTCTCGCCGAGAGCTTTTGAATCCGACGCCGACCGTCGTGGTTTTCGGCTGTTTCCTTGGTCCGATGTCGGTCCTTGCCACGCCGTGGTTTCCGCTTCCATCCCCGACTTCGGATGTACTTGGGTCATCGGTATCGCATCTTGCCAGCCAGCTATCCTCTCCCGCAAAAGCGGTCATGAGGCTTGTTAATGCGGCCTTTGTTCTTGGCTTTTCTTGGCGAGGTGTCCGGCGCAGCCATTCGCCTTGGACGCTTGTGTTTGAAAGCTGCTAAGGCTTCGCGTCCTGGACAATGACTATTTGGTTCTTTTAGTAAGGAAACTGTTCCAAAATTTCCGGCTGACTCTCCGGTTGTTGAGTTATGTGACTTAAATCGCTCGGCATCCGGAGGTCGGACATAGGTCCCTTGAAAATTTTCCGAAAAGCATCCTCAAGCTCCTCCCAACTTCCAATGGTGTTTTCGGAAGGCTTTAAGCCAATGCCGGGCTGGCCTTTGAGCTTGAGGGTAAGTATTTTATGGCGTGAGATCATCTCCTCTAGCCATGTGTATGTGGAGGATGTAATCTCAATCCGCATCCTGTGGTCCTGTTGTTCCGTCAGATGCCTCTATGTTTACGGGCTTGAACTCATTGAAATTATAATCCAAAGACATCATCTGTGAAACATAGGGGTGTGGCACCCCTATATTTAGGTGTACTATGATGTTCGGATACTTGATGTGTTGCATTGCTTACTAGAGCTTGCTTTCTTGGCCCGTAGATAGATCTAACTCGGCCATATTTTTGATGGGAATCTCGCGGATCGCGTGCTTGCCAGGCGGCGCCGCTTGCCGCTCTCTGCTTGCTATGGGGTCGCCCATCCGACCGGTGGCTTCCTTGTTTTTGATTGCGGGGTTTCACGGCCTCCTCATCAAATTCGGGCAAGAGTTTTCGCTTTGTAGTTTTTGTTCGGCGATCGTCAGCCAGATTTGTCTCATGTGTTGAGTACTTTGCTCCATCTAATTCGAGTGCATCTTCCGCTATTTTGAGCTTCCGCTTCGCTTTTTTCAGCTACGCGGCAGGGCGACAGCCTTTTTCTCGAGGTTCTTCGCTTCCAAAGAATTTGTCTGGCGTGAGATCGTCCGGACTGTTATCTTCGCCGGGGACGGGTTGTTTATCCATGTTGTCCTGTTCGGACGGTTGCTCGATAGCGTGTTCGTCGTCCACCGATTCACCCTGCTCCATGGCTAGGTCTGTATGGCTGTTGTCTTTGTCGAGGCGGGACTTTGAGCGGCGCTTACGTCGCCGTTTTGACTGCTCTTCGAGGGAATGATCCTTCGTAGCGTCCCGTTGTTCCTCGTCATCGCTTCCTTTAGGTGTATCCACCATGTATACATCGTGAGATGAGGTGGTTGTCACAACCCCAGTTTAGCCTTTGCTTGTCCTTGCATGATCATCATGTC
Source organism: Aegilops longissima (assembly GCA_021605205.1). NCBI lineage: Eukaryota > Viridiplantae > Streptophyta > Magnoliopsida > Poales > Poaceae > Aegilops > Aegilops longissima. The sequence continues at coordinate 174,412,519 of CM038682.1, forward strand.
TAAATTCTGAAAAATGAATTGAGGAATTTTCAAAGCCTTAGAATCCTTTAAAAAATGATCATGATAAAATTGCTTCAAATAAGTCCAAGAAAATATTCCTGTTATCCTCTGGAAATATTGGCAAGAGGTAAAATCCAAACCAATATTTTTGGTGTCTCAGAAACATTCATTATGGGCATTTGAATTAAATCAATAGCTATTTGAATTGGATTTATATCTACTATTAATAAATATAGGTCCAATAATTCTGAAATATTTTGTGGAGCTTTGGTTTAATTCTTTTAGCTTCTAAAAATATTGTCAGAAGCAACAAAATTGAATTGGTTTCAAAACCAAATTCAAAACAAACCTGCAAAATAGAAACATAACAGAATTAGAAAAAAAAACAGAGAGAGAGAGAGAGAGAGAGAGAGAGAGAGAGAGGAAAAACCCACCTGGCACTTACCGCAGCCCAGCTGGCCGGCCCAGCCCACCAGGGGCTCCTCCCTGTTATCTTCCCCTGCCAGAGGATTTAGCGCGTGGCAGCCTTGGCCAGCACGCCAGGTCCGCCACCTCCTTCTTGCTTGCCGCCACTTGAGTCGGCCCCGAGCGCCACGCATCGCCTCGACCCTCCCTCGACCTCTCTCACTCTCCCTCGATTCCTCCCCTTCTCTCTCTCTCTCCCGAGCGGAGCTTAGTCGCCGCTGCTCGCCATAGCCGCAGCCACCAGCCCTCCTTTGCCCCGCCACAGTCCAGAAGCTCCGCCGTGTCGCCCTCAACCTCCTCGCTGAGTCAGCCTTCGTTGGAGGCCCTGCAATGCCGTCCCCGACGTCTTCTTCAACCTCGGTGCCCGGAGATCCTCGTCGTTGATTCGCTGTCCACCGGCCGTCTCCGCGCCACCGAGCCCTCCGCACGCCTCTCCGTGAGCTCCTCCGCATTTTCCCTCCTACTCGAAAGCTCGCTCTCTTTCTAGCCACCATGGCCATCGGAGCCGATCGCTCGCCGTCGGCCATGTCGCCATCACGGCTATGGCTGCAAGCACGCCATCCGAAGCTTACCACTGAGCTCACCACACCCCCACGAGTCCAACGCGCCTAACCGCGGCTCCTGCCATGCCCTGCACCCTCGACTCGATCGACGCCCGAACGCCGGCCGCCGCACTTGCCATCACCGCCATCATTCTGGGCCATCTCCAGCGAAGCTGAGAACACCACTGGACATGCGCAAGTGCCAGCAACCCGTATTCACAAACCGCTCGTCGAACGGTGGCCCGTAGAGCAAAACCGACGCGGGCACCGCCGCGATCTATCGTCGCCGGCGGTTAAATGCCGGTGGCTGAAGTGGCACCATTAGTTTAGGTGCTAATCATGTTTAGTTATTACCTGTGTCAATGACATGTGGGTCCCCGAGCATAATTAGGTTAGTCTAATTTTTCTGTTAAGATTAGTACTAATACGTGTGGACCCCACGTGTCAGCTTTGACTTTGGTCAAGTCAATGTCGACCGGTCCCACCTCGTCATCCACCCAAACCAGCCTCGAGACATCGACGATGGGTCCCACTCGTCGGTTTGACCGGGCGACCCAGCTTGACCTGCCGACATCTCGAAGGACGCTATGTCGACGCGAGAAATCATTTTCTCGATTTAAAATAATCGTAAAATTCCGTAAAATGTTCTAAACTTCTAAAATGATATAAAATCAATCAGAATCCAAATGAGATAAATTATATATGAAAATGATCAAAAATCCAATCTATCCATCTGTACCATTTTCATGCATGATAGAACAACTTATGGCTGCTCTTTAGGCCAAATC